>OX621260.1:25107420-26307420 GCA_951640165.1 Pseudoips prasinana
GAATCAAAAACCAAAGGCGGCAGCGGTAAATAAATGAACTTAAGTAGTCAAGGCAGATAAATATTTTTTTTTAACGTGATTTTTAAAAATGTCTAGGGATTGAGCTTGTCTTGTTGTTAAAGGCAATGCGTTCCACAAACGCACAGCCTGCACTGTAAAAGATTTGCCGTAATAATCTGTGGAATGACTTGGTATTTTCAGTTTTAGGTTCTCTGATGACCTCAAGCATCTTGAATGTGTGTCATGAAGGAACTCGAAACGTTCTTTAAGATAAGATGGTGTTGAAGGATTAAACAATATATTATAAAGAAGGGCTAAAATATGAGCGTTCCGGCGAAGGCGAATGGGAAGCCACTTGAGCTGACGGCGGTAATCGGAAACATGGTCATACTTGCGTAATCCAAATATAAACCTTATAAAGACATTTTGAAGCCGCTCAAGTTTGTCAAGTTGGGCTTCAGTGAGATCAAGATAGCTGGTATCGGCATAGTCAAGGATAGGAAGAAGAAGGGATTGTGCGAGTGCAATTTTAGTGGCAGTGGGTAGAAAGTTGCGTAGTCTTCGCAATGTCCCTGCAGAAGCGAAAACCTTACGACTGACTTCTTGCATCTGTAGACCCCAGGATAACTTATTATCAATATAAATTCCCAAGTTTTTGACATGTTCACTAAAAGATATCGCGATGTTATTGAAGAACACTGGTGGAACCTGAGACCAAGCTATCTTTGAAATGATTCTGGGGCTCCCAACAACTGTAACCTGCGTCTTATCAGGATTAACATTCAGTCCGTATTGTTTACACCAATGACAAACACGTCTTAGGTCCTCGTTCAAGCTATTAATGGCCATCGGCAACTCGTTAAGCTCGGCTTGTGTGTATATTTGCAGGTCGTCTGCATATAGGTGGTAGGAAGAATTAAGATTATTCGAGATAGTGTTAATAAATAACGCGAAGAGAAGCGGAGAGAGAACGCCACCCTGTGGTACGCCGACTACAGTATTGCGCCACGAGGATACGCTATCCTGGACGCAAATGCGTTGTCGGCGGCCAAACAGGTAATTCCGAAACCAATCAGTTGCCGTTGGAGATATGTTAAGAGATCTTAGAATACCAATCAGAATTTCAAAATCCACCGTGTTAAATGCATTACTGAAGTCGAGCAATGAGAGGACAGTGAGTTTTCCTCCGTCCATTCCCAGTCTGATGTCGTCAGTTATTTTAATCAATGCAGTCGTCGTACTATGACCAGGACGGAAGCCGGATTGGAAGGGATTAAGAAGAAAGTTTTTACAGAGGAATGAACTAAACTGGTTGGAAACCAATCGTTCAAGGACCTTGGAGAGTAAGGGAAGAATTGATATGGGTCGGAACTCAGCAAGGGAAGAAGGATTAGGTTTTTTGGGTATAGGGATGATATGAGCCTCTTTCCACGAGGATGGGAATGTACCGCTGGATATAGAGTGATTAAATATATGACAGAGAATGGGTAGGATCTCATCAAGGATAGGAATGATCATATTACGACTAATGCAGTCACTGCCAATCGAGTTGGAAGTGATGGACAGAACCGATTTCTTAACATCACAAGCAGCAAACTGATTAAATCTAAAAGAGGAGTTAAATCAGGAGTCGGAATTGATGAAAGTAGTCCTATCACAGCTGGACGAAGGAGTAAAATGTTGATTTAATGCATTGATATCGAAGTTTATATGAATTTGATCTTGACGTGATTTTCCAACCCCCATAGAATTAAGAAATTTCCAGACCTTGGCTGGATCACCATTTTGAACAGATTGATGGATATGTTGGCGTTGCGCGTTTCTACACACCTTATTGCAGAGACATCTAATAGATACATATTTATCCCAATTGGAATCACTTGGCCGACTATTATACCTAGCTTTAGCCGCAGCTTTTTTTGCCATAATAGATTTAATATTATCCGTGAGCCATGGTGCCGGTAAATGTTTAATTTTGATTGGGCGGATAGGAGCATGAACGTCATAGAGCTGTGTCAATTGGGACGCAAAATAATTAACTTTGACGTCAATGGAGTCAGCGTTAACAAGCGGTGTCCAATTAATGTCGGTGGCGTCTTTACGAAGAGCAGTCAGATCCATACCAGCAAAACTGCGCTGCAGAAGAGTCCTTGACTTAGCCTTGGGAGGACGGATTTTGTACGAAACGAAAATGAGATCATGATATGAAAAAGCTTCCGCCGAGCATTGGCCATGCTTAGATACTCTTTGAGTAGAAGAAACAAGAATTAGATCTACAGTGAAGGTGTGGAATTAGGAAAATGATGCGTGGAATTAAGTGGAAGCAAGAACAAGTTAGCAGAAGCAGCGGTGTAGCGTAGGGAATTAGAGCGAGTGTCATTTTTAAGGAGGCATGTATTAAAGTCTCCCATGATTATTGTTTGACTGTAAGAAGGCATCAACTGTTCAAGGATGTTTTCCAACGACAAAAAGTAGTTAATGCGCAGTGATGGGCAATAGTAGACACCAAGAAGGGCTTTAGAGTGCTGAAGTTCAACCTCTAGGAAGAGGTGCTCGCCAGCATTGGACGGTGGAGGTTGTGCCGAGATGCTAACTATAGAGAACGGAATATGAGCACGTAAGTAGATGGCAACACCACCACCACGGCCATGTGTGCGATCGTTTCTAATCAATTTAAAGCCCGGAAGGGAGTAAGAGGTAGAAGGTAGACATGGTTTGAGCCAGGATTCGGAGACAAGAATTGCATGAATATTCTTACAGTCAAACGAAGCCAGCATATCAGAGTAGTGAGCCGGAATACTTTGTGCGTTAATATGGACTACATTAAGATTTTTTGGTACATCAGAGAACTGTGAAGCAAGGGTTTCAGCAAGAGAAGGAATACTACAAAAGCTATCATCATCGCTGTTAGCCGAGAAAAAATCATCTATGTTGCTATCATTACTGCTTTCAGACATTAAACTAAACAAAAAATAATTTATTTATACTGACTAATTATACTAAAATATTCTTCTAACAATATTAAATACAAATACACCCACCAGATGAGTGCAGCGTAATAAGGTTTTAATTTTAATTACTTACTAACACGGTCCGAAGGTACAACACTACATCAACAAGAATAAACACTGACCGTAAGACAAAGGAAAGGAATTAGTAACAAGTGAGACAAAGCAAACGCATGTAACTAAACGTAAGTGACAGTCTAGCAAACAGTCTAGAGATTGTTAATGTCAAATAGAATAAAATAAACAGTGTCGATAATTATTCATGTAGGTAATTTAATAAACAATGAAAATTATATCGTAGGCAAGTTATAAAGATAACATTTGGTAAACAAATATTAGCTAAACCAGGATGAATGAGAAATTACTTTTTCGAAGCCGCCGGACGTTTGGATTTCGTAGTTTTTGTCGACGCCGCGACCGATACAGGAGCAGAAACGACGGGACATTCTATTTGCTCCAGATCTCTGTAACAGCTCACTTCTTTACGTGCCCCTAAAGTAAAGCATTTATCGACGCCCAGTTGTTCACGCATTTTCACAAATAATTGGTGACGAGCCTTCGTTAAAAATTCGGAGATGGTGATGCCGGAACCCTTAAGCTTTGTCTTCGAGAACCAGATTTTGTCTCGACGAGTGACATCGTGCAACTTTATAAGTATCGGCCTGTGCTTGTTAGAGGTCGCGCGCCCCATACGATGGCAACGACTAATGTCACTAACCGAAAACCCGTCGATCTTGAGTTTGGATTGGATAACTTCCGTCACTAACTTCCCAGTGTCCTCACTCTGCACCTCAGCAACTCCATGGACCAAGAGTATTTTTCGTCGTTGCCGCCTCTCCAATTGATCCACAGTTTGCACAGTATGAGCGAACACCTCTGCCTGTTTTTGGAGGTTATCAAGAGAATCCAGTACAAACTTTTGAAATGATGAAAAATCTGCAGTCAGGCTGGATGATGCTGTTGGTGATTTACTAAGCTCTTGTTTGAACATTGCCATTTGTGTGGAAAACAATTCTCTCAGCTGAACAATCTCCAGGACAGATGCCATGTTGTAGTTTTTGTAATTAGTGCTTAAATAGTGAAAGTTAAACACTCACTGGTAGGTAATCAGTTCTAATAAATGATATTCACAGTGCACATGAGTAATTAATTGAGTAAACTATTTTTATTACAATTAAAAGTATAGAGCGAAATATATTTTGTTATAATATTTTGTTTATTTATTTCTCTCCTTAACACCTACCATTACAGGTCTTGACGTAATGCGATAGTGTATATATTTAGAAATATATAAGTATGTTTATTATTTGTTTCGTTAGACGCATTCTCAGCCAGTTGCCGGCAACGGTTCGTAAGTAATCGGCGAGGTAAAACACCTATGCACACGGCTAGTCTATAGATGTAGCCAGCAGTCTATAGATGCAGACAACAGCCAATAATCCATGTCAAAGGCCTACTGGGCGGCTCGGACAACTCTGACACCAGGGCAACCACTGCGCATACTAGCAAGTGAAGAGATCCTTTTGGTGCGGAGTTCTAATGATCATCGAACTGACATTGAATGTTTCCGCTGATCATTGAAACTTAGCAAAATCATCAATACGTAATGTTTCTTTGATATCTAGTAACTCCTTAGCTGACAGTTGACATCTGACATGCTGGCTCGTCAAACAATGAGATGACAGTTAGGCTTTATACTAAACAGAACCGTAACCACTGCCAATACGATATACAAAAAAAAAGTTGTCATCACTTAATAAAGACGCTGTCAAAGTCTTAAGTATGTTATGATATACTTAAGAAATTGACAGAGATTTCAGGTCATAACTTGGCGTAAGCAATGCATCGTATTGAATAACTTAAGTTGCCAATCAAGGAATGATAGAATTGCATTATATCCAACAAGATATAAACATCTATAAATAAATATCTTGTGACAGCTAATACAGTGCCATCTGATCCACACAAGGCAGAGCCTGTACTATGGCAACCAGACAACTGATAAACATACTTATATATTAATGTCCTCCCAGCCGAATTTCGGCCACGGCGGCCAGTCTCAACAGAGATTAGCCACACAGGAGCAGAGAAGAGAGGTAGGGCATAGCGTTTATTCGCTCAAAGAGCAGCCCGACTGGGGAAGTACCTCCACCTTACAGAAGACATTCCTTAATAATAACATTAACAATTTTAATGTTGGGTTTCCGAGTGTGAGTAAGGTCGCCAGAGCTCATTGGGGTGGGGGGAACGGTCAGCAAAACTTGTTTGCTGACTCTAAAAGGCCGGCAACGCACTCGCGACTCCTCAGGTGTTGCGAGTGTCCATGGGCGGCGGTAATCACTTATCATCATTGGTGACCCACTTGCTCGTTTGTCGCCCTCAGATATAAAAAAAAGCACTTTCTATTCCATCACTCTCATGATCCTATGGGACTTTACTTTCTTATCGTATGAGTAGTGGGTACCCTAGTCTCAGAGCCGCCCATTAGGCCTCTGACATGGCTTAACGACTGTTGAATGTGAATGGGACCGACAACTTAACGTGCCATCCGAAGCACGGAGACGCTCAGACATTAAACAACTTTGGTGGTCACAAATCCATAGATGAGTGACCACCAAAGTGACCGTGAGTCTAGTTGCTTAACCTTGCAAATCGATGGGAGTATCTGGCTATGAGCGCCTCACTTATATATTTCTAATTACATATACATATATTATCGATAAATTACATCCAGACAAATTATTATTTCCTGGAATCGAACCCACGACTTCTGGCTTAGCATTCAGGGTCACTAACCACTTGTCCAACAGACCAGTTACCCGGTCCCACGATAAGATATCACCAAATATCATGGCAATATTCATTCAAGACCTACTAACTATTTGCAGAGCTCTTACACACAATGAAAATAAACAGAACATTAAGTTGAGGAAATATACGAATATAATTTGTAATCCGCCGCACAAGGCGGGCGGCACAAATATTGGCCCAGAGCAAATTGTGGTCACCCGAAATAAGTACTGTGTCAACAAAGTGACCTCTTGTTAAGTAGTTACTGTAACCGGTCCCACTATCGCATTAAACGATCCTCTTGAGTACACGGTTTCTCAAACTTTTGGTATTGCAACTCTAAAACAAGTAATAAAATATTACACAAAAAAGACATTTTACAAAGAAACATTGAATATTGACGGGCGACGACGTGGTCGGTAAACTTGGCTGTCACGCCGCAGGTCGTCGGTTCGATTCCCACCCAGGACAGATATTTCTGTTAGTCCTGAGTCTGGGTGTTATTATGTATATAAGTATGTACTATTTACAAAAGAAAGTATATGTAATATTCAGTTATCTGGTTTCCATAGTACAAGCTCTGCTTAGTTTGGGATGTCCCAGATTATTAGGTATATTTCTTGAATCATTTTACGTTGCATAATCACACAAGTTTACAAGCGAAGTCTTCTTTCTTTAAATATTTAACTGCTTTAAAGAAAATGACTAGATAGATACCATTAACTTCCTGGTAAACAAGGATAGCCAGCAAAACGAAACGTTTTCACTATACAATTTATTTATATTATAATTTCCATTGCTCTTAACAAAAACGCCCGCACTAGGAAATCTAATCCCTGTGTCGCGGGGTACTTTACAAACATATAATAGACGGGGACACATATACATCGAGACGCAGCACAACTATTTATGGTCCACACAAATAGTTGACCGACGCGGGAATCGAACCCGGGCACGAAGCGGCGGGCCATTTCTTAGCCGCTGCGCCACACGTGCATTTAATATCTTAATTTAAACTCCTTAATACGAATTAATAAAAATATATTATTAAATGTTGTAATTTATTTTCATTATGAAAACCCGACCTGGGTGTGCACTTTTAATAGTTCACATAGTATTATTACATACATACATACATAGACTCACGCCTGTTTCCCAGAGGGGTAGGCAAAGACAACGGATTTCCATTTGTCACGATCTTTGCACACGTCTTTTGCCTCGATTACTGTCATTGTATTATTAAAGGGAATATATGAGTAAAACTATGTGATTATTTATATGGTTTTGAGTACATTGAGTGGAAAAATAATGATGATGAATAACTCTCGTTAAATAGAATACTGCCGCAGGGACTTTTATACTTCCTATGCCCTATAGTTCTATACGTCAATGTTGAGAAACAGCTCTGGATGTTTAAACAACATACGCTGACATTTCTCATGGCTCCGGTGAAATTCGTGATCGGGAAGGGAGCTCGAGATTGATGGCATAATAGCCAGCAATTATAATACGATCATAACATCTGCGGGATAGTTCCCATTGCATAAGCTAAACAGTATAATAAGCCAACTTTGAACTGACTAGGAGAAACTTTTGCTTGTTTCCATGAAGACTTTAATGCATTAGGATATATATAGTCGGACTTGATGGTAACCACGAATGGGAGTGTAAGCTGTCAAAGAAATGTGTTACAGGTTCGCATAAACCTTATATAGAAGTCTTAGACTTGATCTACACGAGAGTGGTGGCTAGTACAATGAATTTCAAATTGAGGCAGAGCGTGCATGCATGATTGATTTGTTTATTTCTAAAAACCAAGTACAACACATGAATACAATATACAATACAATATTAATACTAGGTATATACAACATGTACGCACATCCTGAAAACAGTTTTTTCAGAATCGTTCAACTGAATCGATTTATATCATTTTCAATATAGATAAATTTTGATTCCAAAATAATTATAACTACAAAAATTATTGTCATATTTACCCTGTAAAGTCAAAACAAATTGAAATGGACCGTAAGTCAAAGTAATAAGACTTTTAAAATCGCAGTTTTATTTGTATTCATACAAATTCCATCATTCAATACAAAATAAAGAAAACTAAACTTTATGTTAAGAAACTAATTTAGTAAATAACAATGCATATACATGTTAATTAAAAATTTAGTGTATGTATTATGATTACAACATAATATTCTAATTGGGGTGTCTGAGGGTGTGCGTTAATTACGTTGCATGTTGTAGAGAAATTTATGCAAATTAATAAGAGTGCAACACAACATTGACGAATAGAAATTATTACGTGGTTTAAATAAATAAGGTTGTACAGTGAGAAATTAATGAAACTGCGCACTGGCTTCCAAACTGAGTTTATCTCGTATTCTGGAAACCTGTGGTTCTCTTTATTAATATATATTTATATTTACCGTCGCAAACGTGTGCTGTCGTTTATTTATCTGAGAATATTCATCTATGTACCAGACAGCTACAATACTTGCTCCGCTGACGACCGATCCCTCAACAGAGAGATGCAGCATCTGGCGTGTACTAAAATAATTACAGAATCAGTTTGTCACGCCTTCCGAAAGCCTCTCGTCTGGACATCAATTAACGCGCCCGATCTGAATGTCCCGAAATAGACTCCGGAATACATGTATAGATGAGGACTGTAGAGCAACCACAACATGGACTGTATTTGTGGAGCACCGGTCCAATCCATGGCCCACCTAGCATCGTTCTAGCCCGCCCTGCCACATGTTCATGGCAGGATCTCAGGAATGCCACAAGCAGGGCAATCAGTGTGGCCACGTTTTGGGCCATAAATTTTTTTATCAGTTTGCCATCGACACGCTTACTTAATTATGGGTTGGGCGTTGCTGCAAATATTTGATGTAGTATAGAGATGAAGGAGACCAAACTGCCTTTTACAAAATTGTTAAAGAATTATCATAACTCAATGGCCATCTTTTAATTCTGGAATACTCGTTATTAGTTCTATCAAAACTTAGTATTATGTCAGCCAGGCATTTCTTAGGTCTTGAGAAGTTCGCTGGAAGGCGCTGGGTGCGAGTAGCGGCTTTTGTGGAGATCTTTGTCCAGCATTGGTGCCTTGGCTGACATGAGAATGAAGAAAAGATGAATATATAATATCATAAGTAGATGACAGTGCCAGCATTGAATTTGTTTATAAATTGTGTTGTTCCTTCTTCAACTGTTTATAGCAAAACTGGACAGGAAGGGGACAGTTCTGAGATGGGAATAAGAGAATTAATGAACATTTTCAAGATAAAATGAGGTTCAGGGAATTTAGTTATGCCTACGAATGTTGAAAAGCAGGTAGTTCTGTCTTTAAGAAGTAGTAGCTCCGGCTGTAAATGGATGCAAATGATGTTGCCACTTTTGTTTTCTATAGCAGCCAGGAGGTGTGTCCACTTGACAGGCCACTTAATTAAAGAGTACTGGTTATTACACCGCATGTTAGCAGTCTGGACCCAGTCATTATCCATGACATACTGGTTATGAAAGTGCTATGCCCGGATACCGTAAATAACTACTGAAGTTTTTCAATGAACATTGAATTTATATATAGCTGTGCCCCGTGGTTTCACCCTCGTTAAAATTTATAAGTTATACATACATACATCATCGGTCTGATATGGTCCACTGGTGGACATAGGTCTCCTCCAAAGGTTTCAAAAACGTTACCATTTGGAGGGTTTGGTCACCGCGCTTGGCGTGCGAGTTGGTGACCGCAGTTTGGTGGTAGTGATGTTATAAATTATGCATGTGTGTCATTCGGATATATAAGCTATCTATATATCCATATACTCATACATCCATATTCACAAACTTTCGTATTTATAATAATATCTAGGGACAATGTCACACAGATCATCGTAGCCCCAAACTAAGCAAAGTTGGAACTATGGGTACCTGGCGACGATATACATACGTATATGGATAGATAAATACTTATATACATAGAAAACATCCATGACTCCGTGGGGCACAGCTAGTACAATATAAGTAGTATTTTGTAACTTGCTTATCCAATTGCTTCTTTATACACTTCACTAGCTCAAATGTCTCATGTTTTGCACTGAAAGGAAATAATAATATAATAATAATGATATCTAGGGACAACGTCACACATATCATCCTAGCCCCAAACTAAGCAAAGCTTGTACTATGGGTACCAGGCGTCGATATACATACTTATATAGATAGATAAATACTTATATACATAGAAAACATCCATGACTCAGAAACAAATATTCGTGCTCATCACACAAATATTTGCACTTACCGGGAGGACCACCAGCTTCGTAGGCAGGAGCACTACCAACTAGGCTACGGTGACGTGAATATTAGTAGGATTTATATTAGTTGGAACATACTCTTGTCTCTCCCTGACTGTGCTTTAAAAACTGTTTAAGCATTAAAGGCCTTCAGACTCAGGAGTCTTTAAGAACAGACTGGGTCTTAGATGAAGAATATATAATTCATTATAATCATCATCAGCCTAAATTCATCCACAGCTGGACATAAATTTCAACAATGTCACCAGTAGGAGGTGTTTGCCGTAGCCAGCGCGCTTGGCGTGCGATTTGGCAACCGCAGTTAGGCGGTAGCTGGTATACAAGTGGCGCTGCCGCTCGAGTACCTGGTCCCTTGGTCGCCTTTTACGATACCTATGGGAAGGTATGAGGTAGTCCTGTTATTCTTTCTGGGCCTAAAACCACAATAAATAAATTTGAGTAAATACTACTGAGCATTTACTGACTCTACGGTTAGGGTTAACAAATACAGGTTATTTTCGATATGCAAGGAATTAAGACAGTTCCAGTTGTGGAATGCGCTGCCTTTAATAGTGAGACTTGCACAAACTCTGCAAGAATTTCAAAGACTTGTCTAGTATCATCTGTCACTACAAGACTCACAACATAAATAGGAACATATTATATTATTTGTAATATGTTTATATATAATTTTATGGAAACCGCACGATGCGAATAGCGCAAGACTATGATGATGATGATATTTTCATTATGTGTAACCTATAGGTACTATTTATAATGTGGAGATATTGAGAGGGGCAGTTCTCCATCTCTCATCTCACATGACAACCTTCATTCTCTGATCTTTACTTTGGTTGTCTATCAGCTAAAATTAAGCTCATGGTTGCACCCATGATCTTACACAGCGACTAAGAACACGCCTTTAAAATTAGGTACCTACACATTACATCCATAACTATGATTTCCATGGTATAACTGCCCGGACTCATTGTGAGAGTGCTAGCAGTTATGGATTTTGCTTTTAATAAAGAATTGTTTTCTAACCCGAACTCACACGGATGACTATAGGCATACCACCTATCCAATTTTATTTATAACCACAGCTGTACTTCATAAATTAACACTCAAGTGACCGTAGATTGGCTAGCCAAGTATGGCGCTTCAATTAAATCGTATAGAAAAGTCACGATTTTAAAATATGTGTTCATCATTAACACTGATATTCACGTAGCAAAATTACAACTGTTTGATTAATCATTGTGATTATTGTCCCGATTTCTCGACAAGAAACAAACAAAGCAGTGAAAACTTTCTCTAAACAGCCGTATTTAGCGTTTGTTATTTTCACAACTTTCTTTTTTTTTTACAAAAACAAATGGCTATGAATTTTTATTAAGTCCTATGGCAAGCTAATATGGAAACAGACTCAGCTGCGTTGCATCGGTATTGTCGAAAATCTCGAACTAAACGTATGTAAATATGAACCTGTCTGGCCCACTTTGGCATTGTTTCGCCCACAATTCACATGCCATAGATTAGCATATTAGGAAGTGGGGCATATTGAATAGGCACTATGTATCTGCGAGTTGTACGAGGTCGCCCCTCTGTAATGAAAATGGCCGACGTCTGCTGGCCCGTGTTTAATGCGGTAAATTGGAGCTTTTGTTCTGAATGGGGTTCGTTTTGTGCCATGCAACATTTCTATTGGAACCGGCCACGTGATTGTTTTCAATGAATGAATCACTTGTTGCAGAAATGCAGACATGTCATACGAATGTCGCTACTGACCTAGATTACAGATTCGTAAAATCTTATAATATTTTGTGACGAATGTACAGACGCCAGCACATCCAGCTACCCCAATCTGTCAAATTTCTTTTATACATTTTTAACATTATCACTTGAGCATAAGGTTCACTTTCAATTGGGGAAATTTGACAGATGGGGGTCGCTTGTGGTGCTGGGGTCTGTACCTACGTATAAAAAAAAATCACTATAGCTGGATTCTTTGTCACCCCGTTTTACCCTTATTTATATTTATTTGTGTAGAAAATTAATAAATCACTTTTAACCCGCATGTTATTGACCTATTCCTTTGACGTCACGTGCGTGGTAAGTAAAATTTTCCTTATGGGACAATATTGTTAGTAAAATGTATAAGTGATTTGTTTCAATATTTTAATTTATCCTTATTATTCATTGTTTATTTCCAATTGCGTAAATGCTTATCCTTTGCTTATACTAATATTATATTTGTAACGTTTGTGAGGTTGTAGGGGGGTAATTTTGGATCTTCTGAACCGATTCTGAAAATTCTTTTACTACAAGAAAGCGTCTTATTTTTGTGTGTCATAGGTTATATATTAACATAAATAATATTAAATAACATTTATTAATAAAATATAATTTTATTTATTTAAATTGAGGCTTTTCATACAATATTTTAGGACAAATATTTGTGTGCATGAACATGTCTGTTTGTCCTCATTCTGGGTGTAATTATCTATATAAGTATGTATTTACAAAAGAAAAGTAGTATATGAAATATATCAGATATCTGGTTTTCATAGTACAAGCTCTGCTTAGTTTGCGATCAGATGGCTTTAGGATAT
This sequence comes from Pseudoips prasinana, assembly GCA_951640165.1. Lineage (NCBI taxonomy): Eukaryota > Metazoa > Arthropoda > Insecta > Lepidoptera > Nolidae > Pseudoips > Pseudoips prasinana. The sequence goes on from OX621260.1 coordinate 25,120,141, forward strand.
TAATTTGTTTTCAAATTAATTGTGATGTTTGTATATTTGACAATACGACATAGGTATGGAACCGCGTCCGTGTCGTTATATATTGAGTGATATTTTTATGAGACTGTTTAAAATCATAGCACACAGTACTAACCAAACCACACTCATAATTTCATCGCAAGTAAATATGTTTACCGCCCAACGAAGCGGGCACGGGTCAGCTAGTTAAGGATAAATTGGAAACAATTGGTTTCTTGTTACAATTTTACTCATCGACACTAAATAGAGAAGTAGAGTCTAGAGAGAGCTGTAGTATAAATTACATTTACCAATGTTTTACTCATCGACACTAAATAGAGAAGTAGAGTCTAGAGAGAGCTGTATTATAAATTACATTTACCAATGTTTTACTCATCGACACTAAATAGAGAAGTAGAGTCTAGAGAGAGCTGTATTATAAATTACATTTACCAATGTTTTACTCATCGACACTAAATAGAGAAGTAGAGTCTAGAGAGAGCTGTATTATAAATTACATTTACCAATGTTTTACTCATCGACACTAAATAGAGAAGTAGAGTCTAGAGAGAGCTGTAGTATAAATTACATTTACCAATGTTTTACTCATCGACACTAAATAGAGAAGTAGAGTCTAGAGAGAGCTGTATTATAAATTACATTTACCAGTGTTTTACTCATCGACACTAAATAGAGAAGTAGAGTCTAGAGAGAGCTGTAGTATAAATTACATTTACCAATGTTTTACTCATCGACACTAAATAGAGAAGTAGAGTCTAGAGAGAGCTGTAGTATAAATGATATTTACCAATGTTTTACTCATCGACACTAAATAGAGAAGTAGAGTCTAGAGAGAGCTGTAGTATAAATGATATTTACCAAATATTAAATTATTTTTACAAAATTGCGTATAAATACGAGTCTGTCTGTCTGTGGCGTTTACACACCAAAACTACTGCACCGATTTAAATAAAATTTGGTACACAGATAGTCTAGACCCTGAGAGATGGCATAGGCTACTTTTTAATGTGAAAAGGGGGTTGAAAGGGGGGATGACAATTTGTATAGAAGTATCCTCATTTTTTTCAACTAGAAGCGTGAACCTTATTTTTTTAGGCTGATGATTTGATATATAGGGTGGCGTGGTACACACGGCTACATCTCAAGTTATACATTTCCAGTATAAGCTGATCCCGCGTTGTATAGGATTTCCATACAATGATAGGTCAGCTTATATTGGAAATGTATAGCTTGATAAGTAGCCGTGTGTAGGACACGATGTACGCGAAGAAATATGTCTAAATATGTTTACCTGAACGGGCAGACACGTGAGGGCAGACAACTTCGAATATACCAAAGTCACTATCCCACGCGGATGAAGTCGCGGGCACATAACGTATAAGATATAGCTTGATACTAAAATATAATTAATGAATCATTAGTTTGTTGAGCAATAAATGATTGACTGATTGATTAGTTTTATCAATAAACCTGCTTTATAGGTCTTGAAAGGCATTGATGAGTGCAGTGGCAGTGAAGGGAGAGTTGCTCATGAGCATTTGTCCTTACCGAGCTGTTAATGATATAGGTAATAATGATCATTATAAATATCTTGGGAGCACTAAGACACTGCCATCTGAGTGATAGTACAAGCAATCAGACAACTGATAAACAAACTAAGATATATATTTCTAAATATATATAAATCTTTTAGAAACATTACATATAGATAGACACAGAACAAATAATGCTCATCACAGATAGATTTTTCCTGGGTGGTGATCGAACCTACGACCTCTGACTTAGTAGGTCACTAATGACTTCATTAGACCTACAGGCCAGTCAGGGGCTTTCCCGGCTAAGTCGCCGAACATCGATTTCTTTAATGGCGTTCAAATAAATAAAGGTTAATAATTACTAAATCAATCGTTAAATCGACTTCCATGACCACATGTGACGTCATAAATGGTCCGGAATCAATTGTCAACGTTGAAACCGATTTAACGATTGATTAAGTCATTATTAACCTTATTTATTTGAACGCCATTAAAGAAATCGATGTTCGGTGACTTAGCCGGTAGAGCCGCAGGTGCGCGATATACATATATATGTATATAGAAAGTATTTTTTAAGCACTTAATTGTAGTTTTTATTTACAATACTGCGATGCAGATCTTTAAATCCAAACAAAAATACGCATCACCGTACCCCAAAGCCAAGCCAAAATTCGCTGATACACAAATACAAAAATAAAAAATTCATTTCGTGTTATGGCAGCGTATTATTTGACACATATTTATGACGTTGGCGTATCATGTCAGCCAAAGTACATCCACTGCTGGACAAAAGCCTCCCCAAGAAATAGGGGATATGCCATAATCGCCACGCTTGGCAGACGGGTTAGCGATCGCAGTTTCACAGTAAAAAGTCGCTGCCAGTTCTCTGGTGGGTATTCCCTCGGCCAATTTCTACGCCCCCCACGTGATTAGATGGGGTGATGATATTCTATGCCGTCACCACACAACATATACGTTGGCGTACAGGGTAGGCTTTCGCTTGTCACGTACGTTGTATTTTGATTGAATGTATATTCGATGCGATCACGTCTTTAGATGGGATGTAGATTGTAGGACGGTGTCATCTATCAGCCTGGTTGTAGAAACATGGCCGACGGATATGTTGACAGAAATTCTTATTATTATAATTCTATTATGATTCTTTTATATTGCTGCATTGGTTGAATGCCCTTGTTATTAATAGACGTGTCAGCAACGTACTGTAGGTAGGTATTTTTTTTTTATGTCAGAGGGCGACAATCTAGCAAGTGGGTCACCTGATGGTAAGTGATCACCGCTGCCCATGGACACTCGCAACACCAGAGGAGTCGCGGGTGCGTTGCCGGACTTTAAGAGTCAGCAAACAAGTGTTGTTGACCCTTCCCACCACCCCGATGAGCTCTGGCGACCTTACACTCAGAAACACAACATTAAATTATTAATGTTATTATTAAGGTGTGTCTTCTGTAAGGTGGAGGTGCTTCCCCAGTCGGGCTGCTTTTCGAGCGAATGAACGCTGTGCCCTACCTCTCTTCTATGTAGGTATTCTACCAACTTGCCATATATTACTTACTTAACGTATGTGCAGCGGTTACTCTACTGTCAGTGTTGTTCAAGCCGCCCAGTAGGCCTCTGACATGGGTTAACGGCTGTTATCAGAGACTACCGACAGCTTCACGTGCCCTCCACGGAGCACGGAGACGCTCAGAAATCGCCCGCGCTGCAACTCAGTGAGCAAATACTCAGTATAGGATTGCGCGTCTAGTAGAATACATATAGGTCAATGGTTCTATGCATGTTGTATTGTGTATATTCCTTATGCAATAAAGTGTACTTATTCTTCTTCTCATAAGCATCACTTGATGACGGATTGGTGAGAGTATCTAGTTATGAGCGCCTCGACCATGTATTTATTTAAGTCTTAGCCATAACATCATGATATTACAATTTTATAGCCAACCTTAACCTAGTTCGCGTCGTCCATTTATTTCGCGATCAATAAGTACTATCGCAATGAGCTTAACTTAAGTACCTACACGAAACTCAGCAATTTTGTAACAGTACTCATATGTATTATAAATATGATCTGAATTCTTTAATTTTTTACCGGTTTTAATATTTGTGTTAACTTGGTTAGTGGGTAATCCCGATAATGTAATATTTATTTTATTAACGTAACAGTTATTTTAAAAGCCAGACTGCTTGTGAATATGTATGCTCTCGTTTTGATTTTGCACAATTTTGAATGCCTACGGATATTGTTCATAAATATGAAAATTAAAAAAAAATTAAAAACATTTAATTCAACACAACACACAAGAAAATGAGGAGTACAAATATACAACACACAGTTCTACAAGACAAAACATACATAGATTTGAAGATGCACACACAATTACAATTCTTGCATGTTCTGCCGAAAGGGTCACCACCTCAGCCCTAGCTAGGTGGCTAGCGCTGGTTTTCATCATGGCTGGTTTGGGATTAGATAGATAAACTCTATTTTGTACATTAAAGAAATAACAAATAAATACACTTTTGACCTTTTAAGTATGGGCGGTCTTATCAAAATGTGATCTCTTCCAGACAACCAAAGTAAAGATCGGAGAATCGAGATATTGAGAGGAGCAATTGTCGGTGTACCTAGTCTGGTTGGTGACCTTGACTCCTAAGCCAGAGGTCGTGGATTATATCCCCAGCCAGCACTAATCTTTGTGCGACGAGCACCATTAAAGTAGTGGACGTAACTTAAGCCTATGTAACTGAACAACTTGTAGCACATTAACATGCTCATCATCATCATAAGAGCTGTAAGAAGTCCACTGCTGGACAAAAGCCTCCCCCAAGAATCATCTGTTGGCGTGGTTGGCAAATGCTTGCTTTTCACGCCGGAAGTCGTAGCCAGGTCAGATTCCCACTCAGGGCAGATATTTGTGTGCATGAACATGTCTGTTTGTCCTTATTCTGGGTGTAATCTACTATATAAAAATAAGTCGGGTTTTCCTTCCTGACGCTATAACTCCAGAACGCACGAACCTATTTCCACGGTTTTGCATTCGTTGGAAAGGTCTCGGGCTCCGTGAGGTTTATAGCAATAAAATTTATAAAATTTAACGCGGGTAACACCGCGGGGCACAGCTAGTCTTCTACTATATAAAAATAAGTCGGGTTTTCCTTCCTGACGCTATAACTCCAGAACGCACGAACCGATTTCCACGGTTTTGCATTCGTTGGAAAGGTCTCGGGCTCCGTGAGGTTTATAGCAAAGAAAATTAATAAAATTTAACGCGAGTAACACCGCGGGGCACAGCTAGTTATCTATAAAAGTATGTATTTACAAAAGAAAATTAGTATATAGTATATCAATTATCTGGTTTCCATAGTACAAGCTCTGCTTAGTTTGGGATCAGATGACCGTGTGTAAATAATGTCCCAGAATATTATTATTATTATTATCTTGGGGATGATTCTTGGCGGGATATGCCATAATCGCCACGCTTGGCAGATGGGTTGGCGATCGCAGTAAGATGGTGATAGTACCCAGAAAGAAGCTACTGCCCGTCCTCTGGTAGATATTCCCTCGGGTTGACTTCTACGCCCCTCACGGAATGAGATAGAATGATGATATTCTGATAGTCGCCGCCATCACCACACATTAACATATTATATATAATCAGCATTAATGTCCATAAAGCTGATGAATTATGTATAGGAGGCATAAAATATTTTGCATATTTCACAAACTGGTTTTCTTTAAATTGTTCAGTGTCATGGGAAGTGAAACTTCAGTTGCCGTCATTATTTTTGTTACATGTTGTATAACAAAACTCATCGCCATATATAAACTTGGTCCGCGAGAAATTTGAGAGAGAAGTTTAAAGAGATTAACATTCTGACTGTAGCATGTCAGTGTATATATGACAATCTAATTTATATGCATAAATATAAAGACTCCTTCTGTAAAGCAATGATACTCATAATATAAATACTAGATATAAGCATAACTTTGTGTTACATACCACCCGCCTCCACAAAGTAAGTAACTCTTTTATGGGGCAATGAATAAGTTTAAAAGAATTATAAAAGCCAAATTGTGTAGCAGGGCTTACTACAAAACTTCTGATTATTTAAGTGACAAAACAGCTTGGGATTGAGTCGCTCTAAATTAACACATTTAAATACAATGTAACTTTATGTAAGAAATAAATATTTATAAAAAGGATTCCTACTGAGTTTTCTGGCAGTGTTTCTCAGTAGCTTCCACGTCATGCACTGCACGGTAGGGTAAAAAAAATTGACGATTCGACACAAATGTAATATTTTAACGGAATAAATGACTTTTTGAATTGAATTGAATTGCAAACCTACCACATGAAGGACGGTCCACAGTCAATAAAAACTAATGTTAATTACCTACGAGTATATCTATTATCTTAACTAGTTTGCTCGAGTGTTTTTACCGTATATCTACGTATGTATGCACTAAAATGAGTTCTCTTCCAGTCTTTGTTTGTTGCGAACGGTTTGTCTATGAAAAGTGACAGACACGACATAGCGCAATAAAATTAGTAAGTTAACGTAATTCGGACAGATTTAGCACACAAACAAATACACACTCCAGCCCACAGAGTTAGCGATAAAATGATAGATTTATGCTTCAGCCTATAGACGTGACAAGTATATAGCTGCGGTCTGACCACAGGTTATATTTTAATTTCTCTAAGCCTTAACTTAAAATATAACTTGAGTTATGAAGGATGTGTTCCTCCAAGAATAGATAGAGAAAAGAAGATATATCTGTACTTGTCGTACAGTGGATAAGGTTCCCTCGTTTTGTCTGTTCAATTTCCGTACAATATAATATGTGTCGCTGGCTGGTGTGTCTAGTGCTTAATGACCTTAACTGCTAAGCCAAAGGTCGTGGGTTCGTTCCCCACCCAGGACTAAACTTTGTGTGATGAGTACGATTATTTTGTTGTGTCTGTGTGTAATTTATCTATAATATTTATGTATTTAGAAATATATAAGTATGTTAATCAGTTGTATGGTTGGCATAGTACGGGCTCTGTCTAGTTTATGATTAGATGGCAGTAAATTGTCGCAAGATATTATTATTTTATTTTTTGTGTCTAGGTAGACCTTGTGTGTATTTTTTTAAACGTATAGGTGTCTACCTACGCCTACCAAATAAGACTACAAAGTAAGTAATCGGCGCCATAGGGGACTGACTTCAAGTTTCTTTATTGCACTCATGTGTAACAGTTTTAGATGTTTTCGCTTAGAATAGGTATCAACATGAACCCTGTTAGGGCAACAATAGCAATATAGCTTTACAATTATTACATAATAATATTATAAACAAGATGGACCGATGATCTTGTGCGGGTCCCTAGAAACTGCTGGATGCGAATAGCGCAAGACCGGCAATTGTGGATATCTTTGGGGGAGGCCTTTGTCCAGCTGTGGACGTCTTTCGGCTGATATGATGATGATGATATTATAAACACACACTGATAATTAAACAAAACTTAATCAAAATGCACAGCACATCCTAAACTTTGGGGTTCGAACCCCGGCTCAGGGCGGTTTACGATGTGGGGATGCATGTTTGTAAGTCTCCCGTGATACCGGGATTCTTCTTCGAAGTGCGGACGTAATCTATTTCAAAAGTTGTCTGGCTTAAAATACATCCTAATCAACTTAAATGTTAGTGGAACTACCTGTGCAAAATATTTGTCGTTCTGCTATTACATTTATGCTATGTTCACGGAAGCAATCTTGCGCATAAGTGTGTTGTTTCTAGTGATCAAACAGCAAAACTCGCGAGGTCCATATAAAAGCTTGTTCAATTTACATTCGACACTAACTACCTGTTAGAGTTGACGTAACTACGACTTTGAGTGTTTTTATATCGTACCTGAAGGTGTTATAAGATGTTTCAGCTGGACTTTGATTTCATGTATTGACAAAAAAGAGACTTGATTTAAAAACATTAGCTTTGCTTCGACGCAGAAAGCGTTCGGCGTTAAATATGTTGCATTATTATACAAGAACAAAGGCTTATTTACGTTGCAGGCTTTCCAACAATTCAACTCCAAGATATGTTTAATATCTTGGTATAGACGCCAGCACATCCAGCTACCCCAATCTGTCAAATTTCTTTTATAGATATTCAATTTTATCACTTAAGCATAAGGTTCACTTCTGGGGAAATTTGACAGACTGGGGTAGCTTGATGTGCTGGCGTCTGTACATACGAAGTTTCTGACATTTTTAAAAGTTATATAAATTTAAGAGCGGATGGAAAACGAACCCACGAATCGCTCATCCATTCAATTTCGAGATCTATTATTTTAACGCAATGAAGAGGCTTTAAAGATATCTCACCACATCCTACACGGTTAATACGCCTGGCATGCCAATGCTTAGATTGGACCAACAGATGGCGCTTTCATTTGTAGTAATATAGCTTTATATATCTGAATAACACATAGGCTATATTATAAAGTATAGCGCGGGTGTAAACGCGGGGCCCACCTAGTATAAGTATACTGGTTTAAGTTACATAAGTTCCTCAGAGTGCGGTGGCGAAGCACGTGTATATTCTATTTCTATTAGCGAGTATATTGTAGCATCCACGTGTCTCGGATGTGACTAAGGAACTGAGAATGAGGATGAGCGTCTGAGGACGTAATCTTGAGACTGTTTTGTTTCTACTAATAGAAACTGTCTCTAGAATGTTCATACAAGTTCAAATATGCCAGGTTTGTCAGTGAAAAAATCTTATTGTTAACCCGTTATAGAGCAGTAGGCTTGTTTCTAATTTATTGGTTTTGAACTTTATTAGTCGCCATTATAGTTCAAAATATGGTGGCAACTATATGAGCACTACCCGGAAAAGGGTAAAATATGAATAGTATCATTGGATAAAATATTCTTTATTGCTTAATAGCCACTGCTCGGTCCTTCTACCGCTCGGAATACAGTTATATCGCGTATGGCCCATAGCCCAAAAGTGAGATTAAAGGTAGCCGACATCCTCCTTCATGGTTCAATCTCAAATACCAGACCAGACGGAAGGATTACTCTAAAAATAGGCGATATGAGACAGCAATACCACGCGCGGAAAGATTAATTTATACAGATGCCATTTTCAATACAAACGAAATGAAATACAAAAAATATGTTAATTAAATGTCTTAGACGTTTTTTCTCTGTCTATCTTGAAGACGTGCAAGGATTAAAAAAGTACGTAGTTGCACGAATAAAAACACGAAAAATACAGAATAATTAGAGTATTAACAATGTATATAATAAGGTATAAGATAATCATAGAACGAGTCTGCGTATAAATTGTTTAGGATGTGCTCTCTCATGTCGCTTTTAAATGAGAAGTGACTTTTGGCCATCCTAATCTCGAGAGTCAACACATTCCACAACAGAAAAGACAAAAAAAGAAAGAGTGAATGAAGTCGGAATGGTGAATTATTTACCACCATTGACTATAACTTTAAACATATTGTTTTGTTTCGTAAAGATATTTATTATATATAGTGTTTTCTTTTTTGGCGATACTGTACCTACCCCATAACCGAGATGCATATACTCAAAAATAATGTCTATAAATTTAAAAAAAAATTGGTAAATGGTTAAATTAGCTAAATCGGTAAGTGGTTTGGATAAATGGAAATGCCACAACATTCTCGATGACTATAGATAAAAACACAATAAACGATATCTTAAATCGGCCTTTAACTTGACGGAGCTTCTTTATCCTTGTTGTAGGACTACAAAAAGCCTTTGGAAGAGAGCAGCCCGGCGATCCTGAACGCCAGCAAGATCCAGACGCTGTTCCACAGGCTGCCCGACATCCTTCAGTGCCATCTACACTTCCGCACCGCTCTTGCTGACTGTGCGCGGACGTGGGACCGCGATGAAAAAATAGGTAAATATAATTATGTCCTGCAGAATTGAATTTTGTAAGAAAGTAGAACAATGAAAGAAATACTTTTATTTATAATACTCATACATATATGAATAGCACGAACGAAGCTATTAAAGTGATCTCAATCTCAGGAATACTTGAAGGGTCGAATATAATATAATAAAACCACATATAGTACTTGAACTATTGGTATATTGGTCTGATTGTTCACTGATAGCTCTCTGTTGGTTCGCAAAATGCAACTAAATTGTCATGACCTAGGTGTGCAGTCTGAACGAAACCATACCGCCATCTATTTCAGCACTAATGCCACCTAGTGATACAGAGTGTGAAACTTATATAAGTATTTTTGTATCAATGGCAGTATTGGTCGTAAACAATACAAATTAGTTAAAAGGTGCTTAAAAACAAAACAAATTGCTGTGTACCATAAATGGGTGCCAACTTCAGCATAAGCTACAGCAAAAATAACTGTAGCGCTGGTATTCTAGTCTGCCCCAGTGATTGAGGCCCTAAGTATTATTTCTATATAGATATAGAAAGAGTTAAAAGGAAATTAGATACACTACAAATAATAACAAAAACATAACAAGTTATATACTAGGAACAAGAATACTTAGTTTAAATAATCATATAATCAATAACTAACACATACATTATACGATACATTTAACAGTAATAAAATGTTTATAAAAAGGGAATGGAAAATTATAAAAGCAAAGATTACATTTTAAATTAAAAAATAATAATTATGAGAAACCAATGAAGTTACTGACATAATGCAATCCATTTCGATTACATTATATAGTCTTTGGCCAGGCGCATCGATTCGGCCACGGCGGCCAGTCTCAATAGCGATTAGCCATCTGCGCGGGACATATTATAGTGCGTAAACACCGGAGTTCTTTCTATTCCATCCCTCGTGATCCGATCGGACGACTAGCGACACGACCGGAAAGGTTTCAGGTACAGGACTGACGGCTTTACGTGCTCTCCGAGGCACGGGGGTGTAATACCAGATTTCGGGCTCATACTGAGAAATTTCTTTTTACGGAAATATCCCAATATCACTTTTTGGCCTGACCCGGGATTTGAACCCAGGATCTCAGTAGCTATGGTTGAACATGCTACCGCTAGACAAACGAGGCAGTCAAGTACTAGGCCTGGCTCACTTCAGATAGGCACAAAACGAGAACTACAATATCCTTTATTGCAGGCGGGTCTATTCCTGTTGAGTGCCATGAATGCCATGATATAATATTTATATCTACTTAGTTAAGGCTCTCAGCTAGTTGCGCTCGGTTGTGATCGGCGAGGTCAAGTACCTATGCACGCGGTCAGACTATAGATGGGTGCCGGACATGTTTCTAGAAAACAAAGCCGATAGATAATACCTACATCCTCCGAAAGGGTGTTAGCATGGGAAGCCTAAATTTGATATGCCAGCGTGTATCGTTCGCAGAGCGCCTACCACGGATTGGTAGATGGTGCAGGTTCGAGACCCGCCGGACGATTAAATTTATGATTTCCCATTTTTGAGATTATATTAACGCTTTGCATTGCGAATAATGCTAGAAAATTCAAATTTAATAAAAGTATGTACAGTTGTGGGTTGCATCATTGAGTTCGGCGCCAAGCAATTTCAATGTACTATCCGACTGTGTATATAAGTTTTACTAATATTGGCGTGTTATCTACATGTACTTACCGTCAGGAAAAACTAGAGTAAAACCCATTTGTGTGGTCATTATATATATTTATATATACATAAACGAATCGTACCTAATAGGTTTATTACGAAGTATGTTTATTTGTGGGTTTTACAAACGGATGCGGGCTGTGATATTGTATATATAAAACTGGTTAATACGACTCTTTACATCATCCACAGCCCGTATGCTTTGATTATATATGTAGTATGATAATAATAATATCCTGGGACGTTATGCACACACGGCCGTCTGATCCCAAACTAAGCAGAGCTGGTAATATGAAACCCAGATAATTGATCTACTACATATATTACTTTTCTTTTGTAAATACATACTTATATAGATAATTACACCCAGACTCAGGACAAACAGACATGTTCATGCACACAAATATCTGTCCTGGGTGGGAATCGAACCCACGACCTGCGGCGTGAAAGGCAAGCATTTGCCAACTACACCAACAGGCCCGTCATAATAATCTATACATATAATAAAATCGTAGGAAAGTCAAGACTGTTCATTAAATATTTTTTAAAAAGGATATTTGTGGCGTGATCTACAATCGACATCGAAGCCAAAAATATAGGTTTTAGAATTTTTGACTGTTTGTCTGTATGTATGTCCGGGCTAAACTCAAAAAGTACTGCACGGATTTCCTTCAAATTTTGCATGAATATTAATAAGAGGTCGGGTCAACATATAGGCTACATATTATCAAGCTATCACCTACGGGGGAGGACATGTGATAATTTATAAATTTTAACGCGGGTAAAACCGCGGGGCACAGCTAGTAAGTTATAAATAAGTCGTATTGAATATATAAAACTATTTAATACGGGTCATCAACAACCCGTATGCTTTGATTATTTGTGACGTGCCTATTTGCGTGGTTGGCAAACGCTTGCTTTTCACGCCGGAGTTGGGTGGCAATCGAACCCACGACGGGTTCGATTCCCACCCAGGGCAGATATTTGTGTGCATGAACATGTCTGTTTGTCCTGAGTCTGGGAGTAGTTGTATGTATTTCATGTCAGTATGTATTTACAAAAGAAAAGCAGTATATGTAGTATATCAGTTATCTGGTTCCCATAGTACAAGCTCTGCTTCGTTTAGAATCAGATGGCCGTGTGTAAAAATGTCCCAGGATATTATTATTATATAGGTATTATATATTATTATTATGTAGATAGTCTTTGGGAATAACAGCTACAAATATTATTATAGGTGACTAGCCATTTATAATTCTTATGAGGAAATGTTCACAAATGAGCAAAACATAAGCCTATTAATATTGACTTTAAAGGCAATATTTATTGTCGGTATGTGTGTGAAAAAAAGACGTCGAATTAATCACCTTGTTATGTTTAATTGTGTATGTAAGCTTACTGCTAATTGAGTTTAAAGGTCGTATATAGTTCTTTGTTCGTCCTTGCTGGCAGATTAGAATGAGATAACCACAGATTTTAGCACAGGTCTAGTGGTGAGTGACTCTAACTGCTAAGCCCAGTGGACGTGAGTTCGATCCCCACCCAGGTCAAATATTTGTGTGATGAGCACGATTATTTGTTCTGTGTTTGGGTGTAATTGATTTATAATATTATGTATATATTTAGAAATATATAATTATCAGTTGTCTGGATACCATAGTATAGGTTTTGCCTTGTTTGGGATTCGATAACAGTGTCAGTGTTCTTAAGATATTAATTATAACAAACAAACGTACATAAACTCACGCCTGTTTCCCACAGGCGTAAGCAGAGACCACGGATTTCCATTCCGTTTACTGACATTATATTCTTCATACATGCTCGCCGGTTTAGAGTACTTCCGACCTAGCCTTTGCTTTAGAACATCTCCAATTTGCTCATTAAGTGTTCTACGAGTCTTCCCCTTCCGGTTGTACCATTCACACAGGCCAGGTATACCTCTTTTGTCAATATTCTTTCATTCATTGTTTCTAAATGCCCAAACCACTATTATAACTGATTAACAATCACTTTTGCGTCGGGGTCATAAGCTTTATCACGATTAATCTAAAAGCTATTTCGCTGTGTGGTGACGGTGTAGAATACTATCACCCCACATCATCTCGTGGGGGGCGTAGAAATCGTCCCGCGGGAATACTTACCAGAGAACGGGCAGCAATGTTTTTGTGCGAACTGCGATCACCAACCCGTCTGCCAAGCGTGCGTTTATTGCATATACCACCATTCTTTGGGCAGGCTTTCGTCCAGCAGCTTATGTAATTTGACATGACATTTTTTGGAACAAAGTTCCTTATCGCGCGTTGTGAAAGGGGGCTAGACGGAAAAAAATCTCACGAAAAGTTGTCACGACACTTTTTGCAGCTGTGCGGCGTGCGCATGTTTCTCTGTCTCTCTCTTATAGAAAGCAAGCCAGATATTTTCACTTCTATTTCGCATTGAACAGTGTGGTGTCGCGACGATTATTTTTGTTGAGTGTATACAGGTTTTTTGTACATAATAAGAAACAACTTCGTTCCATCCGGGTGTCCCTTGACACCTCTCAAGTTTTTTTTTATTTAGGTTCACTAAACTGGCAACTTTGTACAATTTAAATAGCATTAAACAAATATAGTATCAGTGTTTGGCTTCTAGAAATGAAAACAGCATTCACTAAACAAAAAGGAAGTTTATAGTTGGGTTACTCACACATCACAATCAGTAAAAATTAAAATTATTAAAATGGTGAAATCTAACAGAAATTATTTTGTTGGTTCCAGGCGAGGTCTTTTTGAGCGCGTTCTCGAAAGCAGTGGTGCTGGACGTGTACTCTGACTTCATCAACAATTTCTCCGTGGCCATGGAGCTGGCCAAGATGGAGTCCAAGCGGAAGTCCGCGTTCGCTGACTTCTTCAAAGTGAAGCAGATCAGCGCACACGACCGACTGTCATTCTTCGGACTGATGGTGAAACCAGTGCAGCGGTTTCCACAGTTCATCATGTTTCTACAGGTTTGTTATATTAGCTATTGTAGTCCCAAGCTGTACTTGTTAATTTATTGGTTTGAAAATTCGCAATTACAGTAAAATGTCTTTATTCGCGCTTCCTTCATTCGCGTTTTCACTATTCGCTGACTAAAAAAAATGCGACCCAATTCCTCTATTGGCGGCGTAAGCAAAAAGTTATCTGTACATATTTATTAATAAAAAGGATTCCAATAGTTACCCGTTTTCAATCGGTAGAAGACATAAAGGAGAATTCGCGACGAGAACTGAACTCAATTCCGAAAGCAGCGTTTAAAAAATGTTTTAATGAATGGATTATTCGTTAGCGTAAGTGTATCGTTTCTGAAGGAGCATACTTTGAAGGTGATAAAATAAATTTGGATGATTAACAAACATCTTGTATATTATTGATCTTTTCCCGGTACTTTCTTGACAGAGTAGTATGAATCGAAAACAGGACCTTACCCCCTATAATCCCATATAAATAATTATTCCATATACATGGTTTCTTTATTCAAGGCATATTTACGGAACATATACCACGCGAGTAAAGAGCTTTTACTGTATTACAAACTCTATTATATATAATAAAATCGTAGGAAAGTCAAAACTGTACATTAAATATTTTTTTAAAAGGATAGCTTGGGCGTGATCTACTATCGATATCAAAGCCAAAAATATAGTTTTTAGAATTTTAATCTGTTTATCTGTTTGTCTGTATGTATGTCCGGGCTGAACTCAAAAAGTACTGCATGGATTTACTTCAAATTTTGCATGAATATTACGAAGAGGTCGGGTCAACATATAGGCTACATATTATCACGCTATCACCTACTGGGGAGGAGCTGTGACAGTTTTCAAAGTTTAACGCGGGTAAAACCGCGGGACACAGCTAGTATTATATATAACCTCTGACTATTTATGATTTTAATGCAGTTATAAAAAATGCTGGCGCATCTGTCTTTTACACTACTAATGTACTGTCATATCACTCTATCATATATACAACTTGTAACGTAAATAACGCACACCCTCAAACACCCCAATTAGAATATTATGTTGTAATCATAATACATACACTGAATTTTTTATTTAACATGTATATGCATTATTATTTACTAAATTAGTTTCTTGGAATAAAGTTTATTTTTCTTTATTTTGTATTAAATGATGAAATTTGTATGAATACGAATAAAACTGCGATTTTTAAGTCTTATTACTTTGACTTACGGTCCATTTCAATTGGTTTTGACTCTACAGGGTTGATATGACAATAATTTCCGTAGTATTAATTATTATCAAAAAAAAAATTACCTATATTAAAAATGATATAAATCGATTCAGTAAAGCATTCTGAACAAACTATTTTCAGGAAGTGCGTTAATTACGTTACATGTTGTATTAAAAAATGGGACTTCCATGGTAACCGCCACCCAAATAAAACTACGCATTTATACGGGCGCTTCAAAGGGCACGTTAAGCTGTCGGTCCCGGTTGTAGCCATTTGGCAACAGTCGTTAAGCCATGTCAGAGGCCTGCTGGGTGGCTGGAACAACTGACACTTGGGTATCCACATCCCGTACATAAGTGACGTTTGACGGTCACCGTAGCCTAGTTGGTAGTGCTCCTGCCTACGAAGCTGGTGGTCCTGGGTTCGAATCCCGGTAAGTGCAAATATTTGTGTGATGAGCACGAATATTTGTTTCTGAGTTATGGATGTGTTCTATGTATATAAGTATTTATCTATCTATATAAGTATGTATATCGTCGCGCCTGGTACCCATAGTACAAGCTATGCTTAGTTTGGGCCTAGGATGATCTGTGTGACATTGTCCCGTGATATTATTATTAAAGTAAGTCCAATAAATAAATAAAATAAATTAAAAAAGATTTTTATTCACGTAGACTTTAAAAAAGCTCTTGTAAATAGTCAGAACATGTTTGTAGTAATATAGTTGTATACATTATTATTTCTAGTAACATAGATATTTAGGTACACATTGTATGAAAACATTTATAAAATTTATTTTATTATAACATTGATATTTAGCTAGCTCGTATCAACACTAGATGGTGCTCGTGGACGATTAGACCGTAAAAGTAATAATACCTACATAATATAATGTTTAAAACTTGCAGTGTATTATTTTTCAAACAATGTTGGCTTTGCGCAAGGAATGACTCTTAGCATTAGAATGAGTAATTACAGTAATCAGATATTGACGGAAAAGAATTCAACCTTTGTGTGTTATGCACAAGCTTCGTCTCTGATGCAACATATGACAGGTAAATCCACCTGCAGTATAAGGTCTGGGAATGCGTGAAGTAATGTCTGTTCGTTGTTACATCGCAACTATTTGCATCGACATATGGATTTGTGGTTTACTTCTATAGTTGTGTGAGAAGTTTTTATGCGGTACAAATTGAGCTTGTTATTTATGATTATTAATTATGTGGCTTTGTATGAAGCGGTTTAGTAAAATTCCATCGTTGCATGTAACTAACTAGGTAGAGAATAGCGCGTTATCATCTCATTGACGGGCATGTTGGCGTGGTTGGCAAATGCTTGCTTTTCACGTCGGAGGTCGTGGGTTCGATTCCCACCCAGGACAAATATTTTTATGCATGAACATGACATACAGGACAAACAGACATGTTCATGCATACAAATATCTATCCTAGGTGGGATTCGAACCCACGACCTGCGGCGTGAAAGGTAAGTATTTTCCAAACACGTCAACCGTCCCGTCAAATTGGTCAATCGGTTGGTCCAATCAAGTTTCTTAAGTACTAAGCTAAGCCTCATCCACTATTTATACAGTATGTTAGGTTAAACGAGGGACATATTAAGGGAGGGTGTTCAGTATTCGATTCCCGTCCCAAATATATAAAAAACCAATACCCTAAATTTTTGACGTAATTGTCCTATAAAATACATTGTCATGAACACTGAGTGCGCAAGAAGTGAACAGTACCTAAAGTGATCACGTGGCAACCTCGTGCGTAAACCCCGCCCTCCCCCCTCGCCCTTAGCGCAAGGGTGTATACACGTTGTGAGACTTCTGCGAAATTTTTGGCATGGTTCTGTTTGTTATTTATCAGTGTTTTTTTTTGTTCATATTTTTATTAGTATCATATAAGCATACACTATTGTGGGTTTGAATATGTCCCTCGTTAAAACTAACATACTGTATAGTTAGTGCGTATGTGTAGTAACTCTCTGAAATTTTACGAATGTTTTATAAAATATGTTTGTTTTGCAGGACTTGTTAAAACATACCCCTCCGGGCCACTCGGACCGCGTTTCTTTGCAACGTGCCTTGACGAGGCTAGAAGCTCTAGCCGATGC
This sequence comes from Pseudoips prasinana, assembly GCA_951640165.1. NCBI lineage: Eukaryota > Metazoa > Arthropoda > Insecta > Lepidoptera > Nolidae > Pseudoips > Pseudoips prasinana. The sequence continues at coordinate 25,137,667 of OX621260.1, forward strand.
TTTGAACGAGAGGAAACGAGAAGCTGAACGGACGCAGGTAATGCACCACCACTTGAGCTTTACACTAAACGACATTGTAGACCTGCTTCCAATAATGGCTATAGGGCAGTTCATTATAATTTTCACGTCGATGATTATAACTAAGTAGCTGTCCTGGTAGACCTACAAAAATCAGTGCCACCTTTCGAGCACAATAAGTAAATCGAAACTGTATACGAACCTACAAGTAAATTGTGTTTTCTTTGGTTGAAACACTTGGAACTATAGTATAGTCTGCAAAGACTACTTTTAAACAAAATGGGACCAAGGACAAACCCCATTGTGGTACGCCGTGCTGTACTTTTAAGTAAGGAGACTGGAAAGTTTCGGTGAGGCGAACGGAAGTTGAGAGGGAGATATAGGTTAGTGAAGATAGAAATAGAGAGTTACGTTTCGAATATTACTGTAGGGGTAAGAGACAGAGGCACACATTTTCTTTCTCTCTTTTTCTCATAGCTGTTTGAGGTTTTTTTAGTTTTATGGTCTAAAGCACCCTCGTTTTTTTTATGTTTTATTCATCATCATCATCATTACAGCTGAATAAGTCCACTGCTGGACAAGCCTCCCTCAAGATTTGTCTTTGGGGGATATGCCATAATCGCCACGCTTGGCAGGCGGGTTGGCGATCGCAGTAAGATGGTCATAGTAATCAGAAGGAAGCTGCTGCCCATCCTCTGGTAGATATTCCCTCGGGTCGACTTCTACGCCCCCCATGGGATGAGATTTATTTATTTATTCTATTTATTTATTTATTTGAGATGGGGTGATGATATTCTGATTCAGATATTTGTCGCCGTCACCACACAGCAGATATGTTTTAGTAGTATAGAGTATGTTTTATTACCTGCTAGTATTTACTTGACCTGCAACTGGATATTGTCTGTAGGCATTTCGCGCGGCACTACGGCGGCTGACGCGCGGCGGCGTGGCGGGCGCGGGCGGGGCGGGCGGCGCGGCGCGCTTCGGGGCCGCGCGCCTGCTGGCCTCGCGCGCCGACCGGCGCCACCTGCTGCGCCAGGACGACCTGCTGCAGCTGGTGAGTAATATTCCGCGCAGCACTGCGGCGGCTGACGCGCGGCGGCGTGGCGGGCGCGGGCGGGGCGGGCGGCGCGGCGCGCTTCGGGGCCGCGCGCCTGCTGGCCTCGCGCGCCGACCGGCGCCACCTGCTGCGCCAGGACGACCTGCTGCAGCTGGTGAGTAATATTCCGCGCAGCACTGCGGCGGCTGACGCGCGGCGGCGTGGCGGGCGCGGGCGGGGCGGGCGGCGCGGCGCGCTTCGGGGCCGCGCGCCTGCTGGCCTCGCGCGCCGACCGGCGCCACCTGCTGCGCCAGGACGACCTGCTGCAGCTGGTGAGTAATATTACGCGCAGCACTGCGGCGGCTGACGCGCGGCGGCGTGGCGGGCGCGGGCGGGGCGGGCGGCGCGGCGCGCTTCGGGGCCGCGCGCCTGCTGGCCTCGCGCGCCGACCGGCGCCACCTGCTGCGCCAGGACGACCTGCTGCAGCTGGTGAGTAATATTCCGCGCAGCACTGCGGCGGCTGACGCGCGGCGGCGTGGCGGGCGCGGGCGGGGCGGGCGGCGCGGCGCGCTTCGGGGCCGCGCGCCTGCTGGCCTCGCGCGCCGACCGGCGCCACCTGCTGCGCCAGGACGACCTGCTGCAGCTGGTGAGTAATATTCCGCGCAGCACTGCGGCGGCTGACGCGCGGCGGCGTGGCGGGCGCGGGCGGGGCGGGCGGCGCGGCGCGCTTCGGGGCCGCGCGCCTGCTGGCCTCGCGCGCCGACCGGCGCCACCTGCTGCGCCAGGACGACCTGCTGCAGCTGGTGAGTAATATTACGCGCAGCACTGCGGCGGCTGACGCGCGGTGGCGTGGCGGGCGCGGGCGGGGCGGGTGGCGCCATCCATTCTGTGAAGTAACTCCTTCATAAGGCCAGTGTTACTTGCAAATAAGGTGATGTCATCTGCGTATCGTAAATTCGCAATTTTGTATCCACCAACTGCAACACCATCGGTCCAGTCTTCGAGAGGGATTCGCATTACAAGTTCGGTATAGATGATAAACAGTAGAGATGATATTATGCAGCCCTGTCGCACGCCCGCACTTGGATGGAAACTATTTGAGAAGAGGTCATCTGTCGGAACTGAGGCTGTTCCTCCCGCGTAGAGCTCCCTAGTTGGATGAGGTGCTGAGCTGTGCCCATTTACAGTAGTGTTTTACACAACGTTGGCCATTTCACTGAGTCGAACGCTTTGTAGAAATCAAAAACTATAAAATTATGTCGGTTTGTTGAACTCTCCGGCTTTTTCAATGATTTAACGAACGATGAGGATTTGTTCACGGGTTCCTTTTCCTTTCACGAAACGGGCTCGTTCTGGCGCAATCTCTCTAGATCGGTATGCATTCAGTCGCTCATTTGACATGTATAGGATTATTTTGCTAGCGTGTGGTATAGTGAATATATTAGATTTTTTTTTTTTTTTTATATAATTAGATTCACTAAACTGGCCAACGCACTTTGTACAATTTAAAGAACATTAAACAAATATAGCTTAAGTGTTTGGCCTTCTAGAAGTGAACACAGCATGCATTAAACAAAAAGAAAGTTCACAGTTGGTTTACATCATAGTCAGTTAAAATTGAGATTAATATTAGAATTAGAAGGATAACAATACAATAATTAAAATTAACAAAGCAATAAAACCTAGTTGCAATAATTTACAGATTAAACTTCTTAAGTAAGAACAGTTTCAACGAATGAGCAGACGAACCAAAAATATCAATTTGGTTGCAAAAGTTATTGTAAGCGGAACACATACGGTACAACGGCGAGTGCTGACTGTAGTTGGTGCGACAAAAAGGCAAATTGAAAGTCTTCATATTATGGATACGACTACACAAGCGTGGTACATTGAAGTTTAATTTTCCTAGTAGAGATGGACTATCTAGTTTTCCAATAACCAATTTATGCAAAAATAGGATGTCGGCGATGTTCCTTCTATTCTCCAGTGACAAAAGTTTAAAGTATGCAAGTCTAGAGTTATAAGATGTTAGATTTCGGCAGAGATTGTGTGTATAAGATAGACTATACAAGAAGTGTTTCTGAAGTTTTTCTAGACGGCTAATATGAATCGTATAGGGGGGTAGAGGGGCTCCATATCTGACTACAGTACTCAAAAAGTGATCGCACATAGCAGTTGTAAAGGAGAATTGGAATTTCGTAGTCTTTAAAGTACTTGGTTTGCCGAATAACGAAACCAGCCAAACGGGCACCACTACTTGCAATTCCGTTTATGTGTTCACGGAAATCTAACTTAGTGTCAACCACGACACCCAGATCACGTATACTCGACACTTCGGTGATTTGACTATTAGACATATAGTAAGTGGCAGGCATGGGATCGCGTTTACGTGTGAATTTAATGTGAAAGCATTTAGAAATATTTATGGTCATTCCGTTTAAAGAGCACCAATGATTTATTGCGTTAATGTCTTCTTGAAGGGAGTTAATGTCACTGCGATCTGAAATTGCTCGGTACAACTTTAGATCGTCAGCAAACATTTGGTATCCGGATGTAATGGCTGAGCATAAGTCGTTAACATAAACCAAGAAAAACAGGGGTCCTAAATGTGACCCCTGGGGCACACCAGATGGCACCAATCTAGCTATAGATTTATAGCCCCTGATTTCTACCAGTTGGGACCTATTTACGAGGTAGGATTCACACCATCTTAATAGCGAGCCACAAATCCCAGCATGAGCCAACTTTTGTATGAGTAGGCTATGATCAAGTGTGCAATAAGTCGAAAGTTGCTACACTTCTTTGTGGTACCCTTTTTATAAAGACGCGTGAAGACTGTGTGCGCCCATTCAAGGCCATTTGCCTGTGAGCCATATTTTGTTGCGTATGATGTGAAAAATATGAACACCACGCTCTCCGCTCTCTCTATGTTAGATAGCTTACACTGAATATCTGAAGTAGTTTATTATACAAATCTTGTAGGAACAAGGAACAACTTCAGTGAGTTTAAGCGCTTTGCCATACCTACTACTGGAATAAAAATGGTGCTTTTGCACCTGGCTTCTCTAGGTGAAATTTTCTCATTATATCCCTTCATCATCTGCTTTGTTTTGGAGGGAAGTCAAACTACTTTTGTCCAACTCCTTGTTTCTGTCTGATTCAATTAGTGGCGGGATCCAAGACAGACGAAACGGGTAATGCCTGAGCCTCACCGCTCACTGTCATTTCATTGTGTGCTACTGTTGATCCTGGCTTACAGGAGTTGTCCTCCCCGTTACCCGCCGTAAAATGGAGGAACTATAATAGCCCAATAAATAGCTATAACATGTATTTTTTTTATTTTTCACACTAAAACTTCTTCCACCAGGGTTGCAACGTCCCAACAGAGGTCTGTTGGGACGTTGCAACCGTGTAGAAGATGCTTAAGACAAATGTTATTAACGCCTCGGATCATAGTACAACTTTTTTTAATTTAAACAGGAATTCAACCAATCGGGCGGCCTTTCGAAGTGCAAGCCCCGTCGGCTCCTACTGCTGAACGACCTGGTGGTGTGCGTGTCGGTGGGCGCGGGCAGCGACGACGCGGAGCGGCTCGGGCTCAAGTGGGCGCACCCCGTGCACGACGTGGAGGTGCTGGACACCGGCACCTCGCCCACGCTCAGCAGGGTGCTCGCGCAGGGTAAGATAATATAACATATTTATTTGTCTAAACATGTTATGGCATATCAAAGACTTTTTATTGGATGACAAATACATTTTGTATGGTTCAATTCAAATTAGCATATAGTAAAAACCAGTAATTATTTTCAATAGGGTGTTAATTCTTAGTATCCTGATTATTCCCAGGTATGAACCGCAGTGGCAGCTTACGTTCCAACTCCAGCGGCCAGAGCAGCACGTCTACGGGCGACTCGCTGTGCAACGAGATGTCGGCCCTCATGCACGACTACGAGACCGTGTCGCGCATGGCCGACCTGGCCGCCAGCCTGCGCCTGCCGCACCCCGAGCTGCCGCCCGATACCTTCAAGACGCTGCTGCAGAGCATACAGCAGAGTATACAGGTCAGTCAGTATGTCATGAGTAGCGCTCATGCACCACTACGAGACCAGCGCTCGGCGGCCGCTACCGCGGCACACTCGCTTCGCTCCCTCACCTTCGCGCGCCAAATGGTCACAGTTTTAACCTAACCTTACTCAAATAAAATCCTTTTTTTAGTAAATTATGTGGCAATGTATAAAGAAGAAGGACAAGTTAAGATAATTGTTTATCTTTACTTGACGCATCCCGTTGCTTTTAAATTTTCTATAATACCTGACCAGTGGAGGAACATTCTGATTGTTCCTATTCCTAAACCGAATCTCAATGATCCTAGTCTACCTAAATTAAGGCCTATTTCTCTAATATCGTGCTTGTGCAAAGTTTTTCATACTATGCTAAATAAAAGGCTTGAATGGTTCACAGAACGCAACAAATTATTATCAGTAAGAACTACTGGTTTTAGGAAGGGTCAATCATGCTTAGATTGTGTGGCTCGATTAGTTTCAGATATTCAAATAGGGTTGTCAGAGAATTGTCAAACGATGGCTTGTTTTTTGGATATTGAAGGTGCGTACAATAATGTTTCGGTAGATCAGTTAGTTCTGGCACTTGATCATTATAAAGTGGGTTCGAAAATATGTAATTATATATGGTCTTTTTTGAATAGAAGACAATTAAAAATTACAAATGTTGATGGTTCCGGGGACCTTGTTAGATGGACAAATAAGGGACTGGCCCAGGGTGACCCACTGTCCCCTCTTCTGTTTAACTTAATAACTGCAAAAATTCATAATAATAGTTCACTAATCAATGTTTTACAGTATGCAGATGATTTCGTGTTCTATTCGAAAAACAAACAAATTAGTAAATGTGCAAGTGATATTCAAAATTCTGTAAGTACATCTGTTAAGTTATTGAATGACATCGGTTTAGATATATGTCCGTCTAAAACAAAATATTGTATATTTAGTAGAGGCAGAAGGAGGGATACGGTCACTCTGAGCGTAAACAATATTAGTATAGATAGAGTAGAAATTTTCAAGTATCTGGGCGTCTGGTTCGATAGCTCATTGAAATGGAGTAAACATATAAATGAAGTTAGAGAAAAATGTTTAAAATTAGTTAATATTCTAAAAATTTTAGCCGGTAGATCATGGGGGGTCCATCCTAAACACCTGCGTAGACTGTATATGTCACTGATACGTAGCAGGATAGACTTCGGCTGTTATCTTTACGGTAATGCAGCCAAAACACATTTACTTAAATTAGACAGAGTTCAGAACATGGCATTACGTGTTATTGGTAGCTATATAAGGACTACTCCAGTTCATGTGATGGAATGTGAGTTGGCTATCCCACCGCTTTACTTGAGACGGCGTTATTTGGCATCCAAGTTTTGCCTTAAGGCAAGATCTGACACCGACCATATTGTTGTTCATTCTTTGAAGATTTTGGAGCAGGTATGTCAGAAAAGCTATTGGCGTAATAAAGTTAAGCCTATTTTGATATCGGTATACGCTGAGGTTAAATCAGAAACAATAAAAGCATGTAATCCGTCACCTATGTTCTCTATGTACACTTGGACGTCCAATATGGATATGGAATTCATTTCGCTTGAAATAGAGGATATGAGTTTACCGAAAGGCAGTTATAATATAGATTATCTTAAATTTATGGTCACAAGGTATATAAACATTAAGTTCAAAGGTTGGCAAAAAATATATACAGATGGTTCCAAAACAAAAGACGGTTTAGGTGCAGCGTTTTATGACCCCAGTCATAATGTTAAAGAAAAATATAATGTCGTAGGTAGGACTGATAACAAGACATCTATTATGTATTTGGAACTATTTGCAGTCTCAGAGGCGATATCGTATGTCGGTTCTATGGGTTTTAAAAGGGCAGTTATTTTGAGTGACAGCAAAAGTGCTTTACAACATTTGGCTCGGTGCGCCTCTGGGGTCAGAGGTGCATTGATAGCCTACTCGGTTTTAGACAAAATCCATACGTTGAAGACCAGAGGTATTGATTTGAGACTGCAATGGATCCCAGCTCACATTGGTATACGCTGCAATGAAGTGGTGGATAGTTTGGCCAGGGAGTCTATCTTTACAGGAAGTGAAACATTTATTATTCCAGAATGCAGTGATATATTATTAAAATATAAAGATGATATCTTTAAAAGATGGGATGTGCACTATAATGAGATTTCCTTAAATAAAGGCGTGTGGTATAGAACTTTACAGACCAGGCCTCTTAGTGTACCGTGGTTTGCTTATGCTAATCTTTGTAGGGAATTAATTGTAATAGCTTGTAGACTTCGCTCTGGTCACATGCCGCTGAACAAGTTCAAGCACTTAGACAAAAAGTCTGATTCACCTAACTGTTCGATTTGTGGAGTTTTAGAGGACGTGCATCATTTGTTAGCGGAGTGTGTTCGGAGTGCAGAGATAAGAATGTATTTTAAAGATAAATATACAGAAAATGTCTTCGATGTAGGTTTTTTTTTGAGTATCCTGTCTGCACCTCTGTCTGAGCAGGCAATATGTTTGTATAAAGCCATAAGTAAACTAGCCTTGTGATAGTATGTACTTACTAATTAATGTTAACTTGTTAATTTTGTGTTTCTTATTGTGTTTAGAGTATGTTGTAAGATCAACAGGACTGACATAGTCAAATATTGACTCAAAGTCCCGTAACATACAAGAATTAAAAAAAAAAAAAAAAAAAAAAATCCCGTTGCTTAGTTATAAAATGAGAAGCAACCTTTGTTAGGGTAAATATAGTTATTTAATATCAACTGCTTTTTGGTCAAAAATTTGCAGCGACTCACTTATTATATCCGATTTCTTCTCTTCTTTTGCCTTGAAAAATTGGACTATTTTCCTGAACTTCTTCGTTGGACACAATTGGACCACGTTAAATAATTATATATTTTGTTTCGCAGAAAAAAGATGACGAAATGGCATGGGTGGACTCATGCTGCTTACAGCTGACGATACGAGGCCGGGAGGAGCCGCTGACGTTCCGCGCGCAGGAGCCCGGCGCGCGGCTCGCCTGGGCCACCGAGCTGCGGCTGGCGCAGCTGGCGCAGGCGCCGGCCAACTCGCCGGCCTGGCGGTTTCCTTCACAGCAAGCCCCTGCACATAAGATGCCTCTGTTTGTTGCTGCTACACCTGTATATTCCTCGAGGCAACTCACTGAGGTTAGTTACAATGTTTAGTTTCATAGGTATACATAACCAATATATTTTTTTGTTTTTTATTTAGGCCCGCAAACTGGCCGTTACGGCAAAACATACATTATTGCATTATACATATGAATAAATGACAACCAAACAGCCTTCTAAGTGCGAACACAGAATGCTCACGAATATCTCACTTTCACAAACATTTACATCTTAATTTTAATAATAACAAACTTATAATAATTGAATAACAATAATAATTGAATCTATATTACTACTACATGTTAAATTAATTTATAATTTAGTGTGAAGAAATGTCTTGATAGTATTGACAGATACACTGAACGGATCGAGTTCCTGATAATTTCGTTAAGGGTGGAGCACATTCGATAAAATGACGAATGCTAAGCGTAGTTAGTGTGACATGATGGTAGGTTAAACAATTTACGGTTGTACGGAAGCCGCTTACTTCCAGTTCGCGGTATATGTAATTGTAGTTTTCCCAACAAATCCGGACTATCTATTGCACCATTAAGGATATTAAACAATAGAACAACATTAGCTACCTTGCGTCTATGGGCAAGAGGCAGTACTTTGAAGTGTTCTAGCCTAGCTTCATAACAATTTAACTTGCGACAGAGATTATTTGCGTAAGTTAGGTGGTATAGAAATTTCTTTCGAAGCCCTTCGATTCTATTAATATGAACTGCATAAGATGGGTTCCAGATTGGGCTGCAGTATTCCAATAAACTGCGAACATAGCAGTTGAAAAGGATGATGGGAATTATTGGGTCTCTAAAAGTCTTGGTTTGCCTGATTACAAAGCCAGATAGTCTTGCCCCCTTTTTAATAATGTGGTCGATATTATTATTATTAATCATTTATTGCAGAATAAATTTCCATATATTGTTAGTAAAAGTCTTAACCTAGTGTTAGTAAAAGAGACTCTTATACAAATGTTGAAACGGCTGACACCCACGTGTGCATCCGTATCCAGTGAGCCAGCATGGGGCTGTCCCATCTATCACACAATACACTCAGGATGCTGTGGGAGCTAGCACGTATTCTACCGAGAATAGAAGCGCACCGTTTCCGTATAATTGCATGAAAACCATCAACCCTGGCCTCGGTGAACATCCCGGAAGCGCTACAAAAGCGCGGTAGACCCAACAGCATCCTGAACACATTGTTATACTGGACACGCAGGGCGTTGTATGCCCTCAGCGTATACCTGACCCACAGACTGCACGTGTAAAAAGACTGGCAGTATGCTCTGAAAAGGGTTATTTTGACTTGCGTCGAACAACGTGCAAATCTGCGGATCAGCATATTACCTCGGACAGCCATCATATGCTCGTGGAAGTCCAATTTTTGGTCCACAATTACTCCTAAGTCACGGGTGCTCGTAACTTCATTCAAGGGTGTATCGTTTATGTGATATGTTACACTGGGTGAGTTTTTTCGGGTAAATTTTATATATAAACATTTCGCCGGATTTAGTATCATTTTATTCCTATAACACCAGTCACTTATGATATTAAGATCCTTTTGTAGACATTTTATATCGTCATTACCGTTGATCACTCTATAAATTTTTAAATCGTCAGCATACATTTTAAAGCTAGAGGTTATGGTGGAGCCAAGGTCGTTAATAAATAAGAGGAAAAATAAAGGTCCGAGATGCGAACCTTGCGGTACACCGGAAGGAATCATTACGGCTGGGGATTTGAAACCACGAATTGCTACGATTTGAGAGCGATTACGGATATAGGATTCACACCATCTTAGAAGTGTGCCGCATATGCCAGCATGACCAAGTTTTTGAATGAGAATATCATGGTCAACGACGTCAAAGGCTTTAGAGAAGTCTGTATATATTGCATGCACTTCCTTTCTATCATCCATTACCTCAACTATGTCATTGACGTACCCAAGTTAGTTTGATGTGGTAGATTTTTTAGGGAGAAAGCCATGTTGTCCACAGTTGATAATTGGTTTCACATGAAAGAATATAATTTTCTGTACCATTGATTCAAATAGTTTTTCCTGTGGCTGATAATATGGAGATAGGTCGATAGTTTGATATATCGTTCTTGTCATCTTTTTTGTGGATTGGTGTAATATGGGCTATTTTCCATTTTGCAGGAAACACACCACATCTTAGGGACTTATTAAAAATAATATGCAATGGCTTGACAAGATGGGAGGCGCATGTTTTTAAAAATATAGGTGGTATGGTGTCTGGTCCTGGACCTTTGTTTGTGTCAATGCTTTGCAGGGCTTTCAAAATATCCCATTCAGATAGTGAACAGGAACCCAATGAAGTGTGGCAATTATTCAAATTATTGGGTACGAAAAGGTTGTTTGCGGTCGAGTCATTCGGTTCATTTCTGTATACGGAGTGAAAATAATTCGAGAATAAATTGCTAATCTCCTGCCCACCCTGTGCAATATGGGTGTCGAAGAACATTTTGTCTGGGATTTCGTTATTATTTGATCTGAACGAGTCAATAAATTTCCAAAAGTATTTAGGATTTTTCTTGTTTTCAGTTTTGGCATTTAATTTAAATTGAGAGAGGCATTCCATTATCATTGTATCACAACGACTGCGCAGCATATTATATGTTATATGGTCTCTGGGATTTTCATACTTTTTGAAGCGGCTATGGACTTTAGCTTTTTCTTTTAAATTGCGTATTAAGGAACGGCTAAACCAACTGGGATAAGTATTTCCACGTTTTGTAGTTAACGGCGTGTGCTTTTGAATAATGGTGTTGATTATATTGTAGAAAGTGTCAACTAGTTCATCCACTGCCAGGTCTTCTTTGAGATGGTTTATCTAGTCCGTATGTGCCTAGTCCTCTTTAATGTCAGTATAATTGGCTTTTAAGAAATTGAGGAGCGGTAATCTATTACCTTTTACCTTTTTTTGGGCCTGTATCCGTAGTGTTATATCCAACGCGGGATGATGATTATTACACACAATGTAGTAAACTTTGATTCATGACTAACACTTGTAATGAAGTGTTTTCCAACATGAACTTTTCAATCCTCCTATAATTATTTGATTCGCAACTAATATAAAACGTGTATATATAGTTGTAGTAGTAGTAGTACATGTGAGCGTCTTGCTCTGTACATTGCATAATTATCTCTCTCTCTCTTACTTTGACTGCCTTGGAAGTTTTTTGTTATATCTTTATATATTTATTCAGGAAACAGAGTTATTAACCAATGAAAAGCAATATAAGAGTAAAGTGCAATTATAAAAAAAATTCCATTAATTAATAATTATGAAACCAAAGGAGCATACCCAATTAATAAACTTATGAAACAGAAAGCTGCAGAGTAATTGAGAGAGAGAGAGCCACCACAGACATAAAAATGCATAAGCTAAATATTGTTAAATAAATGTATGTTGTACCTGTACGTATTTACCTGATACAAGATCCATTTCTTCAACAACATAACACATATTACGAAAATCTCAATACAACATCATCAATCTATAAGAAACAGTATGTTTACCACTTTCTTCTTAAAGTTATCCACATTTAAAGCAAATACGTGCACGTGTTCCAGACATTTATGTTATAAATTCTAGCGTAATTTGTTCAATATCCCAAACGTGATTTTAGAATGGGAGAAAAGGTGTTGAGTCAATTTTATTATTTAATATATTATGCAGAAATATTTTATCTAGAAAATCATCTCTGGGCTAATGATACCATATTAAATATACGAGAATAAGAATCACAATCAATGAATGGATGACCACCACTAAAACAGCCTTTAAGAATTTATTTTGTATCTTTAAGCGGTCAATACGTTCTTAGTCCCAACACTCGCAAATTCTTAAATACTATGAACAAAAGAATAATAGAGAATAAATTACAGGGGCTCTACCGGCTATGTCGCCAAACATCGATTTCTTAAATGGCATTCAAATAAATAAAGGTTAAAATGACTTAATCAATCGTTAAATCGGCTTTAACGTTGACAATCGATTCCATTTGTGGCTCAACAACTATCGGACCATTTATGACGTCACATGTGCTCAAGGAAGCCGATTTAACGATTGATTAAGTTTATTTATTTGAACACCATTTAAGGAATCGATGTTCGGCGACTTAGCAGGTAGAGCCCCTGGTTGTTTAAATGGCTCTAGAAATAAAATGATCTATGTCGTCATTAAATTGTAACTTGACATCAGGGATCACACCAACTCTCAGCTAATCAGTTAAATTTTGTACCAGAAATAATGAAATCAAACTTGTTTGGGTAATGTTGTCAGGAAAAATTATAACATTTACTGTTATTTAAAAATAATTGTTCTAACTGGAAATAGCATTCACATCTTTGTAGGTAATTTTGTATCTGAAGATAGTCATTGAGTGAGGCAATAATTCTGTAGAGTTTTGTATCATCTCCATAAAGCAGATGAAATGAATCAGGGAGACATGTATTAATATATAATTATTGTATTGTATTATATTGTTAACATACAATGTAAATAAAATTGGACCAAAGAGTGATCCCTGTTGTAGTGTAGACGGGACTTTAAGGAATCTAGACATGTACTCTTTCAAACCTACCACTTGGTTACATTTGAGGAAGTAGGAGCTTAGCCATAGCAGCAGATTACGGCGTGAACCTAATTTATATAATTTTGAAATGAGCGTGGAATGTTTTATTTTATCAAACGCTTTGGAAAAATCAGAATATATCCACCTGCCAGCCAAATCTATGGCGTTGAGGATATACTCAGTACAGTAAAATTATGAACTAACTAAGGACTAAATTAGTTTACACATTTCCACTGATGATGTTAGATATGATGCGATACGACAAGGCTGAGCTCATTTGTTACAATTTTTTCAAAAGATTTACGGATCGATCCTATATACGTATGTACATACACACATCAACACAATCTAGGGATATTGAACATTTCATTGATTATCTAGAAAACTATAAACATTTTGTTATGACTGTAAATGGAAGAATTAAAGATAATTTCATGGCCGATATTTAAACATTAACAACACGATGCGATTTTGTTTTTCTAATTAATAAAAGTCTTAAATTAATTAAGCCATAGAAAATTACTGAGTGAACAAAAACATTTTATTCTTATAAAATTATTCAATCGAATTAAATGAATAAAAATCTTACCAAATCTGATAATCAGTAATCGGTATTTCCTCCTCTAACATTAATCACACAGCGGCAACGATTTTCCATACTTAAAATTAAGGTGTCAATGTCTTGCTGGGGTATGCAGTCCCAAGTTCTTTTTAAATGTTCGAAAAGTTGTTCTTCTGTTGTCAAGTTGGGCGGAAAATCCCTCAATGCTCTTCGCTGTAACATGTCCCAGGCGTGTTCAATTGGGTTTAAGTCTGGCGACTGTGGAGGCCAATCTAATACCTGAACATCGTGTTCTCGAAGGGCGGCCCTCACCAGCCGCGCTGTATGGGAAGGTGCATTGTCATGCATGAGCTGAAATTCTTGCCCCGTTAGGGCCCTGAGCGGGACAATGACACGTTCTACTACCTCCTCACGGTATCTATGGGCAGTCATGCTGCCCTGAATCCAAATGAGTTGGGTTCGTCCGCCGATTCGTATTCCTGCCCACACCATAATTGTCCCGCCTTGGTAAGAGTGGACCTCCTGTGGATGTCGGAGACGGCTGACCCTGCCTGGAGTTCTCCAAACGCGTGTTCGTCTCGAATCTGGATGAAATCCATAGCGGGACTCATCAGTGAACAGCACCAATGACCATTGTTGATCACTCCATGTCAAATGTTCTTGAGCCCATAAAAGTCGCCTACCGCGATTGCCACGTCGCAGCGCTGGGACTCGTAGCGGTCTGCGAGCATGAAGACCAACTTCATGCAGCCTCCTTCGCACGGTTTGGTCGCTCACCAGCAGCTGCTGACCCTCCTGGAGCCTTTGCACTAGTTGCATCGCTGTGATATTGGGTAGTCTTCTGGCGGTCATTTGGAGAAATCGATCCTGTCTCTGAGTGGTAACACGATATCTACCTGTGTGCCGTTCTGCCACATCTCCAGTAGCGCGATAACGTGACCACAGCCTGGATACCACATTTTGGCTTGTGCCCAGAGACTCAGCAACGACGCGTTGAATAGCACCGTTTTGTAACATGCCAACTGCCCGTAACATTTCATCTCGACTCAAATGATGGCGTGGCATGACGCTAAAAAGCTTACACAACCAATTGAGAAAAGAAAATAAAACAATTTATCAGGTTTTCTTCAATTAACACGCAAAAAAAATTTTAATGCAACTTCTTGAAATTAGATACAACTCAAGATTGCGCTGTGCTTTGCGTGTTTTCATTTGTTTCTCATTTTAATTTTTAAATTTTGAATAAAGAATAGACAAGGTTTAAATCTGTAAATAAACTTTTTAAGGAAACTAAATAGGTTTTAAACAATAAAGCCATGTTTGATTTCAAAATAACGTATCCCTAGACTTTGTTGATGTGTGTATATCGTTACACCTACTATGCGGAGTGCATCAGCTCGATCTAAACTAAAGTTTAATTTATTAATATAAGGGCTTAACAGGCGGTCTTCTTATTCGTGCGGTATTTGTTGTGTCGCAGGTGCGCTGCGGCTGCTTCTACACGTGCAGTGGGGGGGCGCGCGGCGCGGCGCTGCGCCGGGCGCGCTCGCTGCTGTGGGTGAGTGCGTGCGGCGCCAGCGACAGCCACGTGGCCGTGCTCACGCACCGGGCCGCCAAGCTCAAGACCCTGGTCACGCTGGACTTGCCCGACACCAAGGTACGTCTACATGTGTGTACACGTGCAGCGCGCTCGCTGTTTATTATATATATAATACGGGGCCTAATACTGAGCCCTGGGGTACACCACCGGACATCTCTCGCTTATCAGAAACTGCTCCACCTATACGGTCTTGTAATGTTCGATTCCGCAGAAAAGCTTAAATCCAGATTAACAGTTTTCCTCGGATTCCTAAGAGCTCCAGTTTTTACAAGGGTCTTTTCTTAGGGACCTTATCGAATGCTTTTTGACAGTCCAAGTATATTATGTAGACTGGTTCTCTCTTATTGAAATTAGTTGTCCACGCAGATAGGCATTGGGATTGGCAGTGGGTTGGAAATAATTTGGTGATTAGATAAATTGGGCCCGATGGTCATGTCCCGTGCTCACGCACTGGGCGGCTAAACTCAAGACCTTGGTAACTTTGGACCTGTCCGACACCAAGATATTGCTCATTTTCGCCTACTTACTTCGAACTATTTTTCGCCGTTTACAAGGAAATTGTTTGAAAATGATCGTGTCTATAAGGACCCAATCTAAAAATTATTTTTCTTTTTTTTTGTAGATTACCTCGATGGAGTATGCGCGAGGAGTGCGACAAGCGACGACGTTGTGCGGCGACACGGTTTGGCTCGGCACCGAGGACAAGAAGATCATCATTTTCTCCGCCATCGAGCCGGAGAAGCAAGAGAAACTCACCGAGGTGCCAACCATCGCGGCCGTTATGCAGATTAAGTACCACTGCGACGCCATGTTTGTAGGCCTCGCCAACGGCAGAGTGTCAGTGTACCGGAGGAATCACGACGATTCCTGGGCACTGCAGGAGCCGCTGGCGGTGGAGCTCGGCGACCGGCCCGTGCACTGCGTGCTGCCCGTGGCCGGCCTCGTGTACGCCTCGTGCGCGCGCCGCGTGTTCGCCCTCAACGCGCTCACCGCCGAGATCTTGCGCATCCTGGAGCTGCAGGACGCCTGCGACCGCGCCGTCCGGTACCTGGCGCACTCGGGCGTCGGGCTGTGGACCGCCTTCTCCGACTCGACATACGTCAGCCTGTACCATGCGGAGACCTTCGAGCACCTCCAGAACATCGACATCGCCGCCGACGTCGCCAAGACTATCGGCGCCAGGGAGGGCAGCAAGCCCGCGCACGTGTCCGCGCTCATGGCGGGCCAGGGCCTGCTGTGGGTCGGCACCACGGCCGGCGTCAGCATCACCGTGCCGCTGCCCAAGCTGGAGGGGCTGCCGCTGGTGGGCGGCCACATGGCCGCCTCCTACCACGCGCACGCCGGCCCCGTCACGTTCCTGCTGTCGCTGCTGCCCGAGACCAAGGACGCCGACGTGGACACGGTGCGGCGGAATCTGTCCAACGCGCGCGCCCTCGCCGACACCGTGCCGCTGCGCGAGTTCAAGGAGGAGGACGGCAAGGAGGACGCGGAGAAGCCCAAGCTGGAGCGGCGCGTGTCGGAGGAGGCCAGCCCGGGCCGGGCGCCGCGGGTACAGTCGGGCGCGCTGCGGCGCCGCAAGCCGGGCGACGGGCGCCTCAGCAAGACGCTGCCCAAGTGCGCCAACCTCAACGCGTGCGACGTGTACGGGCTGTACGGGGACCTCATGTTCGTCAAGGACTGCGCCGGCGAGGCGGAGGGCGGCGGCGACGCGCTGCGCCGCTCCGACCCCGAGCTGGCCGCCATCCCCTTCCGCGTCAGCACGCTGGACCGGCGCCTGCGCATGCGCGCCGGCCGCCCGCGCTCGCTCGACCTGTCGTCCTGGTCCGTGGACTCGCGCGCCTCCTCGCTGTGCACGTCGTCCGGCTCCGAGGAGTCCATGGCGCTGCGGGCCGTGTCGCGCACCAGCTCGGGCGCGTCGGGCGGCGCGGCGGTTACGCCCGACACCAAGGCGGCAGAGCCCGGGCCGGCGGAGGCGCGGCCGGCGCGTACCGCAGCCCGCAGCCTGCGCGGCGCGGACTACCTGGTGGGGTCGGGCGCGGCGCGGCGCTCGGCGCTGGTGGCGGCGGGCGGGCGCGGCTACGTGGACTGGCGCCAGCGCGCCGACGCAGCCGAGCGGCCCGCGCCCGCCGCCGACCCCAACCCCAAGGACGCGCACCTCGTGCTGTGGGAGATGCGCTTGTGACCCTGTACATATACACCTAGCGCCTAGCCCCTAAGTAAGGAACGAATCCGACCGTCGGCGTGTCCGAAGGAAGACGACTAGTGACAGATTTACAAATGTAAATTGTATCATGCGAAGCTTTAAATTATTTTGGAAGGAGGTGCCCCGTCCGATGTTCGTGTCGGGCGGGTAGCGCTAACAATGTGGTGCATTATCTTGTGATCGTATATTGAAATGTTATCAGAATCAAAGATTATATAGCAGGGTGCATTATATATTTGCCTTATACTTTAGCTTCACCGTTTACAGTGCCTATAGTTGTTCAAGTTTTAAGAGAATCATTATTCGATTGTTACTAAACCATATGTATGTCCAATAAAAATATTCGAATCTATAAAATTTTATAGTTGCGCATTATTTTTATTTTATTAAAAAATATTCAATGTAATCACCCAATATTTAATTGGGATATATAAAATATCAATAACTATAAAAAATAAATATAACAAAAATTTAAATCGATTTAATTATATTTTCTCTGTCGTTTTGTAAATGTAAAAACAACAAAATTCCAGTAACATATTAATTAGTTTGTGTCATTTTTAACATTATACTAATTGTATTATTAATTTTAAATGTAAATTGATTTGCGTAACACGTAACAATGGTGGCCTTATATCTGAAAATGTCCAGTGTATGATTTGTATAGCATTTGTTTAAGCTTTATAGACATATTCATGTCGCTTTAAGAATTAGACTGATTTAGCTAAGCGTTAAAATATAATGTTAATGGATTTTTAGTAATAAGAGGAACAACCTTCGAAAGTTTAAATCTGTGCACTCATGACTCCTGCTATACACTGCGTACTGGGTTAAATTCAATTAGCGAACTTAACTCTACACTTAACCGTAATATATTTCTATGAAATACAGGAAATTGAAGATTAATGACTAATCAATCCGAAATAATACTCCGTTTATTTGCTCTTTTATATCATAAAATATTCTAACAAACGTTTTTATGTATACATATTTACCGAATTATGTATGACTTGATATTAAACCAATTATGAATTTGTAGAACTAGATACGATACTATCGGCATGTTCTTTTTCTAGTAAAGAGAGCATTTTCCTTGTGTAATTGTCAACCAATGACATCTAAAACCGCCATGTTATTCCACTATGTGGCGTTGTTGACATTAATGCTGTCAAATTTAAACATTCATTGTTCTTGACGTAACCAGCCATATTTACGTGGTGAAATAATAGCACGGTTTTAAAAGTCCTTATGTTTACTTAAATTGGAGAAAAGATATGTCCACAATTATACATAGAGCTATAATAAATTGTATTTTTTTGCAAATATGCTGAACTAAATTATACATAATCAATTAACAAAAGTTATAAACAATTATACATTTTTGTTAGACGCTTATGAAAATGGAATTATATTCTTTTAATACTATATATAATTGATTGTTGATTATAGCATAGATGCCTGTGAAGTTTAGATCACTAATTAAATTTAAACCCAGTATAAACGAACTGCTTCCATACATTCGATTCGAAAGTTTTGTTGTATATATTATACATACAATATTATATTGTTGATGTTACATTTGTCCGATTCGTTGTTAAACATGGTTTAACTTTCTATTCCGTCTAAAGTTTTTGCTCATGTTCTGTCAAGTTAGTTGTGAACGCTTCACAATGCATGTTAGTTCTGAACAGTTGATGTTACTGTCTACTCAAGTTAATTGTTACTACCGTATGTTCGTGGTCAGTAATATTACAAGACAATTATTTTGTTTTGCAAACCCAAAGAAATATGAAATAAGGCATTACAAATCATAGATGAACCCATAGTAAACTTCAATGTGCCAAAATGTAATGTTTGTAATATATATTATGTAAGATTTGAGGGATTCAGACGATCCATGAAGTTTAAAATATAACAAGGGGGGGTTAAGAAAGGACAGTCTTTGGATGGGTGTCGATAAAGTGGGTTAAGAATGAATTACTTTGGATCTCGGCTGTAGACAATTGATAACAGTCAAAACTACGCCAGAGGCCAAATGAGCAGGTTGAACTACTACTGGATAAATTAAAGTAATTAAAATTAGATCATAAACTGTTGATCATCGGTTGATGAATTTTGCAGAAAAGTCTCAATACAATGATTTACAAGTTTTCAAATTCGTGGGTAGATTGAATGCCTTAAGTATTTTACACTATTTATGTTACATGATGTATAAATTGTCAGATATCTACTTATTATTTTTTGTACATAAATTATGTACATAGCTCAGAAGAATGTTGTTAATTATTGTTTTGTTTTCCTATCTCATGTGACGCGCACAAATAGTTATTAAGTTGCATGAGATACGAAATACCACATTATTAATTTAATTATTTATGTAAATACAGGAATATGAAACAAAATCTCGAATAAACATGTCTCAACAGTTTTGTTTGTCTGGCTAAAATTTATTGGATTTATTTATACTGCAAAACGTCACAAGTGTACTTTTGTGTAAATAAATTTTAAGTTTATACATATACACACTGTATTTGTTGTTTTATTTGGAGAACCACGTCTATTTCAGTTTAATTGCATGTGTTAACTGCATGCAGTCATGGTAAGTTAAATATAATGCTTACGGACTGAACGCAGTCAGTTATACATAGGCTCACGCCTGTTTAGTAGATGTATGTTCAAGGTTGAACATTCTGGCGCCTCTCAGGACCTGGACTCTAGTTGGTATAACTCGATTGTCTCGCTCAGCATAGTTGGTTGTTTGTGGAGGGACCTTGGCTTATCCTTCCTTGGTTGCTGTGCTGCCCGGCGTATTGGTTGACTGTATATAGGGTCCATGGTGACGGTTGTATGTTGCTGTCTTATTGGTTGGTCCGGCTCACGCTGCGTAGACGACTCTGTGGCGACAGGTTGCGTGGACACTTCGGCTGGTTGGTCCGCTGCCTTTCCTCTTGAACACCTGGTATGATGCTGTGTTGTGGCTGCAATCCATCTCACCATCGGTGGTCCGTAAGTAACTATAAGTAATATAGCAAGAAACAATATTATTGATGATATAAAACTGGTTAAATATGTGTGAGCGCTGATTTGCTTCCAAATAGTGTTGTCTAAGTCTGTTTGTAGCGTATTTTCTTTGTTGATTAGATGCTGAAAAATGTCTGTTGAGCTATCTATTATTTCCTCTTTGGATATTTTCAACATGTTATTAGTAGAAACGTGTGTATTTATAGAAAAATCTGTTTGTTTTGAATACGACGCTACAATCTGTACTGACATTGATCTTTTAGCAGTTAATATATTATTAAATGTTTTAATAATACAGTTATCTGAGATTTGTATCACACCAACATCTCGAAGCTCTACTTCTTCTCTTTGACCGTCACAAATGATTGAAATTGCAATATGATCTCTTACAATGAATAACCATGTGTTCTGCATGTACAGTTGTTTCCATATTATACTATTAGGTATATTAAATGTGTTGGTTAAACATTTCGTACGTGTGTTATTGGTGAAAAGTTGGTTAACAATGCAATTTTCATTTAATTGCATGTTTTTCACCGCCCCAGGGTAGCAAATAAAATGATTACGTCTATGTAAACAACTTTTAAATTCTTCATAATTTAAATCAAAATATAGTTCGTTGTTGTAATCTACACCTATGTAAGCTTTTTGAACTTGTATATTTTGAAATGATTTATCTGAATTTTTCTTTGGGACCGGCGTAACATACACTAAAGTATAATTAGTTATGTCTTGTATAGGAAAATAAGCGTATATTTGTATGTGGGTGTTGTTTTCAGTTATTCTGGTTTCTAGTAATTGTTGTTGAACGATTTTTAAGTTCGATGGTAATTTTTTATTTGCTGTTAATATCACATCACTGACGTTCTTTGGTGATAATACGCTGTATACTGTTGCTTTAGCTAAGTAGATTTCCAGTAGTCCAGAATAATAGTCCATAATTTCTCCTATGTAGTTATGCGCTAGTTGATAAGTCTGCATAATGCGTATGTTTACACTATTGTGGTCAATTGTGTTGTACCATCGGTTGCAATTATCCATATACTTTATAACTTTGTTTAGTTTGGTTTGGTACCTCATTAGTTTTTGTCTTATCTTTTCTTCAGTTTTGTTGACTTGTGAAATAGTTGTAATCATGAATTTTGTTTGATGGCTAGCCGCTTCAATTAGTTTTTGTTGGTTTTTCATTGTCATTGAGAGTAATCTGAAAACAAAACCTGTCTTCTAGTGGCGACCATAACACTCCTAGTGACTTTCTTGTCTCATCTAGCGGTATCTTCGTCACTTTGCTATCTTGGTTTTCCTCAGGTATATTTTCTAATAACTCAGCATTATTGGAGGACCATTTTCTGAGATTAAATCCGCCTGCTTGTAGCATGTTTATGAGGTCCTTTTGCAGCTTCCTTGCTGATTCAACGTTGTTATCCCCTGATAATATGTCATCCACATAAAAATCTCTGAGAG
Source organism: Pseudoips prasinana (assembly GCA_951640165.1). Classification (NCBI taxonomy): domain Eukaryota; kingdom Metazoa; phylum Arthropoda; class Insecta; order Lepidoptera; family Nolidae; genus Pseudoips; species Pseudoips prasinana. The sequence goes on from OX621260.1 coordinate 25,159,385, forward strand.
TTATTTGGCTGGCCGCAGGATAATTCGTTTTTTCATCTATGGCAAGTTGTTGTAATGTTTTGATCGCTAAATATGGCGCAGATGCTGTGCCGTACGTTACAGTAGTTAATTCGTACTCATCGATTGCATGTTTTGCCGATTTCCTCCATAATATTCGTTGGTAACTTAAGTCTTGTTCATTTACTTTTATGAATCGATACATTTTTTCAATATCCGCCATAAATACTATTCTATGTTTACGCCAACGTAATAGTATATCTGCTAAATCTTGTTGTAATCTTGGTCCTGTAAACATATTTCCGTTTAGGCTTACATTGGTGCTTGACTTGCTGGACGCATCAAATACCACTCTTAACTTAGTAGTTAACGAATCTTCTTTGATTACTGGCTGATGAGGGATATAGTATTTGCCTTGATAATAGTCTGTTCTAGTGACTTTTCTCATGTGGCCCATTTCTAGGTATTCATTTAAGAATTCTTGGTATCTTTTTTGTAGGTTCCCATCTTTAGCAAACTTTCGTTCTAGTTGTAAAAGCCTTGCCACAGCTTTTTGGCGAGAATCCCCGTAATCGATATTGTTATCCTTGAAAGGAAGTCTCACGGTGTAGGTTCCATCCGGATTCCTAATTGTAGTTTCGTGGTAAAAGTTTTCGCAGTCTTGGTCGTAATTCGATAACTGGTATTTTTCGGGTACTTCCTCTAACTCCCAAAACTTGCTTAGTTGTTGAACTTCTGTAGTACGTGTTGTCATACTGATGATTTTTATTGTATTAGTGGTAGTCTGATTACAGCAAATCCCAGATAAAATCCATCCAAATTCTGTATCTTGTGCGATAATTCCATCTTGAATCTTGTACAATCCGTTTAATAGTAAATTACTATATTCCTGAGCGCCCAATATTATATCTATTGGGCCTCTTTTGTAATACGTAGGGTCGGCAATTAGTTTGTTTTGTAAACAATCTGACCGTATTTCTGGTATGTTTTTCTCTGGTAGCGAGCCAGTTAATTTTGGTAGAATGATAAGTGTGACTGGTAACCTGTATTCGCTGGGGAATCTTGGTTGTAGTTGGACATCGATAGTATAATTCGATGTTTTAGGTTTCTCGTCAGCAATCCCGATTATCTCAGTTTGTATATTGCACCGTGGAAATGCTAACAATTGGGCCACCTCTTCCGTACAGAATGAGGCTTCTGAACCCTGGTCGCATAGAACTCTCAGTACGTGGGATGTTCCGTCTATAGAGTTTGCTTGTACTAAGGCCGTCGCAAGTAACGTGGTTTTTTGTATATCAGCTCTGTAAGTGGTAGATATGTTGGATGTAGACTTTGTCATAGCTTTACTTGTGGATGGGGTTGACAAACCTTCTTTTCTAGACCCACTTTTTAATGGTGACGCGTTTTGGTTGTGATGGTGCAAATACGAATGGTGACCTCTTTTCCCACAGTATCCGCAACTTTTCGTGCTGTTACATTTAATCGTCATTTCGTGTACCAAACAATTTTTGCACATTTGTTTGTCATTGACCGCCTTATTGCGGTCTTGCACTGTCAGCGCTTTAAAACTAGAACATTGATAAATGCTGTGTTCGTAACTGTGACAAAACCAACACATGCGTTTGTCCTCTCGGTTTTTTATGACATCTGAAAATTCATTGCGCGGCTTGTGACCACTAACTTCTCCTTGAGAAAAGCAAGTACTTTCCAAACATTTAAATCTCTTCTCCAAAAATTGCATCATTTCCGAAAAATCTTGTATTTTGTTTGGTTCCTTCAACTGATGTTCGTATTTTTCATCAGTTTCTGAGTCCCATATTCTACTAAGCAGTCTAGTTAAGATAGGGTCCCACGTTGAGATGTCAATTTTTTGACTTTTCAGTGCCTCTAGGTTTTCATTAATCGTATCATGCAAGTTTCTCAAGTTCGTAGCATTGGCCTTTTTTATTTTTGTCAAACTTAGAATTTTGTCGATGTGTTTGGTAACGATCAATCTCTCATTTTTGTATCGCTTCGTTAACAGAGTCCATGCGGTTGCGTAATTTGCGTCACAGACTGTTAAATGCTTAATCAGCTTAGCGGCGTTTCCTTGTACATGCGTCTTTAAGTACTGCATTTTTTCTGTGTCACTCAATGATTTATCTTCGTGTATTATCTTCAAGAATAAGTCATAAAACGAACTCCATGACTCATAAGTGCCATTAAACGTCGGAATTACTATTTTTGGCAACTTAATCGATGTTTTATGATCGCTGTTTGATGGTTTTTTACTCATAGTTGCGGCCAATTTTTCAATAACAAGCTCAAATTCCGTCTGTGTCCTTTCAAACATATTTTCTTGAAAATAACTGTGGTCAACGGTGCTATCTTCCATTAGGATTAACAAATGTGTTTCTTCAATCTCTTGCCATTGTTTTTGTAAAGTTGCTATTAGAGATTCTAAGTACCAATCCGCCTTGCCCTCAACAATGGATTGATTTGCTGACTGCAGTTTTTTTTTGCATCTGATTGATACGAAATAATTGTATAAATATTTTCGGTGAACTGACCACTTTTTCTTCTTGGGGTTCTATGTCTTCTGGCTCATAAATTTGGTTTAGTAATTGTAATCGCCTCTCACACTTCAATAGGTAATCAATAGCTTGCGCGTACTGTTTTTTAATAGAATCGTAGTAGTTAGTAGTGATGTATTTGTGATCACACAACGCATCCTGGTCTTCTAGTCTTGAATGGTTATTGGTCGTTCTTGTAAATATGTCTGTGAGTCGAGCTCTCCTTTCCGTGATGTACTTCAAAGTTTTCCGTGTTGCGGAATCTTTCTTGATGTTAGCGAATATTTGTCTTATTTCATTGTAGTCCGCTTCTTGGCTTCTTATGGTTTCATTAATTTCTTGTATGTCCATTTTTCTAACTGCCCTATCCTATCCCTAACGAACTGTTTCTACGACACTTAGTTGCAATCTTTGCCCTCGATACGGTATGTGCGACTTCTCAAAACACCGGTGAGACCCGCTTGTGGAGAAGCCGGTTCCCGATCCGCTACCGTACGAACGACAACTAAGTTAGTCAGTCCTTCAACATACAACAAAACAGGCGCTTATTGAGTACGCAAGCTTGAAGTACGTTAAAGTGTACGTCAGTAAGTGCTATCCTACCGGAACAAATGAACAAACCCCCCTGGTTCTTAAAATAAACTCGAAGGACCATATGTACTTACCCAGGCTTACAGCTCGTTGCGGCCGTTATCCCAAATACGTACAGTATGGCTACGTTTGAACTAACAGAGCCTGTGGTTACCTAAGACCCTGCTGACTCCAAACCTAGCCTTCTAACAATCACCTAGTACCCTAGCTTCCCTAACGCCCTAGCCTACCATACAAACCAGACCGTCTGTCACAGGAGACCTACGGTAACAGACGGAAGTTGGGTAGGAATAGGGGTTCGTGTACGTCGTGCAATGTACACAGGAAAAGGTTTTCCCACTGCCGATCCCACAGACTCATAGGATCGATGACGGCTAAAGGTGTCTTGGCCACAGTGAGGGGAGTTACAGGAGATGAATCAAAATCGACTCCAGCTTGATGACTAGTTTATTACAATAATTAACTTTATTATATACAAATTTTGTGGTAAATACACATTGATGCCTATTTACATGTGTGTTGTGTGTGTATCGAGCCGATGCAGCGAAAATCTCAGTAGGCCACTTCCCAGTGCTGACGGTGTGCCGGTGTTGCCGGCGCGTGTAACGAATGTATGTCGCTCTTAATGTTGACGCTGTGATTTTTTGCTGGCGCGTGTAGTAGATGTATGTTCAAGGTTGAACACCCAGGGTTACGTATTATAATATCTAAAAGTATTCTAACTATTATTGAAATGACTACGATCATAAGACCTACTGTTTAAAAAACCTAAAGGTCATTTCACAGATTTTTATGATAACTAATGGATGAAATCCATAATGGACGATTCACCTACGGTTTATTTAACTATAATTAAGTTAAGGTTGAATTAATTAATGGACTATTCACCTACGAATGGACGAAATACCGATGGATGAAATCCCAAAGAGCAGCGACGTAGTTCCCGCGATTACTCATATCTGGCACTCGGCGACTGCATGCAACATGCAAGCAGGCAGGTATGCAGCATGTAAGCAGGCATGCAACATGCAGCAAGCATTGTTTCTGTCACGGCTCCGGCGCTGCGGGGTTTGGGCGGGCCCACGCGAGCTATTCGTCGCAGATGGTTTTAACGCCCACCACCGCAGCTTCGGCTTGCTGCAGCCTCAGCTGCGGCGGCGCGCCTTCAAGCCACCTGCTCCTCAGCTCGCGGGCCGCCCCACCCCTCCGCGCCTACGCGGGTTTAAATTACACTCTAGAGTAGGGCAGACAAGACTACGTGAAGTCGGTTTTGCGGCGATTCGTTTCTGTCACAAAATTGTAATATATTTTAAAATTCGGTCTATTAAAATTCGGGATTCGGAAAAATCCAGCGCGCAATATTAATAAACCGTAGGCGAGTCGTCCATTAGATATTTCATGTGTAGTGGAAATATCCAATATTTTAAAAAATCATTAGGTTAATCGTTCGTTAGTGAGATTAATTTTAGTTTAATCGACATTATGTAAATAAAACAGTACTTGAGTTCACCAATATGTGTTATAAACATATATAAATCAACCGTAGTTATTTCAAAAATAGTTAGAATACTTTTAGATATTATAATACGTAACCGTTTCCCAGAGGGGTAGGCAGAGAGGACGGATTTCCATTTGTCACGATCTTTGCACACCACTTTTGCCTCGTTTACTGTCATTATATTCTTCATACATGCTCGGTTTAAGGTACTTCTGCCCTGCCCTTTCTTGAGAACGTCTCCGATTTGGTCAGAGAATGTTCGACGAGGTTTTCCCCTTCCGGTTGTCTCATTCACACAGACCAGGTATACTTATTTTCATCAATCTTCTTTCATTCATCCTTTCGAAATGGCCAAACCATCTCAGAATACCTTTTTCAATCTTTGTGACTACATCCTCTTTCACACCACAACGCTCTCTTACATCAGTATTTCGAATTCTGTCTCTCAAAGTCACACCACACATACTTCTCAGAGTTCTCATTTGCACTGCATTTATTTTACTTCCATGCGTTTTCTGCCATACCCAACTTTCACTTCCATACATTAAAGTTGGCACTAACACTCCATCGTGCATCGCAGTCAGTTGTTGCCTTCATTAATAAACTGCTCGCAGTCAGGAGTTGTATGCGTGCAGTAGACATGCAGTCTGATGGTAACATTACACGCGTTCAGTAATGAATAGCTAGATGATCTCACGGGCAAGTTAAGCAACTAGGCTCGCGGTCAGTCCATAGATGGTGACCGCCAAAGTGGTTTAATTTCTGAGCGTCTCCGTGCTTCGGAGGGCATGTTAAGCTGTCGGTCTCGGTTGTAGCCATTTGGCAAATTCATTAAGCCATGATGGGGGGCCTACTGGGCGGCTTGAGCAACTCTGTCACTAGGGTAACCACTACCCATACGATAAGTAAGTATTGGAATGTCCCATTCTAAGGCTGCCTAGCTATCTCCGCGTGCATACACAGGCAGTACGCAAATCTGCTCCGCATTACTCCCTTCTCCACTCTGCTGACCTGCCTGACACAAGTTTTACTTATGGCTATTACACCACTAAAGAGTACATCGATGACAAAGACGTCTGGCTCTCACTACCTACCTGCACATTGCTCACTGAAGATCTTGTAATTCAGCAGATCAGTCATGTCTATATGAGACATGACTGATCTGCTGAATTACGTGAACTATCTGTAATATTAGGTTGGGTAAAAAGTCTTTTCGCATTATAGTATGTATGAATTTGACATAAAATCTCTTTGGCTATACTATTTGTATCTGGCTGGTTTTGGTACCATTGAATGTTAAATTTTAAAGAACAATTGCAAATTCAAATTAGGAAAATGTGTGATTTTCATTTGTTTTTCGTACTGTCATGAGTGAATCTAATGAAGAATTTCGATACATTTTAAAATTTTACTACAAAAAAGGTAAAATGCAACGCAAGCCGCGTAAAAAAATTGCGATGTTCAATCCGGAAATTTTGATGTCAAAGATGCACGTCGCTCTGGTCGCCCTATTACAGATAAAATGGATGCCATTTCTGAAAAAGTGGAGCAAGATCGGCATATCAGTAGTTACGACGTAGCTGAAGAACTGGGAACTGACCACAAAAGACTTTTGGTGCATTTGAAAAAAACTGGGTGTACTTAAAAGCTCGATATTTGGGTAGGTACTTCGGGTTAGGGGGCAACTAGTCCCAGGTCAAAACTCGGACCAGGGACCACTTCTACTTTTTCTAATTTGGTAATAGGCTACTGAGTCGTTCGTTTAATGTGACAGCAGGATTTATTTATTTATTTATTTAAACTTTAGTACATTGAGAATGTACATAGGCGGACTTAATGCCAAAGGCATTTTCGACCAGTCAACCTTAGGGTAGTGCAGAGAGATCGTGGCAGGTGTATTTGGGTTATATAAAATGTATTTTTACTTATTATTCATATAATCAAACTTAATAATTACGAACACTATATATAATATATATAATAGATACTATACAATAGATACTATATGATTTTAATTTAATGAATACTATACTATAACATACTATACAATAATAAATATAATTATTGACGAGACATTTCTGTGTGTAGTTTCTTAGAAATATACTCACGAACTTTCGTTTTAAACGCGAAGCGAGTCTTAGCCATCCTGATTCCAACAGGAAGCTCATTCCAAAGAAGTATAGATTGGACAAAGAAAGAGCAGTGAATGAAGTCAGAGCTGTGAGGTGGACATCGTAAAAGACGATTATGACTAGAGCGGAGAGTCTTACTATGATTAGCAGAAAGGTATTGAAAGTGAGGCGTTAAATAAGAAGGAACGGTAGGAGAGTCCAGTATGGAGAAAAGTGTGGTGAGCGCCCTCAAATTCCTTCGCTGGCGAATGGGCAACCAGTTTAACTGGGTACGGTAAGCAGATACATGATCATACTTACGAAGATTGAAAACGAATCGAATGCAGTTATTCAGAAGTCGGTCAAGTTTGTTAAGAAGATCTGCATTCAGGTCAAAGTAGCACACATCACCATAGTCGATAATAGGAAATATTAGAGTCTGCACAAGCATTACTTTTGTTCTGGATGGAAGGAAATTTCTAAGCTTATAAAATGACCGTAGAATCCCAGTAATTCTCTGGCTGATCCCAGAAATGTGGCTTTGCCAGTTTAGGTGGTTGTCAATTACCAGTCCGAGATCTTTGACTTTTTGGCTAATGGGGATATGAGAGTTGTCAAAAATAATAGGCGGCAAACTGCCAACATCTACCTTGCACATCATCCTTGAGCTACCCACTATGATTGCTTGGCACTTTGATGGGTTGACAGTTAAGCCAAAATTATATGACGAGGTTTTTAAAAATTCTAAGTCATGATTTATCTTATTAATCGCCTCTGGCAAACTATTGACACTCGCCTGGGCGTACAGTTGCAGGTCGTCAGCATAAAGATGATACGCACTCTGAAGATCACGAGTTAAAAGGTTTATAAATACTGAAAACAAGAGAGGTGAGAGAATACCGCCTTGAGGGACACCAGTTTCTAAGTTGCACCAATTTGATGACGCTTCACCATGGCGAACCGACTGCTGGCGCTCTCGAAGATAAGAGGAAAACCACTCCAGCGTTTCATCAGAGATCATAAGATAGGAGAGGATGGATAAGAGGATATCGTGACTGACGGTATTAAAAGCATTTGAAAAGTCGATCAACACCAGCACAGTGAGGTTGGTCGCCTCCATGCCGGCTCTAATATCGCCAGTCACTTTAAGGAGCGCCGTGGTGGTACTGTGTCCTGGTCGGAATCCGGATTGTAACGGGCTTATCAGCTTATTGGCAAGCACAAAATGAGATAGTTGCTTGTGGACACAGGACTCAAGCACTTTAGACAGGAAAGGAAGGATGGAGATAGGACGATAATGACTAGGAAGTGTCGGATTTGAAATCTTGGGAAGTGGACGAACATGAGCATAGCGCCATATGGAAGGGAAAAGTCGGGAATCAAGGGAATAATTTATAATATGGGAAATTGCAGGCAACAGTTGGTCAAGGATTGGTAATATCATGCGTCGGCTAATATCATCGTAGCCAACTGCATTGGATTTAATGGACAGGATAATCTTTTTAATCTCATTTGAATCGACTGGGACAAAGTGAAAAGGATTAATGTTAGGACGCGTTAGACCATTTAGAAAGTTGATAGTCTGAGCCTTGGTCTGATGATCCATAGGAGAAGAGGTAGAGAAAAAAGTATTTAGGTCATCTAGTCGAATTGAGGTGGGAAGGTCTAAGTTACGCGATTTGCCGATACCAAGAGTCCCAAGGAACTTCCAGATACCGGCAGGAGAAGAAGATGAAATATTGTCATGAATGTGTCGGCGTTTAGCATTACGTACCATCTGATTACACTTATTCCTAGCAACTTTGAAATTGTTCCAGTTTTCGTCGGAACGGTTTCGTTTAAACTTACGAAAGGCGCAGTCCCTACGCTTCATCGCCATCAAAATCCCTCTCGTCATCCATGGTGCTGGTGGCCGCTTCAGAGTAACTTTTTTAATAGGTGCGTGAGTGTCATATAAATTTGTAACCGCTTGATTGAAACACAGTACCTTTTCATCAATCGATTCGGACTTATACAATAACTCCCAGTTGACCTCAGAAGCATCCTTACAAAGATTTTCGACATTTATCCGAACAAAAGAACGCAAATGCAGCACTTGAGGTTTAGGTTTGGGTGGCTTAAGGATGTAGGATAGGAAAATTAGGTCATGATGGGAAAATCCGGGAGCATCATGTTGCCCGTAAGATGAGACTAAAGACGGATTGGAGGTGAGGATTAGGTCGAGCCAAGTATCATCACCCGAGGCATTATGGTGTGTAGCTTGCAATGGCAAAACATGTAAGCTACTTGACTCGACTATATTTGTGAGTTTACGGGAACGGGGAGAGTTTGGAGCAAGGAGGTTGGTATTGAAATCTCCCATGATGATGTGGTGAGCATACTCCGAACCCAAAGATTCTAATACCAATTCTAAATCAGTGAAATAATCGACATTGGGTGGACTATATACGACACCAATAACGGTTTTGGACATTTTGATAGAAACCTCAAGAAAAAGAAACTCGGCAGAGGCAGAATAATTACATGAAGAAATAGCTACAATCTTATACGGAAGGTCGGATCTTAAGTAAATGGCAACACCACCACCACCTTTACCTATTCGATCATTACGTATAAGAATGTAACCAGGAAGAGGATACAAGATAGAAAGAAGGTGAGGTTTGAGCCAGCTCTCGGATATCAGGACGGCATGTACATTACATGTCGAAAACGCTTCCAGTAGATCGCTATAATGACTAGGGATGCTTTGAGCATTCAAGTGACAGACATTCAGTGAATGCTTATGACCTGCAGTAAACTTATCGTTTAAAAATGCACCAAGCGTGTCCCTAACCGAACAAAAGCTATCGTCATCAGATGCAATAGCAGAGTGAAATGACTCATCGTCTGAACTGAACGACATACGGAATATATAAATATATATATATAATAAAATATTTATAAAGATATAATAACAAATTAAGCTTATTTTGTGGTGCAATATTTAGATCAGAACCAAATCTCTGCACCACCCGCCAGCGTACAAGCACACTACTACATACTACATCTAAAATATAAAACATCACAATAAAGTTAACATACATTAAAAAGAACGAAAAATAAAATAAAAGGAATAATGAGTAAAGATAACTAAGCAAAATAAATAACATGTCCAGTCGGAAAATATACAAAGGTACACTACTTGCCCACATAACGTGTAATAAAGTTACAGCATAAAACGAAACGTAATTATAGTTTGGCATCTGTAAATTTGACATTTGTTTGTTTGGGTCTTCAAGAAAAATAATGAACAAAACTTACCTACAAAATAATTAATAAAACACTATATTCGATGCATATAAAAAACTAAAAAGCAAGTGAGTGGAGGGTAAATTAATTGGAATATAAAACTTGTAGCGTAAACCACTCACTACATACACGGACATTCTTAAGGATGATATAAACACTAATTAGATATGTACGGTAAGTATCAACAATATTATATGATACGACTGGGTTATTATGTTGCACTCATGACACAACACAGTGAACTAACGGTCTAATGCACTTTATTTTTCAGCTTTCCCGGGTCGAGCTTATTAGAACTCGAAGATTCCTGTGACGCCTTTGGATACCTGGCTGTCAGTGCAGTCAGCTCTTCATGTGAAGTTAATTTGTGCCGTTTACCATCTGCTGTCTTAACGAAAATCGTCCCATCCTGGGACCATACTGATCGAAATCCGAAATATGCTTTTGTTTGGGAGAAGACAGCTTGCCTAGTCCTAGTGAGGAATTCTTTCACCGAGATAAAGGATCCTTTCAAGCTGGATTTAGCTTTCCAGATTGCGGATTTGTCATTTATGCTAGATAGCCGTACAAGGATAGGATTGGCGCTATGGTTACGATGCATGGTCGTGTTGCGGGTTCGATCTTCTCAAGGGTCAAGTATTTGTCTGATTTATATATTTGTAACCTTTCTCACGATACAGGACTTTCACGACCCAGCACTTGAATTTTTTATTCCATAATGTAAAAAAAATAAAACAAAAGTGCAGTTCTTACTTTAAACCAAAATACAAAAAACAAACGTAAATAGTTTATATATATAGCTTAGTTACATAATTTTTCAATGCAATGGCCTATACTAATTTCTCGATTAATTAATTCTAGATATATTCTTCGTAGATGTTTTTGTAATTAATAGATAGGATTTTTTTGAAAAATATCCATCCTTTTTCTATTTTCCGAAGTGGTAACTAGAAACCTTTTGTAAAACTATTAAAAGAATAACAAAGTTTGGGTTCGATTTGGGCATTGTATTGAGACCTGCATTTCACGCTTCAATAAATACTTGATCATAAACTGGTGATGAAATGTGGATCACGTACGAAAAATGTTGTGGTCAAAGGCCGGTCAGGCTTCACAGACTGTGGCGAAACCCGGGTTAACTCGTAACAAGGTGATGCTGTGTGTGTGGCGGGATTGGAAGGGCATTATTCAATATGAGCTGTGACCACCAGGCAGGACCATCGATTCTGAACTCTACTGCGAACAACTGATGAGATTAAAGCATGAAGTTGAGAGAAACCGGCCGGAATTAATCAACAGAAGGGGTGTGGTTTTTCATCATGATAAGGCTAGGCCTCAAAAATCTTTAGCCACTCAGCAAAAATTAAGAGAGTTTGGCTGGGAGGTGTTAATGCATCCGCCTATATATAGTCCTGACCTTGTTTCGGACTCTTCCGAATTCTTTAGGCAGTGTCAGGTTAACATCACGAGAGGACTGCTAAAACCACTTGTCGCGGTATTTTGATCAAAAGTCCCAAAATTTCTATATCAATGGGATCATCACTCTACCTACAAAATGGCAAAAAGGTATCGAATAAAATGGTACCTACTACTACTACTTTAGTTAAATGTAAATAAACTATATTAAAAAAAGCTTTGAATTTTCTTAAAAAATGCGAAGAAACTTTTTCGCCAACCTGACTGACTGTCTCAAAATGAATAATGTTATTGTTTAGGGTGAGTGGTCCAGCTATGAACCAAGTACTAAAGTAAATTTCAAAGTCATAATATAACTTTTTTGTTTTGTAACCTATGCAATCTTGCGTATGCATGTAGCTAAGCAATTGAATTGGGTTTGTATTGGCTTTTAAGGTTCTTTGATATGTTCAATATAATAATATATTCTGTTAAAACCGATTTATTAAAAAATGAGAATTGGTTTATAGTACTTTATAGTGGACCACTGGTTGTACACATTGAACCAGGCTAAATTTTACAATGAACCTCCTTTATAAACGTATGCAAAAGATAGCAGTTATTAGATATTACGTAATAAAATAAAATAATATGTCATAAAATGAAAGCTTTTATTAAAAATAATCTGTAATAACAAATAGGAACATGGTAAAAACTAAATAACAGCCTTTTATCAAGTCTTATTTGTATTATTAACTTAAAATTTTTTATATCTAATAGTCTCTTTGGATCCAATATTTTAATTTTGTTTATTATTATTATATCCTTTGTTTTCCCCACTCTTAGTTTTCTATAATGCAATTTTTTATTAATCTTTTTTTTTGTTATATTTTGTTTATTTTACTAAAGTATTAAGTTTTATACTCTAATAACCCAAAAATGTTAGGACTAATAACAATTCCTATGAAATCAAACATTATATTGAAACGATACTAGGTACGTGTTTCAGTACCTATCCTTTACATTAAATCAACCCATGATTACTTAAAATTATATTGTTTTAAATTTTAACGTAACTAGGTGAATGTTAGGTTTAACACGAACTGGGAAGATGTAAATAAGTGGAGTTACGACTTTTAGTCCCAGTGACTTTAGGAGGAGATCCTTTCAGTGCGTTTTTTCGTTCAGGTATAAAATATTTTTTAGTGTCGTAATTCGGCGTCAATCTTGTGTCAATCAATATTTCCGCCGCAGTGTTTGTTTTTACCAACCTAACGACGTAGGGTAGGATAAGCTAATCTGCACTCTTGCGCCGCCTTTCGTATACGTCAGTCATTTCGGCGCAAACGCAGGGCTTTTAGCATATTTTAGGCCTTTTTTTATAGACGCTCTTTTTGGTCGCGCCATTCTACAAAAACATGAGTGTGTTAGCTTGGAATCGATATAATAAGTATATAACTATATATATAACATGTTAGTAGATAAAATAATAGTACATTTATAATTAAATACGGTATTAATAAAACAGCGGTAGCCTAACATTTTTGTGGCGACGGGCGGGTGTACGTCATACTTGTTTGTCGCATAAACACGTTTCAGTCGTTTGTCGTCTATTATAAAAGGTGTGTCCCGAGCGGTATGAGAATCCGGCTCGAGCCCTCTGCTCGCCTCTATAGTCCGGTGAAGCAGTGAAAGCCTCCTAGGCTAACTGTAGCGTCATGTTAAAAAAAAAAAAAAAAGGTATGAGAATCATTCTTGTTCGAAACGTTGACCGGAGCGGAGCTCTCGGTGGTTGGAGGGACGATTCAGTTTGAACAAATTTCAATTAATAGTTTTGCTATTTGTATCGAATCTATTGGAACTGCCGTACTGAACAGACAGAGTGATTCAAAGCTAAGTAAACTTTGTATTATGTTTATGTCTCAACGTGGTTTGTTTTATTAAATAATATGTTCAGCTTGTATCTCTTGTATTTAAATGATTATTCCCTTACAAAGTTAATAAATATACCTTATAATAGATTACCTAGTTTTCATTATACACATATAACACCTCCATGGTACATAAAGTATGATGCTTTGTTGTTGGTTAACGGTGTAAAGTAATCTTACTTATAACAATTAATATTTTAGAGCTTGGCATATCCGGCTATATCTATACTTATCTACACATTTATTTAGTATTACCTAACATCAGAATTAGGGATAGAATTCGCCCCATAATTTAATCATATGTGTTTTTGCAGTAGTACCTGTGTATTCCTGACATTTCCTGTGTTCCTGATTGGCCTGATTCGATCCTGATCAGAGATTGCAGTAAGCCGAGGCAGCATCGCCAAATAGCTTTAAGGCAAGCTATTCTTTGTTCAGTGAAGCTAGTCCATTAATCCATCAAGCAAGATAAATAAAAAGGTTAGTGGAGTGTTTGTGACCAAAGTGTTGTGTGGTGAAAAAAAAAGATGAAGTGCAGTGTTAAAAAGTGTTACAAGTGTATCAAATGGTGTATGTTTAGTGAAGTCAATGAACTGTTTCCAGTTGTAAATCTGTTGTGGTGATTCTTTATGTTTTACAAAAAGCATAAAGAGGAGTCATGTTATGTGAACAGTACCACATTCATATAATGGTAATATATTGCCCGGTGCAGTAGTGAAAGAAAGCCTCTTAAAGAATAACAGCTGTAGATTTTTTATTTGAAAATTGTTAAGAATAACAGCTGTGGATTTTTATTTGAATTATTAATTACCTTTTATTTGATTTTTTTTATGAAAGCTGTTCTATACTACAGCATGATTTGCCTCTGATATGATATGATTTGACAGTGAAAAGCATTATTAGAAATATCTAATAATAATCATTACTGTACGCTTTATTATATGCTTCATTACTATGTGAGAATTTGGCATTTGTGGGTCTGATTATTTTTAATAAATGGTGGTCAGATGTGCAAATGTTGAATAAGATATAGAAGAAAGTTGCAATAGTGCCATTGCTAACTTATGGATAATAAATAATTGTCAGTATGACCGAGCGAAAGATCTGAAGTATAGTTACCTAAAATAATCTATAAAATGGGTATTGCAGTTTATTAAAATAAATAATTAGTCTATTCCATACACCAGTAGGTATTTAAAGTATCTATTTACGTGGTGTACAAGGTTCAATAAAAAGAAATGTCTCCATCTACCAATAAATAAGATAGTGCCAATAAAATGAGTGGTCAGATGGATATTACCGGAATAGAAAATAACATTTTGTCATTGAGCTGGGTGTTGGACATTAATTGCTTTGAATAACTTAGAAAATGGAATATTAAGGTTTTGAATTCTAATAGCCTCCCATCTAGTTATCCCAATGAAAATTCTGTTATTTTATGGGTTCTTTATTGAAATTTAAACAAGTAGTGACTAAAAAATATTACTAGTGGAGACTGCGGAATACTGGTTATTCTGAAGTTATCATGTTGACCATGCAAACGATATTATTTCTGATTAGATTAAAAGAATCCATCGATAGAGTTATTCTAAAATAACATTCTATGATATTGCATTTCACAAAGCACCTGAAATTGGCCATTCTGGCTGTGCCAGGATCAGTGAGCATACTCATAACTTAATTTGCTTCATGGTTTTTATATTTGTGGGCCCATTGTAGCTTTCTAAAATAATAACTTAATTCACAAATTGGATTTGAAGTGTCACTGGTTTGGTTAGTTATTATCAGTAATCTTAAGGTTATTATCTTAACCTTATGGCTAACCTGATTAAAATTAAAGAAATGAAGAAACATTTCTCATTGATGTCAATTAGCGTATCAAGTAGAGTTTTAGGGTGTTGCAGAGATGTTTTTATATAAATATCTCAAAAACATTTTATATTCCACCTAGGTATTTCGGGACGAAGTACATGTCAAAATGGCCGTGTGACATTCAGTTTAATAATTAATAGTGTACATAATTAGAATGGGGTCCACTATAGCTTCGTCTATTTTACTGTATTACGATCTTGGATCTCATTTGAGTGACAAATCATAAAAAAAAAGAAAAAAAATCGCTTACATTTATTGCGATGGAATATATTATTATAGTACATAGTTTTTCCATACAAGTGCTATTAAGTAATATCACTATGGAATCGGTCATTATTGATAAAATAAACTTGAGTTGGTAATTACATGGGTGTAGTATATTTTAAAATGCATATATGGTATTGTTGCCTATTCGTGTTATTAAAAACATTACGTTGCTTGTACAAAGTTAAATTCGTTTAAATGACTAAGATTTTAATCTTTTTAATTCTATGCCGTGACTTAGTGCTGATTTGTCTCATCAACAGCGGATGAAAGGAATCGGCATGTCAATGTTACAGTCTCTGTTATAATCCGCTAGTCGGTCAATTACTTGGTGTCAATATTGACAAAGATTTGTAGATCTTACACGTTTGGTGTTGGTCAGTTGAGAGACCATCATTGGGAATTAAACTCTAACCGCTGGTCGGCCTTCTATTTGGTGTCAGTTATCTCACCAGCAGCGGTTGAACGTTTCTGACATGTCTATGTAGTTGGCAGTTAGAGTCAATAACCGCTGCGCTGGTCGGCCTTCTATTTGGTGTCAGTTATCTCACCAGCAGCGGGTGAATGTTTCTGATATGTTTATGTAATTAAACTCTAACCGCTGGTCGGCCTTCTATTTGGTGTCAGTTATCTCACCAGCAGCGGGTGAACGTTTCTGACATGTCTATGTAGTTGGCAGTTAGAGTCAATAACCGCTGGTCGGCCTTCTATTTGGTGTCAGATATCTCACCAGCAGCGGGTGAATGTTTCTGATATGTCTATGTAGTTGGCAGTTAAGAGTAAATAACCGCTGGTCGGCCTTCTATTTGGTGTCGGATATCTCACCAGCATCAGCAGCGGGTGAACGTTTCTGACATGTCTATGTAGTTGGCAGTTAGAGTCAATTATAATTATATAAGTAATTAAAAATAATTATCTGAACTAAAATTGACATAAATGGTAACATTGGTATTTTTTATGGTATATCAATATTAAAATTCAAAAATCATTAATTCCTTAAAATGTTGCCTTTGTGTGGATGCGTTATGTGTGATGACTGGGAGTGACTTGATCCCTGGCCCATTCGTCACAAAAATGGTCATGACTTTTGTAATGTGCTGCTGCTCAAATTTGACTTAAATAATTCTTTTGAACTTATTCGTGGATGTTTCTATAATAATAATAATAATTCTTTATTTTTGCTTAGAATGTAGGTCATTACAATATGTGATGTTAGAAGTAATGAAAGATGCCGAGTACATTCTGCCAATTTGGCATGCAAACATTGCAATGACTTTAAACTAAAATACAACTAAATAGGGAATCAATTAAATTACCAAATTAAATTTCTCTCCAATTAAATTAAATTACAAAACTATAATTCGAATGAACCATTTAAGTAATCCGTAACTGAATAGTAGCACCTTTCTAGTAATAGAGTAATCAGTCTATTCTTAAATATGTTATATGGTTGTTGTTTGATTACTGGTGGTATTTTGTTGTAGATTAATGGTGCCATACCAAATATACTTTTTTTTTTAAAGAGGGAGATTTTATGATTTTCTGTGCTTAACATATTTTTATATTGAGACCTTTGAGTTAAGTTTCGCTTTCGAGTTTCGTTTAACGTTGGAAATAGGATAATATTACTTTTAACAAATTTGGTTACTTTTAATATGTAAAGACTCCGAAAAATTTACAAATTATGAGCTTTGAAAATAGGTACACAGCGGTAACTATCAGTAACTCTTAAGTTTAAATATTGCTGTTGTGCATCGTTATTGGGCTTTGAAAATACTTTCTCATTCACTACAGTTGCCCCAAAAATTTATTCCAAAACTTAGGACCGATACTCCTAGACCGTGATATATAGAGTAAGTGCTGTTTTGTTATTTGCTTTATTGGTGAAATTTACTAAGGTTTTTACATATAGTTCTTCAGAAGTTTGTGACAGAACCATGTAACATAAGGTTATGGTTATATCTAACGTAATTGATGATTTGTCATTATCAAGTGTGTAATAATTAATAGTATAGTAATTAAAGATAGTAAATATAACTTCCATTGACTCTCCACATCTCTATCTCATTTTAGTTGTATTATTGTATCTCATAGTAAACAAACAAGCTATTTTTTTGTATTCATTTGTGAAAACATATAATTCGTAATTGGTTGTTATAACCTGTTTCTTATCATAAGTTGTTAATACTGTTTGTTTTCAAAATTAAATAAGATATAATAAAATAAAATAATACTTCGTGGACGAAGTATTGTCAGTATGGCCGTGTTAGCTTGGAATCGATATAATAAGTATATAACTATATATATAACATGTTAGTAGATAAAATAATAGTAGATTTATAATTAAATACGGTATTAATAAAACAGCGGTAGCCTAAAATTTTTGTGGCGACGGGCGGGTGTACGTCATACTTGTTTGTCGCATAAACACGTTTCAGTTGTTTGTCGTCTATTATAAAAGGTGTGTACCGAGCGGTATGAGAATCATTATTGTTCGAAACGTTGACCGGAGCGGAGCTCTCAGTGGTTGGAGGGACGATTCAGTTTGAACAAATTTCAATTAATAGTTTTGCTATTTGTATCGAATCTATTGGAACTGCCGTACTGAACAGACAGAGTGATTGAAAGCTAAGTAAACTTTGTATTATGTTTATGTCTCAAAGTGGTTTGTTTTATTAAATAATATGTTCAGCTTGTATCTCTTGTATTTAAATGATTATTCCCCTACAAAGTTGATAAATATACCTTATAATAGATTACCTAGTTTTCATTATACACATATAACACCTCCATGGTACATAAAGTATGATGCTTTGTTGTTGGTTAACGGTGTAAAGTAATCTTACTTATAACAATATTTTAGAGCTTGGCATATCCGGCTATATCTATACTTATCTACACATTTATTTAGTATTACCTAACAAGTGCAATTGTATACCTATAAACAATTAAAATCTATTTCATTCCAGTTATGACTAAAAATTAATAAATTGTTTGGTTGTCTATTATGAGACATGTTTTGGAATATGAACCATTCGGTAGTACACAATGAACCATGATTCATTGTAGGACATATCGAAATGGTCCAAAGAAGGTCGCACCACACTGTTTAAACTAACGTCATAATATAACCTTTGAAATAAAGTCGTAGGATACTTACAAAACAATTGTTAATGAAATGAAGATATTCATGTTTATTATAGTGTGAATACGTTAAAACCGTAAAAATAAGTAAGAAAATTATAAGATCAAAACCAACAAAAAACTTGCTTTCTGCGTTTATAATTGTAAATTTCCCACGCATGTATCGTCCACAGCAAGTAGGAACCAACTAGGGGGCTGGGGAGGGGTACATAAGCGTCTCTTTTGGTATGGTAGATGAGGAGTAGAAATGTCGCGTTTTTAAAATATGGCGGTGGTTCATTGAATCTGCCTGGTTTAGAGTAGGACAAGTGACCCTACAAAAGAAAAACATCGTTTCTTTTGTATACCTAAATAGAATCTAAAATACCGACAGACAACCATGTATACTTAATTATATTACTACAAACATGTTCTGACTATTTACAAGTGCTTTTTTAAAGTTTACGTGAATAATAGTTATTTGTTATAAGTACAAGAGTGCAGTTTCTTTTTAAACGCGTGCTCAATTTTGACAACCGAGCAAGCGAAGGATTCTAAAATTCATCACGAGCGTAGCGAGTGATTCAAAAATTAGAATTCTGAGCATTAGCGAGGAAATCAAAAGAGCACAAGGTGAAAAATCTTTGCACTCGAGTGCAACACGTAACTTTTCATCTTCTGTGAAAAGTGAAGTAAAAAGTTGTTGAAGTGCATGTACAAACAACAATCTCCAAGATGTATTATTTATGACAATCGACGTTCAGTGAAATCAGTGAAATTACAAGTACAACGAAGTTTCTGCAGAAACTTATTTTAGTGCTAAAAACTGACAATAATTAAGCAGTGCTCTCAAGAACTCTAAAAACAACATTTCAAAACAGTAAACTTAGTACAAAAAAGCTGTTTTCACTCAATATTTGTCATTACGGTACGTACAAACGTTACGAAAAAATATTCAAAATGTGAACTTTGGACTTTGTGCGATTACTAGCGCCACATACATTTGTGACGAGTGGCAGAACTAGGTAATTCCTACTAGCGCCATTGCTAACTCTAGTGAAGAATACCGCAAACTATTCTTGTATGACAACTAGCGCCAATATTACCTCTATTGAAGAGTAGTAGAAACAATAGTGTTGCCACTTGTAAAATTTACTTACCATCTGGTAGAAAACCAGAATAAACTGACTCTAATTTTATCTACTGATTTAAATAATTTAATAAAAAAACGAACAAGGGTTAAAATAGATATTTAAATAAAACAAAGCAACTATAACTCAATATTTTGATATACCAACATACACAGATTGAGTCAGCTGATTAGAAGATATATTTTTATGACACATATATTAATATTACCAGCACAAATAATTCGTCATATACAAAGTGAGACACTGACGACATCTGGCTTTTGAGCCACTACCCATGGCCCCGGATGATATTCTCGATTATCTAGAGATCAGACATAACAAGTATCTAGTGCCCAGTGTTTCGACATAATATAATAGATTACCCTAAATTTGGGAAAACCTTGAAAGTACGGAAACAAAAATTTCTGGACCTCGATATGGATGGGGAACCAAATGTTACTCATCGGATACGTCTTCCGCGAGCAAACTCATTAAGTGACGAATCTGTCTCAAAATCTCCTCTATTTGATAACACAATATTGAGCATGCCGAATACATCTTCCACTGAATGTTATACGATAACAGAACTACAAGATAATATTAACGAACTTAACATCCAATTACGAAGTGCACATAAGGAAATCGAGAACCTAAATGCTGACAATGTACAACTAAGAATCGAACTGGAAAAAAGTTTAAAACTAAATGAGACTTATAAGAAGATCAGCTCATCTGACGTCATTCGGAATACACCCATGTCACGACGAAGACTACGCCAAAAATCTATCAAGTATACTCCGACTAAACCGCTACAGTCATTGACATCAGAAGAAGCTAACCTTGTCACAGTAAATAATTCTGCATAAATAGAACGTACTGAAGATTTGGAGGATACGTCGCCTGGCGATCCAACAGTAAATTGCACAAAAGTAAATAATTGTTCTAAAATTCAAAATAAATTAAACACTTCAACGCCTCTGATTCAAAAAATAACAAGTGACTGTAAAAATAGAAATAATGTTCAAGAAGAGAAGCAGCACACCAATAAAATCGTTGTAATAGCAGATGAACAGGGACGAGATTTACGACGTACTCTTCAAATTCTAGTTGGAGAACGCTTCAAAGTAACATGTTTTTGGAAATCAAATGCCACTTTACAAGATGTTCTCATATCTGAGCGAAAGGAAATACAAAATTTAACAAAAAATGACTACCTTATTGTGCTAGGTGGTATAAATGATAGGTCTCCACTTATATTTAAAACATGCATTAGTTATTTTTTATGTTTCTCTAGACATACAAATGTATTTTTCTGTGAAATTCCCTATAATAGGTATAAAAGAGAATCAAAATTAAACTACGAGGTGAAGTTTTTATGTTCCAAATTTGTTAATGTTAAATACGTTGATATGGAGTTTTCAAGGCAAATTCCTTGCAACAGGTTCTATTGTAAACACGTTTGTCAAATATTGCTGAAAGAAATATTAGAAACAGATTATAAATTAAAACTTAGCGCATTCAAAAATATATGTAATTTTAAATATGAATCTCTTATTGACAAGGGTACTCAAACTGACGATTATGATATGTTATTGGGAATTTCAAAGCCGGACAATGTTCATAGCAGCCCAATTTCTAGACCATCTGAATCGTTTTTTCGTCTATAAAAAAATTAATATTCTACACCAAAACATCAATGGTCTTTTAAGTAAGTCTGAATTATTAATTGTAAACTTAGAATGGCTTATGGAACAGGGTAGATTTATTGATGTACTGTGTCTTACGGAGCATAACTTGTTAAAATATGATATTAATTTAATAAATGTATTTAATTACTCTTTAGCAGCATCTTTTAGTCGTCAAAATCGGCACGGTGGTTCATGTATTTTGGTTCACAATAAACACGAGTATAAGTTAGTCCCAACTGTGGACAAATATGCTATCTCAGGCATTTTTGAGTGCTGTGCAATCGAACTTATTATTCATAAAGTGTTAATCATTTGCGTTTATAGACCTCCTCGAAATAGTATGGAACAGCTACAAAAATTTTATTTCAATTTAGACTTACTGCTCCACGACGGACGTGTGCTTTAGTAAGAAAAAGGTAATATTATGCGGCGATTTCAATATTAACACGATGAAGAATACTAGAGATACCAATGCTTTAGTTCAAATTATCAATAGTTATAATCTGAAGCTAGCTATTAATGTACCAACCCGGCTTAAAAGTGGTACATGTATTGATAATTTTATGCGTAATATAAGGGGATCGACTCACACCATCTATGAATTTGCTATATCGGACCACACAGCCCAGTTATTAACTTGTCCAGTAAAAGAAACAAGTTCTCTTTCTCATTGGTATGTCGAAAGAAGAGACTATCGAAAGGAAAACATTGACAAGTTTAAAGAATGCTTACAGTCACTTACATTTAACGAAGTATATGAAACAGATGACTCTAACAAAGCTTTTGACATTTTCCATGACATGTTCACATTATTTTATTATTTATGTTTTCCTTTGCAAAAGTTTAAAATACGCTGCCGAAAAAGACTGAAATGGATAACGAAGGGCATAAAAAATTGCTCGAAGCGAAAACGTGAATTGTTATGGGGTTATAGAAAACATCCAAGCGCATTAAATAAGAACCAATTCAAATTGTATACAATACGCTTAAACAAAATAATAAAATTAACACAGAAAGCCCAGAATGACTACACTATTAAAACTTCGAAGCTTCGAACAAATCCAAAGCCACTTTGGGAATAATTAACAATGGAAAAAACAATAAACCCAAAAATGAAGTTAAAGAATTAACTGTCAATGGAACCATTATTAATGATCCCATTAGTCTAGCTGATGCTTTTAATGTCTTCTTCACTGATAAAAACCAAACTGACTTAGGTCATGGTACCATAAAGAAAACATCGGCATGCCGTAGTAACTATTCCCATTCCATGTTTATGAAGCCGACCACATCTGAAGACATCTATATATTAATACACTCATTGAAAAATACACATAGCACTGGTTTTGATGAAGTAAGTACTTATATACTGAAGTCAGTATCAAAAATTATTTCAGCAATATTAAGCCACTTAGTAAATATGTCTATTACAACCGGTGTATTTCCAGAGAAACTGAAGACTTCAATAATAAAGCCTCTGTTCAAAAAAAAATGATAAAACAAATATAAAAAACTACAGACCAATTGCCTTAATATCTATCTTCTCTAAGATATATGAGAAATTAATAAGTAGAAATTTATATTCATTTCTTGAAGCGAATAATGTTTTTGTTGAAGCTCAGGTAGGTTTTCGTAAGAATAAAACTATAAATTTGGCAGTTTACAGGCTTTTAGAAACAGTTATGAATGGCTTAAATAATAAAGTTCTTGTATCTGCACTATACATGGATCTACAAAAAGCCTTTGATTATGTAAATCATGACATATTACTGGAAAAATTAGAAGGTTATGGTATTAGGGGAAACGTCTTGGATCTTTTAACGTCTTTCCTCAAGAATCGACGACAATGCACCCAAATTAAACGAATATGTTTAAAAACAAAAAAAGAAACCACATACACATCAGAATATCTTGATGTTACACAAGGAGTTCCTCAAGGCAGTGTATTAGGTCCATTATTATTTATATTTTATGTAAATGACTTGCCCAAATCAATTAATGAAAACATGGTACTCTTTGCGGATGATAGCACAGTAATGTTTACCAATAAATGTAAAAATGACTTAGAGCGTGATATGAACATGACATTAAATCAAATAATTAAGTGGTTACATGAAAATAATTTATTAATAAATCTTGACAAAACAAATATTATGACATTTAGAAATAGGACAAATTATTTAATTGACATTGACATAGCTTTTAATGGACATAAAATTAATGAAGTAAAAATTACAAAATTTTTAGGTTTAAGTCTTGATTGTAATCTTAATTGGAAGACTCAGGTCGAAAATGTAACTACAAAACTAAATCAGTTCTCTTACGCTCTGTATATGCTTGGAAAGATTGTGAACCAAACTGCTGTTATTACTGCCTATCACGGTTACGTAGATTCATTATTGAGATATGGTGTCATTTTTTGGGGCAACTCAGTTGATAAAGATATAGTGTTTAAAAGCCAAAAGAAATGCGTGAGAGCGATTTGTAAACTTAAGCCTACGGAAAGCTGTCAACCTTTTTTCATAAGTCTAAGACTTCTAACCTTTTCATGTATTTATATATATGAAGTTTCAATATTTGTAGCTTCAAATAAGAATTTATTTAGACCATTGAAGAGTGCACGCAATCATAACAAAATAGGTTTTCCGTTAAATCGAACGGCGTAATTCAGTAATAGTGTCTTTTGCATGGCGCCGCGTATTTACAATCGTCTACCGAAAGATATTTTGAACAGTTCCAATATTCCCAGCATGAAACAGAAATTGAAAGGTTTTCTTCTTAGTAAAGCATACTATAGTGTCAAACAATTTCTTGAGGACCAGTCTATTTTTTGAAAGCCGAATAATATGCTATATGTAGAAACTGTATTAAAATTTCAATAAATTTTTATTCGTATCTTGACAATTAAAATAATTATTGAATTATGGTAACAGATATTTGACATCACATTATTATTTGATTATATTTACTTGTTGACTTATAAATAATTAGGTACTGTTATATAAATTTGAATATAATTTTGTATTTGTTTTGTATTAATTTGATATTATTGGGATTGTTTAATTATGAAAAATATTAATGTTATGACAATTTGGTATTCATTATTTTTAGTTAATTAACATGAGAATATTTAAGTACACTTGACATTTGTTATTACTGCAGGAACTGTAAAATTGTGTACACCTGTATGGTTGATTTTTGAGAACTATGTATGTATAGAATGATCCTCTTTTTGTACCAAATTTCACACAGTAAACATTGATTTGATTTTGATCTTCTAAATTCAAATTTACTTTAACCTCATAAAAACGACTTTTCCACTCAGATATCGAAGAGCAAAAACACTCTTTCCGAGATGGGGTGATGAAAAAACCAGACATTTTATTTACTCCGCTGACTTGTTAGGCACTGGTGGCCAGGCAGCCTTAAGTGGATTTATTCATTCCAACAGTTTCAATTTATGAAATGGGAGGAAAATTTCACTTACATTCTATACAATAGCAGTTGCCAATAAAATAACTGAGTACAGTAAGGATTCAGGCTGAAATATTAGACATGAAATAAGAATGCCAATTTATATTTCTATAGTTTAATTATTGCATTTTATGATGTTAGTGTTCCTTCGTGTTGTAACTGCATGGCAGCTTATGGTAAACCTGTAAACAGTTAATACACGTAAGATAATGATAATCCCACTTGTTATATAAATGGGAAATTTTTGATATTATATAATCCCGTCATTATCTACTTAAAGAAATTCATGAAGCTTGGCACACAGAAATTAAAAATATCTCTGGTTGTACCTAATTACTCTGAGCAATAACAAAATCAGGTTTCTTATTATCTCGATTGAAGCATAATTTCTAGATTCAAACAACGGTTCGGTGGCGTGAGGTTTTCATTAAACGATTCTTCGAGCTTGACTTTTATAGAATGTGGGAAATATATATGTGTATATAATGTTTCATATTTTGTTTGGTCATCTATACGCGACTGTGCCGGTCGGTCAAGAGGTTAAAAATGCTGATCCCAAGCATCACCCATCACAATTACGCATTCACTAACATTGCTATTAACGTGTCAGTTGGCGTGGTTGGTAAATGCCTTTCACGCCACAGGTCGTGGATTCGATTCCCACCGAGGACAGATATTTGTGTGGACGTCTTTCAGCTAATAGGTACCTATAATGATGATGATGGCGAAATTTGGATGCCGACTATACGGATAGCAAATAATATAAAGTTTGACGTATTAACATACGATTGCGTCGTTTGCATTCTTGCAGAGCGTCGTTGAACCCTTGGCATGCTGACAGATCAGTCTGGTTAGCCGCACATGCCAGGAATTGGCCTATTTCGTAGGCGCACGGACCGGTCGGTTGCTGGTTTCCTTGTTGGTACTGTTGCACGTAGTCACGGGGCAAAGCCTCTTCCATTTCGCGCTGATGCCGACGACCACCGCCAAAAAGGCCAGTGATAGCCTCACCCACCAAGTGGCCCTATGCACAGAAATAATGGGCTGGTTGCAAAGGAATAGAGGTTGTTGGATGGATATTTTTAAAAGGGCACTTCAAAAACAATAATAACTGCTATTGACCGTGATTGGACAGTGATAAACATATCTCGACGTCAGACTCATAAGGTCTGATGTTAATATTGGACCAAAATCACTTTTTTAGCTAGGCTGACTAAGCTCTTTGAGCTCTTTCTAACGAACCTACAATCATATTTCTATCACTTTTCTTTCTGTAGTTTTTTGAGTACCATAAAGTCGTATGTCATAAAATTACCGAAATCAATCGAGTAATAGAGTTTAAAAATAACATCAGTTTTTATGCTTTCATATTTGTTATCATAGTAACAGTGAATATTGAGTTGAGCTTTAATGCTTCTAAATATTATGTTACAAACTTGGGGCGTTTGTCAAGACTCGACTTTATGTGTCTAAACTTATGGTGTACAAAAATAAAGGTATGAATACATAGAACTTTATGCCACTCAAAGTAAAGTAAACAAAGGTACTAAGAAGACATACTTCTATTTGCTTCTAAAATTTTATTACAATTAGTGGGCATTATGTTAGCATGATACATTATGCTTGTATAATGTGTAGTTTCATTGCTGCTCCAAACGAAGTAAGTGAAAAAGCAACGTTGTGCTTATAGATTTTGGACGATTATCTTTACGAAGTGAATGACATAGGACATTTTCGGCGATAATCGGCTGTCATCGATGCGTTATGCCTCGAACCAATCAGCGTCGGTAACTTGCTTGACTCGTGCCGGCCGGTTCATTTGTTTGCATTATTTCGTTTTAGAAGTTTTGATGAGCCATCGCAGTTTGTTTTGTGATTTAAAATATTGTGGTTTGAGTGTGTATGATTGATTTCATTACTATAACATTTAAATGATAAAAAATGGAGGAAGAACGTAAGGTAAGATTGATATTAAGTTGAATAAAACGGAAAAGGTAGTTTTCTGTTCTTCGCCCTGACCTAACCTTGCTCTCTTGTGTTATATTCCAGAAAGTGTCATATCTGCAGTTCATTAATAAACGGCGGAAATTAGCTAAACTCAGAGAAGTAATTATGTGTTCCAATGAAGGATTACAAAACGCTGAAATAGGTAAGTTCGTTGATGGTTTTACGAGCGAGTTGATTTCAAAACTGTTCATGAGGTAGGTTTGATTCATGTAGATACTTTGTTTCATTGTTATAGATAACTTGAATACGCATGGCGAACCTATGTCAATGCAAAAATATAAAGACGCCACCAATAGTAAGGTCAGCGTAAAATGCATTTGCAGGCGAGTTTTTAGCAGGTAACCAAATAGTTAAATTAAGATAAAGGGCGCGTGGTCCTATTTGTACGAAACGCAGCCGTCTGTTTACCTATACTTATGTTTTCCTTCTAAACAGATTTTAAAACAATAAGAACTACCTAGGTGGTTAATTTATTTCGCGAATGTAAGTGTGCAACATATTTAATGACAAATAATTTTTAATAACACAAAGGCAAAAGTAAAGGGAATTCCCGTACAAGAAACATGTTTTTAAGAATTACTATATCTACGATTACTTGATTTATATTTATATAAACTTAATTTATCGTGCAAATATCAAAATAAGAACATTCCACTGCCAAATGTAATTATGCTTGCTTGCTTGCTTGCTTCTACATCCGTAGTCGAGTGGTTGGTGGACGCATTAGTTTCAAGCTTCGCCGTTTCTTAGGTCACGGGTTTGATCGCCGGTTGGGTCTCGGGTCAATGTAGAAAACACATTTTTCTATATTGATGTTTTAGTACCATACCACCATTGCTTTAGCTACTTAACTTAGGGTCGGAGCTACGAATGTGATGTTATGTAATATTAATTCAGTCTATTATATATTTTTTTACTTATGGTGTAATTAAATTATGAAATATATTTTTGTACGTTAACAATGAAAACTGTAGTTAGTAGTTTAATAACCTCTAATGATGTTTTATGTTTTAATTAATATTTTCAGATTCTGATGGAGAGGATCGTGACCATGACTATGGCAGTGATGACAGTGTGAAAGATAAAACTTATCATTCCAGCAAAGATATATCAGATGACGATAGTTACATCAGTAAGTCACCGTAACATGAGATTCATTAAGTCGCAAATATGTTGTAAAAAGAAAACTATTTACACCAGATATATCACCCCATAATCATTGGCGACGATCTCATCACTTTGAACGACCTTATAAATGTCTCTAAACAGTATCAAGAACCTGGTACCTCATATTATATTTCTGAATATGACAATCAAATAGAAATGGCACAACAAATTGACTCGATGGATTTTACAGAAGATATAATTAATAATACATGCCAAAAATACCCTAACAATGTTATTAATACCCCAACAACATTATATTGAGCCTATTCCATTAGCTACAAACAGTATTCGTGTAGAGAATTGTGGGAATGACAGGCAACAATTTATTTACAAGATGAAATAGTTTCAGGTGATAATGTAAATAATCAACAATCTGATGAGGCCAATTTACAAGCTAAATCAAGGAAAAGGCAGAAACATATGGTCTGAAAATATAGGTGGAAGAGGAGGAAACGAAGTAGCATCCTGTCTTCTTCGCTGGGCAGATGAAAATAAAGACAAAATTGCTCACGTGACCGAGCTTACTTTTTGGTCTGATGATTAGGCGGGCCAAAACCGAAACTTAATGGTGTATTGGCTTACATGTGGTTGCTTCACAAGTGTCCGGAACTAAAAGTAATAAACCACAAATTCATACACTCCCAAATAGAGCAAAAGAAAAAGCGACTGAAAACAATGCAGATTGCTGTACCACGAGACTGGTCGCAATTCATAAAAACTTGTGGAGGAAAGAAAAAATATCGTTCATTCGAAATATAATATAAAACCGCGCTACCAGAAGATATACCAATATTGAGATTAAATGGATAACCCATATCCACGGCAAAATACAATGACTTGATGACATTGCTGCAATGGGTACCGGAAGAATTGCATGCATTTTATAAAAAATTCACTCGTACAAAATTTCCCAGAAACGGATGATTCCTAATTTTTATTTTATTAAATTTTAAGACATTTAAATTTCATTTAATTTTACTCTGACCTTATTTTATCCAACCATAGGTACATCATACATTTAAATAAGACTGACTTAAGTTACATTTTTATATTTACCCATAACGTTTAATGCTATTATAGAACTTAAAAATCATAATGTATACCTCCAGAAAATTCAAGCATAAAGTAATATCTTTAAATAGAAATAAAAGTGTTAGACCACACCTCAAATTATAGAAGCATAAGGTCGAATAACACATTTTTTTATAATAGTATGATTATTACTATTAATTTATTAGTTATAAACATCAAAAATAAAAGGCACAAAAGTTTACTGTACCATGAGTGTTCATTTATTTAGCTAAAAGAACAATAAAAGAGACTTTATTTGAAATATCTAACCAGATTTTCATTTGCCTCTTCTGAAAAGTTGATAAATTGGACATCAGACCATATGGGTCTCACGTCGAGATATATGTTTCGGTAAGCCGTCGATTCTATACCTGCTCCCTGTCCGGTCGTGACGGTAAACCCGGGATGAGTCAGGTCATGAATGTAAGGGCATAGTGAGTAAACCTGTGATTTTTTTATGCTAGATGGATTTGTGCTTGACTACAATCTCACCTGATGGTAAGTGAAGATGTGGTCGAAGGTGGACCGCGCGTACCCATAAGATGCCTGTTCACTCTAGCCTTGAATGAACCCATATGAGTCTTATATGAGTCTGGAAGCACGTCGTTCGGGAGGGTGTTCCACAGCTTAGCCGTGCGTATGATGAAGGAGGAAGCAAAGCGCTTCGTACGGCATAATGGGATGTCAACAACAAAGCGGTGGATACCCTCCCGAACGACCTTTCAGACTCATATAATATGGGTTCAATTAAGGCTAGAGTGAACAGGCATCTTATGGGTACGCGCGGTCCACATTCGACCACATCTTGACTAGCATAAAAAAATCACAGGTTTACTCCCTTTTTCTGGGAGTGTTTCTCAGTAGCTGCCACGTCATGCACTGCACGGTAGTGTAAAAAAATTTACGATTCCACACAAATGTAATATTTTTACGGAATACATGAATTTTGAATTTCCATATTATTTTATTAATATAGGAATTTAGACACTACCATCTAAAATTGGTTGTTTATTTTTTTTGAGTTATAATTAATATAGTAATAATAATAAATAAATAGTAATAATTTCTATCTCTGTCTAGCTTGAAAACCTACAATGAAAGCCTGTAGGTACATAACAGGTTTGGGGTTGGGTTGTTAGGGCATTCGATACTCTCTCTCAGCCTATCCTTTTAAGGAAACTTGAAAGAATTGGGATTAGAGGAGTGGT
Source organism: Pseudoips prasinana (assembly GCA_951640165.1). Classification (NCBI taxonomy): domain Eukaryota; kingdom Metazoa; phylum Arthropoda; class Insecta; order Lepidoptera; family Nolidae; genus Pseudoips; species Pseudoips prasinana. The sequence continues at coordinate 25,189,752 of OX621260.1, forward strand.
ATTAGAATGGTTTTAGTCCGTCATACCTTGTAAACAGGCGGCAGCGGGTTCGTATAGGGAATTTCAGCAGTGAGTAGATCAATATTGAGTTTGGCGTACCACAAGGAAGTAAATTGGAAGTATTTCTTATCTTTATCAGCGACCTTTGCTCATTTATCTGGTTGATGCGGAAGTGTATACATTTGCAATTATTAAAACAGCTATTAGTTTTCATGGAATGAGGTCTTCTGTGCAGCAGGGTCTAACAGAATGCTCCCAATGGCTGATAGATAAAATAAGCGTTCACTAACATAAAAAGAAACGTGTCATGGCAAAGAACTTTTAGAACTATGTAAGCAGTTTCAAAGAGTATACCGCAGTGGTTCCCACGGTCACGCCGCCAGCAATGGAGGCAGCGTCGCGGAACATAGATCCTCGCTGTGGCGCCGGCACTATGACAGGGGGTGGAGGGTGCGCCGGCGCATGGTGCTGTCGCGGCGAATACCGCGACCGTGAGTAGTTACCGCCACCACCGCCGCCGCCGCGGCTGGATCTGGCAATTTCCAAGCTTTTTGGTTACCACTTAACCAAAACAGAAGTCTACGGCTACGGGTCGGTAGATATATTCTTCATTTATATTTGTTGAAACGAACTTGTAGAACCTATTACCTATATTAGTATTCGCTGTCCTAGTCGAGTCAGAGATCGTGGGTTCAATCCTCAACCAGGGCAAATCTTTGTGATGAGCACGTATATTTGTTCTGTGTCATCTATAATATGTAGGGATCTAAGTATTTCGAAATATATAAGTTTATTTACTACTTGTGTGGTTGCCATAGTACAGGCTCTGTCTAATTGGGGTTCATAGCAGTGTGTTAGCTGTCCCACAATATGTTTACATGATTCATCGGTATCTTGGAAAACGTTGTACTTAAAATATGACACTTCCGAGTTATGGGGAGGGGCACCCGAGTCAATGATGATTGCTCAAACCGATGACACCTCATCTAATTGCATTGTTAAAATTGAGATTAAGAACAATTGAAATAATTGTTATTAATCTCTATTTTAACTACGCTTTACACGCTACTATGAACGGCCCTGAGTTTAATTCCAGATGAGCAATAATTCACGGAAATACACTAAAAGTCCACCCTAACTCCTAGATCTAGCTGGTCTAACGTACGGTGAAAAGCAGCGATTGCAACTAGAGAATGTCAATTGCACGGCTCGCCTCTCGTATTGGTAACGTGCGTCGACGGCGCGCTTTTATCTTTCCTTTAGAGCCATGAAGAATCTTTATTATGTACATACAATAGTGTGGGGCTACAATGCCCCAGGCCCAACTAATGTCACTCTTTTAAACAATCTTCAAAAAAATTTTTATCGATTAACGCGTTTTTTATTCTATTGAATAAAAAATATGAGCCACCTTGTAATCATTCCCTTTTGGCAGGGCCCCACATACATCTTGTCCATATTGGTTTACAAATTTATAAACAAAAGGTGAAGAAGGTGAAAAGGTGAACAAAATGATAATAGAAGCCACGAAACAATCCGGTCAATTAATATTAAAAGTTTTTAATCGTTGCATATCTGAAGGGACTTTTCCGCGTACCTGGCGCAACGGTTTTATTCGTATTATACCGAAAAATGGTGATAAACTGCCTGAGGACCCTAAGTCATATCGACCAATAACGTTACTGCCTTCCTTAGGCAAGCTTCTAGAACGACTTATCGTACCGCGATTGCTACCAGGAGGACCAACATTTCATGGTAATCAATTTGGTTTTACTGCGGGTAAATCGACAGTAGACGCAGCTATCTCGGTGAGGAAAACTGTAAACTCGTCCGAATGTAAATACGTTTTGGCCATATTCCTAGATATTTCAGGGGCTTTTGATAACACGTGGTGGCCAATTTTGTTACAAAAACTGAAGTTACGCGGTTGCTACAGTAATATATATTCGATAATCACATCTTATTTTGTACATGGCTCTGCAACTCTTAAGCTTGGTCACTACAGAGTCACTGAATCGTTAACCATGGGTTGCCCCCAGGGCTCCGTGATCGCGCCGTATCTTTGGAACTTGGGTTTTGATGATTTCTTGACATTGCCCTTGCCATCATGCTGCTCTCTAACGGCATATGCCGACGATGGCCTCTTACTTATACAGGGTGACTCCAGGAGAGAGTTGGAAAATCTGGCTCAAACTTGTTTAAGTATGATAAGTGAATGGGGTAAAAGAAATCGCCTTACATTTGCTCCCCATAAAACTTACCAACTCCTTCTGAAGGGTGAACTAAAATCTCCCCCGAGCGTAAAACTGAATAATGTTACTGTTAAACGTAAGATATCCACGTGTTATTTGGGTTTAGTTTTAGAAAAGAACTTCTCGTTTATAGAACATATTAAATCAGTTGGAGAAAAGGCTAAGCGAAACTTTTTTGCACTTACAAGGATATCAACGGCAACCTGGGGCCTCTCTTTCAATACTCTTAGAATCATTTACGGAGCTACTTATCTTGGCTGTATATGCTACGGCTCGCCTGTGTGGGCTGATAGGGCTACCATCGGAGCTGCTCGCCGTAAATTACTACAAAGCCAAAGGTTGGCGTTGATATTTTTGTGTAAAGCCTATAGAATAGTAAGCACAGAGGCCCTACCTGTACTAGCGGGTGTACTTCCGGTTGATCTTGAGGTTCAAAGACGAGCAGCGATGGTATTATTCTACGCAAGAAAATTTAAATAATGATTTCTTATCATTACGCGACCGTGCTAAAATATCCAGGCTATTTATGCCAATTGCTAACTTAAATGACGAACTGCTAAATGAATGGCAATGTAGATGGAATACCTCAACCAAGGGTCGCCATCTGCAACAGTTCTTTCCGGACATACGCGAACGGTTAAATAAAACTTAGCAAATCATAGACCATTGTGTTGCAAAATTTCTTACCGGACACGGCAATTTTAAAAGTAAATTGTTTAGTTTCAAATTAGTATCTTCACCAATCTGTCTGTGCTCAACTTCCTGTAACGAATATGAACAAACCGCTCACCACATACTTTGGGAATGTGATCTCTGGCAAAATCAGCGTGATATTATGTTAAATAGCTTGCAACCAATATCTGGAGTAGTTTATTATACGGATCTTTTAGCAACAAGGAACAACTTCCGTGCGTTTAAGCGCTTTTGCCATACCTACTATTGGAATCAAATATAACAGCTCACTTAGGACCCTTAAATTAATCCTTGGTGCTCTTGCAGCTGGCTTCTCTAGTTGCAATTCTCTCGTTTAATGAGGCTATAGCCTCTTTATATCATTCTGTCTCCCGCTTTGCTCTGGAGGGAAGTGGAACTATTCATTTCTGACTCCTCCTTTTTTTCTTTCTGATTAAATTCGTTGCGGGATCCAAGACAGTTAAAGCCATTCCCCGGGACATGCCTGAGCCTCACCGCTCAGTGTCATTTCATTGTGTGCCACTGTTGATCCTGGCTTACAGGAGTTGCAGTGGTGGGTAAGAGGGAGGGACTAGTCCCTATAAAAAAATAAAACTTGGGGTAAAATAGATTTTTTTAAACACTCGTTTCCTACTTATTAGGCCATGTGTTCACTTAGGAAAACTGACTTCACGATTGGCGGAGCAGTTAAGACAGTCGCCTTGCCACTCGGTGTCCCGGATTCGATCCCGCACAGGACCACAATTTGTGGGAAGTAGTTGTTCTGAGTCTGGGTGTACTTTGTGTACGATGATTGATTGCAAAGTACCCCGCGACACGGATTCATTTCGTTCATTGCGTTAAACGCACGAACCCGGCCAGCAGAGAATCAAACATACCGATGTAGCGGTCGGCGAGTGCCAGTCTTGAAGGCATACAATCTATAAACATGTGAAACTAATGTTTCTGAAACATGCAAATATGTCCCGCTAAATTAAGGACTTCGTATCGATTTATGTGCTCCCCGCTTGCGATGAGGAGCAAGCAAAGTGGTTAGCAATGTTTCATGTATCTTGTTTCTCAATAAATGGTCCAAAATTTTCTAGAAGCAATTATAAATTTGATTTCGATATTCATGTCGTGACTTAGGTACTACATTTTTCTTTCCTTTTGAATCGAAGTGGGCAAAAAAAAAATTACGCACCAGCAGTTTCCGAAACATAATTCTTGGAACACCTAGGCGGTGTTTCGCAAAATTTTATCACCCCATCTCATCCCGTGGGGGCGTAGGAATCGCCCGAGGGAATTCCTACCAGAGAACGGGCAGTGGCGTTTTTCTACAATCTATTACCATCAAACTGCAATCGCCAACCAGTCTGCCAAGCGTGACGATTATGGCATATCCCCCATTCTTTGGGGAGGCTTTTGTCCAGCTGTGGACGTAATTTGGCAGACATGATGATTGTTTAAACCACCACTGCACTACAATAGTGGCCCACTACAGTTCCATAAATAAAACAACCAAACATTGGTTTTGGTGGTATCTATTTTATTGTCTAGAATTTACTTAAAAAAAAACAGGTAAATTGAAGCTAGATATGTAGAATCACAATAAATTGTCTTATAAATAAAGGAAAAAAATAATTATACACAGTATATTCTTCTAGTTTGTAACAACGGAAATTTTATTTCCATAAAACTAAGTCAAAAATAATAACTACTGGGAAGGTGCCTGATCTGATGGCCTAGGTAAAATGTTTGAATATCAAGTAGTCCTATAATAGAAAAGATGTTGTTGCACTTTTTATAAAGTTTCCTAAAAGATTTCTGAAAAAGGTAAAGCATAATTTGAAAATCTATGTATGGCACCTTCAATAAATAATTCAATAGTCAATTTTAAACTTGATGGTTGTTTATTTTGCATTGACGCAGAGCTTCATTGAATCCATCGCAGAGGGTGAGGTCATGTTGCTGGGATGCACATTCCAGGAATTGCTTAATCTCCCAGGCGCATGGGCCCTGAGGTGGCTGATTCTGGTACTGATTGTAAGTTTGAGCTGCGGGTTGTACTGGGGCTTGCTGCTGGGCGGGCTCGCTGCTACCACCGCTGAACATTCCAGTTAGGGCACTACCAGCCATGTGACCCTGTAACGAGAATGGTAAATCACAAATTGAGAAGAATAAATTTGTACAAACAAAATATGATCATTCTTTTTCAAACACATCCTAAGGGATACCCCATGATAAAACATATGTGCATGCGGTTTTACCCACCTCAAACTTTATGAATTATATAGCCTATGTGTTAATCCAGGGTGTCAGTTAACTTCATACCAAATTTTATTAAAAACACTCCACCCATTTAGACATGAAGAAGTAAGAAACATACACACTCACAAACTTTCACCTTTGAAATATTACTAGGATTAATTGATATGTTCACAGTTAAATGTGGATCTTTCACCTTTGTAATATTACTAAGATTAATTGATATGTTCACAGTTAAATGTGGATTATATTCAATTGATATAGCTGGCAAATTCTCTATATTTCATGCCTAAAGTTAACACAATAATAATATGACCAAGATAGGGCAAACTTTAAAACTATCAAAGCAATCAAACTGCTTGACTAGATTATCATAACCATAATTAAATTTGTTGACAAGTTTTTACATAGCACCTATGCCTCTAATATGCCTTTGGTTGCCTTGGTTTTGGTAGTATAATGTTAGTAGTTAGTATAATGCTCCCAAATATACATGTAGTAGAAAATTTCAAAATTAGTTCAGTTGATACCTAGTTTAATTTGGGACCAATCTCAAGCAAAACCAAATATACCTTTATCTATGTAGGTCTCCAAAAAATAAACATGGTATCATTTAACTCAGGAAATAAAAGGGTTCAATGTAATTCTCACTTTAATACAAAGCTTGCTTAGTTCCTGAAGGTATTAAAATGTTCAAGCGATAAGGCATTATGTGAACACCAGTAAATTCCAGCAGGATGCCTAGGCTCCACACTTTCATTGGTAATAAGGAGATTTTCATACTAGTGATCCCTACCCTATTGGGCAATTAGTTGATTTTCTGGACTGAGCTCATAAACAAGTATTACTGGCACAATACCACACAATAATTCATTCCCTCATTCAAGACCATTTCTAAACTACATACCTACTAGAACATTCATAAAATCATTTATAAGCAGTAACTTGCAATAATAATATTTATTGTGCAAATTGTCCAATACATGTAAACAGAAACGACTTAATCATAAAAACGTCACGTCATGTGATCACTTCCACATAATTTGGTTGCATGCCAAAAAATCTTTCAATCTTTGTGCAATACTTCCAAAGGCTAAACTTAATTAACAATTACTCAAAATGGTTGTAAAATTTTTGAGGTTAGGGTCAAAAATGTCAATATTTACGTTACGTAACAAAAATTACGCACCACTGCCGATCCTACGGCGACGCCTCCAGCTGTGGCGGCCATCTGCCCGAACATTGACGGCTGCTGGGGCTGCGCCATGACAGGCGCCGGGGAAGACGGCGGAGCAGCAGCAGGTAGATTGCTGCGCTGAGGAGCCGCTGGCGGCGGGGCAGCCCTAAAAACACATCGTTAGGTTATAATCGCATGATGAAACAATTGTTAAATCACTATGTTAATAGAAAAGACATCTTACCTTCGCTGCGGAGCTGGTGGAGGGCTAGCTGATCTTCCACGTCGTGGCATTGTATTAGATTAATATAAAACTCTCTTTTAGCACGATTTTCAGCCAAAATAACACTGTATGAACACTTCTGATTGAATAGTGACACTCACTCAATGATTTTTTTCACGATTGTAGTTATGGTGACACCGACTTTTAATATAAGGGTTACCAAAAAATATTTTAAAATTCCCCGTTTTTTTATTTAAAATTCGCTTTTTAGGTGTTAATAAAAATTGATAACAAATTTAAATTGTATGTTCATAATATTATGGTGAGCAAAGCAGATGTTAAAATACTTCTATAATCAATAATATTTAACCACTCCTAATCATAATCAACCAAAATGTAAAAAATCGTGGGTGGCACATCTAAAACCAAGCAAAAATAAATTTCTTTACTAGGTAATGTCAACTGGTAACTCAGATAAATAAATAGATAGGTACACGAACTACATAGACTTAAAAGCATTTACCATTAGAGATAAAATTTAAAATTCTCGTGTTACAGTGTTTGTAACCAAACACCTCCGAAAAAAAATTGAAACGGCTTGACGGATTATTATGAGTTTTTTTGTATATTCAGTAGTCCTCAGAATAGGTCGTAAACTAATTTTTATATAAGTGGTAAGTGTGGCCTTCCAAATAACCATAAAAGAAGAATTTTCTCGAGATGAGCGCCGTAAGAGGTCTAGATTATGTGACAGCGTAGAAATGGTTGGGTTAAAAAATATATCAATGTATTTTAGTTGTTGTTGTTGCTGTTTTGAGATCCTTCTATATTAGAATGGCCATAGTAGCTGAAACTCCCACAAATGTAAACTTATTTTCTGAGATTTTGTTTGGGACTTCCAAGGGACACAGTAGCTTACTTCATAATGCATGCAAAGCAAAGCAGCCAAACAATATGGACTATATTTTTTACTACATTAAATGAGCAACTTCTCAGAAAAGCCAAGCTATTTCCATTCCTCCAAAATCTTTACCTAAGTTTCAAATTTCCCAGAACGCAGGGAATTATTTGCTAATTGGCAGTCTAACTAATCTGTCAAAGAATATACAAGAAAGAACGACAACTTTTCTAGAAAGTTTAAATATAGAACATATATGTAACTGATTCATTTATGACGTCACTAAAAGGAGTGTTTGTTATATCCCTTTGAAAACGAGTACATTACGTTATAGTACGATCTTTGTACATACGTATTCAATCAGGCCATATAATTATAAAACAACATATGACGCATTTGGCAACACTTTAAGGTAATACTGTACGGTTTATGTGTACATATGGTGGATTTTTAGATATAACATCTTCGATAACGTACACAAGTCGAGAAAAGTGTTGTTGAATCTAAAAATCCAAAATTAGCCTCTGGTAAAGCTACCACTGCTTTACTGGGGAAGGGTAAGAACTATGACACGACTGAGACAGGCTTAACTTGACATTGACGAATGACGAAAATTAATGATATAAAAATATATTTTACTGAAGGTCATAAGGCCGAAGAAGCCAGAGCCGTAAAAATGAATTTATAAATAATATATCATATGTCATAGAAATACATAATTTTTTAAATTAAAGCTAAAGTAAGACTTATTGAAATGATAATATTATTTTTCTCTTACATTCTTACAATTTAAATTAAACCCCCATAGAAGGTTTTTATTGTATAATCAAAATCTAGTGCCCGCGTCTGACTTTTTATTGAAGGTTACGCAGTTACTGTCAATATGAAGAAAATTGAAGTAAACAAATGGTCGTGTTATTATTATGCTGGCTTTTGTCGTGCTTAAATGGTGTTTTTGGAGCAAGGTACAGAAGAATTTGGTACAAGCTATGATTTACAACTATAAATTCTCGACCCAAGAACCACATACTTTTCTAACTCACAATAAAATTAATTACTTATCGCATGGGCAGTGGTTACTCTAGTGTCAAGAGTTTTTCAAGGCACCCAGTAGGCCTCTGACATGGCTTAATGACTGTTGCCAAATGGCTACAACTAGGAACGACAGATTAACGTGCCCTTCGAATCACGGAGATGCTCAGAAATTAAACCACTATGGCCGTTACCCATCTATGGACTGACCACGAGCCTAGTTGCTTAACCTCACCAATCACTTACGGATTGGTGAGAGCGTCTGGCTATGAGCAAATAAAATCATATTACACTCATTTGAAATAATCATAGATTCCGTTGATGTAGGTAAAGTACTATCATCATAAATTTAACAATTTGTTTTAAACCTAACCTAAAAGCATGTAGTTCTTTGGGTCACTTATTTTGACCAAGAATTCCAGTGGCAAGCCGCTTCAAATGGGAGCACTTTAATCCACTATTTTTTTTTATACTAGTATATAAAATATAATAGATATGTGCAACTTCGATTTGAAGGCGACCATATAGTGTTAAAATAAAACACTACAAATTACATGACAATAATGTTTACTAGGTAAGAAATACTAAAGTAGTTCTAAAGAAAAATTAACATGTGGTCTCGAGATCACCATGCCTATGATTTTTTATATTGTATGGGGAATATATACATTTTTAGGTTGTCTTTGTATTGCCCTAATATCTAAACTCCATAGCTTGCACGCGGCAGGTTTATGTTAATTACTCTTCCTTAACCTGTGAAGTGTTATCAAACCCTCAGATTATGTTCCGTATAAGGGTCTAAGTACCTATTTATCACACAAACGTTTCTACTGTCTATCAATATCGAAACGTAAAAATTGTGAACAGCTATCGCGCTCGAGATTTTAGCCATGGGTAATGAAAAGGTGTTTGGGAATTAAAGACTTGACGCAAATTCGAACGTCGTAGATGTGCGTTATATGTGTTGTTCAATATTTTAAACAAATATTAATAGCAATAACAGATATTAGGTAAATGTGAAATTCTCGGAAAACCATGTACAGTACAACCCGACCCATCTCCTCCTCTCTCCCGTAAACACCGTCATCCCAGGAATGTCTTAGACCATCCGGATGACGGTATCACGACTTACTTAGATCAAAGTAAGGTTATTCAAACTTGTGACACTGTACACAACTTGATATACCGTACTCGTCGTCGTATAGAATTTTCATGCGCGAGTGTATCCATGCGCAAACAGCCCCTCCACTATCTTCTAGCGTTCTTTTTACATGACGCGACCTGTACCCTCAGATCAAAGTTGATCTGAGCCTGTACCTAATATTACATCATTATCAGGAGAAATTAATGTAAAATTATATAAATACCCTCTGTTCCTGTTCATAGCTTGGTGAATATTGAAACTGTTTTAAATGAAGATCACATGGATGCACTTTGTCTGTTTAGTTATTTACTATTGATCAATGTTTGCAAGATGGTCGTCTGCCATTATGGTAGTCAAGGATATGACAGACCCATAGATTAACTTTAATCCAATTTAATTTTCAAACAGGTTAAAATGTTGGGTCAATATTTATGGCAAGAGCTGGTGAACCTAAAAAAAACTTGTGTGTACTTATGTACACGCGTTAGAAGTTATACTTCTTAATATAGGTACAACTTGAACATAGTTATCAATTTTCATACCACCTAGAACTAACTTCATGCTGTTATTTTTACGATGCGCGGGCATCGTAAAAATTCACTCTCATACATTTTCATACCACCTAGAACTAACTTCATGCTGTTATTTTTACGATGCGCGCGCATCGTAAAAATTCACTCTCATACCACCTAGAACTAACTTCAAGCTGTTAAATTTTTTGGTGTCGGTGTGCGCGCGCATCAAAAAAATTCACTCTCATCATTTTTCTCCATCGCGCCAAAAGAAGTATAACTTCAAAAAAGAAAACCCATTAAATAAGTTATTAATATGACTGCAATGACTCGCAATAACTTTTAATTGCAAGGGCCGAGGATTACAGTAGCGATGGCAAATCCGATTCTTGTATTCCTTAGCTTTTATTTTAGTGCCAACAAACCAGAGATGTAAACCAACGGCTTTACTAATAAAAACATTGAAACAGACTAGCTTACATAATAATTATATTTTGCCTTCGTCATACTAAAGTTGAGTAAATGAGAATAAAATACATCTCATGTTAATCAGCGCCTTGATCTTTCTATAAGTAAAGGGTAAATGAAGAATGGGCTTAGAAGGCCCATGGTCACGCAAAGAGCAATGGAAAAGGCTAAACTCGGAGTTTCCGTTGGGGCAGTTCTTCTTCTTCTTCAGTGGACGTCTTGCGGCTGATATGATGACTATGAAATGAAGAATGCCGGCAGTTTTCCTACACCAATGTGTATACATGCATATTGATAAGGTTCTTATTTAAAAAAAATATTCTCTTGCCGTGGACGATGTTGTTAGGTGTAGTCGTAGAGTATCTGAATTGTGGTCTAACAATATGGTTGTTACCTGGTATGTATTTGGTTCAAATATATAACAATACATTTACGTATATTTTCTGTCTGTTTTCGAAAAATAAGAGGAACTCTCACTACGAATAATATATGGCGCACTATTTGAAAGGTTATCGTTTCGCTTTAGAGAATATTTTACGATTAATTTGTCAATTAATATGGGAATATCGCCTGGAAAACGTCGACAAATCGCTTAACTTTCCAAAATCGCCATTCAGTTCAACCCACAGAGTACATTATATATTGGTATATTGGTTCAACCCTTCAACCATCCCGGCCGCGGCCGGCGCGGTGCGGTGCAGTGACATTTCATAAATATAATAATAGTGCTGCCTAATCTTAATATAATTCTGGCTAATTATTTTGAAAATGCGGCGGTAACGCCGCATTTCTTACCAATAAACCTTGTGCAAAATATTCGATTTTATAGATCCTACTTAGTCTAACCCTTGTCATACCCTCTCCACGATTCTGATGTTAATCAGCTCATAAATTTCAACTCGAACAATGAGAAAAAAAAACCCCGATTACATTCACACGGTGGCACTTAAACTCACACGTTATAAGATAAATACTTTCTATTGCACTCCAATTACAGAGCAAAATATAGGAAACAATTACGATCTATACACTTCGACATCACATCAGCGCGCAAAACGCGGAACGACAAAATTGTGCTTTTTTTTTTATTGATCAATAAATTACATAAAGTTTATTAGTAATGTAAGAGCGCCTCGCATAAACCACAGTGGTTTTTTTTTGTGAGGGGGAAGTCACTTAATTTATAAGGACAATTTTCATTATAGTCATTTTGATTGAAGCAAAACCACCAGGATGCTAAAATGTTGCTTAAGAAGTGCCGAAATAATCCCCTAAAGACGCAAAAAGAATATGTTGTGACCAACCACCGGTTAATTTATTATATTTATGAGAGATAATATGCAAAAAATTGTATAGAAACAAGTAAAAAAATAATATATTTCTATAAATATCGTAAATTATCAACAAGTCTTCCTATTCTTTTCATTCCCGAACGTCAGAAAGGAGTCAGTAATAAATTAAAACAATGGAGTTGCTTTTTTAAGTTTAAATTCTATTGGCCATAATATTTTGCGTATATTTTTTTTAAGATTAGTGTACAGGGTAAATATTATTTAGCTTCGAGCTGATTCTGGAAAATCATCTTTTTACAGAAAAAGCTGGGCACTGCCATGCGAGTGCCCTATCCCTATATTCCAAAGACGATGTGCTATCGATGGTGGCATCTGTCCGTTATAATTAAATATCAAATGCTATGCGGACATGACAATGACATATTGTTGAATTAAATTTTAAACTAATATGATGTTTTACTTGTGAATATTTTAAGTACTAAATCCAACCACAAAATGTACATGTTATTATTAGTTATTTAGGTATATAATTTAATAAGTAAGTTAAATTTTAGTATTGAATAATAATAAGTTGTGAATCAATTAGATTCAACATATATTCTGTGTGTGTAATCGTGACTGTGTGAATTATTATGTTCGTAAATTGTATAAAAACAATGTTACTTGAAAAATAATGAATATACAAGTTGATTCATATAGTCTCATTAATACCCCAGACTTATAGGATGCTTACAGGGACAGTATTCACACACGGCCATCTGAACCCAACATTCTCAACTAAGCAGAGCTTGTACTATGGAAACCAGATGACTTTTATACAATATATACTTTTAATTTGTAAATACATACTTATTTAGATAATTACACCCAGACTCAGGAAAGACGGCCATGTTTATGCACACAAATATTTGTCCTGGGTAGGAATCAACCCACGACCTGCAGCATGAAAGTTCAACCAACTAACCACACCAACCATTACATTTATACGTACGGAAAGCACGGTCTAAATATATATGTAAGTCTACTTTAAGTTATATAAATCTAACACGAACGTTCAATTTGTTTTTAAATTCCGGAGTCTATTCTAGAAATACTTGTTGTGTTGAAATTTAAAAGTTGCTATATTCAGCCAAAATGTGACGAAGCTGGCAACATTGGAGAATGAACAATCTCACTATAACTCACTATCAACGCGCCCACCACTATTATTTCGTTCAATCTATTCATTCTGTTCAGTCAACTTTAAATATCTGTGGTTAATTATTGTGACTTAGTGACCGCGTGATTGTAGCTGTCGTGATTTAATATTTTGTGCCGATTTATACGTTTACGTAAAGATTAATAAGTGAAAATGGGCGACAATCAAGCCGGTCAGAGCTTAAATACATTCCTGATGGCGGGAATCACAATTGTACTCTGTGTAATATTGCAATATGTATACAAAATCGTTATAGGAAGTAAGAAAAAGGAAGCGCTAAAAAGCGAAATTGAGAGCGATGTTGGTAAGTTTGAAGTCTGTAAGATTTTAGATAGTTAAGAAAGCAACCCATACTATTATGGTGAATTATTAAGAATTGTGCTGTTATTAGGTTTAGCGAAGTACGAAAGTTGCGGTTTTGTTGAATGTGAATGGACGAATCTATAACTGTATCCTAAGAATGTAGCTGACATACTTCGTTCTTCGGTGTATGCGTTCTCATCAAGAATATGTACATCACAGGCTTTTTATGTAGTTATCCGCTTGCTTTTTCTGGTCTATACATATCCTTGTAATACTAGAGGCTTTTAACTATTTTTTCCTTCAAAAATCATTTGGCCTAGCATACAGAATAAATGTGTATTTTCCCCCCATAAATCTTTTATCCTTTTGCGGTGGCAGGATATTATATTCCCTAAGTTAAAATCCTATACCTTAAATCTTAAATAATTTCAGTAATTCTTATTAAAGCTATAATTACATATACATTTTGACTAATTAAAATATTAAGAAGAAACCCTAGAGGTATTATATATATACAATATCGAATATATAACAAGAACAATGTAGATTTATAACATGAATAATGTAGATTAGCAAAAAAAGATTCATAAATTAATTTGATGTTATAAACTTGTATAAATTATCTTATTTAAATTTTTTAGTTTTGTTATGTACTGAAAAAAAATTGGCTCTGTTTCCAAGTTCCTCAAAGTTGATAGAGAAATAAGTACCTATAGTAATGTTTACAACCTAACCTAACCTACTCACATGTGGGTAGGATATGTACCTACTCACATGTGGGTTGGATATGTACCTACTCAACAGATAGTATTAGCAAACTGGTTGACACAGGTAGCTTACTTGTTGAATCTTACAGTCTGTATTACATATTAATACCAATATAAAATTATAATTATATTGAAGAAGAGTTACTACAACTGTATATATATATTACTATGTATTAACAGGAAATGTATAAATAATGTTTTTTTTTGTGTATACTTGGCACTAAGTAAAGACAGACATTAACAATGTTTTGCACCCTTAATTATTTAAGGTTAAAGCTTGTTTTTCCACCTAAAAAAGAATGACAGATTTTTTTTATATGTATTTGATTCGATTGTCTGACTACTGGCATCCCTAGTAGTAGACAGATTTCAAAATTTTTCACACAAGTCTCCCTCATACTTTAAGTTGGTTACAAAGAGGTTTTGTCCCCAGTAAAGCTGTAATAATCCAATTTTAGAAGCCTAAATATAATGTATGAAGTGTTTGATATTTGTTAGGTTCCCATGGTCTATACATCACTCAAATTATTTGTTTTTGTAAAATAGGTTTGACATTCAATGTATTAAATGTAAGGGTTCATTATATTTTAATTCACCGTGACATGACACTCGGCCACATGTACAAACATCAATAAATGAATACAGACCTGGTTTAAAAGCAAATAATGACTGAATTTATTTAATAATGAATCATTTTATTTTATATTGTTTAACTGTTTGGCGGATACCAATGTAATAGTTGCATGTTATTGTGTATTTTAATTTGCTGTACCTGGTGTGTGGAATATTATTATTTGATGGTAAATATTGTAAATTGTAAGGCATTTCGTTATGCAATGTTACGTGCAAATATTACTTGTTTGCTTCTCGGTTGTATAACTTGTAGAGTACCTACTGGTGGAGCAGTAGGTACCACATTCACCTTGGTTTACTCCACTATATAAAAAGATGTGTCATAAGTTTGTAGTTAAGGATACATATTCATATGGATAGACAGATTTTAAGCTCATTTAATACAATATATGCTTAGAATTGCTTTATAAAATTATGTTCAGTTATTGAAGAGATATTAGGTTTCACACACAGTTATTAGAAGTCAGGTAATAAATAGAATCTTGACTTAGAATCCAATAACCTATATTATATACACTTATGTGTGAACAAAGAATCACAAAATGTTTCCTAATTTCCAAAACAAAGATAATTTTATTATTATTCTTGAAAAGTCTTCTCTTTAATAGATATTAATTTGTGTAAGGAATGTAGTAAAAATATCTTAAATAAATTAATAATACCAGTATAAAATATATTAAATACTATATTTTTAAATTTTTATTGCTAAATGAAGTGACCAATAAACTCATGATTTGTCACTGCTGCATCTATTCAGTGTTGTGAATGTGTATGCTTGTTCGTAGCAGAAATGTTTAAATATTTAATTTAACATATACAAAACTTATAAACATAATTAAAGTTACCAGCAATAGTTTGTATTCTAATTATTTATTTAATTACTGCCCCTTGTTTCATACCAACACAATACACTTAGAGAATAATAATTTTATTCTTGAATAATAAAACAATGGTAATTCTCTCCTCATATGTTAGTGATCGATTTTTTTTGTTCTTTTGTATAGACCAGTGTGTGGGTCAATATCCTGTCCAACAATAATTAGTACATATTTAAATCACATACAATATCATAATTATATTTATTTTATGTGTAAAAACAATTTGTTACCAACCATGTCAGAGGTTTTGACTTAATATACCTAAAAGGCAGTTCTCTAATGTCTGTGGGTCAATATACTGTCCAATAGGTGCAAACATGTGTAAGTTTAATAAAGGAATATCATTATGTTTTTCTTCATATAGACTAATGTGTGATCTCTATAAGAATTCACTTAAAATACCTATATATACGTAAAATTACGTAAAATCTATAATAGACTGCACGTATGGCGCAGTGGTTAAGACAGTCGTCTCACCACTTTGTGCCCCAGGTTCGAATCCCGCGCAGGACAGCTATTTGTGTGATCCATAAATAATTGTTCTGAGTCTGGTTGTGTTTTGTGTCCGTCAATTATATATTTGTAAAGTACCCCGCGATACAGGGATTAATAGACGTTGTCCGTAAAAAAAATTGAGCAAATTAGACGTAAAATGTTCTGATCTGATGTGTAATGAAAGCATTCTTACAATGGCCACACGTTCACGTGTGGGCCTATTTAGTGGGCAGAAATAATGTAGGTGTCTCTGAACTCACTTTTATTTATTTCATACTAGCTGTGCCCCGCGGTTTTACCCGCGTAAAATTTTATAAATTATCACAGCTCCTCTCTCGTAGTTGACAGCGTGATAATATGTAGCCTATATGTTGACCCGACCTCTTAGTAATATTCATGCAAAATTTGAAGTAAATCCATGCAGTACTTTTTGAGTTTAGCCCGGACATACATACAGACAAACAGACGAAAATTCTAAAAACTATATTTTTGGCTTCGATATCGATTGTAGATCACGCCCCAGGTATCCTTTTAAAAAATTATTCAATGTACAGTTTTGACTTTCTTACGATTTTATTATATGTATAGATCTTCAAAGATTACGTTATGCATTCGATCGCCTGAACTCAGAAGTGTGATTAAGTCAAGCGTGAGCTTAAGTTTGCTCTTACTTTGTTTCCGAGTAGTATGTATGGCGGCAGAACATTCCACTATAGATCACGGTAGTGTATGTTTACCGTGTACTTAGAACGATAGTGTTATAAATATTGTTTTTCCTTAACACTAAAGTTCAGTCAGGAAAAAGTCTAGACATCATAGTCTATAGCCCCATGCCCCCCTAAGTTCGCAGTCATATAAATAGCCTTATAAACATGTTTTAACTTCAAAGGAAAGTCAGAGCAGTTTAGATAAGTGTCGTAGATCTCGGGATTATCTTAACACTCAATTTGAAACTCACGACCTCCAGCGTGAAACGTGAGCATTTGCCAACCACGCCAACAGGCCTGTCAAAGCGCCCTGTACAGTTCATCCCTCAACGTTTTTGCCATAAACTCCGCCAGCTGGCGCTATTAGCATTTGCAATAACAAATAAATGCAGTGGAAACGAGAGCTCTGAGAAGTATGTGTGGTGTGACTTTGAGAGACAGAGTACGAAATACTGATGTAAGAGAACGTTGTAGTGTGAAAGAGTATGTAGTCACAAAGATTGAAAAAGGTATGCTGAGATGGTTCGGCCATTTAGAAAGGACGGATGAAAGAAGATTGACCTAAGAAGTATACTGTGTGAATGGGACAACCGGAAGGGGAAGACCTCGTCGAATATTCTCTGACCAAATCGGAGACGTTCTCAGGAAAGGGCAACATAATGACAGTAATCAAGGCAAAAGAGGTGTGCAAAGATGGTGACAAATGGTAATCCGTTGTCTCTGCCTACCCCTCTGGGAAACAGGCGTGAGTTTATGTATGTAATAACAAATAAATCTTCCTTTTACTGCGTTATCAGTTATTTCAGCAAGTCTCACTTTCTCTTCCACTTGCAGTGAACATTTACTTACGCAACAACTGTTAGCGCACTTTCGAGACACTAAAGTATAAATAACAGCTTATTGATTTCATTTCATTTTATATGCATACTAGCTGTGCCCCGCGGTTTCACCCGCGTTAAAGTAGTTTTGGCGTCAAAGAGTAACAAACACATTCATCTATACTCACAACCTTTCGCATTTGTAATATTAGTAGGATGTGTACCTCTAGCGGTTTTGGCAGGGCACGCCGGAATAGCTCGCAGATGGTAACCTCTTCCTACTTACCTCACACTTATCGTCATATTTCGGACAATCCACACAATATCTTTATAAATTGTAGCCTATGTGTTATTCTGATGTATAAGCTATATTATTGTAAAGTTTCATTAAAATCCATTTAGTAGTTTTTACGTGAAAGAGTAACAAACATCCATCCATACTTAGAAACTTTCGCGTTTATAATATTAAGTAGGATTTACTTTTATTACCAATAAGAAACTTTGTTTTTCGTAATTGAAGTAGTATCTGTAATGAAAATGTTTTAGGTAATCCATTCCCCAAAACTGGTTGCTAAGAAACATTTTGAAATCTCTGTAAGCATGAAAGAAAAATAAGAATTCTACAAGAAAAACACTTACCTATTACATGTACATTGCAAAACTATCGCTTACAGCTTTGGTAACGTAACCTGAATTGTTGTCCAATTTTCCTAAAAAAGAATGTTTGTGAATCTTACATTAATTCTGAAAAACCTGTTGAGAGTGTAGGTACGTATGATTAACAGTAGGTATACAAACAATAACAAATCAAACACTGTGTCTCCTTTTCAATATTCTTCATAATTCTCATGAGAGCGGTTTTCTCCTTCTGATTTCCGCTCCATAAAACTGATTTCTTTTCCTATTCCTTAACTGTTCATGGGGTCAGGCTTTGGAACTCTCTTCCGCCAAATATTCGGCACAGCAGTTCTTTTTTTTTTAAAGTCACGTTAAACATTACCATCTACCTATTTCATCCAGATAGAATGTACGTTAGTAGGTATTAGTATTGAGTGTCTTTTAAATTTAACATTGAATATTATAAATCAATATTTTCGGAGAACGTCGTAGTTCTATGAATCGCACCATTCGGGACCGTTGAAAAGCGTGCCCGGAAAGTGGGCATGTGAGCAGTTTACGTTAGTCCTTATTATAATTATTTATTTGCGTTAGCAGTTCTAGTTAGCGATTAAACTACTCTCCGATTACACAATTGTTCATAGATTCATGAATATTGAAAGTTCCGATTTCGATCACGAGCGCCGCTCAAAAAATATTTATGAAATACTTTACGGTTCTAAAGTTTTTATTCGCCTTTTCGGGTACAGAAATTGTAGAAAACCTCTTTAAAACTGGCCCTCTCATTCATCTAATCAGTAACAACTCTGGGTCGAGGTAACTTCAAAGAAAGTACTCTGGTACGGATTACATAGATTACATACATACGTATATAGACTCACACCTGTTTCCAGGAGGTGTAGGCAGATATAACGGATTTCAAATTGTCACGATCTTTGCACACCTTTTTTACCTCGTTTACTGTCATTTTATTCTTCATACATGCCCGCCGGTTAAGGGTACTTCTGACCTGCCCTTCCTACATACATAGATTATAGTTGCATATTGGTAGATTGCTTGAGCTCTCGCCTCTGTTGTCTCGCGAAGCAGTGTCCGACACCTAGGCTTACTTTGACTTTTTAATTAACCTGCAGTCAGTCTCATGTGACTATTGTGACTCTAATCAGGTTGGTCGTAGTGAAATAGGTTTTAGAGGATTAGGGCCACTGCCCCAACTCTCTTCAGTCATCAAGCACATTGGCTCTTCAATCGGTTTATACGGTTTCTTTGTAGAAGCATATTTGCCCGAAGATTAGGATGATTCATCAGGCGATCTGTGTAGTTTTGGGAATAAAGTTAAGCGTCTTCAATCATTCATCATTCAGAGTTTTCATTTCATCATTCATTCAAACATGAAAACTCTTGAGTTGCATGTCAACCAAGTTGCGCCACTTTAGACCTCAATATATTATTCTGAGCTCTCTGGAGACACATAATATTGGATTTACAGGCCGATGACCACAGAGAAAGAGAGAATATATACACCAAAAAAGTTTCTACAATCGACACGTGGTCTGAGTCATACCAACGCAAAGCTACAATGGAACATCTGTCTCTTGCCGGTCCGACAGATGTTCCGTAAGTGTCATATGCTATTCAATAACATCCATTATTAATCTTTAGTTAGTCAGTTCGATGCCATGTATATAAGACCCCGGACATTAAAAATATATTTCAATATTTAAAGTCGATTTGGCGACAAATACAATGATTCTTTTTATAGCCTACCAATGATGTTACAGTAAAACATATGTATGAGTAAGACTGAGCGTATGGGGGCTGGTTGGACACTGTATAAAGATGAGTTTTGGTCGTCTTGCTAGTTCCGCTGCGTTAATACGCATTGCTAATTCATCCACCACCCCTATGCAAAGTCATAGGCTCAAGAGTTTTCTTGTGATTTCATCTCGAAGTAGCAAGCAAGACATGTCTTCGATGCCATGCTAGCACGGAAGGGAGTGTGAAAGTTTTGAAACGTGTGATTGAAATATGTGTATTCCAAGCGACATACACCAGAATGACCTCATATGTGTTCCAACTTACAAGCGACATACGCGTGAATGACCCATGTGTGATCCAAGCGACATATTCGTGAATAACCCCGTGTGTGTTCCAACTTTCAAACGACATACGCGTTCATGACCCCATGTGTATTCCAAGCATTACGGGTGTGTGACCCCATGTGTTCCAAGTGACATATGCGTGAATGACCTCATGTGTATTCCAACTTCCAAGCGACATACACGCGAATAACCCCATGTGTGTTTAAAGTTCCAAGCAACACACGCGTGAATGACCCCATATGTGTTCCAAGCGACATACGCATGAATTACCCCATATGTGTTCCAAGCGACATACGCGTGAATGACCCCATGTGTGTTCCAAGCGACATACATACATTAAGTGATGAACCAGTTTTATTTTAGTTTTTATTCAACACTGGTTTAATCGGTTTATATTATAGTATTTTTACAAGGATATAGGGGTGATTTTAACGAGCAAACTTGTAAAGATTACTTTTATTTTCATGAGTTTGTTTTTTTATTTCACAGTCATTGTCTGGTATTTTAAAACAGCGCGTGCTTAGTCAAGGGTGACTCTTTTTTAAGTATTATATGTGTAAAGAAATACCTACAAGATTGTCTTCCTTTATGGTGAAATGACTTGGCCAGTTATAAAAGAAAAAACAGATTCATTTATGACTTAATAGCTGTCATTTTTTGAGTCGTCAAAAATATTAGAAAAGTTATTTTGTTTGATTATTTAATTTTATTGCGACAAATAAACTTTAAATGTCGTTTCTCTGTTATTGAAAAATAAATAATAGTTACACAGAGCAACACATGTTTAATTTGTCTTAATTAGAAAAAATAAATAAACAAAAACAGACATATTTGTCTTATATATGTATATTATGTGTTGCTATCACCTGGTAATGAGAATTAAATAAAATAATGTATTTAAAATTGTAGAGTCAGATTAAAGTGTAAGAGTTTGTAGGCCATTAAATAATTTCCTACGTGTAAGACAGTTGAAATAACTGTCGAGGCGATAGTAACTTTATTAATATTCTAAATGCTTCTCATATATTCATCCCTTTCGGTGTATTTTTTTTAAATTACTTCTATTTTTAAGTTTTTCTATTGTTATTTAATCTATTTTTAATACAAACGACAAGTGATTTAATTAAATTGTCGTCAGTGTATCGTATCCTACTAATATTATAAATGCAAAAGTTCGTGAGTATGGATTTCTGTTGCTCTTTCACGCGAAAACCACCGAACGAATTTTAATGAAACTTTGTAGTAATATGGCGTATATATCCGAATAACACATAGGATATAACTTATAAAGTTTAACGCGATAAAAGCCGCGGGGCACAGCTAATTATTGATTTATGACGTTAAAAAAAAAGATTGAAGTAACACGGAATTGCAAGCAGAATTTAGAAAAGTTTAAAATATTAATAAAGTTACTATTATTAAAATACACGACATTAAAAAAAACGAAACTTAAAACTGTTATATCTATAAAATAAGTATGTTTTTTAATAACTATTTTATATAGAAGTTTCTTACATCAGTATACGGTAAATTTTTACCATTCAGTATTGAAGTGATTATAAAAAATTAACGTACAGCAAAAACAAATGAAGATTGCTTTAAAGTAACGGGAGTTATATCCATATCACTAGTTATGGTAGATAGATATACTATGGTAGTAAGTGGCCTTAAGTCCATACTAAACTTACGTACTGCAGCGATGGGATCAGCATGAAAGAGCACTGTAGACATCAGAAACTTTAAATGCTTTAATCAAACTTGTTACGGTTTATTTTTGCTTTTGTTTTTTTAAATTAACGAAT
Organism: Pseudoips prasinana; assembly: GCA_951640165.1. NCBI lineage: Eukaryota > Metazoa > Arthropoda > Insecta > Lepidoptera > Nolidae > Pseudoips > Pseudoips prasinana. Next base: position 25,212,011 of record OX621260.1, read on the forward strand.
AATTAGGGTGCCATACGTCCCGTATAGGTATACGGGACTGTCACCGTTTCCCTTAATCGGGCATAGGACGTGTTCATAATTCATTGGTTTTAGCTCTTATTACAACACAATAGAGTTTAAAATAAGGTGGGATCTATTATCCCATAGTCCGATTAAGGGTTATGTATCACGTCCCGTATTGTTACTTGTCCGCTAGCGCTGGCGCTCACAGCTAGATGCTCTCACCGACCGCAAGTGATCGGCGAGGTTAAGCAACTAAGCTCGCGGTCAGCCCAAAGATGGGTGACCGCAAAAGTGGTTTATTTCGAGCGTATCCGTGCTTCGGAGGGCACGCTAAGCTGTCGGTCCCGGTTATAGTCATTAGACAACAGTCGTTAAGCCATGTCAGAGATGTATTATCTGTAGTATATCAGTTATCTGGTTTCCATAGTACAAACTCTGCTTAGTTGGGGATCAGATGGCCGTGTGTGAATAATGTCCTAGGATATTATTATTATTTTAACATCACGTTAAAAACACAACAACAAGAGAAATACGGCAGTAGGTAGTTGAGTTACATGAAAATGTAAGATATTGTTGTAATCACAATGAAACCTCTTTCAAAATACATTTTCACACGGTATTTAAGTTTTTTATGCGACAAAAACAATCATCTCATTATTCTAGTAACTAGCAACTGTTGCTCCGAATACCTACAGACTGAGCGAGACAAAAAATAATGCCGGCTTGAGGTGAGGTGCGGCAATGGACTGCACAGGCAAAAAAAGAAACTGATTCCGCGAATACGTGGCTAAGTTCGTTCGTAACTCCTCATAGTTTTAAATGCCCATGATGCATCATAACTCTTGATGAGTAACCGCGATTCATTAGGTCACCGCACCGTTCTTAGGATATCTCACACAATTGTGATCGGTTAGTGAGATTATTTAGCTAATATTAATGCTAGATACTTTGAATGCTATCACCGTAGCCTAGTTGGTAGTGCTCCTGCCTACGAAGCTGGTGGTCCTGGGTTCGAAACCCGGTAAGTGCAAATATTTGTGTGATGAGCACGAATATTTGTATCTGAGTCATGGATGTTTTCTATGTATTTAAGTATTTATCTATCTATATAAGTATGTATATCGTCGCCTGGTACCCATAGTACAAGTTTTGCTTAGTTTGGGGCTAGGATGATCTGTGTGATATTGTAAAAAAAAAAAAATGTTTGCTTTTCACGCCGGAGGTGGTCCGATTCCCACCCAGGACAGATATTTGTGTGCATGAACGTGTCTGTTTGTCATGAGTGTGGGTGTAATTTGTCCTATCCTGATGGCTAGTCATAAATATTTAATATTTGTTTATGATTAGCCATCTGCGCGGGACATATTATAATGCACAAGTGTGTGCGAAAACACAGGAGCGCTTTCTATTCCATCACTTTCATGATCCGTTGGATTACGACCGGAAAGAGGGCAGGTAAAGGACCGGCGGCTTTACGTGCTCTCCGAGGCGGTATAATACCGCCAACTCCCAGACTTCGGGCTGATGCTGAGAAATTCTTCTTTTTACAGAAAAGTACCAACATCACTCACACGTGATTTTGTGCCTTTTGTGTAAAAAAAAAACAATCTAAATATCAGCCCGCAGTCTGGTAGTTGGCAGCATTACCCCTGTGCCTCGGAGAGCACGTAAAGATATCGGTCCTGTACCTGACCTCTTTCCGGTCGTGTCGCTAGTTGTCTCATCGGATCATGAGAGTGACACAGTCGCACACATTTGAGGACTATAATATGTCCTGCGCAGATGGCTAATCTCTATTGAGACTGGTCGCCGTGGCCGAAATTCAGCTAGGAGGACATTATTATTATTACTATATGGATGCCACGTCAGTCGGCAGTCATAATGTTTTATTTATTATCGATGATTATATTAACTGTAATAAAGTTTCACAAACCTATACAGGTCAATCTAGTATAACGTGAGCGTGTTCGAAATATTAAAATTTATTATTTATATTGTATAAAATCATCATAATTATTAATGTTTATTTATTATATTATTACTGTTATTGCGGAAGTGTTTAGATTCTTGTTGTAGCGATTTGTTATTAAATATAGTTAGGTAGTATAACATAAAAAAACATACACCTACGTAATATGAAAGTATGCATTATACGCTATATTTTGCAACGATTAGTAGTGTAGTGTTGCATTTTTTGAGCAAAGCCGACAAAGCGGCTTGATGGTTAAATATACATATTAATCTAATTTAGTAATGGCAAGATGGCAAGTGAGTTTGTGTCGTTGGGTGTCATTAGGAAAGAGAAAGAGGGGTGTAAGTCAATAGGACACTAGTAATCCCACATTGTTTTTATGAGAAATTGTTATCCAAACGAATAGCGACTACCTTGTTAATTATTTTGCTAAGAATTAGCAACTCAATAGAGATTATTTTCATTTCAAACTAAATAATAATTAAAAAGTTACTGATAAATCATCATCACTATATCAGCCGACAAAGCTCCTGGACAAAGACTTCCCCAAATATCTCTCGCCGGTTTTCCGCTACTTACCCACAAACCGGTAGACACAGCGTGCGCAGACCTCCTACAAGATGGATCCATGACCTTGTGAGGGTCGCTGGAAGCGGCTGGATGCAGGTAGCGTAAGGCCGGCAAGATATCCTATACCCCAGTGTTTTTCAACCTGTGGGTCGCGACCCCCTGGGGGGTCGTGAAGCATCTATAGGGGGGTCGCGAAACTTCTATAGGGAAGTTGGGAAAGTTAGTCATAGAGTCGCAAATGAATTTGGAGTATTATTAATAGGCCTGCTGCAAATTCATTAACAGTTTAGCGCGAAGTTCCAAAACTCTGGCTAATAATTTGTCTCTTGACAACCATCTAACCTCCGAATAATATAGTAAATTTTGGTGGAGTGCTTTCTATTCAAATTCTTCACAAATTTTAATGATGTATTTATCCAAACCCTACGAAAATGAATAAAAACGTTGGATATGTGTCAAAAAATTAAAGAAACATGAAAAAAAAGCGGGTGAAAAATGGGTAGGGTGGTCGCGTGATGAAAAAGGTTGAAAAACACTGCTATACCCTATACCCGTATCCAGCGGTTTCCAGTGAGCCTCACAAGTCCATAGTTCCATCTTGTAGGAGGTCTGCCCACGCTTCGTCTTTTGATTAGTGGTGGTAGTTAAATGATAAATAACACTACTTATTTTTAAGTCAAGTTTATAGTACTTTGACGACAGTCTACAGCCATGCCAGAGGCGTAATATGGCGCTTTGAAGAATTCTGAAACTAGCATAAGCTAGTTTGCCCAGAATTCCATTGCCCATACGATCAAGTAAAATAACTGATAATGACATTGCTAGAATGAAGGTTATAATTGTTTACTACTAAACTGAGATATCAGTCACCGCCATTTGACCCTCCAATGACTCGTTTAAAAAAAGAAAAATACGTAACATTCAGAGTTGTCAATTATGTATTCAAATTACACCACTGAAGGTAAGGAAAGATTCTTTTTTGAACAACACCAGCACTTGGGAAATGAATCCCTGTGTAGGTGAGGGGGTACTTTACAAACATACAATCGACGGACACAAAGTACATACAGACTCAGAACAACTACTTATGGGTCTCACAAATAGTCGAACCCGGGAGACGAAATCGCTAGGCTAGCTAGTCTTAACCGCTGCGCCACGCGCGCTTTAAACATATTTATTTTAAGTTGAGAATTAAAAACTTACTAGTATTTAGAATCATTTATTATATAATATCCAGGGATATGATTCACATTTCACACACGTCTATCTGATCCCAAATTGAGCAGGGCTTGTACTATGGAATTCAGGTCACTGATATACATCATATACTACTTTTTATTTTGTTAAAACTTATATAGATAATTACAGCCCGACACAGGACAAACGGACATGTTCATGAACATAAATATATGTCCTGGGTGGGAAGCGAACCCACGACCTGCGGCATGAAAGGCAAGCATTTACCAACCACGCCAACTGGCCCGTCAATTAATAGTTTTTGTTAGATCCTTATTCATTGAAATGCTGTTTAATAAGCTTGATTCCTGAAAAATTTACAATTCCTATTGTGTTACAAACATCCCGTGCCACAGGCACCTATCCCGTCTAGTCGCGAAGTGTCAACATATGGCAGACACCTTAACGTGTCGGGAATGAACGCCGAACAACGTTTTAAATATACTTGTACATAGTTTTGTATGTTTATATTCCCGTGTCTGCCCCGGAATGACTCATCACTGTCTCATATTTTATCATCTCTTCAGCCATCTGCAATATTAAAATTCCTGCACGATGTCTGTACAAGGAAACCATCTTCGAATAATAATTTATTAAAACGAGATATGGCATGTATAGAATCACTAGCTGCGCCCCGTGGTTTTACCCGCGTTAAACTTTATAAATTATAGCCTATGTGTTAATCCAGGATGTCCGCTAACTCCATACCAAATTTTATTGAAATCGCTCCAGCCGTTTAGACGTGAAGAAGTAACGAACATACACTCACAAACTTTCGCCTTTATAATATTAGTGTGATATCTAAGCGAAATACTTTAATCCGTTAGCTATAATTTTATGGGTAACGGTAATTTACATACGTCACGTCAACCTACATACATTTAGAATTAAGAGTGATGCTGTGAGTGAGTAGATGTGGTCTTAGTATGACTCGTCATTAAAAAACATTGTTTACTTACCTACGATGTAGACATTCTTTTAGATGACCCACTCTCAAAGCGTTAATTGGGAATTCAGTAAGAATTGCTGTGCTGAATAGCAGATTCTGCTGGCTATACTGCATTTTTTTACATGTTGTTTACTGTTAGCCTTTCACTTCATCACCGGACTGTAGAAGCGAGCGTGAGCTCAAGCCGTCTAGCAAATAAAACTACAAACTAAGTACCTGGACTCTTTAGGGTTCGAACTTGGAACCTGCGTTTTGTGACGGAGATATGCATGAGAGGATTTTCCTACTTGTTGGCGTGGTTGATAAATGCTTGTCTGGCAGATATTTGTGTGCATGAACATGTCTGTTTGTCCTGAGTTTGGGTTTCCATAGTACAACCTCTGATTAGGCCGTGTGTGAATAATGTCAGGATATTTATTATAATTTATTTATTTCACAAGTCTGTAGCTAACAAAGGGAAGGAGTTAATTTGGCTGATCCTTTATTTGAATGTTCTTGGCCAAAGTCTTTTTTGAGGGAAGTAGTGGTAACCTAAGTGTCAAGAGTTCTTCAAGTCGCCAAGCTCGCTGGCAGCTTGACATGCTGTTGCGACTGTAGATCTTATGACTACAACTGGACCGACAGCTTAAAGTGCTCTCAAAAGCTCCATAGTAAATTAAACCACTTAGGGGTTTACCCAGCTACAGGTAGACCGCGTGACTAATGACTTCCGAACCGGTAACGGCTATAAGCGCCTCATGTAGAGTCAAGATGGAGAATGCTCTATCGCGCATCGGTCCTCGCATTCCTACCTACACATTATGAGTCATTGTAAAGCTGATTTCCGCCGTACGTGGAAGTGTAGGTAACAATTAGCCAGTCCGATCATTATTTTAGGATGTTGTTCCGATTGCCACGTTTTTGCAGTGCCTCTACCATCCATGCCATCATCCGCAAGAAAACGGCTTCGCTCCTAGAATTAGAGGCAGTCACATAAACTCAAGGAAAACACAAAAAAAATTGGTGCCGGATTGAGATGGCGGGATGCGAAGTACCACCTTCGCATCCTCCCATCTAAATATTACTAGTGAGACCAATAGGACCTATCAACAGATCGGGTGTCGTTGACTTTTGTAACACTCGTTTGATACAGCGTATGATGAAGTATTGTATTAAAACCCGTATTTACACGGTTAAAATAATCAGAAAGACCGTGGTAGATATTATGATGAGTGTTTTCCCGCGCAAATAGCTTGGTAAAGAGTAAAGAGGAATGACCCACAAATTATTTCCTGTGAATAGAATGTCCTCTCGTCAGATTGTACGGCACTATAATTTAAAATCAATACGCTATTTAGTTTTTTTTGTTCACCGGCCAGACCGTCAAGAGTGCAAAAATCTTAGGTTCATTACCCTCTCTAAGGAGTGTCGCGGTCGGTCGACGGCATTTGTAAATAATCTAATATTTTTAGGAGCTCCTGTGGAGGAGGCGAGTTCGGAGACGACTACCACTGAATCCCGCGTCAGTGGGAAATCGAAGAAACGCGCCGCGTGGAAAGGAAAGTCGGAGTTTAGCCACCCATGGCTATTAAAGAATCTCAAAGGACACCCCGGCACCGTTCTACTAGTGGATTTCTCTGCCAATGGCAAGTTCATGGCCGCTACCTGTGATGGTAAGTCTATACATCTTATATACTCTGTGTTGTGATTAATATATATACATTCTAATATATATAGAATATCTTTAGTTATGTGGTGGCCTCTACATTTATAAAACAACGTTTATATTTGTTTTAAATGGTGGATATGTTTGTGTGTGTTGTCTTGCTGTGTATATAGCGTATGTATGAAGGAACAACTCACGCAAATATACTTTTAATATTTGAATACTGATTAAAATTGTATTATGGTGATGAGGCCATTACAAAAACGACAAGAAAGTTTAACTGTTCCTTGTATTGTTGGAATACGAATATAAGTACGGGATATCGCGACACTATAAGTACCTTCATGTGTTATTTAGTTAATATCCTTTTGATTCGACTTTAAAAACAAAGAGATCAATTGGATAGTATGTATGTTTCATGATTTCTCTGATTTTTGGTAACCAATTTTGATATGTTTTTTTTTAATTCGATAGGATTTCCTATACCTATAGATTTTGTTGCAAATGGATTGCCTTTGATGTTTCCCTTGTTTTTCATGTTGGTTGTACAAAGAGATTTAGCTACTTTCTTATATGACTTACAAGTAGTGTAGGAGGCTTTCTCTGCTTCACCAGACAATTGAGTGAGGGGAGGGGGGGAGGGCTTAAGCCGTTCAAAAATAATGTATAGTTGTATATAGTAGCAAAGTTCAAATCAAGCACACACATGGGGTTTGGAGCTATTAAAGCAAATTATTTTTATAGGCTCTGAACTGTAAGACTATAAAATTAAAAGTAACCAATCTTATTGCATTTACAGAGTTAAAATTGTACTATATAAATAAATTATTATATTCCTTGCACTCAAACGAAGCGCCAAAAATTAAATAAAAATGATTTCCTTCTATAGATATTTTATTTCGAAAATTTATAATTAAAAACATCAGTGTTGGCATAGTGTCGTCGAATCGCGTACTTATAAAATTTGCATTATATTAAATTTTCCACGGTGGATGTGGAGTGGCTTACGTATTGTTCTTGAACCTGCCGTTGTTATTCTTTCTTGTTATTTACTAAACGGTATTTAAAACGCAATAAATCCAATGAAAAAATATTAATCTATTATTGAAGGTGAAAAAAAGGTATAACGAACCCATCACGATGTTTTTTCGTTGCATAATGTGTTTATTTCAAAACTTGTTTCATCGGATTTATTTTTCCGTTACATAAATAACGATCTAATCTAAATTTCACCAAATTAAAAACAATTTAATATATTACTTTTAATTTGAATGCTTTAAATGCCAGTACGATAAATAATCTTTTCGCGTCTTGGTGAAAATTAGTTATTAGATGTTGTAACGCCTTGTAAATACTCCTATTCTAAATATTTGGATATAATGTTCACTTCAATATATTTAAATTAACTGTTGCCTATATTGTCTTTGAGATGTAAACGTTTTTCGTTCCCGAATGCTGAATAAATTTAATTTATTCTCGACTTAATATCATTGCATGCTCGTTTGTTTCCAATAATTTTTATTGATGACGACTTAAGAAAGTTGAATAATTGAAGAGAGCATTATGTACCATCCTTATCGAATAACGCTTATCTTGCAGCCATCAGATTTCTCGATACTATTTCGACAGATTACAGTAACAAAAATATTTTCTTGAAAACAGTAGGTAATTTTAGTCATGAAATTGGCTATTGTCCAGTTTCTATATTCATTCTGCAGATAGATTTACCTACTAGCAGATAATTTTTGACACATTTTGTATTGAAGAAACCTGTAGGTACCTTTCGTTAGATGATACTGTAATATAGCGGTACGATGAGTATTTATTGTTGAGATGGTATGGATCTGATGGCTGCAGGAAGAGCGGCGCGCGGAGGCTCCGGCAAGGCCTCGCGCGTTTTTGTCCCATTCCGCTACGCCACTGTTATGTGTTATTTGGAGGTCCGCCGGTCGAAGTCGCTCCCAAGGCTGTTAACAGTTTACCTATTACAACTGTTTACTTAATATCCAGAATACACGGTCACAATATTCACGTAATTTCTCGCCGAGTTGCATAATCTGCGATCAATAACAGATTTCCCAATCGAGTGAAAGGCGTTAACGTGCTTGATTACAACCAATTTAGCTCGTAGCTCGTTGTTTAGCGCTACATAGAGATCTTTATTATGCACTTAGAAATGCTACTATGTATTGCCCTTATGTGTTGTATTATAGGCGTAGTATTCGATGTATTTAAATACTATAAACTTCATACAAATCTAATCTGTAATATTTATTATGAGTACCGTGTAATTGTGGGTGATGCTTATCTGATAATGTCTAATGTCTTAAGGGCTCGCGGAAGTATTAGCGCTCATACAACTTTATGTAAAAAAAGATTACGAATTGAAAAGATTACGAAACTATTCGTACATAACTGGTTATATGTTTATTTTTATACCATGGGATGGAATTTATTTTTGACGTTATCTTTCTAAGTGAAATAACGTTTTTACATATTATCGCTGCGATCTCAATACATTGTATTCAACACGAACGGCTATATAAAGAGAGCTCTTGAAACAGAAGCGTCCACGTGTCCAGAAAGAAACCTGGACTTTTTTAGACTTGCAGTTTAATACTTCAACTTCTGTATGTTTATAGAAAACAACTTAGTAATAGTCCATTTTGTCGTCAAGGAAAACTCGTGTAGAATTGTGTTAGATTAAATTCAGAGCATCCTGTGGTATTGCGTAGTTACCTAATTAAATTAAAAGATAAAAACTTAATATTTTCCTTATTACGTATTAGTAATTATATTCGGTAATTGGCATAATATGGATGCAGTCGACATAGATGTGTATATTAATTATTATTTTTTTCATTCTAAATACTGCTATTTATATCGTTTGTGTGACATGATATCTCATAAACGGTAGTAACTCTACATTAACATGTTATAATTAATCGTATGTATAGTCTGAAAATAAAAAATGTTCGAAGATATATCAATTACATTAAATATGTTAAAATTTTTAAATATACAAAATAAGACGGCCCTATCACTGTATTGGGATTATTGGGGTTATGATAGTCAATTTAACCAATCAAGGAAACAATGTTTTATAATAATGTTCAAAAATGGGTTTTTCTATATTGTTTTTGAAGCACAGTTAACATAAAAAGCATTACATTTGTTGTTATCTAATAACGGTTCGGCAAAATCGATTTGTACCGGTATCACTAATTAGGTATAAACCTGCATCTTAGATATTTTGCTAATTGATACAATTTGGTACTATTAAGTACAATTTCCGGAGGCTTTATAATGGGGTTAATGACTTTACAAATTATTAATATACTTACGTCAGACTTTTATTTAATATTAATTGTAAATGCCCGAAATAAACGGTTTGCTCACAATTGTTATTACATAAAAACGCATAGCGTTCTTATTATAAGTTTTACGCGATTCAGTATTTAGAACGGCCAGTTTTTATTTTTAATTCTTATTCAAATAAATGCTTGAACGAAATATTTCCTTATTGCGTATTAATAATTAAAATTAGGTTAATAATTACTCGATTTGATAAACTTATCCTTACTTGCGTCAGTTTTAGGGAAACCCCAATCCTTCCGGAATTTCCTGAAAACGATCTGACAATACGTACCTACGTATTGTGTTAAGGAAAACATTTTTTCTTTGATTTATCCGCATTTTTTGTGGACTACAGACCGTATGGAACGTTTACATACTTAATTCAATTTAGTACTGCTGCAATCTATACAAATAAATAAAATTGGAGTGGCTGTTTGTAATATTGAAATAACCGGTTTTTACTACATTAATATGAATATATATGCGGTACCTACACCAAAATAACATTTTTGACAATTTTTGTCTGTCTGTTTGTCTGTTTGTTCCGGCTAATCTCTGAAATGGCTGGACCGATTTTGACGGGACTTTTATTGGCAGGTAGCTGATGTAATAAGGAGTAACTTAGGCTACTTTTATTTTAGAAAAAGTCTTTTATTTTACAAAAAAAACTAACTAAACTAATTAACACGCGGACGAAGTCGCGGGCACAGCTAGTTATAAATAAATACCTTCACACCATAGCATTACTCCGACGGCTCAAAGTCACGTCATGTTTTAATAAAATCCCTATCGTGTATATGTTGAAACTTTTTGTTTGCCATTTACGTTACACACAATAGTCGCAATCACAATAGAGTGTGTTACCGTAGAGCTTTATAATTATGTAAGATATTTTAATACTACTCATAAAAGTAGTAGCTATTCCATAAAGGTTTTCAAAAGGAATCTATTTTCACGCACTGATGTTATAGTAACAAATAAATATCGTGCGACAGCTAATATAATAATAATATCTAGGGACAATGTCACACAGATCATCCTAGCCCCAAACTAAGCAAAGCTTATACTATGGGTACCAGGCGACGATATACATACTATTAGGATTAGGTCTTTGAAATAAACAGCCGTCACTTCAATAATCACTCTTTTATTTATTTTCACTGTACACGTGTTAACCACTTAAAAACTACCACTCGACTGCCTGCCCCACTCAAACGCGTCACCGATCACACCTCCCCTCTACGGTAAAAGTGACGTGTCCGGCCAATGCATCCGATTGGGCGAAGTCTCTGATTGGCCTCCGCAAACAGAATCAAATTAGAATTTAATAATTTGTAAACATTAATTAATTAGTGAAAAAATATAAATAAATTTATATACAATATTTGTATTATAATAGTTGGTAAATAATGTAGATAATTCATTTACATGTTACTTTCATAAACTATATACTTATTTTATTATAAATAAACCTAACAGCTCGGCCATCCTACTTTAAGCGAGTCCCCTCGCTTTAAATTTAATTATAGCACTCTTAATTCAGAACAACTTTGCTTACTTCTATAAAACTATTTATATCTCAATAAATATTACATAAAAGATTATGAACTAAAAGATGAGAAAAAAAATAGACTTATGAACTAATCCAAATAAATACACATTAATTAATTCTGAAAAATCCACAATAGGTAAATGTTTGTTTAATATAAATTAAAATAAACTCATTGAATACTAATAATCAGATATTGCATCTTATTGTAATTTTACTAACTTATCTAGCATGAATGATTTATACCAGAGAATAGCTTTATATATTATTTTACCTTTAAATTTAAATGAAGACACAACTACGTAATTATGTTATTTATTCCTTTTCTGTATCGTTTTCGGAAAATTCGAATTCATAATTTCTAGTATAATTAATCCATGCCTTGATTTTATCTATGGCGACAATGGTTTCGTATTTTCTACTATGTTTCCGAGTTAAGGGTGTCTTCATTCAAAAATCTGTCGTTATCGAGCATTTTTACTATGCGGTAGGGACCCTGATACTTTATAACCAGTTTTGTGATTTGCCATAGTGAGGTACTTGCCTTTCTACTCGTACTAGATCTCCTTCCTTGTACTGAGTTGCCGCTTTTCTATGTCTATTGTAATTAGCGGCATCCTTTACTTGTTGCTGTTTTATTTTCTCCCCAGTCTCCTGCCTCAGACTGTGTAAATCATTGGCCGGAACTCTATTAAGTGTATTATTTATAACTTCACTCAACTTACCTTCTGTCCTACTGATAACATTAGAACCGAACACCAATTCTGAAGGACTCTTCTGTGTAGTTTTATGTTTTGCAGTATTGATACCGACCTGTATGTCTGTGATGTGCTCATCCCAGGACTTTTCGTCTCCACCATGATTGGGACTGCGTTAATACTCACATATTTGGTAAAACCATCCACAATGACTAATAAGTAGCAGTTCCCTTCTTACTTCTGATGAATGATTCTAAGTGATCAGCATGTACTGTATGAAAAGGGTGCTTAACTTTTATATGGGAAGTAACTCACCTTCGCGTTTTCCACCGGGAGCTTTATGATGCGCACACTCTAGGCACGAGGTAACATATTTTTTAACAAACCTGCGCATTTTCGGGGACCAATAATGCTTCCTTATGCGTTGTAGGGTTTTTTTCAAAACCTCAATGTCCGAGGTCATCGTGATTCATCTTCAAAATTTGCCATCTCACACCTCGAGGTACAAGCCATTTAATTTCTTCCCCTACGATACGATAAACCATATCGTTTTTGACCTTATAGTTATTACGTATCTCAACTGCTTTTTCAACGAATAGATCTGAAAGAATCTGTTTAATTTTCTTTACCTCTTCGACAGCCGATTGCACCGTCGCTATTCAGTCTTCGCTGAATTTTTGTATAGATAATACATCTAAAACATGATATTCACCTTTTTTTTTATTTATTTATTGTAAGTATAAAAACACATAAAACAATACAATAGTAGACCAAAAACCGGTTTGTCCGGAATACTACACTTAATACTACTCTACTTACGTTGCTCTGTAGTAGTATACCAGCCAAACCTTCAAATGAAATTAAATAATGAAATTTATTCAGCACTTGGGTATTTACATACACTTGTACTTATCAAGCTCACAATGTATTGCATAAACACAGTTTAAAAACAGTAATTAAAGTAACAAAATATTTTAAATTAGTCCGTCCGTGCGGTCTGTTTCGTCACATGTATTTTTAATATTCTTAAATAAATAATAAATAGCAAGTTACTAAGCTATTATTGTTACATTTAGCAATAGTATATCAAATTAAAGAATTGAAAACAACGAGCAGTTGGCTAGCGCAAAAGGCTCTCAACCAGTAGCTTAATTTAAACGACTAATGCCTGAGGGCACCCTTATGGGCCACATCTCAGGCGGCCGCTGAAGTAAAAAGATGGAATTCGAAATGGGGGTCAGATCACTTGCACGGTATACCGATCACGTGTTAAGGGGTTAACGCGATCCTCGCCGCTGAGGATCCTACCCTAGCTAGCCTGCGGCTTTCTCTAGCTACCTAGGTGGACCTACCTTCTTTAGAAGCATCCGTATGCAGTTCTAGTTCCACTTTAGGATTATATAATGCTAATATGGGTTGACTTCGAAGCATCACCTTTATCTTCGCAAATGCCTGTTCTTGTTCCCTGCCCCAGGATTACATTGTATTTTTCCTCAATAAGTCGGTTAGTGGATCAGTAATCGTTGCATATCCTTTGATAAAACGTCTGAAGAAGCCAGATAAACCAAGAAAATGACGTACCTTATGTTGATAAGTAGGACACGGGAACTTGGAGACGGTTTCACATTTTCTACTTCCCGGTCTAATACCATCAGCGCTAACGTCAGACCCTAAGAAATCGACAGAGTCGAGAAAGAAATGGCACTTACTCAACTTTCGTCTTTTGGAACACAAGGCATGCAGTTAAATTAAAACTGCCCATCGGGTGACACAAATGCGGTTTTAGGGCGAGATTCGCCCGACATAGGAATCTGATAGTAGCCTGAGGCCAGGTCTAAAGGCGTAAATAATGTATTACCTTGCCAATAGATCCAGCTGATCTTCTACGTGAGGCATTGGATAGTTTTCCTGTTCAGGGCTCTATAATCACCACACAGACGTTTATCGCCAGTTTTCTTCTGCAGCACGATAATAGGGCTTGCGTATGATGATGAGGATTCTCGAATTATATTACTATGCAACTTTCTTGAATCATATTACTCACCATTATTCGTTCAGCATGCGACATACGGTATGGAAAATACACAATAGGGATATCATCTATTAGTTCTATAGTAATTTCTGTAATTGCAGTAAACCCTAAGTCGTGCAATCCACTTAAAAGCAGTTACTATACTTTGGCAATCAATCTCTTAATTCCTGACGTTGGTTTGTGTAAAACTTCGGACTGCAATTTACAGAAGTGTCCATAGTAGTGTTATCGAAGGCAACACTGAATGATTTTTTTTGATATAACACACCTCTGAGAGTTGGCAATCTTGGTGGATGAGTAATTTGAAGTCTTAGGGAATTTACATCACTTACTCGAATAAGAGAACATTGACCGCTAGATCTATGTGGCAAGAAATCGTACGCCCATTTATTAATATGTCCATAGCATACTTGTTTATTCCAGTGTCTTCAGTCTTTACTTCAGATGCCTGCTTTTGTTTTGGATCATTACCTGATGCTGAGCTTCTTCCGGTCACGGTTGCAGATCTTCCCATATCATTATAACTATTGGAAGTGAGATGACCAAACCTGTCTCACGTAGTACACTTGGAAGCGGGTATTTCACATCTCGAGCTACGGTGACCTACTTCATTGCAGTTATGGCATTTCACCGAAGACATAGACTTTTGATTCTTAAAACTTGGGTGACCAGTTTCGTGGCGGTTGTAGCATCTAATTGAAGTATTGACTATGTTACCTGATTTAGACGAATCCGTTCGACCTGCATTAGCTCCGAACCATCCTCTTCGCATTGTGTCCTGGTTATCCCTGCTTTGCCCTATTAGAATAGTCTTGAAATATTTAAGTACCTGTTCCGGCTGGACTTGTGTTGCTTGGGCACCAACTTTTACCGCTCGGTCCTCTATGCCATAAAGAAGACAATCTACTACCTGTATGCCGGATATTTTAAATCTGTTAAGTAAATTAGTTTTTTGCATAATAATAATGTTCCAACGACTCACCATATCTCGCCTTTATTGCTAACGTTCCAGTTAAGAGTTCAGCATAATCCTATCTACACGGAAAAGATTCAATCAGTTTATTTTTCCATTCAGACCACGTATGCAATACCGAAGTCAGACACTGATACCACGTTTTAGCAACACCACTTAATTTTGGTAAAGAATAATGGATTTCTTCTCTTTCCTCCCAGCCGTAGATCTCGGCACACTCTTCCACTTTAGTGACCCAAGTTAAAACTGTTTGATCTTTTGATAAAGGATGGAACTCCGGTATTACATTCGCATTAAAAGATATTTTAAGCTTAACAGAACCCCTAAACCTATCTAAAATAGTTAAAAATATATCCATTAACTCAACATCACGTTCAGTGTCCTTACCTTTAGACGATCTTAATCTTTTCAGAGAAAGGGACCTACTTCTTGACCCCGATGATGTATAGATCCTTTTCCTTGTGCCACAAGATCCTTGTCTCCTTTGTGAATTTCTTTTACCTTCGGGTCGTGGGGAATACGACCCTCCTTCAGAACTGGACGTTGAAGAACATTGGTGTCTCCGTACATTCGATCGCGATGTCAGTTTACCTTTACTTAAACGTTGTTTTTTTGTACTTACCGACTTCTGCAAACTTTTGCCTTACATGTCGTACACTTCCATCCTCTCCAGATGTATCTCCTCCTTCGTTGATTCCTTCAGATTCTCTCTCAAACCTTAACCTCAACTTCCAATTTGGGTTTCACCTTAGACCCTCCACCTAGGGTTCTCATCCTTAGCCTTGACCCTCCACCTAGGGTCTTTTTCCTTTCAGACCCTCCACCTAGGGCATATTCCTTTTCAGTCCCTCTACCTAGGGTATTTATCCTTTTAGACCCTCCACCTAGGGCATTTATCCTTTCACACCCTCCACCTAGGGCATTAATCCTTTTATACCCTCCACCTAGGGCATTAATCCTTTTATACCCTCCACCTAGGGCATTTATCCTTTTAGACCCTCCACCTAGGGCATTAATCCTTTTAGACCCTCCACCTAGGGCATTTATCCTTTTAGACCCTCCACCTAGGGCATTTATCCTTTTAGACCCTCCACCTAGGGCATTAATCCTTTTAGACCCTCCACCTAGGGCATTAATCCTTTTAGACCCTCCACCTAGGGTACAATGTCCATTACCTTCCATATCTGAAACTACCAGATTACAGCTTAGTATTGTAATAACTTATACATCATTTACACACTGCCATCTGATCCCAAACCAAGCAAAGCCCGTACTATGGAAACCAGACAACTAATAAACTACACACACCACTTTTCTTTTGTAAATACACCTATATAGAAAATTACAGACTCAGCACAAACAGATAATATGAAAAATATGACAGAATCAGCCCAACAGCTCTTTTCTAGCATTAATTTTTCTCCAAGTATATATTTATGTATATTTAGTTTCATCATCATCATCATCATATCAGCCGAAAGACGTCCACTGCTGGACAAAGGCCTCTCCCAAAGTTAGTTTATTATTTTATAAGTATATATTATTCTATTCTAGTTTTAATTTATGTAGTTTATGTAAGTACTTTTATTGTATTTTAAAATATAAGATTCATCACCTCCACACACGACGTGTTAAGTGCACCTACCTTATTTTTCTCTGCATCACCCTAAGGTAGACTGGTAGAGAATGCCTCCGGATTAAGTCCGCCTCAGTACAAACATGTGCAAAAGTAAATAAACAGACATGTCCATGCACACAAATATCCGTCCTGGGTGGGAATCGAACCCACGCCCTCCGGCGTGAAAAGCAAGCATTTGCCAACCACGCCGTATTTATTCTGAAACTACAACTAGTATACTGTAATTTAATCATAATGGAAGTAAGTTACTACAACTTTTATTCGCGTAGACTTTAAAAAGAACCGCTTGTAAATAGTTAGAACATGTTTGTAGTAATATAGTTTAGTATACATTTTTTTTCTAGTTGCATATAGATATTTAGGTACACTGAATGTTAAACCATTTATAAAATTTATTTTAAAATAGTAATAATATTTAGCTAGCTTGTATTATGTTATTGTCAATTGTTACACAATAGCCCAGTTCTCCAGTTAGCAAATTCGTTATCAACTATTTCAAACATGTTCCATATAAAATGAGAAGTTTTGTTGTTTGCCACAAGGTATAGTTATTATAAAATAAACTAGAACAGTTATTCTCCTCATAAATCAATACATATATACATAAAAATAATCAAACGTTACTAGTAATAGCCTCATAAATATTGCCCTATCCATTGCGAAAATTAAGTAAATATTAGAATATAAATATTAACATTATAGTTGGATTCATCGAGTGTTTGTTTTATTTTTCAAGGTTCTTTATTTTCATTAATTAATAACATTCAACAACATAAATAATAATAATCATCGATTAAAACCAAACTAGATTAAAATTTGATAGATTACTTTATGCTTTGTGCATTAGTATTACAAAAAAAAAACAAAAAGAAATCGTCATTGATCTGATTCAGTAAAATTCACAGATCGAGTTAAATTCACCGTTCATTTTGTTCGTTAATTTTATCCGCTAAATACATTTCGTATACCATATGTATTTTAATTCCATACCTATATTTATTTTCCAACTAAAAACCAAAGTCAATTAAAAAAAACAAATATTTTAATATTGTACTCTTACAGTTTATAGAGAAATAACAAAACCAACACAAAATAACCCTTTGGAAAGCTAATGGTCATGAAAACTACTTTTGAGGTTTGTACAAAACAATTATCAAAATCGTGAATATCAAAGTTATAAAATCGTTACTTACGTTTTTCCGAGTAGTGGACGTGACAAGAAAATGTGAGATTTTCTTGATGATACCACTTCTGACCTATTAGGATTAGGTCTTTGAAATAAACAGCCGTCACTTCAATAATCACTCTTTTATTTATTTTCACTGTACACGTGTTAACCACTTAAAAACTACCACTCGACTGCCTGCCCCACTCAAACGCGTCACCGATCACACCTCCCCTCTACGGTAAAAGTGACGTGTCCGGCCAATGCATCCGATTGGGCGAAGTCTCTGATTGGCCTCCGCAAACAGAATCAAATTAGAATTTAATAATTTGTAAACATTAATTAATTAGTGAAAAAATATAAATAAATTTATATACAATATTTGTATTATAATAGTTGGTAAATAATGTAGATAATTCATTTACATGTTACTTTCATAAACTATATACTTATTTTATTATAAATAAACCTAACAATACTTATATACATAGATAAATACTTAAATACATAGAAAACATCCATGACTCAGAAACAAATATTCGTGCTCATCGCACAAATATTTGCAGTTACCGGGATTTAACCCAGGACCACCAGCTTCGTAGGCAGGCGCACTACCAACTAGGCTGCGATGACCGTCAACACTGCCGTAATACACTGCCATTTGCCATTGGGTCTGTACTAAGGCGACCAGATAACTAATAAACATACTTATATATTTCTAAATACGTACATATTATAGATAAATTACACCCAGACAGAACTATAATCGTGCTCATCACAAAAATATTTGTAGGTCGGGATCGAACCCACGAACTCTGGCTATGCAGTCATGTTCACTAACCAGTAGACTAACAGGCCAGTCAAATATTTAGTGGGTCGTCATAAAATGTGGTCAGTTTTTTTATTAATTTTTAATGCAACATGAATTGCACATTGCCAGTTGAAAAATACCCGAAATGCACGACAAGATAAAGCTTGATGTAGTTTCAACTAAAACAACAAGATGTCATCAACGTCTTAAAAGATGCACAATAGTTTTGCACTAAATTACAAGTGCATAATGTATTACCAGATTTCTTTTAACAACTTACAAACCGTTAGTTTACGACTTGCATACCTGTTATGCAAATATCTAATATTACTTCACGATGTTACATTAATTGCAAGCACAGTTTGGTTCGCGTTACAAATGTAACAATTACAGTATGACACCGTATAAATCAGTTTCCCGCTCTAGTTGGTAGTCCGCGGCCCGGTGTAGCGTCGCCGCGTCGCACGGCGCATGTTGGCCGAGGGCCGGCGCGCGCGCCGATAAGCCTCCGCTAACCGGAATGATCGCGAGATAGTGGGGTCGCTCACCTCGCCAAAACGTCTGTGACCCTGTTCCGCAGGCTTTGTTTACAAAAACTAACTAGGTCACACTGTTAAATACCTACGGTTAGTCGATTAACATGCTGTGACATACGTCCCGCGTGCGTTTTGTACCACTTTACATAAATATAAACATAAATAATAAATATAACAGAACGTAGCACTTTTTCGCTCTGTGAGTAACTCGATAGGCGAGCATCTTCAACTCACTGAAAAATAAATTATAACGGCAACATAATTATGTGTTTATTTGCGTGAGTGAGGGCGCCATAACTTGTTGGTAAACCATGAGTGTAGCAAGCTTCTTAGGCTATTTAAACTGATTATTATCACATAATTAATTTACCCACTTGGTACACAAAAACCGCCCATGTGAGAATTGATGGTTCCATAGCTACTATTCGTCATCAAGTCAGCATTGACCACGGCATCTGTCTAGATGTTTGTTGCAGCGGTAAGGGAGAGCGCCGAATCTAGCGATATGTTTATACCAAGCTATTCTGCAAAGCTTCGGTCTCTAGGTTAATTTAGACTATTTGAAAATCAGGTTTAGTAAGGTGGGTTCGGTTTGGTATACCTATGTACTTAAAACCCGATATATAGGTAAATTACGGTTTAGAGAAGAAGAGAGAAATGACATTTCCAAAATACTTTGATACTAAGAAACATAGTTTAATTTTTTTCTATAATATTGCCGTTCTAGTTGTAGGCATATATTGTTTAAATTTTTATACCCCTTTCTACAATACTTAATTACCTAATTGAGGTATACCACAGGTCCTGACAGGCGAGCTGTGTTAAAAGAGACCCGTATAAAGTCCCATTTTAACATGTTGGTACTGAACCTCAAAACGATCGATTGGCTGTGATTGGTACTTCAAATTTAAAACGTACTTGTATTTATCTTATCGTTTCTCCGTGAGACAAGTGATGTAACGTTTTCAGTACGTAACACCATTATTACAGTAGAGAAAATATTTACTTTTATGCTGTTGGTTAATGACTGAACAAAACGAAATATGAACGAGATGCAATGACATTAAGTATTCGCCCATCTGCTTTGTGGATAGTTTTTTTAAAGAGGAACATGTGATCGTATGTGGCAATTTGATTCTTTCAATAGAGTCAATGAAAGCTTCTGAAAGCTCGAAAAGCATAAACGATGGTAAATAATATTCTGTAGTACTAGTAGTAGTAATAATAAATAAATAAATAATAAAATGAAAATAAAAATGGTTTTTATTCACGTAGACTTTAAAAAAGCGCTTGTAAATAGTCAGAACATGTTTGTAGTAATATATAATTAATTTATAATTATTTCTAGGTACATGTAGATATTTAGGTACACAGATTGTAAGAAAAAAATTACAATAAGATTTGTTTTATAATAGTTACGATATTTAGCTAGCTTAAATTAAGTTATTGTCATGTGTAGGTTTAATTATCGAAATTTTAGATTTTAGTTATTATTTTACTACATATTGTCTGAATGGTTCTGTCTTTATTAAGGTATAAATTAAATATTATTATTAAGAAGATTAAGATAACAATAATACGTCAGTCCGTCAGTAACTGCCACATGGGCTAGTGACATATAAGCTAGCGATAATACGGGAAATAACGTGGTCTGCCGATAGGAACTACCTTCTAAGTGGCAAACATATAAGATAACAACAATATGGGGAATTGTGCAGTTTCCTGGCAGGATAAACCACGTGGGCGAGTACATTTAGGTTAGCTATAATTAACAACAGGAAATTATTGCTAATTTGGTTTCTAGGCAGGAATTAACAAGTGGCGAGTAATACATAAGTTAGCCCTAGAGGATAAAATTGAACCTGCTTGCACAAGCTAGTCATATAGGTGGCCCTGGGTTCGAATCCCGGTAAGTGCAAATATTTGTGTGATGAGCACGAATATTTGTTTCTGAGTCATGGATGTTTTCTATGTATTTAAGTATTTATCTATCTATATAAGTATGTATATCGTCGCCTGGTACCCATAGTACAAGCAAGCTTTGCTTAGTTTGGGCCTAGGATGATCTGTGCGACATTGTCCCTATATATTATTATTATTATATAGATAAAATCTAATAGCAACTCTCAAACAACATTATCATGTTAGCCTATTGACGTCCACTGCTGGACGAAGGCCTCCCCAAAAGATTTTAGCAATGGGGTTGTGTCCATCATTTGGAGGAATATGCCATAATTGCCACGCGTGGCAGACGTATGATGTTCATAGTACACAGAGAGACGCTGCTGCCCGTTGTCTCGGAGATATATCTTCCTGTCTCACGGAGAAACGATAAGATAAATACAAGTAAGTTTTAAATTTCAAGTACCAATCACAGCCAATCGATCGTTTTGAGGTTCAGTACCAAAATGTTAAAAAGAGACCTTATATGGGTCTTTTTTTAACATAGCTCGCCTGCCTTTCATTGCGGTATAGCATCATCATTCATCATCATAATTACAGCTTAAAAGAACTCCACTGCTGGACAAGCTTCCCCTAAGAATCATCTTGTGGAATATGCCCTAATCGTCACGCTTGGCAGACGAATTGGCGATCGCGGTAAGATGGTCATCATCACTGGATGGGTCGACTTCTACGTCCCCTACGGGATGAAATCACGTCAGCCAGACAGTGACACTGTTCTTAAACATAAGAGCGAAGAATTAATGATGCCGGACTTCATGCAACGATTGTTGATATATCTTACAAATGATACGTTTTATGCATGAAGTTATCTCCGTGTGAAACGCACATGTTCGCAAAAAGTGAATTACATAATTGATACACGCGATGCCAAGATGCTGAATAACGATAATAGCATACGGCGTCCGTATAGCCTCGGGGCGGAAGCGTGGACGGAAGGTTATGTCTATAAGGCGACGCTTCCAGACGGTCTCAATTCGTGAGCAAAATATTGCCAGTTCTTTGTTGTACCTATAAATAATGTTTAACAGCAGCAAAAAGTATTTAAAGTATTCCTGGGTTCTTCTTATATCCAAGTTTATAATTCAGAGACAGCAAGGTAGGAGCATATTTCCATAAGGAACTGGTAGAGAAGTATGGTATATTTGTAGAGTTAAATTAATTAGTAAGCAGCACATTATAGGAATTCTAGATATATATTTATATTTGTTCTAGAGCTGTCAAATAATCATATTTTATTTTCCTTTTTATACGGGAAATTGTTACGCCGATTTGTCTCGAATGAGTTGCGTTGAAATCAGTGGTAGAGAACCTAGTGATATGCTCTGCTGGGTCTTCTCTGTTGCGGCGTATTAAATTCATCGAGATTCAATTGCGACCATCATTGCGATTAAAAAACGCAGTATAAGTAAACTGTATTGTAAACTTCATACATTTTTGGACGATAATAAATTAATAGTTTTTAGTAATAAACTGCGTAATGATAAAACAGATATGGCCTCTAAAACAAAAATGAATTATGCATTTGAAACGCTAATTAGTATATTAAATGATACATTTTTAAATAAGCTACTAAATTTGGCTAAGGTTTGAATACCTTCATTTTTTTATATTTTGTCGATTTTTCTTTTTTAAAACATTACTAAGACCAATCCCGATTAAACAAGTTTTCTAGTGAAAATTTCGCATTTGAATCATATTCACTTAAATAATATCCTGGGACATTATTCACACACGGCCATCCGATCCCAAATTAAGCAGAGCTTGTACTATGGAAACTAGATAACTGATATACTACTTACACTACTTGTCTTTTCTAAATACATGCTTATATAGATAACTAGCTGTGCCCGCGACTTCGTCCGCGTGTTAATTAGTTTATTTTGTTTCTTTTTTGTTTTTCGTAAAATAAATGACTTTTTCTAAAATAGAAGTAGCCTAAGTTACTCCTTATTACATCAGCTACCTGCCAATAAAAGTCCCGTCAAAATCGGTCCAGCCATTTCAGAGATTAGCCGGAACAAACAGACAGACAGACAGACAAAAATTGTAAAAAATGTTATTTTGGTGTATGTATCGTATATATATTCATATTTATGTAGTAAAAACCGGTTATTTCAATATTACAAACAGACACTCCAATTTTATTTATTTGTATCTATAGATTACACACAGACTCAATAATAATAATATCCTGGGATTTTTTTTACTCAAGGCCATCTGATGTCAAACTAAACAGAGCTTGTAGTATTTTAACCAAATTTTTTAATACATAGCACCATATAGATAATAACACCCAGGCTCAGGACAATCACACATGTTCATGCACACAAATATCTGTCCTAGTTGTGAATCGAACCCAATTCGAAAAGGGTTCGATTACCAACCACTCCACCCGGTCCATCGAAAGAAGTTAGGAGATAGATTTTAACACCCAACATGTATTTTGTCGAGAATAAAAAAGGTGTGTAATAAGATGAGATGACCTAAGTGAGTAGCACATTTTATACTTAACTTATCTATTTAGTTCAGTTTTTGTCTAATGTTTTGTGGCCAGTTTTTATTTGTTCGTTATGTAAGACCTGCTTGTAAATTATTGGCAGTTTTTCTCCACCTTAGTCGATTTCATTGTAACGCTTTTTATCATCTATTTTGCCTTGTGTTGTGGCGGTGGAACATCCTTAAATTAAACTGATGGTATATAAGTCAGCAGAGCGATGCTAAAAGATCGAGTAACGTTGTGTGGGTAGGAGTAGAGAAGACGACTGATCGCTTTAAGCCGATAACAAAGCAGCATTATTTTTATTATAATAATAATATCCCGGGACATTATTCACACACGGCCATCTGATCCCAAACTAAGCAGAGCTTGTAGGTACTATGGAAATCAGATAACGGATATACTACATATACTACTTCTTTTTTTGTGAATTCATACTTATATAGATAATTACACCCAGGCTCAGGACAAACAGACCTGTTCAGGCACACAAATATTTGTCCTGGGTGGGAATCGAACCCACGACTGGCGGCGTGAAAAGCAAGCATTTGCTAACCACGCCAACAGGCCCGTCAATTGTCAAATATTAGATCTCATATCAGCTGGATGACGTCCATTCCTGGAAAATGCCTTCTTGATATGCCATAATCGCCACGCTTTGCCAACGGGTTGGCCATCGCAGTATGATGGTCATAGTACACAGAGAGACGCCGCTGCCCGTATTCTAGGGGATATGTCCTCGAGACGACTTCTATGCACCCCACGGAATGTGAGGGGGTGGTGATAGTCTTTGCCTTTTGCTTTATAGTGACATATATCTAGAGGAAGAATTTTGTGTTTCGGACCCACACAGAATTCTTCCTCTGGATGTACTTTACCAATTATTACACAAAAATGAGTAAAGTGTAATAATTTCCTACAGACAATAAATCGCTAGTCTTTTGAATTCTCTTTTCTTTTGAAGTCTTTTGAATCCTGTAATTCTCTAAGTCACTGTCCGTTATAATATGTAGTATAAACACAAATGGTAGTTCATCTTTGAACTGTACGCGGATCAATCAATGACCGACTTATTCCACGACCGCATGTTTGTAAAATGAGTTGACTTCTGACGTCATGATGAGATACTTTCGCCGTCATTCGTTGAGAGAGCTGAGGGTACGCGGATGATGCATAACCTCCCGTCCCATCTCAGTTTGGTCAGTCTGACACTCAAGTACCTAATTGCAGTGTACAGTTAATGATTATCATTATTTACTATGTATAAATAACATTGCTTTTAACTGTCATCATAACGGTTTGTTTTTGATTCATTAAATTAATAGTAAATGGATGCAGATAACTTGATAAGCGTTAATAATGTCGCTAAATTCCTAAACATTTGAAACAAACTTGTGGTGTGTTCTCATGAGCGCAGACGCAACGCGCAACGGTGTGTCTTTGGGGAAATGAATGTCCCCGGCAGGAAATTATGCTTTATGTATGTGTTTACGTTGATACAGCCTCGATGGTCACACGCCACTGCTACCGCGTATTCAACCGCAAAGAATAAAGTCTTGGGTAGACGTAAAAAGTATTATTGTAATTTTTCCGGAAAGAAAAACTCTTTAGTATCCGCGCCCAGTCAAGCAGTTGGCAGTCTTACATATAATATAATAATAACATGTAGGGACAATGTCACACAGATCATCCTAGCCCCAAACTAAGCAAAGCTTGTACTATGGGTACCAGGCGACGATATACATACTTATATAGATAGATAAATACTTAAATACATAGAAAACATCCATGACTCAGAAACAAATATTCGTGCTCATCACACAAATATTTGCACTTACCGGGATTCGAACCCAGGACCACCAGCTTCGTAGGCAGGAGCACTACCAACTAGGCTATGGTGACCGTATATATAATATTGCAGAGATGCAAACCTGCTAAGTCAGGGCTAGGTCTCGCCTAGGTTATCGTTGGATTGACGTCCCATCTGACTCTCATGGCGACTCTTGTATGTTTTGTTCTATATCAGCATCTCAAATGGCGAAGAACCTCCACTTCCACCAGATAACGGCATTATTCTGTTCTGGTCCTTGGTGATAGTAACGATGTCAGAGGTCGTGAGAGAACTGGGACTGGTGTCATGGGCGGTAACCAGTTACTATCCACCATACACGGACGTTTGTTTGTTTTCGAGCTCAAATATAAAAAGAATAGAGGGAGGAAATGAAGAGTGAAGCTGTCTAAATGTAAACTTATACCCTATATTAATGTACTTGATTCTGTTGCAATGGCCGCCATAGCTGAAATTGGCCTAGGCTTTTCAGTGTCCCGTCTTTATTGTTATCCATTTAGGCGGTCATCATCATCATCTTGCGCCTTTTCATTGTTCAGGCCCATTATAGCCATATCCTCCTTCGCACAATTAATTAATCTTTTCCTTGGCATTCCTCTACTCATATGTATTTATAGCTCTCCACATTATCCTAACACGATGCCTGTCCACATATGTAGGTTTCGGGTCTACATATAAAAGCCCATGTCATGACATGACAGACAACTACCAGCCATCTTTTCATTCAGTGGGAACTGATTCCCCATTGTATCCATCATCATCACTGTATCAATGCCACTTGCGAACTGATTCCCCATTGTATCCATCATCAAGCCCTTATTAACGGTCTTCAAGAATGAGGATTACAATTTTTTAATATATGTTAAGCGAATTCTTCTTTAAATTTGAATTTTATAGCATTATACGCAATGCAAAGCGTTTATCTAATCTCAAAAATGGGAAATCATAATGCGAATTCTTCTTTATTTATAATAATTGTTGTTTATTCGACGTTATTCGTGCTTTCGAAGTGGTTGCATCGGATGCATTTTTTTTTGAAATATCTAAATTTGTGATGAGGTAGTGAAGATCTATTTTGGTTGCGGAACAATGGCCAATGTTTGGCGGGCAGCAAACTTGTAGTAAAAATGTCGTTATGGTCTATGAATGCGCCGGCGAGGACGCTCGCCCTAGGTCGCTCCATGGCCAAGCTTCACGCGTCATTGCGCGTTGTATAAGCTACACCCGAGCCGTGACTACCTCGTGAACGGTGCAAATGTCTCGGGCAGGTACCGGGCTATACGTAACAGATATCAACTCTCGCTTACGTTCATGTAAATGAGTATCTGAAGGCATTGATGCAGTAAACATATTGGAAATATCATTTTCGTTATCATTTATTATATACTAGCTGTCCCGGCGAACTGCGTACTATCATATTTTATGCCATCAGTACAGACAGTTAAGTTAAAGTGTAATATTTTAATAATTATTTTCATCATCATATTTCCCGAAATACGTCCACTGCTGGACAAAGGCCCCCCAAAGATCTCAACAATTGGTGGCTGGGCTGGTCTTGCGCTATTCGCATCCAGCAGTTTCCAGCGACCCGCACTAGATCATCGGTCTATCTTGTAGGGCCCACGCTGCGTCTAATTTAATGCATTGTATTGTGCAACATTTTTCGGAGCGAACAAATAATGCTGATGAAAGAACAACAAAAAAAAACAACGTCTCACAGTTTTCTGTCATTTTTTTTGTACTAACCTTCTGACAATATCGAACACATATAAGAAAGATTTATCCAATTTGGTGCAGTCGTTTGGAAATTATGAGCGTACATACATTTCGGTTATTTATTTTTATTTAGATAGATAGATTTTAGTCTGTACCGTAACAAAAGTAACGAAGCCCATTTGTTGAAATCAGTTTAGTCGAGTAGGCTACAAGTAGTGTTAAACGAAAGTGAAGGAAATGAAACATATAACAATAATTCACTGGTAAAGAAAGAAACTATGGTTTAATTAATAGGCAAAACTGTCAACTCACAATGACGTATAAAATTTACTGCACAATAATTTTGAATATCTACTGAAAACAGCAGATAGCCATAAAAAATAAATTGAATATAAAGTGTTCCAAAAAAGGTTCGATTCGTGACAGGTAGCAAACATGAAACTGATATACTTACATACAACCTAAATACAGAACCCTTCTGTCGTTGGAGGTTCGTTATTATTATCCTGTTCTTTGCAAAGTTCAACAATCGTTCTGTTCGTACAGTCAGTCAGGTCCTATATGTATAAAGTAACGACAATATAATTATCTTCCATAATACTGGGGCTAATAATATCATGTAAGTGGATAGTAGGTTTAAAAGAGTCTTATTCGTAGTCGTAAGCGTCCCACGTTATGCCAAAGATATTATATACTATCATAAGGTATCTATTATATTATATAATATCTGTGGCATAATGTGGGACGCTTACGACTACGAATAGGACTCTTTTACAAGAAACAGGCTTGAGTGTTTCTAAGAGGGGTAGACAGAAACGGATTTCCATTTGTCACGAACACACCCTTTTTGTCTCGTTTACTGTCATTATATTCTTCATACATGCTCGCCGTTTGACGGTCCTTCTAACCTTATTTTTTTACGTGGTGGAAATGCTCGAATGGCATGTCATGTAGGGCTCGAACCACTAAAACCACCAGGGTAGCCAGCTTCACAGTGCTTGTAGCGGGGGCTCTGGGTACTCGTGAAGGATTTCGCCAGTACCCCCGCTGTACACTGCAGCCTCCGCGAGGTTCTCACCCGGGGAGGGGAAGGGGCACGAATGCCTCCCCCCCTCCCCAGCACGCACAAGCGTGTTTAGGCAACCTGAGCTTCAGCAGGTTGCCTCTTCCCGGGGCCGCTTATACAAGACGTGTGGAGTTCCTCTCGTCCAAACGCCAACGATCCCGGAGTAGGTGGGTACTTCTGACCTGGCCTTTCTTGAGAACATCTTCCACTTGCACCTGAATACGTCTCGCAAAAATAGTTACCCCCCGATTAAACCGACCGCTATGGTCCATGTAACATTATCACATACTAATTTAGCCGAATGTACCTGCTATGGACTTCGCTTTAATCAGTTAGTAACAGGTCTTTGAATGCATCTCACGTTTAATCTCTCGAGTGCGGTACTCATTATTGTCTATTGTGAAGACGAAGGTCAGTTTTTGAACTGAACAGGAAGTTCAACCGTTTTTGTAGCCTCCAAATTAAACGGTCCCTTCGAAAAGTTGTCCTATCGTAGCTAGAAAGTCATCCTTGACAGCATCATCTCCTAAAAGACTATATGTCACCGTGACGAAGATAGATTACTAGAAGATATATTAAGACTAGCTGTGCCTCGCGGTGTTAAACTTTACAAATTATAGCCTATGTGTTAATCCAGGGTGTCAGCTAACTCCATACCAAATTTTATTTAAATCCCTCCAGCCGTTTAGACGTGACACAGTTTCGGTTTTATAATATTAGTGTGATAACATCGGACCGTTTGAGTGATGTACCTTGAAAGGGTATTGCGGAAGTCTTATAATTTCCCGTGTTTTTCGAACACATGGCGAACGATGTTATTATATTAATATAATAATAATATAATATCTAGGGACAATGTCACACAGATCATCCTAGCCCCAAACTAAGCAAAGCTTGTACTATGGGTACCAGGCGACGATATACATACTTATATAGATAAATAAATACTTATATACATAGAAAACATCCATGACTCCCAAATAAATATTCATGCTCATCACACAAATATTTGCACTTACCGGGATTCGAACCCAGGACCACCAGCTTCGTAGGCAGGAGCACTACCAACTAGGCTATGTGATCTTTACTTTGAACTGGCGTCAGTGTGAGTGTTGTTCAAGCCAGCAAGATATGACTTTTCTGTAGTCTCAAGTTTAAAAATTCATTTATTCCGTAAATTTTAAACATTTATGTAGATTTGTTATTTTTTTAACCACACGGTGTAGTGCATCATGTGGCAGCTACTGTGAAACACTGCCAGAAAACACAGTAGGAATTTTGTTTTATAAAATTCACTTGGGTCAATTACATGTTTATTATGTTTGTTAACTTGAAACAATTCAATCCCAAGCACTTTTGTCACTTAAAAAATCGGAAATTTTGTAATGTGCCCTGTTTCATTGTTTTAATTAATGAATGAAATATTTAGTTGCCAGAATTGTAGTCGTTACAGATGTCATAAATTATGGTTTGAGTTTCTAGACAGTTCACTATAGAATAAGCATGTATTTTTTTTGTAGTTGATACAATTAGTAATAACATACAAATAACTTAAACATATTGTGTCAATATTGATACAGATAAAGATTGACAAAGTGAAATAAACTAGTTAAAAAGGTCACGAAAATCATCGGGTAGTAAATAGCGTATTATAATTGGGTAATTTAAACTTATTGGTAGACAATTCTCTAATATCATTGGAGGTTTCTTATACAGTCTTATACATTGTCTAGCCGGATTGTTAGGGTCAGGTCTAATAAGGATTTCAGGCTTTGGGTTTCACATACACGCGACGGAATCTATATATATAAAAATCAATGCCACTTTTCGTTGTAATGTTATAAGTGTTATAACTCAACAACGCCTTTTCCGATTTGGCTAATTTTGGTCTTGAATTATTCGTGGAAGTCCAGGGAAGGTTTGTACCTAGAATATAATTTAAAAAAGTATTGAAAAACTTTTATTACAATGCCTTATACGTAGCGAAGCACGTACTGGGTATACATTAATTCAGCTTACTTGGTAGTTCGTACAGATAACTTATACAGTACTAGCGAGTACTGTATAAGTTATCTGTACGAACTACCAAGTAAGCTGAATTAATGTATTTTGCATCACGCACTCACCCCAGCGCTAAGTAAGGAAGTATGATATTCTATCCAGCAGGTATATAAATGACTAGCTGTGCCCCGCGGTTTCACTCGCGTTAAATTTTATAAATTATCATAGCTTCCCCCCCGTAGGTGATAATATGTAGCCTATATGTTGACCCGTCCTCTTAGTACTATTCATGCAAAAATTGAAGTAAATCCATGCAGTACTTTTTGAGTTTAGCCCAGACATACATACAGACAAACCGACAAAAATTCTAATAACTATATTTTTGGCTTTACTATCGATTGTAGATCAGGCCACAAGAATATTTAAAAAAAAAAATTCTATGTACAGTTTGATTTTACTACGATTTTATTATAAGTATAGATTACAATAAGTTATATTTACGAGGTCTTGTGTGCTAGATTTATGCAAATTATTGCAATACGCGTTATTGTCCCATTGTCGAGACGGGAAGTATGATATTCAATCCCTTCCAAATACGGGTAAATGATTATAATAAATAATTCTGAACTGACAAATAATTAGTTTAAGTTTCTACGACTTCAATCCAGTTTATAAACAACCGGACAATAAACCTGGATAATAGATACCCTACATGTTATTCCGGATTAAGATCAAGCTTCGTTTCAAATTTCAATCGGATTACTTCAGAAAGCATGGCTATCTAGACTCCTGCCTCTCTTCGAAATCAGTGAAATCACAGAGAAACAGAGTCCCTGTGAACATGGAAAACGGTTGAACGTTGTAGAGGGATATGGGTCTTTGCCACCATGCTAGCCATGCTACCCTAGTGTCAGAGTTGTTCAAGCCCATTAAGGCATGTGACATGGCTTAACGACTATTGCCTAATGGCTACAACCAGGACCGATAGCTCAACGTGCCCTCCGAAGAATGGAGATGCTCAGAAAAACATCACTTCAGCGGTCACCCATCTAAGGGATGACCGCGAGCCTAGTTGCTTAACCTTGCAGATAGGTGAGAGTATCTGGCTATGAGCAATGAAGTAAATGCATGAAGATATCTTATGAAAAACAGAGGCATGCTTACGGAATAGACGTTAGTAATAGATACCTCTAAAAATAAAACGTCATTTGTTGTAAGTTATTTTAGTAATTAACGTGTAAACTCTATGGATGATAAGAATTATCTCGTGGTCGCGTAGCTATGGCCTTGGTTCAGTTTACAACACTTCCTTCTTGCGATGAGGCGCGTCTTATTTGCACGAACTTTTTGTATCGGCTAAATCATTTAATAAAAATTTGCATGTACAAAAAAGTCGTGTGGTGTTCCTTAATCTGAGGTAGTTACCCAGAGTTCTTTGTAATATATTGTAAAATACAGTGGGTCAGTAAAGCGTGAATTGTTATATCCAGAGTGTTGATAACACTACCCATTAATTTGAAAACTTAATTAGTTGAAGATTCATTATGTTTGTGAATATTATTTCTTACTATCAGAACATAATACGGGAAAGTTTTCTAACGCGTCCTAACTTACAGTTGAACTAGGTTAATTATAATAATATCCTGGGACATTATTCACACACGGCCATCTGATTCCAAACTACGCAGAGCCAGATAGAAACCAGATAACTGATGTACTACACTACTACTTTTGTTTTGTAAATACATACTTATATAGATAATTACACCCATACTCAGGACAATCCACTGCACTTCCTTTTTACTAAAACGAACCATTTTTAAGGCAGCTGATATTATATAAAGACGGGTAGGGCACAGCGCTCATTCGCTCAAAGAGCAGCCCGACTGGGGAAGTACCTCCACCTTACAGAAGACATACTTTAATAATAGCATTAATTACTTTAGTGTTGTGTTTTTGCGTGTGAGTAAGGTCGCCAGAGCTCATTGGGGTGGGGGGAAGGGTCAGCAACACTTGTTTGCTGACTCTTAGAGGCCGGTAACGCACCCGTGACACCTCTGGTGTTGCGGGCGTACATGGGCGGCGGTGATCACTTACCATCAGGTGACCCGTTTGCTCGTTTGTCGCCCTATGCCATAAAAAAAAATTAGATGAGATTTAGCACAAGCTAATAGGGTTCAAAATATGGTGGCAACTATGCCGTCCGGTCGTATCTTTGTCCCCCAGGGACCGCGGTTTCGACTCCCGTTTTGAACAAATCTTTGTTTAATAACTACGATATATTTCAGGGTACGGTTGGTTCAGGGAGTACTCCATTCCCCGGAGATCACGTGGAGCCGTTGGAGCTAATATAATATGACATGTAGTCTAACCATCTTACTAAGATTTCATAATTTTTGTTAATGGCCAATATGTTTAATAAAACTGCATGAAGTGTTGCATAATTTCATACTTTAATCATTATTACTTATTTTGAATTATATACGGTTGGAGAAGTTACGAATACATAGGTACCAACCAAACAAAAATAATACTAAAGACATCAACATAATAGTATCATAATATAGCATGACTGGTATGTTACTGTGTGGCTGATTATCATCCCCTCTCACCCTGTGGGGGGGCGTAGAAGTAGCCTACTAGAGAACGGGCAGCAATCTCTTTTTGTGTACTATGGTCACACTGCGATCCTCAACCCGTCTGCCAAGCGTGGCAATTTTGGCATATCCTTCCAAAGGAGCATCCCTTGTGAAGGCCTTTGTCCAGCAGTGGACGACATTAAACGTTTGAGATGATTTTCATAAAAAATGTTATTCTTACAATTCTTCAAAAGTATTATAATAAAAAGAAAACGAGGTCATCAGACTGAAGCGAAATTTCTTACTCTTTGAATATAACATTGTTTTTAATTACTCATTTATTATTAATCTGCTATAATGAATATTTCGTTGCGATAGTGGGAAAGCTAGATTTTATCAGAACTCAATTTATATTGAATGCGAAATGCTTAAAATATTCCATTTTTACTTAGTTCTCCTTGAATTTTCAGAAGAATAAATATGCTGAATAATTCATGCGTGATAACGATGTTGACGTTTGACGACACTTGAGCAGGAGCGACATGCAATAACACCAGCTTAGCCAATTACAATTATGCATTGAGTCTTAATCATGTCAGCTGACAAAGGCCTCCCCAAAAGATTTCCACCATGGATATGTCATAATCGAAACGATTGGCAGACGCGTTGGCGATCGCAGTAAGATGGTCATAGTACTTATAAAAACGCTGCTGGCATGGCAGCCTGAGCTACAGCAGGTTACCTCTTCCCGGGACCGCTTATACAAGACGAGTGGAGTTCTCCTTCCCCCCCCCCCCCCAAACGGCGCCCAGCCGGGGAGAAGCCAGCCGGGCTCCGCATACTCTCTCGCGCTAGGATTAGCTCCCAGCGCCGCTTAGGTGACCATCTAAGATAACATAAACGTATTTCTTATGTTAGTACTTTATGTAATTTATTCTAAGTATTATGTAAAGAGATAAGAATTACATTTAATATAGTATTGTTGATAGTATTACATTTAATAATTATTTTACTCTTTAGAATTGGAAATACATTTAATAAAAACATTTAGTTAAATCTTTCGAATGGTTTAGTGTTATCTGTAAATTTTCATTTATATTTGCTCAATAATCGTATTCAAGTTGGGTTATTAAACATTTATGCGATTGGGCTAACGATTTCGTAACTGTTCGTTTTTACATAACTAGCATTGTGTACATTCATCGCACCTCCAATTCCAGGATTACAACAAGTTTTAACCATTGAATTAATAGAGTCGAAACGTCAATAATTTTTGCATTATTTCGCAAAATGTAGTTTTACAAGTAGCTCAATTTCATGGGTAGGTCGAGCTGCTTAATTATCGGTATTCGGTTATATTGAATTTAAGTGATCAAAAATATACCCATATTTCGTAAATGTAATTCTGATTTAAATTGGATTAGGTGTGTAGATCACTATTAGAATAACATGACCATTGCACAGCGACCTGTGGGTGTCTTAAAAGGCTACTAAGGGATACACCAGAGTCGTGTGTACGGCCACCAAAAACCTTCCAAATGGCAATCCATTTGGAAGGTAAGGTGTATGGTTTTGGTTTGGAAGGTGGGACTTAGGCCTCCCCCAAAGGTTATAACCAAAGTTATAGAACCTTTGGGGGAGACCTATGTCCCGCTGTGGACGATATCAGGATGAAGAATTAATCACTTAGTACCAAAGATAACTTGTTTTCTTATTTTGAAGTTGATAGTTCTTAATTTGAGATTTAAACTTAAAATTTGTGAATGTTGATAGTCTTCTCGATTTAGTGTCGTATAAAAAAGACTAGTACCAGTAGTGACTGGCCTATTAGTCTAGTGGTTTAGTGACCCTGACTGCTAAGTCAGAGGTCGTGGGTTCGATCCAGTACAAATCTTTGTGTGATTAGTACGATTATTTGTTCTGTGTATTTCTTTTGAAATTTATAATTGTGTTTATCAGTGTTTTTGTTGACATTGCCTGGTTTGGGATGTTTCAGATGGCAGTGTTTCGCATTGGACTATTGGTACACGTACAGACGCCAGCACATCCAGCTACCCCAATCTGTCCAATTTATCACATAGCATAAGGTTCACTTTCAATTGGAGAAATTTGACAGATTGGTAGCTTGGTGTGCTGGCGTCTGTACAATGCATTGCTTGAAAACTAACATGGGTATATGCGTTAATAGCCAGGTCATGTTGAGTTTTGTGACTTACTACAATAGTAAATATTACATAAGTTAGTCTAAGTTCGAAATTTCATAAAAAATACTTGCTTAGCCGCGTTTAAACCGTGACCGTGTTATGCATAGTGTTATTCAAGTATTGTAATATATTTGTATGTATGGTCAGCAACAAATGTAGCTTAACAGGGACTTAGCGATTATCACACCTTATTGATTTGCGTCTAACCATAGATTATAAATATACAGTCAACGACGTACGGAGGGGTTTTGCCTAACAGATCTTCTTTAAAAGATTTATAAAAAAAAATTAAAGACCAAGCATCGTCTAATAGGCTCACATACTTAGTTAGAAACTGATTCCTTATATTTCTTATTATAAATTAGTACTGTATTTGTCGTCTTTTGTCGATGCTATATTGAAGGGTTCCACTTTAAGGTCCAAACCGTGAGCCTTGGGGTATTTACATATACCCTGCCAAAGTGATGTTCCTTATTGTTGAATTATTAGAATATAAATTTTACAGGTCTGCATGACCTTCCCACATGGCTCTTTTCGGTAATTTTCTCACTCTCCAAATTAGTGTATCTGATCGTGATTAGATCAGGATAAACTGTTGCGTGCTTTAAATAATTTGTGTTTATAAAATAATTGTATGTTTGTAAAGTCCCCTTTCATACGGGGATTTATTTCACTAGTGTGGGCAATATCTTTTATATTATTATAGAAAGACTAATTAAATTTATATATTTATGGCCTAACGTTTCACCTTAATAGTGTTCGATAATAGTTTAATTACTGTTAAGGTCCTTCTGTTGCTAACCGTACATTGGTTTCTAGTAGTTCTTGAGCACGCGATAAGTGTTACTATAATGGCTACAAAAATTACTTCCAATAGTTACTGCGAAATCAGTGGAAAGGAAGATGCATGGGCGTATGTCACAATCAAATCAAAAATCATTTTTCCGTAAAAAATTGACATTTATGAGGAATTGTCACTATCTACTGACTACTGAGAAACACTGCCAGAAAACTCAGTAGGAATCGTTTTTTTTTTAAATAAAATATACTTATGATTAATTCCAATTATGTGTGTTGACTCTGAAAAACTCAATCCCAAGCACTTTTTTCACTTACATCAGAAATTTTGTAATATGCCCTGGTACACAATTTGGCTTTAATAATCATTTTAAACTTATTCGTAGAAAATTCTCTTATATCATTGGGAAGCTTGTTATAGAATCTTATATGTTACATACATATATGAAAATAGAAATCCGTAGGGAATTGATGGGCTCGATAATCTGTCATCGTCGATATAAGTTAGCAAGTCTGAAGATAATACAATAGGCTATAAAATTATACGCCAGGCCGCATGGCTGGGCTGTTAGCCACACCACGTCATGTTGCCGACCTCTGAAACGGTGCCGTATAAAGCTATCGTGAGGTAGGTACGTAGGATAAGTACAGTACGTGTTCAAAATTACATCAGCAGGTAAACGTTTTGCAACTATGGCTACTTCCCATTATGTGTCCATTCATGCGAAGCTACATGCACACAGCACTTGAGAGTGAGAGAGATAGAAAGATTTTGCAATAGTATTTTATTGTTGACCAATGATTGACCATAAAATGTCTCGTGCTTAATTAAGACGCGCTTACTCAATATATGTACGAAACGTAAATAAATAGTCGAGGAAACTGAATACAAGAAAAATGACGATATTTTTTGGCATAAAGTGCGTCAGCTGATCATTTCGTATAGGAAGTTTATCCTTGCTTTTGTGTATTTTGCAAGGTGTTACTCTAAATATTGTTCCGGTTTATAGACAAATTGGGCTTCTTAAGTTTCGTCTACTATTTATGATAAGTAATGAAAAGGTATCATAGCCTCCGAGAGATCTCGATCTGACATTATGATATTACTAAGTACGGTAGACAAAGAAACATTTTCTAGTAGTTGCTTACAATTAATAATACACTATATTATAATACTCTTCTAAAAAAAATTCTTTATTAAACTGCAACGTTCGACGACTATTTCAAATTGCAAAACATTTAAATAAATTAAATGAAATCAGAACGACTTTCTGAAACTGCTACTGAGATTATGAACGCAACTAAATATACGCATCTTGCATAGGCTTCTGGGTGGCATTGGAGTATCGGGTGATTTCATTAGTTAACACATTTGTAATTAGATGTAGGTTTACACGCGTGTTTATGCAATTACAACCAGTTTGCTATTCCTAACTAAATATAATCCTAGTGTCGTGAACATTATACGTACTAATACCATTGCTTGTTCGATTCGTGACACTGACCAACTTGTAGAACACTAAATAAACAAAACCAAACGAAGACGAGGATCAGCTGAGGTTTTACTTATAAACTTGAGACTCATTTGACCATAATAATAATATAAGCTCTTTTAATATTCTACCATGTAATAATTCTCTTGGGACAACTCATATACTGTCATCTTTGACGGGCCTGTTAGCGTGGTTGGCAAATGCTTGCTTTTCACGCCGGAGGTCGTGGGTTCATGGGTTTGCGTGCATGAACATGTCTGTTTGTCCTAAGTCTGGGTGTAATTATCTATATAAGTATGTATTTACGAACGAAATGTAGTAGGTATATCAGTTATCTGGTTTCCATAATACAAGCTTTGCTTAGTTTGGAAAATTTTGTCAATACCAGGTAATGATTACTAATTATAGTTGCATAGTTGCGTGTTTGTCTAGCTGTGGCGTGTTCACCCACAAAGAAAGAGGCCCTGGGTTCAAATCCCGGATCGGGCCAAAAGTGATTTTGGTACTTTTCTGTAAAAAGAAAAAAAAAGCTCGGCATCAGCTTGAAGTCTGGTCGTTGGCGGCATTATACCCCTCTTGCTTCGGAGAGCACGTAAAGCCGTCCTCCTCTTTCCGGTCCTGTCATCGGATCATAAGTGATGGAAAAGAAACTGCTCCTGTGTTACAAACACACTTGTGCACTATAATATGTCCCGCGCAGATGGCTATTCTCTATTGAGACTGGCCACCGTGGTCGAAATTGAGCTAGGAGGACATTATTATTATCATTATTATTCCCAATAACAGCACGCTAGAAAAACGTAGCAGTCAACAAAACTTAGCATGCTTGTTGGTAAGATCTATTGATTTGCTTCCGAAAGGCCTATTTTTACAATTAACCGAGGTAGAATTACAATTAAATGGTTTTCAAGGCAATGGCTCAAACCTAAAATAACGTCTGACGTCAATTGGTTCTGGTTTACGTGAGAGCTATCGGCTGACACTATTGACATGGGTCGGCAAAGCATTAGTGATGACCCCGGTGTTGCAAGCGCGCATTATCCACGTTAGCCCATAACGATTTATTATACTGGTTTGCATAAGAGATTCCATTATTTTTTAGATGTTCTCGATCTTATTCCCTATATTGGCTTTTTGTAGAAGAGCATTGCTTTCGCACTAAATTTATTCCATTTATATTATTATTATGTTTATGTATCAATGAGCGGGTCTGTATGTGGCGTCATAACTCCCAAACGGATGCACTTATTTAAAAAAGGATTGCTTTGTCTGACAGCTAGTTTTATCGGGATAGATCTGCGCGTGATTACATGAAAATATAATATCCTAGGACAATATTCACCCACGGCCATCCCAAACTAATCAGAGCTTGTGCTATGGAAACCAGATAACTGATATACTGCATAACATACCTACAATTTTCTTTTGAAAATACATACTTATATAGATAATTGAGCTGTGTGGTGACGGCATAAAATATCATCACCCCATCTCATCCCGTGAGGGGCGTAGAAAGCAGCGTTTTTCTGTGAACTATGACCATCAAACTGCGATCGCCAACCCGTCTGCCAAGCGTGGCGATTATGCCATATCCTCTCATTATTTGGGGAGGCTTTTGTCCAGCAGTGGACGTACTTTGGTTGACATGATGATGATGATGATAGATAATTTCACCCAGACTCACAGACAGAATCGAACCTACGACCTGCGATGTGAAAGGCAAATATCGACCAACGGGTATCCGTTCAGCCTTTTATAGGTTACGGCCCATTTAAATTGCATTTGTCGGTTTATGATGGTTCTGATAGATTTAATATCGTTGTTTGCTATTATGTATTACTGGTACCTGTGAACAATTGTTTCTAATTGTAGATTTTTTCTATGTTTACGAAGAAACTAGATGGATAAGTAGAGTCGAACACCTTGGCATCGTTTCATGGTTCATCTTGAAACTAATGGGTTTAATCAACATTATTTAAGTACCGTTTAAATAACAACGTCTCTGTTTTTAATGTGCGTTTTGAATTTATACATATTTTATTATCATTATTGCGTTGACTTGTACTGAAATCGGACTGGTTTATTTTACATATATTACATGAATTCTATAAATACACTATGTTTACCAAAGTGGCATGTAAAATTTATTTAACACAATGTGGTATTCCTGCATATTTCCGTCCACAATTTAATTTAACTGTGGGCGGAAATATGCAGGAATACCATAATAGTTATATAGTACCTTTTATTTTATCATTTATTTCCACTTTAGGCGACGCGGCGTGTGGAACGCCAGGTAAATAGTATAATCTATAATAATTATAATATCTAGGGACAACGTCACACATATCATCCTAGCCCCAAACTAAGCAAAGCTTGTACTATGGGTACCAGGCGACAATATACATACTTATATAGATAGATAAATACTTCAATACATAGAAAACATCCATGACTCAGAAACAAATATTCGTGCTCATCACACAAATATTTGCACTTACCGGGATTCGAACCCAGGACCACCAGCTTCGTAGGCAGGAGCACTACCAACTAGGCTACGGTGACCGACGAGTTAAAGGCAATATACAGCTAGTGTTCCAAACTGTGTGTCGCCTACGGTGGAAGCATAATTTTTTACGCTTTGTAATTGTTATTGTATCTACTGTGTCAATTCGACGCTACCTAACATTAAGTTCTATGAAAAATCTTATAAAATTTTTTACACAGGATGTTAGGACTTAAAATCTGTGCTAAATACATTCTAAGTCATAACAATAAATCATATTATTCATTTCCTAGTATCTCGAATTATATTATGGATGTTGACAAGTTTAGATGTGTACATCATTATATTTCATGGATAGATTTAATTTAGTTTAGAAATTTGGCAGTGTTCGAAACAAATGAGTCCAGTCAGTTTCGAACCATAGGCAAAATCTTAAAAAAACACTGCACGCGTGACTCAGTTGTGAAGACAGTCGCCTCGCCACTTCGTGTCCCGGGATCGATTCACGCACAGGACAACTATTTGTGTGAGCTATAAATAGTTGTCCCGAGCCTGGATGTACTTTGTGTCCACCAATTATATGTTTGTAAAGTACCCCGCGACATTAATAAATGTGTAATTAAAAATTAATGTAAGACATTAATTTCCCAAATGCGAGGATTGTATTTTAAATAAAAAGTAATTAAACTGGTTACATTTACACGCCCTTTATAATTAATTAAAATACATTGACAACCCTTACCTGAGTGAAAACAATAATTTTGTAATGTAAAAAGCATTCAAAGTCCTGAAGTCTTACCATAAGTATGCCACACTGTTACACGTTGTACATGTAAATGGACTTAACCTTGCTTCTCTTATTTGTTAAAGACACAGACAATTATCGTAACACAGTAGTATGTAATAATGTTACCGAAGTGATTATTTCGGCTTTTGTCCCCGATGGAAACGGCGATCATATTCATATTTTTGTTTTCACTACCAGCTTGCGTCAGTTACTGTATTTAAACAATAACAATATTATA
This sequence comes from Pseudoips prasinana, assembly GCA_951640165.1. Taxonomy (NCBI): domain Eukaryota; kingdom Metazoa; phylum Arthropoda; class Insecta; order Lepidoptera; family Nolidae; genus Pseudoips; species Pseudoips prasinana. The sequence goes on from OX621260.1 coordinate 25,252,845, forward strand.
CAAATTATTTCCAAAAAGAGAAGTAATGGTATCAGGCGTTACTTTGCAAATCCATAACAATCAAAATACTAAATCAATCATCATCATCATCATCATGTCAGCCAAAGTACGTCCACTGCTGGACAAAAGCCTCCCCAAAGAATGGGGGATATGCCATAATCGCCACGCTTGGCGGACGGGTTAGCGCTCGCAGTTTGACGGTCATAGTTCACCGAAAAACGCTGCTGCCCGTTCTCTGGTAGGTATTCCCTGGGTCGATATCTACGCTCCCCACGGGGTGAGATGGGGTGATGATATTCTATGCCGTCACCACACAGCAAATGCCAATATATAGTGTTAATTCCGCTAATTGTCAGTTTAATCATGCCGGGATGCAATTTGCACCGCCCTTCCTCCCCCAAAAATATGCACATGCAAGAAGGTTAATATGAAAAGCAAATTATATGCGCCAGTACGTAACCCAACACATGTTTCAGACCTCCACGGACCATTCTGAAGGGATGCTAACTCGTCGAATGAGACTCAAACGTGCACTCGACAAGTTAGCAATTAGAGCATATAAGAAATGAAGGCGCACTCACCGGTCCCTAAGAGATCGGTGAGGGAAAGCACCTAGGCGTGCGGTCAGTCCTTAGATGGGCGTCAAAGTGGTTTCGTTTCTGAGCGTCTCCGTGCTTCGGATGGCACGTTAAGCTGCCGGTCCCAGTTATTCTCGTAAAAGACAGTCGTTAAGCCATGTCAGAGGCCTACTGGGCGGCTTAAAAATCTCTGACACTGTCTATACAATAAAGAAGAAATAATGAAATTGTTCTTTGCTTGGCAAGTTTAGTCTGTTTTGATTGTGGGCATGTTCTAGTTAAATTTACAGAAATCTACATGGTTTTAGGCAATTAACGGTCAAGGTCAGAAACTTGTTGTTTAGAATAGTAATTAGGCCGCGGTATAATCACTATTTAATGCAACATTGTTATGGTGTATTTTACACACTTATTAAAGGAGGGATGTTCAAATAAAATCGTAGCGATTTTTTTGTGTATTTACATTGATTAGTCCGCCATTTGTGAATCAATAGTGTGCCTTAAAGACAGATAGATAGATCTATCTATAAAGTGTGCCTTATAATTTTTGTTAAGATCGAATTATAATCTTCTAATTTAAGGAAATTAATAGTTTCAAGATTTCGAGGGCAGTTGATATGTTACGTGTTTATAAATTTTAGATTGAGTTATAATTACGTAGATAGTCACTAAATAGAGTCGAAATTAACTTAAAATTGTTAAAGGCAGTTGCTTTTTAAGTATTGCTTTTGTAATTTAGGCTCTCGGTGACTATAAATAAATAAGTAGATAGTCACAAAAAAGCCTTAATAAAAATATCTCTTTTATTTAATATTTTTCAAGTTTTCTGTTATATATTATATATTTTCTGTTATACATTTAAAAAAGAAATTTGGACGTTAGACTTTAACTTTTAAGATTACCTGTTAATAACCCTTTATTTTGTATTACATAATCTCTTTTATTTCATTCTCATGTACATATCGGGGTGAGTATGAGGTCGTGGGTTCGATTCTCACCCAGGAGAGATATTTGTGTGCATGAACATGTCTGTTTGTCCCGAGTCTGGGTGTAATTATCTATACAAGTATATATTTACAAAAGAAAAGTAGTATACCTATGTAGTATATCAGTTATCTGGTTTTCATAGTACAAGCTCTGCTTAGTTTGCGATCCGATGGCCGTTTGTAAATAATTTCCCAGGATATTGTTATATTAATAATATAATATATTGTCTGAATTTAAAATAAGTTTCTATGCATTTTAATTGTATAAAAAAAGCATATGCATAAGAAAATTTATCAATTTCGTATTACAGCATTAGTCATAGTGATAGCATATGCTTGAATTTGCGCGCTCTATATTATAATCAGAATGATTAAAAAAAGGGTCAATGTATTTTAATCATATTAAAAAACAATACAAAAGAATTGCCAAGTTGAAGTGGTGGCGCATATAGCTCGTAGAACCGACGGCCGTTGGGGCAGAAAGGTTCTCGAGTGGCGACTACGAACCGGACGACGCAAAGTAGGCAGGCATCCTATAAGATGGACCGATGATCTTGTGAGCTGGAAGCCGCTGGATGCGGGTACCTCAAGACCGGCAATTGTAGAGATCTTTGAGGATGACCTTTGTCCAGCAGTGTGAGTCTTTCGGTTGATATAGTCATATATTTTATTCAGTACTAAGTCAAAGTCAAAGGTACTTTATTCCGTAAAAAATTTACATTTATGTGGAATCGTCATATTTTGTTTCCCTACCGTGCAGTGCATGACGTGGCAGCTACTGAGAAACACTGCCAGAAAACTCAGTAGGAATCCTTTTTTAAAATAAAATATACATAAGATTAATGACAATCATGTGTGTTGACTCAGAACAACTCAATCCCAAGCACTTTTATCACTTAAATAATCAGAAATGTTGTAATATGCCCTGCTACACAATTTGGCTTTAATAATTCTTTTAAACTTATTCGTAGACAATTCTCTAATATCATTGGGAAGTTTGTTATAGAATCTTATACATTGCCCCATAAAAGAGTTACTTATTTTGTGGAGACGGGTAGTATGCAATATGAGATTATTCTTATATCTAGTATTTACATTATGTGTATCGCTCCTTTTACAGAAGGAATCGATATTTTTATGCACATATAGTAAGTTTTCATATATATACTGAGATGGTACAGTTAGAATGTTGACCTCTTTGAACTTTTCTCTTAGAGACACTCTCGGGCCAAGATTATAGATAGCTCTTACAGCTCTTTTTTGCAATATAAATATGGTGTTAATGTCAGCAATAATTAAACTAATTTCTGTTCTTTTAAATCGTCACCCTTTTTTTTGTCATACAACTTAGTTGGCAAACAAGCATTCGACCCATCTAATGGTAAGTGGTCACCGTAGCCTATGAACGCTTGCAACACCAAGGGCATCATTAGCGCGTTCCCTACCGTGCAGTGCTTGACTATGATGATGAAAATAAACGCTAGTCTGTAATTGTCCTTTATAAAAGTATTCACGCCAAGAAACACTTGAACGGTATGAGTTTAGCTAGACTGGCTAAAATTTAAAAACGTCTGTGCCAAAGACAATTATATCGTCCACGTGAACAAAAATTTACTTAAAATGAAAACTACTGGGCCAAACTATGTAAAATTTTTATGGGACCAAATGGCAACTATTCCGCATGAAACTAAAAAAGAATCACGTAAATCGGATCGTAAATCTCCGAGTAATCGTTGTACATACATAAAAAAATACCGATCAACTTGAGAACCTCCTCCTTTTGAAGTCGGTTAAAACAAATGCGTGCGTTAATTGACTAATTACGTCGAACTGCATTAGTCATTGTGATTAGATTTAAGAAAGCAATCCCAGGTATATGTGAGGCAACCTGTTCTTTATCTCCATCTGCGCCGTGTCTCCGATATCTGATAAGTTTCCGAAGGTGTGATTACATACGTGCTTCCTCACCGTTTCGTTCGTGTTATTATTGATAAGAGCCGTTAATGTAATGCGGTAATTATTTAGAACCTGCTCGCTCTGTTGCGAAGTAGATAAGCGATTTTATAATAACTATTCATTCTGTGGTTTTCCGGAAACGCTTGGACGTTTTCCGTGTATATGTTTAGCGATATAAGTAAAAGTAACGTGAATGTTCCTCTATAGGCAATTATAATTATAATTTTACTAGCTGTGCCCCGCAGTTTTACCCACGTTAAACTTCATAAATTATAGTCTGTGTTATTCGGATATATAAGCTATATTACTACAATGTTTCATAAAAATCCGTTCGGTAGTTTTTGCGGGAAGAAGTAACAAACATACACACACACTCACAAACTTTCGCCTTTAGAATATTAATGTGATGAAGTGGCATTTCATAGGGGTAGAGCGGATAACAATGTGCCTGAGATGTATGGCCGACGGTGAATACCATCTCCCCATCTCATCCCGTAGGGGGAGTAGAAGACGTTCCGACGTGACACCTACCAGAGTAAGGGCAGCAGCGTGAATTAGACCATCAGATTGCGGTCGCCAACTTGTCTGCCAAGCGTGGCGAGTATGGCATATCCTTTAATTTTTGGGGTGGCCAATGTATATTGAGGATATACATAAAATTAAAAAAAAAAAGATATGAAAATTATTTATTTCTCTTCACAATATTATTAAAAAAAAGATATGATAATTATTTATTTCTCTCCACAATATTATAAAAAAAGGATATGATAATTATTTATTTCTCTCTACAATATTATAAAAAAAAGATATGATAATTATTTATTTCTCTCTACAATATTATAAAAAAAAGATATGATAATTATTTATTTCTCTCCACAATATTAAAAAAACAAAGATATGATAATTATTTATTACTCTCCACAATATTATAAAAAAAAAGAAAAACTAGACAGACATAAGCCCAAAAAACGGGCGGAAAGCTTGTTTCAATTATCTAACCTGCCGTGGTGAATAATAGAGTTTAAAATGGCGAGCAATTTAATCACAAACTTCATCCTCAACCATTTTATAAACGTTCATTTCCTTGTTACGTGATAATTAATACTTCATCGGTATTACGTGAGCAGAGTTCAATATATTCTGATGTTGATGTAAAAAAATGTTCCTTATAGTTTCCGTGGGCTTTTATGTCGTTTAGTTGCCTGTATAATTTACTAGCTATGCCCCGCGTTTAAGCAGTTTTGCGTAAAAGAGTAACAAACATACATCCATACATCTATTCTCACAAACTTTCGCATTTATAATAGGATGTGCACCTCTAGCGGTTTTGGCAGTGTACGCCGGAATAGCTCGCAGATGGTAAATTTGTTCCTACTTACTTGACAGTTATCGTCATATTTTGGACATTTAACACAATATCTTCATAAATTGTATGTGTTATTCTGATGTATCAGCTATATTATTGTAACGTTTTATTAAAATCCATTCAGTAGTATTTACGTGAAACAGTAACAAACCTCCATCTATACTTACAAATTTTCGCGTTTATAATATTAGTAGGATGTGTAAGGATGGCTGGAGTGACTTCAATAATGTGTATTGTCTTACTGACATCCGCCCGCGTGTCCTTCTATTGCTCCTATAGATATACGATGTGGGCACGCGCATGTTTAATAGTTTGCCCGCGTACTTCTTTGTGATAAGTTATCACAAAGAAGCACGAGTTAGAAATAAAATATTTTTATCGTAAATTCATAGCTAGTTCAGAATTATGTAGTCTATTCGATCGCTTCCTGTCAGGAGCCTTTTCTTGAACTTCACAAAAATAAGTAACTCTTTCATGGGGGAATGTATAAGATTCTATAACAAACTTCCCAATGATATTAGAGAATTGTCTACGAATAAGTTTAAAAGAATTTTAAAGCCAAATTGTGTGGCAGGGCATATTACAAAATTTCTGATTATTTAAGTGATAAAAGTGCTTGAGATTGAGTTGTTCTGTGTCAACACACTTGATTGTAATTAATCTTAAGTATATTTTATTTAAAAAAGGATTCCTACTGAGTTTTCTGGCAGTGTTTCTCAGTAGCTGCCACGTCATGCACTGCACGGTAGGGTAAAAAAATATGACGATTCCACATAAATGTAAAATTTTTACGGAATAAATGATTTTTGACATTTTACTTTTTAACGACCGGATTTTGAAAGTTGCATGACCCAGCAATATTTTAGCGTATTTTTAATGTCCTTTCAAAAACGTGGAAATTAGTGCGCCAAAAACGCCTAGTTTAAATTTTAGCGTAATCATTGAGCCGTTATTCATACAAAAAATAACAATAGTGACTTACTGACTCGTCAACACTCAATCTTATAACAAAAAATGTACAAGGAGATTTAGGCTGGGCTTGACTTGTTATTAACAAGGCATTAGACCGAATTAAGGCGGAAATATATAGCTCACGATCAACAAAAGTCTACGAGGGCGTAGCAGGGCTAAAGCTGGTTACGTGATGTCGATGGGACAGCAATATAATTCTTATGCGGAAGACGTATAACGATTATAATGGCGTAGCAAATATTTTTAGTTACGCGGTTTTGCAGTCTCACCGACCTTATGGAATTAGCTTTTGCCCTGCTACGCCCGCGTAGACTTAAGTTAATCGTGCTTCGTATGTCCTGCTTAATCTGGTCTATTTCCTTTAACTCAGCGTGCGTAGCTAAAATTTTACTTACGCAGTATTGTAGTACCACCAACGATAAAACCTATTTATAGACAAATTTTTGGTTGATACGTGGATTTCTTTATTTACATTGTGATGCCGATAAGTTCTAATGTAAACAATACATAAGAAAATTCGGTTCATATAAAAAAGCCTTAGGCCTCTGACATGGCTAAACGACTGTTTTCTAATGGCTACAACCGGGACCGACAGCTAACTTGCCCTATGGAGCACTGCGACGCTCAGAAATTAAACCACTTTGGCGGTCAGTCCATAGATGGTCAAATGGGTATCTATGGACTGACCGCGTGCCTAGTTGCTTAGCCTTACCAGTCACTTACGGATCGATGAGAGCATATGGCTATGAGCGCCTAAAATTTTTACTTACGCGGTATTGCATTCCCACCAACGATAAAACCTATTTATAGACACATTTTGGTTGATTCGTGGGGGAAAAAATATATATATGTACCTAGTTTTTTATTAAGTGGTGGACACTATTTAATGCCTGGTACTCTTTTATACAGCATCACGAACCACGACCGGTGTTCATAATGAATGACTGTAGCTAAGAGTCGTGAAAGATGCGGACCAAGGTTGCTTACTAGCTCGTCGATGGATATTAACGATTCTGTCACGTGTGATTTTACAGTTAATATGTGTTGGTTGTCATTGTATCTATGACTTGTTTTTATTACATAGTAAAATAAAAATATAAAAAAGCGGCCAAGTGCTAGTCGGACTCGCCCATGAAGGCTTCCGTAGCAGCAAGTTACATACTATAAAATTTCTTGTAGTAGTTGATTAAAGGTATTTGTTTTTTTTATTTATTTTTCAAATATATTATAACAGTTTATGCATATGTCCCACAAAACCGTGTTACTGGTTTGACTCTGTACCTACAGACACTATTGGGAAATTACGGTTTACGATTTATGACGTATTAAAAAAATCTACTTAGTACATCTCGTTCAAACCAATTTTCGGTTCAAGTTTTTTTGGTTTAGTTTTAACTTTCTCTGTATATTTTAGAAGTTACAGGGGATTGGGACACATTTTACCACTTTGGAAGTGTATCTCGCGCAAACTATTAAGCTTAGAAAAAAATATTATTAGACACCTTAATATCATTATCAGTTTTGAAGACCTATACATATATACACCACATGTATGGGTTTAATGAAAAAAAAAATGGGTTTAGGTTCTAAGTATGGGGAAACCCTAAAAAGATATTTTTAAGGAACATATTGAGAACAAGGGTTCCGTCTTTTGCCTTTTGGCTAGGGAACCCTAAAAAGTGTGTATGCCCGCCTTGACTTTGAATGTGGGTATTAATAGAATCCAGTTAATTTATTACCAACTTGGTTATAGAGCTGATTATCATGTGACGTGTTTTGAAACAATCTTTACGTGCTGGCACAGTACAGTTAAGTGTCGACAATACTGTTATACGTAGGTACCTACACAGTTTTATTAATATGCTATTTATTCTTTTTAATTTTTACGTAAATTGTAAGTGTCCAGATAAGATTTAATTATTATCGTTATGGAATATTACGCCACGGTTCTTGATTATGTCACGATAAGAGTTAGTTGTAGATATATGGGTTTTTTTTGTATGACTAGAAAATAAACGAATGAAATTCGTTGAGGGACCCAAGGCTCACCGCACAGTGTCATTTCATTGTGTGCCACTGTTGATCCTGGCTTACAGGAGTTACAGTGGTGGGTAAGAGGGGGGGACTGGTCCAGATAATATACAAGTATAGTAGTAGTATTTATACAATTATATGGGACCATTGTGCAAGCTTTCCCCTTCGATATTGGTTTGCAAATAATAGCGAACGCACGTTTCATACGTACTAAAAAAATCAAAACATACCGTCGTATTGATAACTTTTTTCTGTGTAAGTCGGCTAATATTTTTTTTTAATTATTATTACAAAAATTAGCTTGAGAATTTATAGCGTACAGAATAATAATTTATTATATACAACATGTAACGTTATTAACGCACACCCTCAAACACCCCAATTAGAATATTATATAGTAATCATAATACATACACTGAATTTTTAATTTAACATGTATATGCATTGTTATTTACTAAATTAGTTTCTTGGAATAAAGTTTATTTTTCTTTATTTTGTATTTAATGATGGAATTTGTATAAATACAAATAAAACTGCGATTTTTTAAAGTCTTATTATTACTTTGACCTATGGTCCATTTTAATTTGTTTTGATTGTATTTATTTCCGTAGTTTTAATTATTTTTGGGATAAAAATTACCTATATTAAAAATGATATAAATCGATTCAGTAAACGATTCTGAACAAATATTTTCTGGATGTGCGTTACTTAAGTTACATGTTGTATAGCATTGTAAAATAAATGCTATATATGATATATTATTATTCTGTACGACTATGAACCGGAAGTCGCAGTGTGGGCATCTGATCTTGTGCGGGTCGCTGGAAGTCGCTGATTGCGGATAGCGCATGACCGACAACTGTGGAGATCTTTGGGGCAGGCCTTTGTCCAGCAGTGGGCGTCTTTCCGCTGATATTATGATGATGATGATAAACAAAGAGACACTGATCATCTGTTTAGTGTTAGTCATTTTACGTTGGAGGAAGCGCGCTCGCTTCCTCCAACGTTAGACAATACGTTTTCAAGCAGGTTATTGATTCATTTTTTTGAGTAGACCGTTTAACCTTTGTTTAATCCATTCATGTGTCTGCAAACATTCCATAGTACATAGTTCAATTTAAAATTGATGAGTAAATTATTTTTATACGAATAATTTATAATAAGCATCCTTAAATGCTGGCCTTGTTCGTTAAAGGGGCGATTTCTATTCTAAGATAAATCTTTAGAGTACTACTAAATTTCGACACATCATTAATTATCGTGACCTGTCAATTTATAAAAATTATGCCTGCATTATGCTTCATTTGAGAATGATTAGAATCCGTGTAAATGTACTAAATAACGAGGCACAATTGTTTAATTTTGGTTCTAAGTAAAATAGACTGCGAAACTTAGCACGAACATATAAAGTTGAAAAGGTTATATAAGATATGAAAAGTAAAATTTTATTAATAAAAAATAGGTTAAGTCTGTCTTTTAGTATTTTTTTTTTATATTTACATATCTTACTAAAATTAAAACTAAGAAAGAATGTGAGTATGGATGTTTGGTTGTTTGTTACTCTTTCATGCAAAAAGTATCACACGGATTTTGAAGAAGCTTTGTAGTAATATAACTTATGTATCCGAATAACATTTATTTATATTTGGCTATTATTTATGAGGTTTAGGGCGGGTAAAACCGCGGGGTACAGCTAGTTTTTTCATTATTGTAATGTTCATATTGAATTATAGGTACCTACATGTCATAATTCTCATTTTAATAATTGTAACTGCAGCCGCTTCACGGCAAACATGTCTGAACATATAACCTATATACCATCCTACATGCAAAGTAACAATGTATGTATGTATGTAAACACATGATTATGCAAATAAATGTATTCTATTCTATATTTATTAGCTCACGAACTTTTGTCTTGTTTATATAGGTATGACTCATAGGGTGGAACAAGACAACTCAGAACAACTCAATCCCAAGCACTTTTATCACTTAAATAATCAGAAATGTTGTAATATGCCCTGCTACACAATTTGGCTTTAATAATTCTTTTAAACTTATTCGTAGACAATTCTCTAATATCATTGGGAAGTTTGTTATAGAATCTTATACATTGCCCCATAAAAGAGTTACTTATTTTGTGGAGACGGGTAGTATGCAATATGAGATTATTCTTATATCTAGTATTTACATTATGTGTATCGCTCCTTTTACAGAAGGAATCGATATTTTTATGCACATATAGTAAGTTTTCATATATATACTGAGATGGTACAGTTAGAATGTTGACCTCTTTGAACTTTTCTCTTAGAGACACTCTCGGGCCAAGATTATAGATAGCTCTTACAGCTCTTTTTTGCAATATAAATATGGTGTTAATGTCAGCAATAATTAAACTAATTTCTGTTCTTTTAAATCGTCACCCTTTTTTTTGTCATACAACTTAGTTGGCAAACAAGCATTCGACCCATCTAATGGTAAGTGGTCACCGTAGCCTATGAACGCTTGCAACACCAAGGGCATCATTAGCGCGTTCCCTACCGTGCAGTGCTTGACTATGATGATGAAAATAAACGCTAGTCTGTAATTGTCCTTTATAAAAGTATTCACGCCAAGAAACACTTGAACGGTATGAGTTTAGCTAGACTGGCTAAAATTTAAAAACGTCTGTGCCAAAGACAATTATATCGTCCACGTGAACAAAAATTTACTTAAAATGAAAACTACTGGGCCAAACTATGTAAAATTTTTATGGGACCAAATGGCAACTATTCCGCATGAAACTAAAAAAGAATCACGTAAATCGGATCGTAAATCTCCGAGTAATCGTTGTACATACATAAAAAAATACCGATCAACTTGAGAACCTCCTCCTTTTGAAGTCGGTTAAAACAAATGCGTGCGTTAATTGACTAATTACGTCGAACTGCATTAGTCATTGTGATTAGATTTAAGAAAGCAATCCCAGGTATATGTGAGGCAACCTGTTCTTTATCTCCATCTGCGCCGTGTCTCCGATATCTGATAAGTTTCCGAAGGTGTGATTACATACGTGCTTCCTCACCGTTTCGTTCGTGTTATTATTGATAAGAGCCGTTAATGTAATGCGGTAATTATTTAGAACCTGCTCGCTCTGTTGCGAAGTAGATAAGCGATTTTATAATAACTATTCATTCTGTGGTTTTCCGGAAACGCTTGGACGTTTTCCGTGTATATGTTTAGCGATATAAGTAAAAGTAACGTGAATGTTCCTCTATAGGCAATTATAATTATAATTTTACTAGCTGTGCCCCGCAGTTTTACCCACGTTAAACTTCATAAATTATAGTCTGTGTTATTCGGATATATAAGCTATATTACTACAATGTTTCATAAAAATCCGTTCGGTAGTTTTTGCGGGAAGAAGTAACAAACATACACACACACTCACAAACTTTCGCCTTTAGAATATTAATGTGATGAAGTGGCATTTCATAGGGGTAGAGCGGATAACAATGTGCCTGAGATGTATGGCCGACGGTGAATACCATCTCCCCATCTCATCCCGTAGGGGGAGTAGAAGACGTTCCGACGTGACACCTACCAGAGTAAGGGCAGCAGCGTGAATTAGACCATCAGATTGCGGTCGCCAACTTGTCTGCCAAGCGTGGCGAGTATGGCATATCCTTTAATTTTTGGGGTGGCCAATGTATATTGAGGATATACATAAAATTAAAAAAAAAAAGATATGAAAATTATTTATTTCTCTTCACAATATTATTAAAAAAAAGATATGATAATTATTTATTTCTCTCCACAATATTATAAAAAAAGGATATGATAATTATTTATTTCTCTCTACAATATTATAAAAAAAAGATATGATAATTATTTATTTCTCTCTACAATATTATAAAAAAAAGATATGATAATTATTTATTTCTCTCCACAATATTAAAAAAACAAAGATATGATAATTATTTATTACTCTCCACAATATTATAAAAAAAAAGAAAAACTAGACAGACATAAGCCCAAAAAACGGGCGGAAAGCTTGTTTCAATTATCTAACCTGCCGTGGTGAATAATAGAGTTTAAAATGGCGAGCAATTTAATCACAAACTTCATCCTCAACCATTTTATAAACGTTCATTTCCTTGTTACGTGATAATTAATACTTCATCGGTATTACGTGAGCAGAGTTCAATATATTCTGATGTTGATGTAAAAAAATGTTCCTTATAGTTTCCGTGGGCTTTTATGTCGTTTAGTTGCCTGTATAATTTACTAGCTATGCCCCGCGTTTAAGCAGTTTTGCGTAAAAGAGTAACAAACATACATCCATACATCTATTCTCACAAACTTTCGCATTTATAATAGGATGTGCACCTCTAGCGGTTTTGGCAGTGTACGCCGGAATAGCTCGCAGATGGTAAATTTGTTCCTACTTACTTGACAGTTATCGTCATATTTTGGACATTTAACACAATATCTTCATAAATTGTATGTGTTATTCTGATGTATCAGCTATATTATTGTAACGTTTTATTAAAATCCATTCAGTAGTATTTACGTGAAACAGTAACAAACCTCCATCTATACTTACAAATTTTCGCGTTTATAATATTAGTAGGATGTGTAAGGATGGCTGGAGTGACTTCAATAATGTGTATTGTCTTACTGACATCCGCCCGCGTGTCCTTCTATTGCTCCTATAGATATACGATGTGGGCACGCGCATGTTTAATAGTTTGCCCGCGTACTTCTTTGTGATAAGTTATCACAAAGAAGCACGAGTTAGAAATAAAATATTTTTATCGTAAATTCATAGCTAGTTCAGAATTATGTAGTCTATTCGATCGCTTCCTGTCAGGAGCCTTTTCTTGAACTTCACAAAAATAAGTAACTCTTTCATGGGGGAATGTATAAGATTCTATAACAAACTTCCCAATGATATTAGAGAATTGTCTACGAATAAGTTTAAAAGAATTTTAAAGCCAAATTGTGTGGCAGGGCATATTACAAAATTTCTGATTATTTAAGTGATAAAAGTGCTTGAGATTGAGTTGTTCTGTGTCAACACACTTGATTGTAATTAATCTTAAGTATATTTTATTTAAAAAAGGATTCCTACTGAGTTTTCTGGCAGTGTTTCTCAGTAGCTGCCACGTCATGCACTGCACGGTAGGGTAAAAAAATATGACGATTCCACATAAATGTAAAATTTTTACGGAATAAATGATTTTTGACATTTTACTTTTTAACGACCGGATTTTGAAAGTTGCATGACCCAGCAATATTTTAGCGTATTTTTAATGTCCTTTCAAAAACGTGGAAATTAGTGCGCCAAAAACGCCTAGTTTAAATTTTAGCGTAATCATTGAGCCGTTATTCATACAAAAAATAACAATAGTGACTTACTGACTCGTCAACACTCAATCTTATAACAAAAAATGTACAAGGAGATTTAGGCTGGGCTTGACTTGTTATTAACAAGGCATTAGACCGAATTAAGGCGGAAATATATAGCTCACGATCAACAAAAGTCTACGAGGGCGTAGCAGGGCTAAAGCTGGTTACGTGATGTCGATGGGACAGCAATATAATTCTTATGCGGAAGACGTATAACGATTATAATGGCGTAGCAAATATTTTTAGTTACGCGGTTTTGCAGTCTCACCGACCTTATGGAATTAGCTTTTGCCCTGCTACGCCCGCGTAGACTTAAGTTAATCGTGCTTCGTATGTCCTGCTTAATCTGGTCTATTTCCTTTAACTCAGCGTGCGTAGCTAAAATTTTACTTACGCAGTATTGTAGTACCACCAACGATAAAACCTATTTATAGACAAATTTTTGGTTGATACGTGGATTTCTTTATTTACATTGTGATGCCGATAAGTTCTAATGTAAACAATACATAAGAAAATTCGGTTCATATAAAAAAGCCTTAGGCCTCTGACATGGCTAAACGACTGTTTTCTAATGGCTACAACCGGGACCGACAGCTAACTTGCCCTATGGAGCACTGCGACGCTCAGAAATTAAACCACTTTGGCGGTCAGTCCATAGATGGTCAAATGGGTATCTATGGACTGACCGCGTGCCTAGTTGCTTAGCCTTACCAGTCACTTACGGATCGATGAGAGCATATGGCTATGAGCGCCTAAAATTTTTACTTACGCGGTATTGCATTCCCACCAACGATAAAACCTATTTATAGACACATTTTGGTTGATTCGTGGGGGAAAAAATATATATATGTACCTAGTTTTTTATTAAGTGGTGGACACTATTTAATGCCTGGTACTCTTTTATACAGCATCACGAACCACGACCGGTGTTCATAATGAATGACTGTAGCTAAGAGTCGTGAAAGATGCGGACCAAGGTTGCTTACTAGCTCGTCGATGGATATTAACGATTCTGTCACGTGTGATTTTACAGTTAATATGTGTTGGTTGTCATTGTATCTATGACTTGTTTTTATTACATAGTAAAATAAAAATATAAAAAAGCGGCCAAGTGCTAGTCGGACTCGCCCATGAAGGCTTCCGTAGCAGCAAGTTACATACTATAAAATTTCTTGTAGTAGTTGATTAAAGGTATTTGTTTTTTTTATTTATTTTTCAAATATATTATAACAGTTTATGCATATGTCCCACAAAACCGTGTTACTGGTTTGACTCTGTACCTACAGACACTATTGGGAAATTACGGTTTACGATTTATGACGTATTAAAAAAATCTACTTAGTACATCTCGTTCAAACCAATTTTCGGTTCAAGTTTTTTTGGTTTAGTTTTAACTTTCTCTGTATATTTTAGAAGTTACAGGGGATTGGGACACATTTTACCACTTTGGAAGTGTATCTCGCGCAAACTATTAAGCTTAGAAAAAAATATTATTAGACACCTTAATATCATTATCAGTTTTGAAGACCTATACATATATACACCACATGTATGGGTTTAATGAAAAAAAAAATGGGTTTAGGTTCTAAGTATGGGGAAACCCTAAAAAGATATTTTTAAGGAACATATTGAGAACAAGGGTTCCGTCTTTTGCCTTTTGGCTAGGGAACCCTAAAAAGTGTGTATGCCCGCCTTGACTTTGAATGTGGGTATTAATAGAATCCAGTTAATTTATTACCAACTTGGTTATAGAGCTGATTATCATGTGACGTGTTTTGAAACAATCTTTACGTGCTGGCACAGTACAGTTAAGTGTCGACAATACTGTTATACGTAGGTACCTACACAGTTTTATTAATATGCTATTTATTCTTTTTAATTTTTACGTAAATTGTAAGTGTCCAGATAAGATTTAATTATTATCGTTATGGAATATTACGCCACGGTTCTTGATTATGTCACGATAAGAGTTAGTTGTAGATATATGGGTTTTTTTTGTATGACTAGAAAATAAACGAATGAAATTCGTTGAGGGACCCAAGGCTCACCGCACAGTGTCATTTCATTGTGTGCCACTGTTGATCCTGGCTTACAGGAGTTACAGTGGTGGGTAAGAGGGGGGGACTGGTCCAGATAATATACAAGTATAGTAGTAGTATTTATACAATTATATGGGACCATTGTGCAAGCTTTCCCCTTCGATATTGGTTTGCAAATAATAGCGAACGCACGTTTCATACGTACTAAAAAAATCAAAACATACCGTCGTATTGATAACTTTTTTCTGTGTAAGTCGGCTAATATTTTTTTTTAATTATTATTACAAAAATTAGCTTGAGAATTTATAGCGTACAGAATAATAATTTATTATATACAACATGTAACGTTATTAACGCACACCCTCAAACACCCCAATTAGAATATTATATAGTAATCATAATACATACACTGAATTTTTAATTTAACATGTATATGCATTGTTATTTACTAAATTAGTTTCTTGGAATAAAGTTTATTTTTCTTTATTTTGTATTTAATGATGGAATTTGTATAAATACAAATAAAACTGCGATTTTTTAAAGTCTTATTATTACTTTGACCTATGGTCCATTTTAATTTGTTTTGATTGTATTTATTTCCGTAGTTTTAATTATTTTTGGGATAAAAATTACCTATATTAAAAATGATATAAATCGATTCAGTAAACGATTCTGAACAAATATTTTCTGGATGTGCGTTACTTAAGTTACATGTTGTATAGCATTGTAAAATAAATGCTATATATGATATATTATTATTCTGTACGACTATGAACCGGAAGTCGCAGTGTGGGCATCTGATCTTGTGCGGGTCGCTGGAAGTCGCTGATTGCGGATAGCGCATGACCGACAACTGTGGAGATCTTTGGGGCAGGCCTTTGTCCAGCAGTGGGCGTCTTTCCGCTGATATTATGATGATGATGATAAACAAAGAGACACTGATCATCTGTTTAGTGTTAGTCATTTTACGTTGGAGGAAGCGCGCTCGCTTCCTCCAACGTTAGACAATACGTTTTCAAGCAGGTTATTGATTCATTTTTTTGAGTAGACCGTTTAACCTTTGTTTAATCCATTCATGTGTCTGCAAACATTCCATAGTACATAGTTCAATTTAAAATTGATGAGTAAATTATTTTTATACGAATAATTTATAATAAGCATCCTTAAATGCTGGCCTTGTTCGTTAAAGGGGCGATTTCTATTCTAAGATAAATCTTTAGAGTACTACTAAATTTCGACACATCATTAATTATCGTGACCTGTCAATTTATAAAAATTATGCCTGCATTATGCTTCATTTGAGAATGATTAGAATCCGTGTAAATGTACTAAATAACGAGGCACAATTGTTTAATTTTGGTTCTAAGTAAAATAGACTGCGAAACTTAGCACGAACATATAAAGTTGAAAAGGTTATATAAGATATGAAAAGTAAAATTTTATTAATAAAAAATAGGTTAAGTCTGTCTTTTAGTATTTTTTTTTTATATTTACATATCTTACTAAAATTAAAACTAAGAAAGAATGTGAGTATGGATGTTTGGTTGTTTGTTACTCTTTCATGCAAAAAGTATCACACGGATTTTGAAGAAGCTTTGTAGTAATATAACTTATGTATCCGAATAACATTTATTTATATTTGGCTATTATTTATGAGGTTTAGGGCGGGTAAAACCGCGGGGTACAGCTAGTTTTTTCATTATTGTAATGTTCATATTGAATTATAGGTACCTACATGTCATAATTCTCATTTTAATAATTGTAACTGCAGCCGCTTCACGGCAAACATGTCTGAACATATAACCTATATACCATCCTACATGCAAAGTAACAATGTATGTATGTATGTAAACACATGATTATGCAAATAAATGTATTCTATTCTATATTTATTAGCTCACGAACTTTTGTCTTGTTTATATAGGTATGACTCATAGGGTGGAACAAGACAAAAATTAGAGAGCTTATAAATCAATGAAAGTTCAATTCATACTTCTTTTGGGTTAAGATATAGTTAGGTACTTGTTATGTAAACATATTGTAGCATACATACATTACAATGTGTAGCATACCAATATTTCAATTTGTAGCAAACATATGTACATATCAATGCACACGGAATTAATTCAAGCTAGTCAAATTAAAATGTGATAGTATGCTAAATAAAAGATAAAATACGTACAGAGACTCACGCCTGTTTCCTAGAGCTGATGTCCAAAACATAACAATTGTTATTTTATATTATGTACTTTTTTTTCACAATCTACCATATAATTTAAAATCATGCTTTTATTTTATCATCTAAATTAGTCATAACGTGAATTTTCGTTTTACTCCCGCTGCGCCTAAAGCGGAGAATTTCATCGTCATCATAATCGTATCAGCGATCTCCCCAAAAGATCTCCACTATGGATTTGTGTCCAGTAGTTCAGTCGACCTCTACACCCCGTCACGGGATGAAATGTGGTGGCGAGACTATGCTGTGAACCACACAACAAAGCGGTGTATTTAACCCAACATAATTTGTTTAACATTCACCTTTGTGTTAGATAAAGGTTTGTGTCCGTATTAGAAGCATTGTCTTGTGAGATCAGCGATGACGACTGCTGTAAGGTCATCATCCAGCGGTACGTCATCGTAGGCCTCGGCTCTCTGACTTAATTTGTCTGTTCATTGTTTAGAGATCTTGCCGAATGTTACATATGATGTTGATGTTTGGCTATTTAGACTATTTACACTTTACAAGGCAACGTGAATATACACTAATGATCTCTTTTATTTCATGTCAAAATTCAAATCAATTATTAGTGTTGTAGTATCAATTATTGTGTTAATCGTGATGACAACAGTCATCACGTATGTATGATGATCATCTATGTATGTATGAAAACCAGAATAACCTAAATTTTTAATACGTAAATTAACTGTATATAGGTATAGTAAATATATATTTATTCTTTCATTTACTTTAGCGATAACGACATTGATAAAGTTATATATTATATATACTTCGTAGCTCGTTCGCATAGTAAATAATTAAATTAAATAAGCATTAACTCAGAGACAAACCTTGTTACCACTTTATTTATTGGTTTAGGACTTTAAATGGAATTAATAAGATTGAAATTGGTGTGGTCCAGTTTAATGTACAGACTGACTAAGGATAACACTTACGGGTTTAAATCAAAGTAGTGATCTAAACTGCGCAGAATGCTAATCATTTAATTATATTAATATAACTTTATTTATTCAGGTACCATTACCCAGTGGTGCTATCAATCACATCGCACAGTGGAACGAATGTATGGGAGCGGTTGGACGTAGACATGTCCGAAAAAAAAGAGTAAAATTATGCCAAACTAATGATGCCATCTTATTCGATTACTTAATGCCTTCATAACTTGTGGTGATGAATTTCTTCATAACTCCCATATTTCGGGAGTAATTTGAGAAAATGTGAAATTTTACTATGAAAATGAGTGTATCGAGCTCTCTCCCTCCTGATTCCGGGCTTGTTTCAAGTAGCGGTGTCTAATATCATAATGCTAATACTAAGAGCTATATTTAATACTAAGACACATAGTGCGCCAAATGTGCACTTTCTGGGATAAAGAGTGATGTTTATTTTATAACACAATTTTTTTATTTTTTGTTTATTTTGTTGATTAAAACCGTTTTTCTAAAGGTTTACCTTATTACAATAACATTTCTGAGCAGCCAATTAGAGAAGATATAAGCTAATTAGGATATATAATTAGGGACTTAAGGTTTACATATAAAACTGATGCACTAATGATTACTGATAAGAACATTGCTATTATTTAATTACTAAATGGCTCTTAATACACTAATTTAGCATGCATCATTTACTAATTATCACAATAACTAATTACCTTGCAATATTTAACAAAGGATACCTGGGATACCTGGATTTTATATAAATAGGTCACTATTAGTAACTTTAAAATCAGTGTTGATTTACACCTCGTTGTATCCAAGCTAATCTCGCAATGTATTTTCCAAATTTTAATACAAATCTTGATATTCACGTTGCTTTATGCGCACGCGCACATAAAGATTTACGCGACTTTAACTATTTGTTCAGTGTTTTAAAAGATAACAGTTGTGTTCAGTTATGTGAAAGTGCTGAAACAAGTTTAAAAGACTGGTGTCGTCGATTTTGCTACCGCATTTATGCAAAATGGACAAAGTCTGGAAGAAGCACAGATAAGTTTCGGAAGAAACATGAGATTTGGCTACAGGCTGCAATTCAATGGCCGGAATTACAGAATGAAAATATGGAACCTTCTACAGAAAATATAAGTGACGTCATCGAGCCCATAATTTCTCCTGCTAAATCTGATGCTTCAACTTGTACACATCCTAGTCCTCGTAAATCTTCAACTTACTTAAAAGTCATACTCTCATCAGTTCTTGTGAATATTTTTGTTAATATATATTTCTGTATATATATAATATATTTATAGACCTCTTCATAAGTCTGTCTGCGGTTTAAAGTAAATACAAATGGGGAAAAAACGTTTTTTTTTTTTAATTTTCATTTCCTTTTATCCCAGAAAGTGCACATTTGGCGCACTATGTGTCTTAGTATTAAATATAGCTCTTAGTAATAGCATTACGATATTAGAGACCGCTACTTGAAACAAGCCCGGAATCAGGAGGGAGAGAGCTCGATACACTCATTTTCATAGTAAAATTTCACATTTTCTCAAATTACTCCCGAAATATGGGAGTTATGAAGAAATTCATCACCACAATTTATGAAGGCATTAAGTAATCGAATAAGATGGCATCATTAGTTTGTCATAATTTTACTCTTATTTTTCGGACATGTCTACGTCCAACCGCTCCCATACATTCGTTCCACTGTGCATCGTTTCAAAATGAATCATAATCCACAATTGTGAATTATGATTTATTTTGAAATTATTTATGTTAGGTTATTAAGGTTTCTTAATTAAGACACCTTTATAAACATACATAAATACATATATTATCTTACAAAACATCTGAATTACGATTTGAACTCTGTTGAAATTTAATCATATAAAATTAGGAAGCATACATATGTACTTGCTGACTAAACCTTAACAGCTGATAACCTGAGCTCCATATCCTGTTCCATATATGTAGGTGCAGTACATGATCGAATGATTGCCCAGAATCAGGCTGCCAGGAGCAGGAGGCAAAATCATAACATACTTGTTTAGATAATTTCACCCAGACTCCGGACAAACAGACATATTCATGCACACAAATATCTGTCCTGGGTGTGAATCGAACCCACGATATGCGGCGTGAAAGCCAAGCATTTACCAACCACGTCAACCACGTTTTGGATTTGGAGGGGTTTGCCGTAGGCAACGCGCTTGGAATGCGAGTAGGCGACCACAGCTGCTAGGTGGTAGTTAGTACACAGGAGGCGGTGCTGCCCGACTACCTGGTGTAGCCCTTAGTCGCCGACGACACCCACGTGATGATATGGTGTGGCCCTGTTATTCTTTCTGGACAGTAAACCACACCTATATATATATAGTTTTATAGTTCATTACTGGACGCAGTGTTACCGGGGACTGGAAATAGCCGCCACTAGAAGAAAACCACACCTAATATATATATAGTACTAGCTGTGGCCCGCGGTGTTACCCGCGTTGAATTTTATATATTTTTTTTGCTATAAACCTCACGGAGCCCGAGATCTTTCCAACGAATGCAAAACCGTGGATATCGGTTCGTGCGTTCTGGAGTTATAGCGTCAGGAAGGAAAACCCGACTTATTTTTATATAGTAGATAGTACAACAATAAGTATAAAATGGCTTTTACATATTTGTTCGTTGGATTCCTGGCCGGGTTCGTATTTCGATTAACGATGAGTTATAGAGAATTAATGAGTCATGAGTTAGCTTCAAAGCACATAATACTCGGAATGTCAGTTATTTAATACATATCGTATATATAAATTCCACGAATGCCTATTTAATGATATCTCTCCTTGGATATCATTATATGGGTGTGGGAAATTCGCCAAATCATTGGTGGCAATTCTGACATTGTTATAATGACTGTTTCATCAAATTTCGTATGAAACGGATATATTTTCGAAAAGTCAAAGTAGAGTTCTTATTACGAAACAAAAAATAGTGGTCAGTTTTTAAAGTGGTAATTGTTTTCTCAGAGTTTATACAACTGATATATGAATATATTAATATCATGGGACAACTAAGACACTGTTATCTGATCCCAAACTAGGCATAGCGTGTATTATGACAATCACACCTCTTTTACTGCCATTATATTCTTCATGCATTCTCGCCGGTTTAGGTACATCTGACCTGGCCTTTCTTGAGAACAACTCCGATTCGGTTAGATAATGTTCTACAAGGTCGCCCTCTTCCGGCCAGGCCAGGTATACGTCTTTTGTCAATCTTCTTTCATTCATAGTTTCTAAATGCCCAAACCATCACAGCATACCTTATTAAATCTTTTTGATATATTGGATATAAAGAACAAATTGACAACGGGTGGTCTTATCACCATAAGCGATCTCGTCCAGATAACCTTTGGATGGATAGGAACTGAAAATAAAGTAAAAAGTAGCAGGAGTGCAACAAATAATAGATTATATTAAGGTTGTTATAAATATAATATTGCAGACTTACTTCGACACATGTAAAAGTATTTTAATAAACGTATCGTGCACTAAATAGGACTTATATGGAATGAACTGCAATTATGTAACTATTACTTTATATAATATAATATCCTGGGACATTATTCACACATGGCCATCTGTTCCCAAACTAAGCAGAGCTTTAAGCAAACCAAAACCAGATACTTAACTGATATAATTACATATACAACTTTTTAATACATATTATTTACATAATTACACCCAAATTCAAGACAAACATACATGTTCATGCACATGAATATTTATCCTGGGAATCGATCCTACGATCTGCGGTGTGAAAGGCAAGTATTAACCAACCATACCTACCTGTTAGTTTGTTTGGTGTAGAACAGAATTGTAGCCCTCGTAAGTTGTAAATATAATCAGCAATGATTAGTAATACGCATTATATTAGTAGATAGTAATATATGAATGTACTATGCCGATCTTAATCTATCATACGTAATGAGTACAAAAATTGGGGTATTATGTTATAGATAATACTTCATGTCTGCTTCTTATCTGGTTACCTACTGGGGTGCAAAAGGAAGAACAAGATAGTCTATATTTAGGCCGCAGGTCGTAGGTTCGATTCCCATTCAGGGCAGATATTTGTGTGAACATGTCTGTTCGGAATCTGGGTGTAATTATCTATATAAGTATGTATTTACAAAAGAAAAGTGATTGGTATCACGGTTTTACCCTCGTTTAAATTTATACATTATCACAGCTCGTCCCTCGTAGGTGATAGCGTGATAATATGTAGCCTATATGTTGACCCGACTTCTTAGTGATATTCATCCAAAATTTGAAGTAAATCCATGCCGTACTTTTTGAGTTTAGCCCGGAATACATAAAGACAAAAATTCTAAAAATTTTATTTTTGGTTTCGAGGTCGATTGTAGATCATGCCTCAAGTACCTATCTATAAAAAAATGTCCTACGATTTTATTATATGTATAGATGGCAGTGTTATCGCGGCAAGAGAGCCCATCCCATCTGTATGTATGAACAGTCTGTGACCTTCCATTGTTAGTTACTGTAAATAGGAGATGTTTAGTGTTCGGAGTTCGGACATGCTAATTTGGCGCGCACGTACAATGTTTCCGTGGATGCTGACCCAGCGAATACGAAAGCGAAAACTGTCACAACAAAAGATTTGTTCGCCAAATCAGTTATCACAAGTTCCGCTTAGCGACAACAATAAATCGTATTACACGAGGCGAAAATACGAAGAGCATATCGCTTGCGATACCGATACAGTATGATACGATATATCATGCAACGTAATTAACGCACACCCTCAAATACCCCAATTAGAATATTATGTTGTAATCATAATACATAGACTGAATTTTTAATTTACCATGTATTCACTAAATTAGTTTCTTGGAATAAAGTTTGATTTTCTTTATTTTGTATTGAATGATGGAATTTGTATGAATACAAATAAAACTGCGATTTTAAAAGTGTTATTACTTTGACTTACTGTCCATTTCAATTTGTTTTGACTGTACAGGGTTACTATGACAATAATTTCCATAGTTGTATTATTTTAGAATAAAAAATGACCTATATTAAAAATTATATAAATCGATTCTGAGCAAACCATTTTCAGGATGTGCGTTAATTAAGTTACATGTTCTGTGCACCCTATCCCGGCCGCGTTTGGTCCCGTTTCTATGTTTTGGCCCTTATAATAGGTCTTTGACCTACCTATGAAATTGCCGTTTTGTATGAAAAAATTTAAACGAATTTTTTTCATGAATTTTTTTATTTGTATTAATCGAAGTAATCACCCATGCAATCAATGCATCTTTGCCATCGCAGTGGCAGTTTATTGATGCCCTTCTTAAAGAAATCAGCTGGACGGGAGGCAACAAATTCTTCAAAGGCATTTTGTACTGCCTCTCGGGTATTGAATTTTTTTCCCGCCAAGAAGTTATCCAAATTCTGGAAAAAGTAGTAGTCTGTAGGCGCAAGGTCTGGTGAGTAGGGCGGATGACGGAGAGCTTCCAACCCCAGTTCTTGCAACTTGGAGACCGTCTGCTGTGCAGTATGAGGTCGCGCGTTGTCGTGCAGGAGCAGCGGAGACGAGCGATTGACCAATGCTGGTTGGAGATGCGCCAGCTTCTCCATCATTGTGCTCAGTTCTTCACAGTACACATCTGCAGTAATGCTCACCCCGTTTGGTAAGAAGCTGTGATGAATCACACCGGCGCTAGACCACCAAACAGTGACCATCACTTTTCTAGGGGTAAGTTTTCGTTTAGGGCATTGTTTAGGTGCTGAACCAGGATCCAACCAACTTGCTGAGCGCTTGCGGTTATCAAACAGAATCCATTTTTCATCGCAGGTAACAATGCGGTTCAAAATTCCTTCATTTGTGTGTCTGTTGAGCAGTGCAAGGCACGTCTCGACGCGTACTTCGCGCTGGCGATCATTGAGTTCGTGGGGCACCCATTTGTCAAGCTTTTTTACCTTGCCAATTTGACGCAAATGGACCAATATTGTTTTGACGCTAACGTCGAAAGCTGCTGCTAATTCAGCCGTAGATTGTGTATCATCAGCTTCCACAACCGCCTTTAATTCGTCATTGTCGACCAAAGTCTTCGGACGACCGCGAGGTTCATTTTTCAGGTCGAAATTTCCAGAACGGAAGCGAGCAAACCAATAACAGGTGGTGCGTTGGTTTGTAGTGTTAGCTCCGTAAACGTCGTTGATGTTGCGTGCCGCTTGTGCCGCGTTGCTGCCACGACGGTACTCATATTCCATAATTACTCGAATTTTTTACGTATCCATGATGACGAAAAAGATTGAAATGCGATGAAAATGTAACACTAATCAATAAAGAAATGACTACTTTTGGAAAAAAGAATCCATGTTTTTAAAATAAAATTAATTTGAAATTAGAATTCTTAGCCAAACAAAAATTATTTTGATTTGAAATGGCCAGTACTGCAGAACGGCAATTTCATAGGTAAAGACCTAATATAATACTAAACGTGTGGCGCAGCGGCTTAGATAGTCGCCTCGCCGCTTCGTATCGCGGGTTCCAGTCCCGCGCCGGACAACAATTTGTGTCACCCATAAATAGTTGTTCTGAGTCTGGATGTAATTTGTGTCTTTCTATTATATGTTTGTAAAGTACCCCGCGACACAGGGATTAGATTGCCAGGTGCTAGCGTTCTTTTTGATGTGAAACATCTATAGCCGCACGTAAAACGTCGCCACGCTATACGATAGTAGTGTGTACGGTGTGGTGACGCGTCGCCATGCGCAATCGACTTTTTATTTTATCATTATGACATATTTAGTTCCTATCACAATATGTTCTTTTCTGCATATTACTTTTACAAAATAATGTCGATGTTTAAAGGCGTCCCGTGACGGCTCACAATTTTTTTTTTTTAAAGTAGAAAAAATTGCTTAAAGCTTGCCATATCGTTACAGTATTACGAGTATCACCGGTATGATAATCGATTTATAAATGTGGCATTTATTATTATATTTGTTTATTTGTAAACATTGGTCGTGATATAATCCCAGAGTCGGATGGAGTGATATAATGTATGCGCGCTGCGCTCCGAACTACTTTCTCTTGAATTCGGCCGCGAAAGTTGTCTCACGCGCACTTTCTACACACCCAGCGCACTGCCTTCTTATTACTATACTATATGTTGCCTTTTTAATAACATTGACGGTCTCGTTGGTCTAGCGGTAGCGTGTTCACCCGCAGACAACGAGGTACTGGGTTCAAATAACGGGCCGGGCCAATAAGTGATTTTGGGACTTTAAAAAGAAAAATTTCTCAGCATCAGAGCGAAATATGGGATTTGGCGGTATTATGCCTCAGAGAGCACGTAAAGCCGTCCGTCCTGTACCTGATCTCTTTCCGGTCGTGTCGCTAGGCGTCCCATCGGATCATGAGAGTGATGGAATAGAAAGTGCTCCTGTGTTTGCGCACACACTTGAGCACTATAATATGTCCCGCGCAGATGGCTAATCTCTGTTGAGACTGGCCGCCGTGGCCGAAATTCGGCTAGGAGGACATTTTTATTATTATTATTAATAACATATACTTCGTATATACGAGCCACATGCCTTTTCATTGTTGATGTAGACCCTTAAGTTAACTCATATAACATGGGTTTATTCAAGGCTAGAGTGAACAGGCATCTTATGGGTACGCGCGGTCCACCTTCGACCACATCTTCACTTACCAGCAGGTGAGATCGTGGTCAAGCGCAAACCCACTTTGCATTAAAAAAATCCTTAGTACAAGCTCTGTTTAGTTTGGGTTTGGTATCAGATGGTCGTGTGTGAAAAATGTCCCAGGATATTATTATATAACTAGCTGTGCCCGCGACTTCGTTCGCGTGGATGTCGGAACTTGACAATGTATTTTTTTGCGTAAAGCGCTGTGGGAGGATACCGATACAATGTTTTTTAATTTTATTTAGTGTTTCTTTATTTTGCCTGTGGAACCATCTGGAGTGTACACAAAAACTTTATTGGGGTTGTTTACGCGTGAAACAGCTACGTATAGTTGACCATGGGAAAAGCATCCAATACTTAGGTCCACCCCCGCAACGGATAATGTCTGGCCCTGAGCTTTATTAATCGGCATGGCATAACAGAGACTGACTGGGAATTGCACTGGTTTGAAAGAGAAAGGAAAGTTTTTAGGAATTATAGGTATCATTGGAATAAAAACAATATCACCGGCGCCGCAACCTGTTAATATTTCAGCTTCGATAATGTTTTGCTGCAGATTTGTGACTTTGAGCCGAGTGCCGTTACAAAGTTTGGGAGGACATAAATTTCTGAGGAGAATTATTGGTACACGGATTTTTAAAACTATTTTGTGGGCTGAAAGTCCGGGTGTGCTGAGGGAATCCAAAAATTCTACCAGGTAGTGCGTGGCGTCATCTTCTTCCATAACTGTATTTATTGAGCTATATTCTTTACTATTCCCGGACGCATGATTCTATATTTTGAAATTAATTGCCGCAGCTTGGTCATTGCGGGGAGTCAAAATAGCTCGCTGACATAGCCAAGAACCAGCTTGATTTCCCTTGTTAGTGGTTTGTGGTCTCCGTACACAGAAGAAATTTGCTCCTGCTGTGATGTAACGTAAGAGCAGAGATTGCCAATCAAAATAACTTCCATCTTCTTGTACGTGCGGGGTATGTGCCATCGCCTATTTTTTACAATAAATTGGCAAACTCCTGTGCATGTTCGCAGCCTCTGACTGATCGGGCTCCCTCCTATACTTATAACTATCTCTTGAATAGCCAATAAGGACCTGTTGTGACAAATTTCACGTACCCTGTCAGGAATTTCTCCATCAGTATTTAGTTGTACATGTCTCATAAAATCTTCAGCAAACTTGTCATGGTACTTTTGCCATAACTGGTTAGCACCCGATAACGCACAAAAGGTCAATAAGATGGCAAACAAATGTCGCAAGCGATGTGGACTATCGATCACGCATGCTTCCGCTAGAGCGTCATCCCAATGCTGACCTCCATCTAATAAATGGCGTGCTCGGCAAGCGGCCTGGTATGTGGGATGTTCAATATCATCAACTTTACGGCGCTCAGCAAAAGACGTAGGTCCTCGCACTACATGGACCAGACTGTGGGATGAACTCACACGTGAGCACGCCACGTGTACATGCCCGCCTTCCTTAAGTCAATTCCAGCTAACTTGAGAGTTGGACTTTGCGATTTGTTGATGGTTATCGCGACACACGCTTTTATAGGGAACTTCAGTATTTTAAACTGAAAAGGGAGATCATTTGGCACTAACGGAATACGTGACACGAACACTGTTTCTCCCTGGGCGGATCCAGGCATAATAGTAGCCTCTATAACACGATGCAAAGTTTTGACTTGAAGCCTAGTGCCGTTGCAAAGTTTAGGTGGATTCAAATTCCTCAGAACCATTATAGATATACCCACACGCAATATACATATTATACGCCCCTATTATACGCCCTTAGAGGTGGAAATTCATAAATTCTGAAATACATATTTTTATTTTTAACGGAAACGCCAAATACCAATTTTCATGCTTTTCACTTAAAAAATTATACACTTTTCATACAAACTTACATCCCCTATTTTACGCCCTGGGGGGTGGAATTTCCAAAAATTCCAAATTATTTATTTTTATTTTTAGCTGAACTACTAAATATAAGTTTCAATGCCTTTAACTTCAAAAATGACGGATTTTCATACAATCTTTCATTATCTATTTTACCCCCTTAGGGTTAGTATTTCCAAAAACCCTTCCTTAGTGAATGCATACGTCATAAAAAGTACCTGCCGGCAAAATTTCAAGTCTAACCCCAGCCGTTCAGGCTGTGCGTTGATATGTCAGTCAGTCAGTTTCCTATTTTACATAGGTAGGTATATATTTGTGCTGAGAAAATTATGAGAGACAGGGTTTATTTACTACATTCAAATACATTCAATCGGACAGGCTCAATAAAATTCGAATCGTCTGTACATTCGCGTTACAAACGAATCGACAGCACAAACTTTCGATCGACTGACATTATAATTTAAAATTAAATTCTGACAAATCCAACCTTGTACATAATTCAATTTGCCCAAAGAAAACAGAATATTTTAATAACCAATTTTGGACAACGACATACTTCTAGCCAACCAAGACTTTATTTCGAAATAATTCGGAACATTCAAAGCCCTAATCTTAACACCGCGAGTCAAAAGCAATGCACAACGACATCTATCGAAATAAAATTCAACTATCAAGCACAACGACATCTATCGAAATAAAATTCAACTGATCTATCGAAATAAAAATCAACTATCAATAATTTAAAATTAAATTATAACAAATCCAACCTTGTACATAATTCAATTTGCCCAAAGAAAACAGAATATTATAATAACCAATTTTGGACAACGACATACTTCTAGCCAACCAAGACCTTATTTCGAATCAATTCAGAACATTCAACCCTACGTAACTCATGCGATCAGCAAACACGGGCAAATCTTAACACTGCGAGTCAAAAGAAATGCACAACTACATCTATCGAAATAAAAATCAACTATCAACCTAGTTCATTCAGAAAAGAGATGTCATAATATGCACAATGACATCTATCGGACAGATAAGTAGTTCAACTATAAACATTAGTTCATCTTGAAGTAACGAAATGTGTGTTATTTTTCTTCAAGATTACTTTAAAATCTAATATCTTTTGATAGACTGAACCGATTGCAATAAAACAAAAACTAAATGTTACCTCAAGTTACGCTCAATCGTTGTGTATAAAAGTTTTCTACATTGCTTTCGTATATTTTACGTGATACCCGAACATATAAACAGACAAACAGACAAACAGACACACAGACAAACAGACAAAAATTCTAAAAATGCTGGAAATGGGTTCTATGGGTTGTTCTTTAATACCCTGGCTATTCTTTTTGGATTTTCTTTTGATGTACAAAAATTATTTTTCTACAGATTTATTATATGTATAGAAAATATTAGCTTTCTGTATTTCTTCTCCATATGAACTTTAACTGTTCCAAATTTCTATACTCCTCCGTCCGCGCAATTTTCGTAAAAAGTATTTGCTTCACGTATGAATAAATATTATGATAACATTGTAGTTTGTTACCATTACACGTAAATCGACAGATGCGCAACTAATTGTAGTCCTTCATTTTATTAAGTAGTTATTTAATTAAATAATATGGTTTAAACGGACCACCGTCTAAGTACATACAGTGTTATTATATTCAAGTAACATTTGTGTTGTTACTGTTGAACAAATGTTTGTACAATGGTTGGCATTGATCAACGTGTAGGTTGGAAAGCTAGGTGAAATGGTTAGCTTCGCTAGAGTTGAACCAACACGTCACCTAGTCGGACCACTTTCACTGCATCTAAAGCAACGCTGAAAGCCTAACTGCTAACATTCAAACCGATGCTTTACTCTCCTGAGATAACATACGGTGTTTGCAGTAAGAGTGGCAACGTCGCAATTCATTGTCATGTTTTGTAGGTTTTAGTGGCACAGAAAATATTGTATGGAAATGTTTCGATTCTTAACTATGCAAGACTAGTTTGCAACGAACACACGATAATCTTCTCAGTTGGGGCGCATTGGATCCGGTGGTAGCATTAAAGCGCGACCATCGTTATTAACACAAGGTCCGTCATAATAATAATACCTTAATATAGACAGAACCATTGACAATATGTAGTAAAGATATTAGACTTAAACTAGATAATTAAACATAATCTCTTGACAATAACTTGATACGAGCTAGCTAAATATCAATGCTATAATAAAATAAATTTTATAAATGTTTTCATACAATGTGTACCTAAATATCTATGTTACTAGAAATAATAATGTATACAACTATATTACTACAAACATGTTCAGACTATTTACAAGCGCTTTTTTAAAGTCTATGTGAATAATAACCTTTTTTTTTAAAAAAAATCCAGTGAACTGAGAATAGTTTTATATACATACTAGCTGTGGCCCGCAGATTTACCCGTTAAATGTTATAAATGCCTATGTGTTATTCGGATATATAAGCTATGGATGCATACATATTGAAATCTCAAAAATTAAAAAAAAAAACCTTACAATAACACACCTCCATTCAAAATACCTTGAATAAAAATACGTAAGCAAATGATTCCTACATAAAAAATACCTAAGTTCAAAATACCGATCGGACTAAATATCTTTGGAAGACTGCTCGGCCTAATGGCTCGTCATTCAAACCTAACCTAACCGATACAATATCTGTACCTGAGATTTTGAGTTCCTTCGTTTTTTTAATGAACCATTAGGTATTTTTATTTTAGGTACTTTGAAAGGAAGTGTTTTAACGTGATGTTTTTAATTTTAGAGATTTAAATTCGTACCCATAAGCTATATTACTGCAAAGTGTTATCAAAATCCGTTGGGTAGGTAGTTTTTGCGTTAACGAGTAACAAACATCTATAAATCCGTACTCCCAAACTTTCTTATTTTTAACTAGCTGTGCCCCGCGGTTTTACCCTCGTTAAACTTTACAAATTATCACAGCTCCTCCCCCGTAGGTGATAGCGTGATAATATGTACCCTATATGTTGACCCGACCTCTTAGTAATATTCATGCAAAATTTGAAGTAAATCCATGGAATAGTTTTAGAGTTTAGCCCGGACATACATACAGACAAACAGACATAAATTCTAAAAACTATATTTTTGGCTTCGATATCGATTGTAGATCACGCCCCAAGTTTCCTTTTTAAAAAATATGCAATGTACAGTTTTGACTTTCCTACGATTTTATTATATGTATAGATAGATATTAGTAGGATATGGCTTTTACGGAAGATGAAGCGTGGGTAGGCCCCCTACAAGATGGACCGACGATCTTAGCCCAAGTCCGGAAGTTATGGAGTTCTTTGAGGTAGGCCTTTGTCCAGCAGTCTTTTCCGAAAAGCCCATGGTCTTCTACTCTTCTGAAACTAGAAACTTACAAAAGCCTTAGGGTGCTAGGCAGATATGTAGGTGTTTATATCCTTCTCTCTTTATATGCGGTGGGTCAATGGGGAAAAAAGGAGAGGGACAGAAGTATAACATGCTCTCCCAAGCATCACTGAGTTCGTGACTTTGGGTTACTAATAATTATTTTGTGGCAGAAAATACCACGAACACTTTTTGGCCCGACGCGACAGATAAATTAACCATCTTTTTCTGCTGTAATACTACCTCGGCGAAATCAACAAGTCAGTCTAATTTGTTTAAAATTCAATAATTAATGCATTGGTAATTATATGCTGTTAAGTGATTGCGCAATCCAATATAGTTTTGCATACACCACGTGGTTAATCTATAACAACCACAAGCGGTGCACGTTTGCATTCGTTTGTACTGCTGTAGTATAAAGATATAATAGTAGGTAATCTTGGAACTGACACATGCCGCGTTAGTTTGTCTTTTTATGAAGGTTTATTACACTCGGGTAGGGTAATTCAAACCGAATGGGCAAGTCAAAGACTACCCGTACCCCGAGCGTGATGAGCGCGGGGTAAAGAAAAAACGAAGAAGAATGAAAAAAGATTTATTCAAAACGTTGCACAGACAACAAAAATATATAAAATAACAATATAATAAAAGATAAAATACAAAAAAAATAAAGGCACTTGTTGTCCGTGCAAGTCTGGTACGAAGAGAATACAAATACCTTCCATCCTCTCCTCGCGCGGCTTAGTTATTATTAATTTATCTTGCACACTGAACGCTTTTCTTCTGTTTTTATAAGTATGGGCCTATGGGCAAAGGCTACGCCCGTCTCTTCGGGTTTTAAAGTTTTAATTATTTATTCTGATAACGATTAACTTAAGGTTAATGTCTAGCCACAATACCGGTAACCACAGCTTAACATGCGCTCCAACGTAAAATTACGCTCAAGTATGAGACCTATTAGGAAGTCATCCATCTATAGGCAAACAGCGCGATATGGTGCTTAACGTCGCTAATTATTTACGGACCAGTGAGAGAAACAGGGTACAAACGCCTGAAGTATAGTAACAATACACCGAGATTGATATCTGTGTAGAATTTATCTGTTTTACTACTATTTATGTATGTACAGTAAATGTTTAATGAAAAGCTACGTATTTAGGTATAGTTTATACACGTACTCGTATCGGACCATTCATTGAACTTATCTGTATTACTATATTTGTAGTATTTGTAATACGCTGTTGGTTCGTACGGTCTTTGTGCAATGCGTGTCCGACTCATTTTAATCAATAGTGAACTGATTATCTACGGATGGAGGCTATTGATTAACATGTTTTTGAAAAATAAGTATTTTGTTCCGATATATTGGTCATTATATTCGTATGTAGGTATACAGTGCGTCCAATTAATCGGTGATATCGTTATCATCATGTCAGCAAAAGTACGTCCACAGCTGGACAAAAGGCCAAAAAATGGGGGGATATGCCATAATCGCCACGCTTGGCAGACGGATTGGCGATCGCTGTTTGATGGTCATAGTTCACAGAAAAATGCTGCGGCCCGTTCTCTGGTAGGTATTCCCACGGTCGATTTCTACGCCGCCCATGGGATGAGATGGGGTGATGATATTTTAGGCCGCCTCCACACAGCATATCGTTAAACCAATTAATTATAAAATGATTTAAAACATCTTCCTGGTATAAAATGGTATTTGTTTATTTTATAATTACTCAAGGTTTTACTTATAAAAAAGTCAGCTCATCAATTTATTAACAAGTTGTTAGTTTTATGTACAAAGGACATGCTGCCATCTAGTTGCAGAGTCGGGAGTCTCTTTAGGCTCTTGCTTGAGGCACAGTTTCTTAACATCGCCGTAAGATGGCGCTATGCTTAGTGATTCTTAGCATTTGGCGGCGCTACGAAAATATAGAGTCCGTAGTAATTTATACCGCCATTGGATATCATTTATTAATACTTAGCCTTAATTTTTTTTGGAAGTAAATTTACTTGAATCCTCGCCTGAGCTTTATATAACATTCAGTACGTCAGTGAGTAAAAAAAAAATATGATTGTCTCTTGAAAGTAAAGTTGTTCAGGTAGTATATTGATGTTAGCTTAAATTGTCAGTTAATTGTTTACCTCAAGGGCGTTAGAATTTACAAAAACTAGGAAAAGAGTAAACGTCGAGGTCTTTTGTCTCCAAACAGCGGCGTCACCCCAACTGCGGAAGGTCCTCGGCACCAACCTTGATTTCATGCATTTACACACTCCATTTGAGTTTTAGATTTATTCCAAGCTACCGGCACTGACGTGCTGTTGGCGTGGTTGGCAAACGCTTGCTTTTCACGCCGTTGGTCGTGGGTTCGATTCCCACCCAAGACAGATATTTGTGTGCATGAACATGTCTGTTTGTAATTATCTATGTAAGTATGCTTAAATACATACTTATTTAGATAATTACACCCAGACTCGGGACAAACAGACATGTTCATGCAAACAAATATCTGTCATGGGTGAGAATGGAACCCACGACCTGCGGCGTGAAAAGCAAATTATATTTTTTTAGGATTTTATTAGAAAAGTAGTATATCAGTTATTTATTTATTTTTATTTTGTTTAGAAGGTACAGTTACAGATATCAGATTATATAATATAAAGTATACAACTATATTAATACATTGTGTGTGAATCTGAAATCCAATTACAACTATACACAACACTTGTAGTAGACAATACTTCGTTATAAGTTAAATTAAAGTAAATCTTAAGTTAAGTTAAAAAATTACAATTAGATGTAAGTTAATTACTATTACATTTTGTTATATTGAAGTAGAAAATATTTGAACCTGCTGAATTTGTCGTGAAATATGTCTGTGTGTGAGCAAATAGCGTTATAATTTCTACACATTCTATAGTTACCTGGTTTCCATAGTACAAGCTCTGCTTAGTTTGGGATCAGATGGCTGTGTGTGAATAATGTCCCAGGATATTATTATTATTACTTTGGCTCTTGATGTCAGTATTCTTTAATCACACATCTACGTAACTAAGTGTATTCATGTTGGCACCGATTCAACCTCACACCATCGAAAGTAAATATTGTTGCGTCTCTCTAACAAAGTGATGGACTGATTTAAATTGGCGATGATGCCATATTTATCTTCAATAGAAATGGTAAACCTCTTAAGTTTCACGTTAACGGATTTACCACCGAATAAACCATCATTTTACGGCAAAGTAGGATAGAGGAAAAGCAAGTGTCATAAAGCTGTAGGTATACAAATAATATACAATTTATCGTATTATTAAATTTAATAATAAAGTAATAAATAGCTTGGGACAACTAAGACACTGCCATCTGATCCCGACAGACAACTGCTAAACATATGCATACATTTCTAAAAACATTCATATTATAGAGAAATTACACAAATATAATTGTGCTCAACACACAAAGATGTCCTGGATGGGGTCAAATCCACGACCTAGTAATCAGTGTCACTAACCACTAGACTGGTCCCAAAGTGATAGGCGAGGTTAAGCAACTAGGCTGGCGGTCAGTCCATACATGGCCAAAGTTGTTTATTTTTTAAGCGTTTCCGTACTTCAGAGGGCACGTTAAGCTGCC
Organism: Pseudoips prasinana; assembly: GCA_951640165.1. Classification (NCBI taxonomy): domain Eukaryota; kingdom Metazoa; phylum Arthropoda; class Insecta; order Lepidoptera; family Nolidae; genus Pseudoips; species Pseudoips prasinana. The sequence goes on from OX621260.1 coordinate 25,288,010, forward strand.
AGTCATTAGGCAACAGACGTCAAGTAACATGCCAGAGACCTAATGGACGGCTTGAACAACTCTGACACTAGGGTAAACACTGCCCATACGACTGGACGAACCGTATAGTGATATTTTAATAATACACAGTGACGTTAACACTTTATCCTAACGAGTCGCATGTTTTCCTGTTCATTTCCCATTAAATTGACTTGATGGTGTTTACGCAAAACTTGTGAATATATAGGTACACTAATAAGCTATTTTGCATAAATAAATGACGTTAATCCTTTATTAAGTTAACAAACATTCTATGACATCAGCACACATCAAAAACTAAGCTGATATAAAACCGATGCACACGGTTTTGTTACTATTTTATTAAAAATAAAAAAGATTTTTATTTACGTAGACTTAAAAAAAGCGCTTGTAAATAGTCAGGATTGTATGAAAACATTTACAATCAGATTTATTTTGCAATAGTAATGATATGTAGCTAGTTTATATTAAGTTATTTTCAAGGAGATCATGTATGGGCCAAAAATGACTGGGGACTTTTCTGTAAAAAGTAAATCTTCTTAGCATCAACCCGAAGTCTGGGAGTTGGTGGTATTACACTCCGTGCCTCGGAGAGCACGTATTGTCGTCGGTCCTGTACCTGACCTCTTTCCCGTCGTTTCGCTGGGCGTCCCATCGGATCATGAGAGTGATGGAATAGAAAGTGCTCCTGTGTTAGCGCACACACTAGTGTACTATAATATGGTTAATCTCTATTCAGATTAGCCGCCGTGGAGGAAATTCGGCTAGGAGGACATTACTCACAAATCAAGTTCCAAATCCATAAATTGAAAGAGATATGGTGAACTTCCTCACAAAAATTTCATAGCATCCCCTTGATAGGTAGGTATATTTCCTCAATATGCATGTTGTATTTATAATTATATTTTATAAATAATATTACTAATTAACTATAATAATATATTTATATATAACCTAGATTTATTAGATAATTGTTTCGACCTCAAGGACCGTTTCAAATGCACATGACAGATATTGTATAAAATGTTGTATCGCAATGATTAAACGCTGCGCTTTTTCTATTAACACTGGTGGTGGATATATTTAAGATTAATTTAAAATATTTTAAATTTAAAATATTTGTTTTTAACTTGCTTGTGTATTCAAAGAGTCGTCGCGGAATTGTTTTTAATTAAATAGAAACTTTTTGCTGGATAACAGAGACGTGCTTTTTTAATTACGTAGATAGGTAATATAGGTAAAAATTACAACTGTCTATTGAAATAAGTTAAAAGAATAGTTTGACTTTCAAGTAGAAATACTGAATAAAAATAGGATTTGCAATAAGTTTGACCTTCTTTGGCGTTCACTGATATTTTTGTGTTAAGTACAAAATCTAACGTTCTATAAACTGTTTATCTATGGCACAGGTGTTTAATATAGATGAATACAAAACCGGCGAATATTAAGATCATAACTAGATGCTCTCATCGGATTTTTTTATTGGCGAGGTTAAGCAACTAGGCTCGCGGTCAGACCATAGATGGGTGACTGCCAAAGTGGTTTAATTTCTGAGCCTCTCCGTGCGAGGGCACGTTAAGCCGTCGGTCGCGGTTGTAGTCATTGGACAACAGTCATTAAGCTATGTCAGAGGTCTACTGGGCGGCTTGAACAACCCTGACACTAGGGTAACCACTGCCCATACGATAAGATGAGTAGTATTAGAATGTTGTATTAGAAAGTGACATTAAATATTAGTGACATATATTTATTTGATTTTCTCTATAACTTGATAAATGAACACTTACGAACATTTGTGTAGTCTCGACTCTCTATAATATTTATAAGTAGACATATTAATAAAGTAATTAAGTAGGTATATAGGTATAAATCCAATATTAACAAAATAATTACTACTCGTATAAGTCTTAATACAATAAACATAATATGAGGCCATCATTCTGACTGACTAAAGTTTTCATACGTGAACCCGTAAGAGCCGTAACTATCTGCTATTCTTCCATAGAAACGTACATATACTTATTTTTCCAACCTGGATTTTTATGTTTTTTTTGGATATACTTATTTTTGTACAATATATGACACTTCAAAAAACATATAGCAAGTTTGATATAAGTTGCAAACGGCTGAAAATACTATTATTATATATATTCGGTAAACAATTCTGGCGATTTGTATAAAATACCAAAATAAATATCTTAGGACAACTAACAGTCCCCCATCTGATCCCAAACTAGACAGAGCCTGTGCTATGTCAACCAAACAACTTATGGATAAACATCATCATCATCATATGAGCTGAAAGAGGTCCACTGCTGGACAAAGGCTTCCCCCAAAGATCTCCACAATTGCCGGTCTTGCGCTATCCGCATCCAGCAGTTTCCACCGACCCGCACAAAATCATCGGTCCGTCTTGTAGGGGGCCTGCCCACTTATGGATAAACATACTTGTATATTTATAGATGAATTAAACCTACATACAGAACAAATAATCGTGTTTATCACACAAATATATATCCCGGGTAGAAATCGAATACGAGTCAAGCTCCCTATCAGACAGTTTTATTAAAATAATAATTTAAATCCGTTCAACTGACAGGAGAATACAAATCTTATTTTTTTTTGTGTAATTGTTCCTCTTATACTCATTAACTCGCCACATGGCGGCAAATATACAACTACTTGTACTCAAAAGCCATTAACCAAGTGTGAACACGTGTTACTGCGCAAGAGTAAAACTGCTTTATCTAAGCCGATAATACCCATGGTTACGTACACTAATTAGACAAAACAACCAAACGACCAATAGGACGGCTTCTAACACATGGCAATTGACATACATTTAAGCAATATGAAACCATCCATATTCATACTTTATTTGCTCCGTACTTAAGTCTTAACGTAGTACAAAACCAAACAAAACATCGAAACCTTACTCTAGAAGGCCTAAATCTATACATATAATAAAATCGTAGGAAAGTTAAAACTGTACATTGAATATTTTTTAAAAGGGATACTTGGGGCGTTATCTACAAACGAAGTTGAAGCCAAAAATATAGTTTTTAGAATTTTTGTCTGTGTGTCTGTTTGTCTGTATGTATGTCCGGCCTAAACTCAAAAAGTACTACATGGATTTACTTCAAATTTCGCATTAATATTACTAAGAGGTCGGGTCAACATAGGTATAGGCTACATATTATCACGCTATCACCTACGGGGGAGGAGCTGTGATAATTTATAAAGTTCAACGCGGGTAAAACCGCGGGGCACAGCTAGTTATCTATATAAGTATGAATTTACAAAAGAAATGTAGTATATTAGATATCTGGTTTCCATAGTACACAGCTCTGCTTAGTTTGGGATCAGATGGCTGTGTGTAAATAATGTCCCAGTGTAGGTATTATTATTATACTGGTTTTCAAATTCGTAAAGAAAAATTTGCCCTGTGTCTAAACCATATGCCATGTATGACACTGTCCATATTCTTACTTCAAGCATATAAAGTAATTTATACTACACATATAACTCTTCCGAAGCAGTTGTTGTTCAGCAGTGACCCTCCATGTCTCTGAAACCAGCTGACGTAAAATTAGGGTTTCCATCCTAGAATTTAGCAACCAGGACAAGTCGCGTGAAAATCCTGGATTTTGGAGCCCAGAACCCGGCAAGTCGAGTCATAACCGTCCCGCCACTCACTGCCATTGTCACACCGCGGCGCGCGATACGCAAACTTTTTGAACCCGGACTACAAATGAAACCCCGTCCGGACGATCCCCGAACGCCCTCTAATCTAGGATAAACCCGGGGTAACCCGGACTGATGGCAACCCTATACACATATATAACTCTTCAGAAGCAGCAGTAGGAGTTTTCAAATTTGTAAAGAATTCTAATATGCCATGCGTCTAAGCGATATGACGCTATCCATATTCTTTATAGCAAAACAAAGCCAACATTTATCGTACACTAGACCTTCGAACCAATTGAACGCAAAAACCATACGGGCTTACTAATCTGTTTTAAATGACTCGGTGATAAGGTATCGTTTCTTCTCAGTATAAAAATAGACAGTACAGAAACACACAAACATGCGCATCGACAAGACCCCTAAGCGGTTGTCGCGGTGCTGTCAGTAGTGTCAAAACGATTGTTGGCGTATAAGTTTATTTCCGCAATCTTTCTAAATGTCCACGTGCGTATTGCGTAGTATACAGCTGTTTGAATTCGGCTTCATCGAAACGGGAGCTTTCGTATTTCAACCGTCCTGCTGATTTATAAAACAAATATGTTTTTATATAACATAATAATAGGTATCTAAAACATTAAAAGTTACAACCCCCCAGCTTCAATAGAGCGTATTCTAGGTAAGTATTTCATCAACTAGGCTTAAGAGAGGTAGGGCACAGCGTTCATTCGCTCAAAGAGCAGCCCGACTGGGGAAGTACCTCCACCTTACAGAAGACATTCTTTAATAATAACTTTAATGTTGTGTTGAGTGTGAGTAAAGTCGCCAGAGCTCATTGGGGTGGGGGGAAGGGTCAACAACACTTGTTTGCTGACTCTTAAAGGCCGGCAACGTACTCGTGACACCTGTTGCGAGTGTCCATGGGCGGCGGTGATCACTTACCATCAGATGACCCGCTAAAATAATTACCTTACTGTCCATATTTATACTGTGGTTTCGTTGAGACTAAAACGTAAATAAATAGGCGGTATGCTAGTTAGATTGGCGCCATTCAAATTGGAGCGATGATTTGTAAAAACGCGTAGTCCTTGGGCATTCAACTCCAAACCGTTACGAATCACCGTTCAAACCTAGCCTTAATCAGTCTCTTTTATTTTTGCACCGGCCGCAATGTCCCTTTCATTATTTCCCATGTACATTTTCATTACGATTTTTTGCAGATTCCTGTAATTAGTTACTGTTACTGGAAATAGCTCTTTTGACACGGTTAAAGAAAAACGTTACTAAACTTGACAAATTAGAGGCTAGCAGTATAAATTAGCAACTGGAGTGATCTTAAATTGTCTGCCTTTTTGGTTTAACGGTAGCATATTTAACATCAGATGATGAGACCCAGTTTCGATGCCGAAATAAGGTCACAATAATTGGTAAATGTGTATATACATTATACATACATTATACATACTATGTCTCACAAATCACGTATAAGTCGTCAGTACTGTACCTGAGCTCTCTCGAGTAATTTTAGTTTTCAAATCAAATCATTTATTATTTCATAACTTTTTGGGTATTACAAGATCATAGATAATGAAATAAGTTTCACCAAAAGATGCCTAAGAAGACGTTTGAAATATACAATAGTAACTTAATAAAATACCATAATAAACTACTACAGAACGTAAAAAAAAACAATAGAAAAGCTTTCCTAATAATTTCCTGGCGCTTTGAGAACTTCTGCGTTTGCGCATACGTTTGGGTATTCGGTATACGCGTAGTTTCCGTTGAGACTGATTGCCATAGCCCGAGATCATAAGATGTAGGACGTTATAATATAATTTTAACTTTGGTACAATATAAAAAAAATACTATTTTTGAAGACTTATTATTGTTCTTTTAAAATAGTATTTTATTTTAATAATAATATCCTGGGACATTATTTACACACGGCCATCTGATCCCAAACTAAGCAGTGCTTGTACTATGGAAACCAGATAACTGACATACTACATATGCTACTTCATTTGTAAATACGTACTTATACAGATAATTACACCAATACTCAGGCCGAACGTCACATGTTAATGCACACAAATATCTGTCCAGGATGGGAATCGAACCCACGACCTCCGGCGTAAAAAGCAAACATTTGCCAACCACGCCAACAGGCCCATCAATGCTGGAAAAATGCTGCGCATTCTGTAACAATGCAGTGCCTCGTGTTTCTGCAGAACAAAGCCGGTTGACAATAGGAAGTAGGAAAATATGCTCAATGGCAAGCGCATCCTAAGGAGCTACACATTACAACAATTACCATAAACCTTTGTGTAGGCTGACGAGTCTAAAAATACGCTGTATTAATTTTAATATAATAACGCTGAATTTCACGAGAAAAACGTAAAACCAGAAATATATAAGAGAAATAGCTAAATATCACTACCATTATAAAATAAATTGTATAAATGTTTTAACCATCCGTGTACCTAAATATCTGTAATAAGTAAAAGTCTACGTGATTTAAAACCTTTTTTTATTTAAATGTGAACACTGGTGTGTGCGTGACGGCATAGAATATCACCCCATCTCATTCCGTGGGGGGGGGGGGGGGGGGGGTGTAGAAGGCGACCCGAGGGAATATTTACCAGAGAACGGGCAGCAGCGTCTCACTGTGTACTATGAACAACATACTCGTACCAATTTGTCCCGTCCCATCGCCAACGCATTTGCCAAGGGAGGCTTTTTGACATATCCCCCATTATTGGTGGTCTCCAGTTTTAGACGTCATTCTGCTGACTTGATGTATGTGAACAAGTACAGACGCCAGCACATCAAGCTATTCCAATCTGTCAAAATTCCCCAATTGAAAGTGAACGTTATGCTTAAGTGATAAAGTTGAAAATCTATAAAAGAAATTTGACAGATTGGGGTAGCTGGATTTGCTGGCGTCTGTACATTGTACACTGTCGTATTTAATTTGCTTAATGTAAACTCGTGTACTTGTTTACTTCACCATGTAAATAAATGCCGCGGATGCGATTGTCTCGAAATACGAGTCTCGTAAACTTACTTGATGAGATAACTATAAAACGAATGAACTTTATACCGCACGACTGAAGTAAAACTTAGATATACGAAAGAGAGAAAGGCAATTTGTGTTCGCACCTGTCTCCCTTGCCCCTATAACTCTCTTTCTATCTGCACTAACTTATATCTCCCTCTCAACTTCCGCTCGCCTTGCCCGACCACACTTACCGTAACGGTCTCGTTACGCACTCACCAGCTTACTCCCGTAGCGTAAAGAAGTTTTACTTCAAAATCTCACCATAATTAGCCACATACGATTACCATTTAGGTCGTGCAGACGCCAGCACATTAAGGTATATATCTGTCAAATTTCCCCAATTGAAAGTGAATCTTATGCTTATGTGATAAAGTTGAAAATCTATAAAACAGATGCGACAGATTGGGGTAGCTGGATGTGCTGGCGTCTGTACAACGTACTCTTATCTGACACGCTCTATTGCAAGTTGTACTTAGCGCAATCAATCTGCCGTGTTAAAATTGTATTTTTTTTTAATTGCTACACAATCGAATTGTGCAATAACATAGACGATAGTATTTTTAGTAAGATAGTATGGGAACCTTTAAAAAAATGATTCAAGGCTCAGACTTCAACCGCCATCGCTAATTTATATAGGGTCTAGTGCGCGTGGGGTTGCGGTGGCAGTATGAGAAGTGTCCTCTACTGCCGCCACGTACAAGCAGCCCCGGGAAGACAGCGAACTGTTTGTGGCGCAGTCGCTGTGCCGTACTGGCAGGAGTCGGCAAATGGGGAGGGCAACCCACAGCTCTCCCCGGGTGCGTGTCCCGACCATCTGGGACACGGCGCAAAAGGGGGGCACCGGAGCAGCATACCCGCGTTCCCGGGGCTCCCTGTATCAGGCGCCAGAAGAAGTCCACGGCAGGTTAGGTTTAGTCGGTGCGAGTCCGACATACCCACCCGCAGACACTTTTTGCGGGTGGCATGCATTAGCATTCACCCTGCCTTACAAAAAAAAAAAAAAAGGGGCTAGTGCGCGTATACTGCTAGCAAAAAGTTTTATATATGGAATAGAAAGTATAGTCAGCATAATTAAAAAAAAACCTTAGCTGTGTTAAGGCTTTTTACGTATAGCACGATAGATCAGACATGATTCGTCAAACAAACGAATACATCCTATTCGTTTGTTTACGTCTTATTCGTACGGAAACTGTATAACACGTCATGTCAATAAAAATAATCGTTTGGAAGTTAATGCTGGCGACTCTATATGACATCTCTCCCATATATGTATAGTGCTACAAACTTATCTGGCCCGGTGGCCAAAAGTAGAACTAACGACGCCAGTTTGAAATGTCAATCGGCCTGTTATTCCATGACATTTCTGCCATTGATTGTTTGTTGCGCGTATTTATTTTATTTTATGTGTTTTTTAATTGTGAAAAATGCCGAAAGCTTTAAAAAGTGATGCGAGTCATGTTATATTACAAGTATTGAATTATATGAAGGAAGAAAAACGACATCAGGCACCAATTATACCCTTCAATAAGTTGTATGAACGCGTAGCTGCTGCTACAGGTTAGTGTTGTCAGCTTCTGAAAAAATACGAAACTCCCCCTCGCATTTTAAATTAAAATACATATTTTAAAATACTCATTATTTATTTAATTTTTGCTATTTCCTTTGTAGGTGTCCGGGAGCGATTTGTAAGAAAACTTGTGAAAGAAAAAGAGCAAGCAGATCAGAATATTGGTAGATCGAATTCTGAAATCCTATCATTGACTGCAGAAGCTTTTGATAAAATAACAGTCAATGAATGGCAAATGCATTGCAATCATGTGAAAAAATATTGAAAATGTGTATCGAAAAAGGGATGGATACTTAGTTGAGCTTTCATCATTCATTTAGGTAGTGATAGTGAAAGCGAAAGCAGTGTTTCCGATAATGATGATAATGAAATGACTTCTGAATTAAACCATTCCGGTGACATAATAATACCTGGAGTATCTCCATTAGAGAACACTCAGCATACATTTTATGTAAATGATCATAATTATTGTATAAAAATATAAAGATTTGTATTGACAGTATTTGTTTGCTTTTTAGTGAAGTAACATTTACGTTACAATGTTCATATTATTTTTACCCACTTTATTGAAAAAAATAGTTACTAGCAACACTAAATGCGATAACAGCGACGCTGCCAGCGGGCCAGATAAGTTTGTGGAACTGTATAGCTGGTATGAAAATAACAGAGTATACATAGAATTGCCAAAGATATATAAATGCGCATTTTTATATCTTTGGCATTTAATTATGCAGACTATACTTTCTATTCCATATATAAAACTTTTTGCTAGCAAACTGTTGAATGCGACTTATTGGCAGACATTAAAAAATAAATTCTTAATACCTTGGTAAAAGATTATTTAGCTATTGAAAATACGGGTATTGAAATTGAACTTCCTTAACTAATATAAACCTTGATTGGAACGTCCAATTTCAATAGCGCTGCTGACTGGAGAAGATAACCAGACGCTGTTCTATTTAGATTTCCGCACTGACCTACATAATATTATTAGGTCGCTAATACCAATATGGGATGATCTTTGAGGCCAACTACTGTAAGTAGTCTGTTAGGGTTACTGGGTTCAGAAGATCATGTTGCTCTCGAACACATATTATTTGAGTTATAGTGTAGTTTTGTAACGGAGTTCAGTTGTTTTAAGCTCCATGCCTCTGACACCACTTAAGACTAAAAGTTAATAACCCCCCTATTTGCTGTAAGATTAGGGTTGGCATCGTAGAATTGGGCAACCAGGACTAGACGCGTGAAAACCCTGGATTTTGGAGGCCAGAACCCGGCAAGTCAACAGTCATAACTGTCCTGCCACTCACTGCCATTGTCGGTTCGCCGGCTAGCCATACCGCGGCGCACGAGTCGCAAGACTTTTTGAACCCGGACTACAAATTAAACCTCGCCCGGACGATCCCCGAACGGCCTCTAAACTAGGACAAACCCGGGGTAACCCGGACGAATGGCAACCCTTCGTAAGATCTGTAATTATAAATACAGATAGTCAAAAGTCTTATAATATCTCTATAAGAGTTGGCTGCTTTCGACTGCGTTCCATTCACAATTATAAGCGAGTTGATTGGTCAAAATCAGTAGGATGACTTATGTCTATTGCCGTGTATGCCATGCTGGTCTAAACATTTCTTGTTTTCACTATTAGTTAGTTAGAGGAAGCCGATCCTAATTAGGGTCACCATATTTCAGGATGTTTTAGACTTTCCTCAGGATTGTGTCTGAATTTTGCTAATCTCATCAAATGTCAGGATTTTGAGCATTTTCAATGTGGTGCAGCAGTCCCCCCACTCTTTGAGTGCGATGTGCAACACGTGAGCGAGATCTGCAATATATAAAACCAATAATATTACGATTTTTTTTAAATTGTTATACGGATTAGAAAATTGTCACACTATAAAAGATCTCAAATTTTTCAATGAAAAATTTCTTCGGGCTTCGATCTTTTAATCTGGTAACTCTAAATTCCCAATGGAAATAAAAAAGATGCAAACAGAAACCTAGATGATAACGATAATTCCAATATAGTTTGGACTTTTACCTATAAGCTCACGTTCACACTTGTTTTATATAGCGATATGCGATTTCACAATATCGAAATATGATCCGCTGTGACCTTAACGCGCGTATTGGTAAGAGATCACGTTGTCAAATCTATGCCTTCGATTTCTCTTAAATGTTCGCAAATTTCTCGAACTCTCTGCCCCGTTTGTCGAAACGTCCAAGTTTGCATAAGGCCATGGCCGTACAGATCACGTCAGTTTCAATAGACAGAAATTGCTTCTTAGCAACCCGCTGTTATTGGCTTGATTGTCTATAAAATGTGTTTTTATCGAGTCCATCCTTATCACGATTGTATCGCTCTTTAAGGATGTAGTTTAACCTTAATTTAGTCAATTGGGTAAGTATTATCTTTGTTATGTATATGTTATGACTGTCTCGGAGACGTGACAACACGAAAAGCTGAAATAAGTTGCTCCTGCGCATTCTGTTTAACTAATTATTACCCTAACTATGGAACATTGTTGTCTACCTCGGGGGTGGGCGCTAACAACTACGACACAGTTTTTCCTAACTAATGTAGCTGCTAACGTACACACAATATTGTATATTATCTGTTTTTGGTTCCAATAAATATTTGTATTTGTAAAAAAAAAATCTCTCTGTCCGGCCTGTCGAAAAGGTCATCATCCCATCGTACGTGAGTAGAGAGTGTACCTATCTGTAAACTGTTAAATTCGAATCTAGTACTCGAAGGAGTAATTAATGCCTAATATTAAACAATTCTTCCTCAGCTCAACAAAGCCTGTCATTGCCAAATAACATTTATTTTATTTTAGAAAGTGGCATTGCGGACGTAAATATATGTGTGCAAAAATACTGTTAAGTTTGAAAAGATAATCTAAATAAAAAAGGTAATATGATTAAATCTTATCATTTTTTTTTATGTATACGTTAGATTGTTTAATACTTATTACCTGTCACGTTCTAATACTAGGCTTGATTAGTGATAGGTATAATTTAGAATTGAATGCCTATTAAAAACATTATTAAATAGTCATGGATTGACAATTTGCGGTTCGTTTTTAAGCTAATTTGACCTAATTGTAATGAACTTGAAATCTCGAACTTACCTCACCTTAAAGCATACAATTAAAAACATAAACATTTTAGACCTATAATTAGTAACAAAATAACTTTCATTGTTAATTTAAATTAAAATAGTTTATAATATAGCCTCGCAGTCGCATTAGCGTCCGCATTTCTGTAAATCCGAATAATTTAAAAACTAGGGCATACCGTTATATTGAGGTCTGTTATACGAGCCTAATGTTGTCAAAATTACAATAATCTTTTACGTGATAAAACAACGTGATGCTGATATGAATTTCACATTCATCGTAATTCATGACACACAAATTAAAAGCGGAGAACAAAAGATTTTCGTTCCGTTAGTTCCGCTAACGTCATCATGCACTCCATACAGATTACGGGCGGATAAACGGTGAAATTCATATATGTAACCCATTTTGGTTGCCAGTTGGCAAGGGAGAGCATCCGCCACGAATACATCTTTACTGATTATTCTTGTCGAAAGTACGGCCAGGAGTGGAAGTAGCTTTACTAATTATTTAAATTGTTAGTATCATATTAGACGAAAAACGTCCACTGCTTGAGTAAGACGTCCTCTCAAGGATCTTCAGAATGGTCGATCTTGCGCTACCCGCATTCGGGCTTCCCACGACCCTAGTAAGATGGTTGGTCTCCATGGTCCATAGTCACCACTCGAGAACCTTTCTACCCCAGTGGTCTTCCGTTCCACGAGCTATGTACAGACGCCAGCATATCAAGCTACCCTAATCTGTCAAATTTCCCCAATTAAAACTGAGCCTTATGCTTATGTGATAATGTTGAAAATCTATAAAAGATATTGACAGATTGGGGAAGCTTGATGTGCTGGCGTCTGTACCGCGCTAAATATTATAATTTCTTAATAATTTGGCGCCTTTGATCGGCGCGTTTAAGCCTTTATGCTCACGGTCAGTCCTTGGATGGGTGACCACTGCCCATACGATGAGTAAGTAAGTCATTTCGTCCTTATAATAGTACATCGGCGTAACATAGAAGGGCTGGGCTTCGCTTTGTTTTGCTTGGAGCAAACCTACAATAGCATATTGGAAGTTATAAAATTAATTGGAGCAGGCCTGGTGAACTCCGCGCTTTAGGTACGAATCTATAAGTTCATCGGCGGGTCAGAATAATACGGTTTTTCTGTAGGGTAGAAAGATAAAGCGATTCCGCAATTGCCATAACAATAAAGTTCTTGAGCGTAGTGTTTGAAAGTCATTCGTAGAGAGCCATTTGATGGTTTATAGACAAAGTTATTAAGATATTTAACGACTCAATATACTGGATAAATAGTTTCTACCATTTATTATGGTCGGCACAAAATGTTCTAGAATGTCAGTATTATAACGACGTTTATGTAAGCGGTACTAAATTTATTGCGTAAATACTGTCGCAATATAGATAATATATTATTTAAATAAAGTGATGCTCCAATCGATGACCGTACAAAATAAATCCTTCAATGATATGGAAGTCTAAAAATAATAATGTCTGTAGGTACGTTTTAAGTTTTATAGTAATGGGCAATATAGATAAGTTGCCAGTTCGCTTCACATGTAAAGACGTTTAGTGTCGAGGCCAGTGCGATACTTTGCTCTATGGCAATGTTAGTCACGGTTGAGCTCGCCACGATTTTATTTGACTAATCAAGCATTAGTTTTTTTTTCTTTTAAACCATTTTTGTATAATATTATTGCATCGTTTTCCTTAAAACGTTATGGCATTTATAAATAGTGCCGAGTTTAGGAAACTAATAACAACAACATTTGAAAATGTAACAAAATTATCTGTCTATCTTTTAACTCAGATGCTGTGAGCATGAAGAAGTAATCTCTTAATAATCTGCTATCTCTTATCTTACTTACTTATCGTATGGTGGTATAACGTGTAGTGGAGGGTCGTCAGATCACTGACGAAGCCTGGTTCGGAGTACTTGCTGATAAGAAGACACAGAAGCGACATGAAAGCGGCTCGGCACCAACCACCGCAAACTTCTCTTGTCAGGCCTGCGGCAGGCTATGTCGCTCTCGCATCGGTTTGTTTAGCCACCAAAAGACAATGCGCCGTAAATCGTCTGTAACAGACACAAAGGCCATATATATCGTATGGGCAGTGGTTACCTAGTGTCAGAGTTGTTCAAGCCGCCCAGTAGGCCTTTGACATGGCTTAACGACTTGCCAAATGGCTACGACCGGTATCGACAACTTAACGTGCCCTTCGAAGCACGGAGACGCTCAGAAGTAAGCGAGTATTTGTGATCCTTCAATTGTATTACATGGCAACGCATTGCGTAACATTCGTTTGAATCCACGCAGCGAAGTGTTTCCGTTTAGAAACCAGTTGTTTCGATGGTTGAGCAACACGACTGATGGCTGCGGTCGCGTATTAATATGACATCGCTTCAAGGGTAGCACATACTGAAATCACGTATACTATACAACGTGTAACGTATATAGCATATAATATTATACAAGGTGGAAGATAAGTAGTGGAGGAAACGTAAGGTAACCCACCTACGCATGAAATTGAATTGAATATTTTAAAAAAATGAATAAATTAAACAAAATCGGTTTGTGAAATATTGAATATGTTTTTGTGGCGGATCGTTATTTTTGAAAGGGAAGTAAATATTTCTGTTGTGTTTTATTCATGTTGATTTGTTACACTTCTTCTTACCATATACATAAATATGCAGTTTTTGTTGGTAATATATTTTAATCCTAATCCTTGTCGATGTGAAAAACTTTCTTTATCGACGAATTTTTGATAAAACAGAATACATCTAGTTCTTGTACATTGCATCAATGGCTAGATACATAAAACTATTTTTAGTATTTATAAATTTAATAAAATGATATCCTTTTTGTTTATATAAACTAACTGAGAGCAGAATTGTTTAGAGATTTTCGTTTTTATGGCAATCAATTATTCATAGAAACATCCCACTGTCCCGAGAATTTTAAATTTAGGTGTAGTCTTCTTGAGATGTAAAAACTTTATTTGAGACAAATGACAGCCAGGTACCCTGTTACAACGTAATATGGTTGCTCATACGACGGTCACTGTAGCCTAGTTGGTAGTGCTCCTGCCTACGAAGCTGGTGGTCCTGGGTTCGAATCCCGGTAAGTGCAAATATTTGTGTGATGAGCACAAATATTTGTTTCTGAGTCATGGATGTTTTCTATGTATATAAGTATTTATCTATCTATATAAGTATGTATATCGTCGCCTGGTACCCATAGTACAAGCTTTGCTTAGTTTGGGGCTAGGATGATCTGTGTGACATTGTCCCCAGATATTATTATTATTTTATTATCCCTACTTTTATTGTTATTCGTATTCGGCAAATTATACTTGTCCTAATAAGCCGCTTCTATAATTTGGTAACCAAAAATGTAATATATGTAAATATGTATCCGATCTACATATAGTATTTCTTAATCATCCATCTCCAGTATATAATGAATATATCATACTGACGTCAACGTAAACGTCTTGCAATTTTCCTCTAACCGAGATCCGGTAATTCCTGCGCTACGTTGCGGTAAAACAGATTATTTTCCGGCGAGTGTCCCGCGTGAATAACACCGTGGATTGACGTCATCATCTCGGTCACACATCCTTGATGTAACCACTTGCTGTGAACGTTGGATCCTCTTGTTTATACATACTTGGGTACTAAGACTCTGGGAAATATTGTTCATAGACTAGTTATATAATATTCCGGGGACATTAGGGCTTCCCTAGATACGTAATACCATAATAAATGACCTGCAGATAGTTAGAGCATGTTTTTTTTAGTTATATGTGCAGCTGCAGGTATTCGAGTTATTATGTTCATGTTCCTGCGTGTGAGTAAGGTGACCAGCTATAGATTTAAAGAATTAATTGCGCATAAGAACTTTACAGCTCGCTTGTATAAGATACACAGTACGAAATACTATGTATGAATAAATAAACTTGGGTTTACTTCAAAAATTAATATTTATTAAATATCTAATTTCAACGTAAATGATCAATTTAACTTTTAATTAGAGATAATACTTACTCTTAATTAGGGACTTTCTTAGGCGACACATGTAGTTCGTTTCTGATCTTAATCTCTCCTCGATCTCCTCCTGAACGGCTGAACCGATCTTCTTCTAAAAAAGAAAGAGAAAAGGTGACAAAGTGGTAGTGACCATACTCGTGAGTGTATTTATCTGAATTCATAAAAGTCGACTCGCTACGAAGCAATAATCAACGCAAAAATATATCTCCGGCGGCATATAAGGCGGCGATAGGATTTAAACCGAACTAAATACAAAGAGTTCCGATTTCGCAAACTTAACCTTTTATTGAGGCTGTAAAGGATGAAAGTTGTTTACGGATCTTTACGTAACGTAGGTTTTATTACATGCGATCTGCCCGATTTCTCCTGTTACGATGCTTGTGTCGTATAGACTACACATACTATAAGTCAGTACCGGACTCTTACCCTTTCATTGAATTTCCTTCTTAACCGTATTTTAATATAATTATTAGTTTACCCTTTTCGAAATCGCCCGCCCGAAAAAGACCTTGTCTGAATCTCGCGGTGGATTTTACAAACGTCCATTTAACGAGCGATAAGCTCCCTTTATGGGTCACACAAATAGTTGTGTTGTATGGGGATCGAACCTGATACAAGGAAGCTCCGAAGTTGCAGTGAGATGCCAATCGTTACCACTCCGCCACAAGTGCAGCCATTTTGACGCGGCTTAACGACAGTTGTCTGATGTTAACGGCCTTCGGAAGCATCGAGACGTACCGACATTTAAACAAATGGTCGGTCAATTAAATTTTAGTATTATAGCATTATTCGCAATGCAAAGCGAAAATCTAATATCAAAAATAGGAAATCGTACATTTACGCTTTGCATTGCGAATAGTGCCATTAAATTATAATTGTTAGAAAGGTGCTTTCAGTATGATATGATCTTTCATATGCAACTGTAAACAGTCAGTGGGGATAACACCTTCATCCTCCGAAAGGGAATCCTACATTTGATCTGCCGTTGTCGTTCGTAGCTTAACGCAGAGCACTTACCCCGGGACCTACGATTAAATTTATGATTTTCCATTTTTAAGATTAACTTATCAGTCGCCCATCTTTTGATTGATTCCGTTCCAAGATGCTTAACCTTGAAAAATTGATATAAGTATTTACGAAAGAGTAGATGCATGTATATTGCGAAAGCTTGAAATTGTTTTAGTGTGCTCGGATTTTCCTATGTCGAATATTTATGTTAGGATTTCCAAAGTTACAAGGCACATATAGATATACTTATTTATTATGTTGGTTAATGTGTAAGCCGAAGGTGTGTCATAGCTATGCAGAAACACATAAAGGCTCTGACGTAACGGAAAGCACCTTTGGAAACACATAACTCAAAAACACTTTGTTTATTCCTCATAGTATGACGGCTTTTAGAAGACTGTCTCTAAATTAAAATTATCGGAAGTAATATAGTTTAGACCAGCTTTAGCCAGTCTAAACTAAATTGAAAATTACTGAGTAGTCGACCAAAGTGGAGTGATGGCGGGCGTTTGAGCGGGTAAATCGTAAAATTTGTATCAAGCACAAGCGAATCGTAATTAATTTATTCTACGTACAAATTTCGTAGTTCCTCGCGCAGTTGCCAGCTCGTCTTTGTCGCCGAGCAAGAAAGCTTTAGCCAGAACTTGCAAGGTTTTCGGGGATGAAATTACAGACATTTTAAAGCAAATCTAGGTAACGTGGAGTCAGTGTCGTTTGCTATGAACAATATTGTTTTTTTTGCGTGGCAAGTGTCAAATACAAACACTCCTTTTTCGTAGATAGCGCAACCGAAACAGGGTTAGAAACCACACAATTAAAGTATTAACAAAGATTTTGTTGAAGTGATATGATTCACGTGAACATTCACAATCACACATCAGTTTGTTGGATTTGTTCGCCAAGGAAATTTATTTCCCAACCATTTCGATTAAGAAGCCTACGTCCAACCCGATAGTAAACACTTACCGTGGCATAAGACATAGTTACATAGCATCAAGCTCGCGTTGCCAACGGTGCCGCTCTCCCTGATGAGGTCTGGCGACCTTACTTACACCCACGACCACACAATAATGCCTGGGTATTCTGTAACGTGGAGGTCCGACTCGCACTTGGCCGTTTCTTTAGATAAGATATACCTGTTTGTTTTCACATAGAGTAACTGTATTTTAATGACTATACGACATTCATCGACTGTGATTAAGCTTGATACAAAAAACGTACAATATATTACAAGTATTTTGATTTATTATATTTAATGACCAATTTATTAGAAATCCATGCGTGCTGTTTTTATCTACACGTCGTTCGTTATGATCAAGTGGCATTGTACAGACGCCAGCACATTAAGCTGCCCCAATCTGTCAAATTTCTCCAATTGAAAGACAACCTTATGTTTTTGTGATTATGTTGAAAAACAATAAAAGAAATTTGTCAGATTGGGGTAGCTGGATGTGCTGGCGTCTGAACTATTCTGTATATTAGCGCAAAGCAATTTGCATATGACGACAACATCGTACTGATTAGCAAGGCCGTTGACCGTCATGGTAAGCGTCTACAATTGCCTGCCATCAATACTCATATATACATTTACTTAAATAACTACTTGTCATATGTTAGAGCACTTAATGGTATACTCATATGCTTTGAATGTGACGTCACGTTACACATGACAAGAAAACTGGCTTATTGGTCTAGTGTTTAGCGACCCCGACTGTTAGGCTTGAGGTAGTGGGTTCTATCCGTGGGTGTGATGAGCATGATTATTTGTTCTGTGTCTGGGTGTAATTTATGTTTTTAGAAATATATTAAACTGTAAAATCTTTTCAACGTTTCGTTTTTGATATTACTTTGTGAGTATATATGGATGATTTAAAACTTTAATTGTATATTACAGCTACGCATAGTTGAGCAGGAGCGTAAGCAAATAAGCCCAATTGATTAACGTTTCCCGTCATCTCTTGTTATTTTTTCGTTCTTTAGGGCACTGTTTCAAACGGCAGTGAAAACTAACGCATTAAAATAAAAACCGGCTAAGTGCGAGTCGGACTCGCACATGAAGGGTTCCGTAGCAGCAAGTATTTCAGTTGATTAAATGAAAGCAAATTGCGGTTTATAAAGTATTAAAAAAAAACTACTTGCTAGATCTCGTTCAAACCAATTTTCGTTGTTAGTTTCTATGGTAATGTACATCATATATTTTTTTTAGTTTTATCATTCTCTTATTTTAAAAGTTACAGGGGGGGGGGGACACTCATTTTACCACTTTGGAAGTGTCTCTCGCGCAAACCATTCAGTTTAGACAAAAATGATATTAGAAACCTCTATATGATTTTTGAGGACCTATCCATAGTCACCCCACATGTATGGGTACGACGAAAAAAAAATTATGAGTTTCAGTTCTATGTATGGCGACCCCCCAAAATTATTGTTCTTTTTCTATTTTTGTGTAAAGATCTTAATGCGGTTCACAGAATACACCTACTTACCAAGTTTCAGCAGTACAGCTCTTATAGTTTCGGAAAAAAGTGGCTGTGACATACTATAAGGGTTCCGTTTTTTGCCATTTGGCTACGGAACCCTAAAAATAGTGTTACTCGATGAGCAAATGTGTATATCTTCTTACCTCTATTCTATTGCGTATATCTATTAGAGTAGTCTATTAAATACTATGAATTTTGAAATGCTATTAACTTATTACGACATGTTAACATTTATTGTAATCGTTAGCAGGAAATTGGGTAATACATTGTGTTTAATCAAACGTGTAAAATTCATTAAATTATCGAAGGCTAAACGTTGAAAAAGAGATGAAAAACTAATATGGTAAAAAAAACTATTCACTCCAGTTAACTACTACCTATTGCGGTACACCTGCAATGGAGTTATAGTTAATCTTAGTAAAAACTGAAGGTCTTAAAAGTTTCAGAAAAGAAAAACAGTTAATTTACTATGCAACCAAATTGTGTTAAACACTTCCTGGTTACTCATTAGTAGTCGGTATTCATTCGGTAACGTTTAGACCAAGTTATTTATTATGCCGTCTCAAACGATTCGTGTTTGAGTAGAGGTGCGTATATCGTCATACATTGAAATTTACATAATCGAGTCGGTCTAATAGTTCACTATACACACCTCTAAGGCAATCTTAAGGCCATTTAACTGGGACTTACCATAATTTAACTCCCACAAAGGCATTCAAGGCAACTGAGACTAAATCAGGTTGGTTATTATTATGAGCATCATTTAATTGACACTAACATATAAATACGGTCGGTAGCCTAGTTGGTAGTGCTCCTGCCTACGACGCCGGTGGTCCTCGGTTCGAATCCCGATAAGTGCAAATATTTGTGTGATGAGCACGAATATTTGTTTCTGAGTCATGGATGTTTTCTATGTTTATAAGTATTTATCTATCTATATAAGTATGTATATCGTCGCCTGGTACCCATAGTACAAGCTTTGCTTAGTTTGGGGCTAGGATGATCTGTGTGAATCTGGCGTAGAATATCGCTACCCCATCTCATCCCGTGGGGGGAGTACAAGTCGTCCAGATGGGAATATCCCACCCGTTCTCTGGTAAATATTCCCATCTGGACGACATGTATTCGAACCCAGGATCACCAGCTTCGTAGGCAGGAGCACTACCAACTAGGATACGGTGATCGTCAATCGTTTGTGTCTAGTTGTTTCATTCAGTAATTATTACGACACACCAATACTGAACTAGTTGCGGTGTTCGATTCATGAATGTGTACCCTGACCACGCGAGGTGTGGTGACGCACTCGAGTGGCGTACGTTGGCACCGCGCCGAGGACTCCGCCTCGGTCAAGCCGACGGCGCGTGTCACTGTCTCGCTTGTCCTCTACCTTGAAATTTTATTGATCACAGCTAAAAATAAGAAAACGAGTCTCTATAAACGTATGTTTTTATTATAAGCTGGGTAACACCCGCGATTGCGTCCGCGTTGATGCGAATGTGTGTTTGTATTACGCCTTGAGTACTCAGCTGGCTGTCATGAAGTTCCGCGAATACGTTGTTAGGGATATACAAAAAGACATAGTTTACCTATAAAATGAGTACCTACTTTTCTCCAAGGGATAGCAACATAAACTTCGCCGAAGATAGTATGTTATATTGATAATAATGTCCTGTTCGAATTTCGCGGGATATTTTGTAGAGCATAAGTGTGTGCGCAAACACTCTTCTATCACTCGGGACGTGATCCGATGGGACGACTAATGACACGACTGGAAAGAATCTAGGTACAGGACCGACGGCTTTCCGTGATCTCAGAGTGTACTCCATAAATACCGCCAACTCCCAGACATTGGGCTGATACGGAGATATTTTCTTTATACCGCCGGTCACCGTAGCCTAGTTGGTAGTGCTCCTGCCTACGAAGCTGGTGGTCCTAGGTTCGAATCCCGGTAAGTGCAAATATTTGTGTGATGAGCACGAATATTTGTTTCTGAGTCATGGATGTTTTCTATGTATATAAGTATTTATCTATCTATATAAGTATGTATATCGTCGCCTGGTACCCATAGTACAAGCTTTGCTCAGTTTGGGGCTAGGATGATATGTGTGATATTGTCCCTAGATATTATTATTATAGAAAAATCCCAAAAACACTTAGGCCCGTCCCAGGATTTGACCCCAGGACCTCATTATCTGAATACGATACAGTTAGCCCACCAAGCTAAAGCTATTTCCCAGTTGTATGTCAGTGTTACTGATTTTAGTATGATCACTTACCATAGTTTACCTTGCTATTCTATAAGAAATGCCATGTATCAGATATATTTAGTAAAAAGCTGTTATTTTGTGGTCACAAACAGATGGTTCAATGTTATTTATTTACATAACCGCCAATGAAATTCCTTTCAATTGATTAAGTACACGTTTTTATTTTAGTGTTCGGTTACCCGCGCTTTGTATGTGAAATTTTCCTCAAATGCATATCCTTGAGTAAATTTAATGTTCATATCTTTTTGGATATGACTTGCGATCTCTTCTGAGTTTACCAAATATTCTCAAAAAGTCTGTGGATAATCTATTGCAAAGTGAGTCTTCCCCAGTTTAATTATAACTCCGGCCTAGAAAGAATAATTCTATTCTATAATAACAGGGGTGACCCTGTTATCAACCACACGACTAAATAAGCTCATAGGTAAAGTTATGTATTATTTGGCCGTATGACTGTAATCAGTTCCATGCCTGAAGATGTCAAAGTGCAGGCGTGGTGCACTCTCTTCTATCTCTCTGATATTCCATTGGGATGACTATCTTATACGACTGGAAGAATTTAGGCTCATGGCAGGCAACTGAAAGAGTTATCGGGGATATTCCGCTCAATGATTTTAGGCGAGGTTTTTATCCAGCTCTGGATATCTTACAGTGGTTGATATAATAATGGTGATGACATTTGGATAATGGTAATTACTTAATTTTGGGGATATTCCGGTTTAATTTATTATTCTATGGATAAATCAGTCGTTGGCGCTGTAAATAATATTATTCATAATGTTTTGGTGCGTCCAATTTTTATTTATTCGCATTAATTATGATCGGCGTTAATATGTGCTTGTTTGAAGGCAAGTAAGTAGGTAATTAATTAACTTGAAATACATAATGCGATATGTAGAGAATTGTTCCTACAACTGCGCAGTAAGGAATTGATAAGCGGTCAATGTAGGAAATATGTATTCTTGTGATACGGGAGCTATTTAAACCTCCCACACAAAATATATAGCACTTCTATACGTATGAGCTACACACTGATCTGGGGCTCTACCGGCTAAGTCGCCGAACATCGATTTGCTAAATGGCGTTCAAATTAATAAAGGTTAAAAATGACTTAATCAATCTTTAAATCGGCTTCAACGTTGACAATCGATTCTGGACCATTTATCACATGTGCTCATGGAAGCCGATTTAACGATTGATTAAGTAATTTTTAACCTTTATTTATTTGAACGCCATTCACGAAATCGTTGTTCAGCGACTTAGCCGGTAGAGCCCCTGGACAACTTATCCGTTTGTTGTGAGAGAAAGAGATGAATCGATTGTAATTTATTTTTTATATGAAAGCTTTGATTTATTTACCATGTGGTTTCTGCCCTAGAACGAATAACAGAGTCACCCCATACTACCCCGTGGGTGTCGTAAAAGGCAACTAAGGGATACTCCAGGTAATCGGGCAGCAGCGCCTCCTGTGTATTAACTATATACCACCCAACTGCGGTCGCCAACTCTCATGCCAAGCGCGGTGACAACGACAAAACCCTCCAAATGGCAATGTTATAGTAACCTTTGGGGGAGCCATATGTCCAGCATTGGACTATATCAGACTGATAATGTGTTTTATTTGTCCAATAAAAATATGTTCAACAGTTTAAAATGTACAGCTTTTAATAACCGGCTTCAAAAGGAAGGAGGTTAAAAGTACGATGTGTGTTTTTTTACCGATTTTAATATTTCTTACTTTATTTGATAAACTTGCGGTTAAAGATTCTTTATTTCTTAAAAATTATAATATATTATACACTTACTTGAGAACTTACATATATATAAAAGTTAAAAATATTTTGAAGGCTACAACCATCTTTAATTCTTCTTTATAACTTCAAAGTTTTATGTTAAGTAGTTAATAAATAACATAAAACTTAAAAGTTATAAAACAGAATTTAAGATGGTTTTAAGTTAAAAAATAATGTTATTGTTTTAGCTGGAGTTGGGGTTTAGTGCTGTATCGTTATGTAAAAGTATTTATTTGAAGTAAAACTGCTTAACGCACACTTGACTTGAGGCGTAAGCTGGTGCATGGGTGACGAGAGCATTACGAAAAGTACTGCGAGACGAACGGAAGTTGAGAGAGTTATAAAAAAATAATAATAAAATAAAATACACTTTATTGTACACAACAAAAAAAGTACATTTAACAATGAAACATTAATTATAATGTACAATGGGCGGTCTTATCGCATAAAGCGATTTCTTCCAGACAACCTTTGGGTGGATAGGAATTAAATGTGTAAAAATGCCGGGGAAGGTGCAACAAAGTAGGTAAAAAAGAAGAAAAGAGATAATTAAAAAGGTATACTAAAAACTAAAAATATGTTAATGATCATATTATTATTACACATACATATACGTAAATACTATATTATACTATACTATAAATATAATACAATAATAAAATAGTATATTCATATAAAATAGATTAATAATTAGATAGAGACAGATAGTGGTTATATCTAAGTTAATGAATATAGAATGAGAGGGAGACAGAGTTACGTTTCGTATATTGCTGTAGGGGCAAGAGAGAGGTGCACGCACATATTTTCTTTTTACCTTTCTCTCATAGCCAGTGACGTTTAGTATATCTAAGTTTTACTTCGTGTGGTCTAAAGCACACTTTTTTAAGTATTAGTTACAGACGCCAGTACTTCAAGCTAACCCAATCTGTCAAATTTCCCCAATTGAAAGTGAACCTTATGGTTAAGTGATAAAGTTGAAAATCTATAAAAGTTATTTCACAGATTGGGGTAGCTGGATGTGCTGGCGTCTGTACATTATGGGGACTATGGTGAAGATTAGATCAAGCTGCCCAAATGTGCCGAGTTGTTAAATAAAGGGAAATACTTCAGTTTTATGACGACAATGGAATATGTCGGGTGGTAATCACCATTTAATACTAACACCAGTGGGTAAACCCCATAAAGATTGCTTTTAAAACCCAATGGTTCTTAATATTATTGATTACAAACATTAAAAGTCGATTACTTTAGTAGAAGCAAAAATATTAAGTTTTTACGTGAGGTTTTATTAGACACCTCAGAACCTATGGTATTTAATATCACATTTATATTATAAAGGCGAAAGTTTATGAGTGTGTGTTATTAGTAGTATGTTTGTTACTCTTTCAAGCAAAAACTACTGGACGGATTTTGATGAAACTTTATGCGGTTTCACCCGCTTTATACTTTATTTATTACAGCCTTTGTGTTATTCGGATATATAAGCTATATTACAATAAAGTTTCATCAAGATCTGTTCAGTAGTCTTTGCGTGATAGTGTAACAAATATCCATACATCCATACTCACAAACTTTCGCATTTATAATATTAGTAGGATATATGATTTATAAGTATTTTTGTAGTTGGTTTTTGACTACACAATATTTTATCATCATTATCTCTTAATTATTATTTTTTTGAATTTGTACACTGTTTTACCCTTCTTCTTCATATCTCCCTCCGTCAGTGGTTTGCTGGAAGAAAACTCATCAATGAGTTAAGATCGCCTTTGTACATCATTTTACAAATACACATGTATAAAATGTATATGTTTTGTGTGCAATATAAATAAGAATATAATACAAATAATATAACACGAAATATCTCATAATATTCAGACACGACAAAAATCGAATAAAAAATTACAAATAATCAGTGCTAAAAATTACTATGGTGAGAGAACTACCCAGTACATAGTTCCCCGCCTACTCAATAGCTTAGAACCATCTCTAAAAAACAGGATAACAGAAACAAACATCAAACGTTCGTTAAAAGTACACTTCCTTAACACGCTGTAGAATTATCTGTAGTATATTGTACTTCACTAATAAATAGGGTCTTTGAAATCGGGTAGATTGCAAAAAAAAAGATTGTTATCTACCGTCTCATAGTATTATTAATTTGACACTTAAAATATGGTTGTTAGTTATTATTTATTTTACATTATAATATCTGTTTCGCTAGTTTTAATTAGAATTTGTACATAGTATTCCAGACAAACCTGGTCTACTTTTGTATTGTTTTATGTATTTTTATACTTACAATAAATAAATAAATAAACAACAACCTATAGATTACCTACGGGGTGTGGACTCCATATCGTATAACCAAGTGAAAGAATATCGTCTGGTGGACTTTAAGCCAAATTATGTATTGCTATTTGTTTTTATCTTTGTTCTAATTACGATACAAGATATCATTTGTACTAGACAAGAATTACATTCTAAGGAGTGATCAATTAACTATCGCAAATCTTTGTCTTTGTTAGTAGACATTATCAGCTCATTATTATTAGTAAATCAGTACGAATGCTTAACAGATAACAGTGTAGCACTCACAATGCCTACTCGTCTACGTTACTACAATTTACTTTACTTAAATGTACTGCACCTAAGTCTTTTTATACCCTTTTTGATTTATAATTTCTAAGGAAAAGTAGCGCCCATTGTGTCCCGTCTCTTTCTCTTGAGCCAAGGTTGGTTAAGTATTATGATGGTTGATTGGTTTTTTTTTTATACAACTTAGTTGTCAAACAAGCATACGACCCACCTGATGGTACGAGTAAGTGGTCACCATAGCCTATGAACACTTTTATCATCGATGTGAACCTGGTTTTGTCAGTTGGGGACGGTACATAAAAAAGTGAAGGTAAAATTTTAATGAGGCAATTTTTTTAAATCGCATTTATACTAAATGGTAAGGTAAATACATAAATATTGCTGGGAAACCTTGACTCATTCTCATTACAAATAACAACTGTTTAACCTTTTAGTACTAAGGTGAAGATGATTCATAAATTTCTTTGAGAATCGAAAATAAATTATTTTCTTTCAATAGCACTTGGTTATGCTATTTTTTTGTAGTTATTAACGAGTGAAAAAACACAATCTTGAGCTAATGTGCCACCTAAATCATAAGATTGTGAATTTCCTAGGTCAGTGTCTTTTGAAAGGACAGTTTATTCAGTAGGTATTTATCTGTTTAAATGAAACAAGAACTTAAAATAAGGTAGGTATAATTGTAGGAACATAATTGTTAATACTATATGTATATTCGTCGTGTAGGATGGGTATACCCACGCAAGGTACTACGTTGTAGCCAAAAGCAGATACGCGTTCACACGCCATAGTAAAATTGACAGCTATTGTGACATAAAATCTTGAGACTTGAAATATTTGTGTGTACTAACACACAAATATTTCAAATATTTGTGTGTTAGTATTATATCCAATTCATTGATGAGTAAGTTAGTTACTCCCTAGGTTAGCTGCTAGAGTGCTAAGACACAGTGAAGTGTCGACGGGCTCAGCAAAATTGTAAGAATCAAGGATCGTTCACCAAAGTTTGAACTTTCAGTGTCACAGAGAACTAAGAGGCAAATTCAAGTGGATATGATGAACCCTTATTTGATCAATTTTCTAAACTGGAGATGAGCTGGTCGCATGAGCCGGAGTGAAAAATATCATTGGTGTCGAAAACTGCTGAAGTTCTTTTGACACCAATTCAAAGACGTATCAAAAAAAAATGTCTGGAAACAATTGGTTGGTTGGCACAACTAAATATATTCTAAAGGGGCTGCAGAAATGACTGAAACGGAAGAGTGGGAATGCTCTGAGCTTCGGCTGGAATGATGATAGTGTTTTCAGTTAAATCTTAGTCATGCGTTTTCTTAGTTCAATAATTAGTTGGAATTGTGTTCTAATAATACGAACTGAATAAGACCATTATATCTTTAAATCATTTCATCATCATCATAGCAGTCGAAAGACGTCCACTGCTGGACAAAGGCCTCCCCCAAGGATCTCCACAATAGTCGGTCCTGCGATGCCCGCGTACAGCGCTTCTTGTAGGGGAACTGCCCACGCTGAGTCTTCCGGTTCGTGGTCGCCACTCGAGAACCTTTATGCCCCATCTGCATACTGCCACTTCAGTTTGGCAATTCTTTGGGCTATGCTGCCTACTTTGGTTCGCTTACGGATTTCGATGTTTTTGATTCGATCGCGCAGGGATACTAAATCATTTGTCATAACCTAATGCACATTGATGTTATTTTGCCTTCAAGTTTCTTCTTAGTTTGTTTCAAGTTCTATCTGAATAAACTGATCCTATTAACATCTTTATTTTACTAAACACGTTTAATCAAACAATTTAGTAGCGTATCGGTTGTCCGTGAGATTCCAAACATCAATTTAGTCCTAATTATCTCTTGAGTGATGTTTGTAAAAAATATTGACGTTTATCATCTGAACCTACACTTTATGTAGGTGGAAATCTGAAGGCAATGTTGTATTTATCTTTGTCAATAACATGTCTAGGTTTGTCCTTAGTATTGTTGGGTTTGACGCCGTCCATAATGTCTGCTTTGTAATGATAGGCGGATTTCACAATACATATTGTAGCATTATTCGAAACGATAAATTGATATCTTATTAATATGTATCGCAAATGTATCATAATAATAATAAATACTGGTAATGTAAATTTAATTTTGTTTGGACAAAGATCATACTATAAAACCGGCGGGTTTATTATATGCTTGTCTCGTATAAGGTAGTATGTGAACCGCGGTGTTGACGGAATGGACGTGCCCCGAAAACGTTATTTTTCCGGTTTGTAGAAGACTAGTTTCGTCTTGTTTGTAACCGTTATGTCCATAGTCCTTATTGGTGTTAAGTCTTGTTTTAGCAGACACTTGATAAACCTAGTTAGGAGCTCCGTCTTTTATAATTTATGCTCGTTGTTGATTTTTTTTTCAATATTATATATCTTTGTCCTCCATGGCGAGTAAGACATATGCTTCTATACCACTCGACCAATCCCCGTGCTCGCTTCTATAGTTTCATTGGTTGGACGTTGTAGAGAGATATAAC
Source organism: Pseudoips prasinana (assembly GCA_951640165.1). Taxonomy (NCBI): domain Eukaryota; kingdom Metazoa; phylum Arthropoda; class Insecta; order Lepidoptera; family Nolidae; genus Pseudoips; species Pseudoips prasinana. The sequence goes on from OX621260.1 coordinate 25,316,195, forward strand.
TTTTAGTCTTTATCCCAGATCTGCTTCCATGGCTTAAATGTTTTGGAAAATAATTATTAGGTATCATCAACGCCGAATGACGACCTTTGTTGGACAAAAGCCTCTTATAGACCAATTAGTTGAGACAATTATTTTGTTTATGACAATTTTCCCCGAAGTTGTAGTAAGGTTATATTAATAATAGCGATAATGTTGCTTATTCATAATCGTTGAAAACCATGAAACATTCATTGCGCGTGCTTAGTCACTAGCATTGCTCCTTGACCTACTTGGAGTTGCGTGACAGTGGCCACCGGTCACCGATGATGTACAACTTTCACCGAAACATTGTACCATGGACCACCGCGATGTTATCAGTTGCGGACCACCTTTGTTTGTTATTAGTGACCCACAATTAGTATTGTTAATATAGAATAGCAAACATAATGAACTTTTGTCAATGAAATAATACTACACACTGTTTGTTTGCGTTAATTGAATTAGTGCTAACAGTTGCCCAAATTCAATGAAACTATGAATGTGAAGGAATTTTAATAGTAAAATGAGGTAAAATATTATGTAGGGTTGGCAGACGCAACAGTGTTACAAATCTGAATTTAATTTACTGCCTTGAATGAATATAACCTAGATATAAAACCTTTATTGGCACTTAAATGTTGTTTATGGTAACGATTACATAATTGTCAATTATATTTCATCAATTGTCTCGAGTTTCATCTTTCATTTATATTGGAAGCCTCTCTCTACATAAATATTACTGCAACAAATTGTTTTTGTAAAGCATTAAAATTAATTAATATTTTTGTGAGAGCATATTTTAATATTATTGCAAGTATGACCTAATATGGGCATAATTGTGAGTGTCGCGTATGAATCAATACGCCTTCAGTTATCCACCGTATATGTTTTATTGTCAAGGTCTTGGAACTTCATAATATACTCAAATTTGAGTTCCGGTAATGCTCATCGGTCGCCGTGGCCCACTGACCGCGTTCGCCACTAGAACAAAAGTAGGCGTGGAACGTTTAAAGCTTGTTGAGATGTGGACAGCCACTTATACGATTTATAAAGTACACTTGCGATTATTACAGATAATACTATTGTAGTGTATTATCCTGTTCCTGTATACCCTCCATTATCTTTCTCATGGACATCGTAAAACAGATAACGCTTTATTATATCATTTGAAGTCTACGTTTACTTGAGTACTGATAATACCGAATTGGCGTGGTTGCTAGATGCGTGCCTTTCACGCCGCAGGTCGTGGGTTCGATTCCCAAACTATGACAGATATTTGTGTGCATGAACATGTATGTTTGTCGTGAGTCCGCGTGTAATTATCTATATAAGTATGTATTTACAAAAGAAAAGTAGTATAATTAGTATATATAATATCCCAGGATATTCTACTATATAAAAATAAGTCGGGTTTTCCTTCCTGACGCTATAACTCCAGAACGCACGAACCGATTTCCACGGTTTTGCATTCGTTGGAAAGGTCTCGGGCTCCGTGAGGTTTATAGCAAAGAAAATTTATAAAATTTAACGCGGGTAACACCGCGGGGCACAGCTAGTTATTTATAAGTTGTTGTGAGAGCTCTGCTTGGCTAGTTTATTTGATGATTAATTTCTTACGTAAGTAGAAACCTGGACAAGGACAATTGGACTTCCTGACATATAGTTGATTTAACAAAATACACAACGCGTCACAATGACCACCGCGTATTTATGCGTTTAGGAGTGTTTACATGTATACGTCTATATACCTAGCGCAAACACTATTAACTTGGTCCCGACAAACTGCATCATTTGAACTAGGTACATTTTTAATGATCACAAATTAGCTTATTAACCAAATTATTATCAGATTTCAAATATTTACCAGCTTTCATTCATTAGTAAATAGGTTTTTAGCTAATCATGAATAATTTTTCGAGAACTTTTGACTATAGAGTCTAGTCTTTTTTTTTTTGGTTATTTATATTCAGGTCGTCCAGTCGCCTCGTAGTAACCGTATTCTTGTGCGTGTAAAAAATGTTGAATTACTAGTTGTAGGTATATAAATGAAACTGCTTGTTTAATTTGCATATTTACTGTTGACGACACGCCCACCAGAAGAGATTTTGGTTTCAAATTCAAGCGCCACAAATTGGATTGTCCCACATTCGCGCAAGTAGGTGACTCTATAATAGAGTGTGTTACAAAACATATCTTCATAGTATACAGGGTGTTGAGTTGACGTTCAAATGCAAAATTTTGATACTTTATGACGAGGAGCATCCGAATCACCCCCATGTATGTTCTACGACTTTGTGTTTTTTGATGCTTTGACAATTTATGAGTCCTGAGTTCAAACCCTAATTTTAAACTTTCGAATAAATTCTAAGTCAAGTCTGCAATGATTAGATAAACCATACTTTTTAGGGTGTTAGGTTAAACTATGCTAATTAGTTAACACAAAAAAACTGAACCAGAAATGTTCAACAGAACGAGAAAAATATCGAAAACTGATGTTAGGTGAAATTTACGAAAAAAATCATTAAAATTTTTATCTCGAAAACTACCCATAATTGTAGAACATACATGGGGGTGATTCGGATACTCCTCATCAAGTATCAAAGAATTGCGTTTGAACGTCAGCTCCTCGGCCACTCTATATATAAAGTTTTGATGTCATTCTGAAGCATCATATCGTTTACAAATCTGTTTTATCTATAAAAATGATAAGAATACTAGTATACTACTACTAAACGAAACTTGGCAGGAATTCTAGGTTTTGAAAATAGATAACACAAAAAAATATCTACCTAGTTATTTTTATCCGCAAATAAAACTATTTTATAGGTCAGCAGTTGTGGACGTCTTATAGCTTATAGATAAAATGATAGTGAAAACCATTTTAAGAAATACTTTTGAATTTAGATAGATATTTCTATAGGGAAGATTTCTTCTTTAGACAATATGTCAAAATTGAGTTACAATTAGCAAAATAAATTTAATGACTTATTTATCATATTGTGCGGTAGACGTTACCTACCTTAGATTAGAAAGAGTAATTAAGATACATATATCAGGGTTCATTACCTTACATCCAAGTCCATCGAACCTTGTGATCAGGCAATATGAGAAGGTCTAGTTAATACGAACCTCAAGCGTCAAAAATAATGTGGTTGCGTCAAAATTTCTTGTAGTAGCCAAGGCTTTCTTTGTTTTCATTTTGTCTATTTTATTATACCTACTGTAGAATATGAATGTTATAATCATCATATACATATGTACTATGTTATTATAATTTTGTGTCACACTACCCTAATGCATATTGTAGATAGATACTGAATAACACTGTCAAAAAGCTATGACTTACGGACTTTTTTTTCCAATCCTGAGAATCATAGCATGTCATTATAATATCTAATAATAATAATATCCTGGGACATTACTTACACACGGCCATCTGATCCCAAACTAAGCAGAGCTTGTACTATGGAAACCAGATGACTGATATACTACATGTACTACTTTTCTTTTGTAAATTCATATATACTCATATAGATAATTACACCCAGTCTCAGGACAAATAGACATGTTGATGCACAAAAATATCTGTCCTGGGTGGGAATCGAACCCATGACCTCCGGCGTGAAAAGTAAGCATTTGCCATCCACGCCAATTTTCTTCAAATTTTCTTATTCATTTGTGACTTAAAGTTGCACATTCCCAAGCAAATTAAAGCGATAATGCAAAGCTTCGAATCAATATATAAATTAGAAGTAGGTTAAAATGGACTTCCAATGATTTGTTTACACGCTTACAAAGTTAGTTACAAGTGTGGCTAATAAAAGCGTGTTAATAAAAGCACTCTGGTTGTTGGATAGCCCGTTTGCCGTCATTCAAGGAATTTACGGTCCAGCCGATGTAGCTTGCGATCCGGTCTATGATCCGGTTCAAGTTCTAAGAGTACCGCTGCGGATTCAACGTTTTTCACACGGTTTCTTACTTTATTACATATAGTATTATTATAGGCTTTAGTAAGTGTTCTTTTAAAAATATTGATGATCCATTCACTGGTGCCTGCAGACCGGCATATGAGTGTGGGTCTAGTGGTAGCGCGTTCAACCGTAGATAATGAGGTATTAGGTTCAAATCCCGGGTCGGGCGAAAAAATGAATTTAGGTTTTTTCGGTTAAGAAAATTTCTCAGTATCAGTTCGAAGTCTGGGAGTTGGCGGGTACACCCCGTGCCTCGGAGAGCACGTTAAGCTGTCGGTCCTGTACCTGACCTCTTTCCGGTCGTGTCGCTAGTCGTCCCATCGGATCATGAGAGTGATGGAATAGAAAGAAGAGCACTTGTGCTCTATAATATGTCGCGGGCAGATGGTCATTCACTATTGGATCCGGTGGTAGCATTAAAGCGCGACCGTCGTTATTAACACAAGGTCCGTCATAATAATATCACCTTAATATAGACAGAACCATTGCCAATATGTATTACAAATATTAGACTTAAACTAGATAATTAAACTTAAACATAATCTCTTGACAATAACTTGATTCGAGCTAGCTAAATATCATTGCTGTTATAAAATAAATTTTATTAATGTTTTAATACTATCAATACATGTGTACCTAATATCTGTTACTAGAAATAATAATGTATACAACTATATTACTACAAACATGTTCTGACTATTTACAAGCGCTTTTTTGAAGTCTACGTGAATAAAAACCTTTTTTATTTATTTATTTTATTTATTGAGACTGGCCGCCGTGGCCGAAATCGCCTAGGAGGACATTATTCATGAAGTGTCGGATACGCTGCGCGGTGTCTTTATTCTTTATCCTGTGAGTAGGTACTAAATCGTGCGGCGCATCGGCGGGCCTATTCTGTTAGATCGTGCCATCAGTAGTCCACTCGACTAGTGTTGAAAATGACTAAAGTGACTGAATTAGACTGACTGTCATTTACGGTCAAATTGGTCAAAAATGATCATTAACTGTCAAAAACGGTCATTTTCAGTCAATTTGATTTCAGTAATATTTTAGTATCTTTTAAGTTTTTGTCGTTGATAAAAGTCTACAACTTCTAGATTGAAACAAAAAGGGATTTTTATGACTTATAGTATTATTATTATTATATAGTGTTAATCATTTTACATTTCTAATCATGGGTGCATTTAAGACAAAATGGCAACGCCGTATCGCCTCGCTCATCGACTTTGATGTCGTCTTATCCTTTCATGACATAATAGAAAATAAAAGGTTGCTTCGTTTAAACTTGCATATAAATTGGGTACCTAAATAAATAAATATTGAGTGGTAGTGGAAAATAGACAATAATATTTGAGTCTAATTGACTGAATTTGACAGTAAATGACCGGTCATTTAAGGTTTATGACAATTGTGACTAGTCATATTCAGTCATTTTACATCTCTACACTCGACTAACAAAGTCGTAAAACAAACAATAGTGGTTGCGTTCGCACGGGCCAGTCGGTGACGGTCCCGTTCAGCCGATGCGCGTTTGACATCGAAGGTTATCGGCGGTGCGGTGTCAGCGACCAGGCCTCGTCGCGCGCCCACATGCGGCTCTGTATACAAACAACACACGCTCACACATACACACCTCCATACCGTACATAAGATTACATACCACGTAGTCTATAACAGTGTACACTATACAGCTACTGCATGCTTCACGGGTTAGGGATGGGAGGACTGTTATCGATACTTGACATACTTATCGATATTCTTCATATAATAGACACAATTAATATCAGGCAGCTCTGTATTTAATGTACGTGGATAAAACTATTAAAATTATGGATTGACCAAAGAGAAACATCAACATTTCTCATAATAAATAAATAAATAACTTGGGACAGTTAACATACTGCCATCTGATCCCAAACGTGCCAGAGCCTGTACTATGGAAACCCGACAACTGATAAACATTCTTCGATATTATTTAATACATACATTTTATAGATGATAGAGAAACAATAAATAAACGTGCTCATCACACAAATATTTGTCTTGGGCGGGGATCGACCCCACGACCTCTGGCTTTGCCATCAGGGTCACTAACTACTTGACCAACATACCACTCGTATCCGTCTAATTTCTTAGTCCCTGAATATAAATGAACGTGAGTGCACTCAAACGTTTTAAAAAAGATAAGAGAGTATGGGGTAAAATTGAGTCAAAAAATTATCGTAATAAGACAACAATATTCAGGAAATATACGCCGTCTCCACAAAATAAGTAACTCTTTTATGGGGCAATGTATAAGATTCTATAACAAACTTCCCAATGATATTAGAGAATTGTCTACGAATAAGTTTAAAAGAATTATTAAAGCCAAATTGTGTAGCAGGGCATATTACAAAATTTCAGATTATTTAAATGATAAAAGTGCTTGGGATTGAGTTGTTCTGAGTCAACACACATGATTGTCATTAATCTTATGTATATTTTATTTTAAAAAAGGATTCCTACTGAGTTTTCTGGCAGTGTTTCTCAGTAGCTGCCACGTCATGCACTGCACAGTAGGGAAAAAAAATATGACGATTCCACAAAAATGTAAAATTTTTACGGAATAAAGTACCTTTGACTTTGACTTTATGGGTTATTGGAAGAATTGCTAGCGAAAACGTTTTTAGTTATGTTCTATCGATATTTTTCTCTTCTTAAATATCGACACATAAATACAAAACTATCGATATTATGATAATTATCATAGTATCGATATTTTTATTAATTGGAACGTCCCTTAGCACAGACGCATCGAGCTTACACTATATCCTTCATGCGCACATGCGCTCGATAGTGAAGTTCATTACAGATTATTGATCCGAATAAAAATAACTTATTAGCACGATTGTTTATCAACAAAAACAATTAACGGGTTTTGTATACAAATAAACAAACCCAACTGATAATTAATTATTATTTATTTACCTATAAATGTAGAGATAATGTAAAATGTAGATTTTCAAACAATAAAAGTGGGTTAAGTATGATATCACTCTTGCCCTTGTTTCCTGACATCCATCATTACATATATACCTCTCTGCTTTAAGTCACGTAAGCTAAGACGCCACAGAAATGTTCCATCCTATAAAATTACTCATTATTTCCAATATTGCAGAATAATGTTCCACCTTATCAACAATAAATTTAACTATGTATACATTTTACAAGCCCGTATAAAATGAGCCTTAAAGCAACAGTGAAAGTGTATATTTTATGAAAGAGTTCTTCTGGTACACACATAAATACATATACAAAGGAGTCAGGGTAGGGCAATGGCCGTCCTTCCTTCCGCTACCGCCCTCCCTCGCTCACAATTAACTTCTTGGTAGGTACATAGCTATACCGACAAGTAAAACATTACATTTCTCCTTCATTTCACTCTCACGACCACAAAGAAAGATTGGATTGTGTTTACAAATTTCGTAGACATCATACTAATAATTTCTACGCCGTAGCAACACTTTTATACTAGAATGTACCATAAAATAACTACGCCAAAAAGTCAATGATACTTATCTTTCATCTTAAATATTGTTATTTATCTCCCTACTTAAAAGTAGTGTTATCATAATCATCTGTAAAATTGCCACGCGAAACCGTATTTTATTTATAACTGTATGTAAACACGGCGCGGATACATCAGCTGATCTAAGTAAACAAAGCGAGCGGGACTTTCACGACCGCTGTGGGATGAGCAGTTCTTGCGATATATCTATGAACAGACCCATATAAATGAATAAGGCAATGTCACAAAACGTAAGATTTACGTACTTAATACATATTAAAGCTTTTTATTGTTTAGAAAAATGAGAATAGGCCGGTCGATTGGCGTGTCCCGTTAACGAACGCGCGCTACCTACGTAACGTATAAAGCGTGGGCTGCCCCTCCATCGCGCCATTAGTACAGCGCCCGCGCGCGCGACAGCACGTATCTCTGCCTCCAGCTCCGCGCTCGCTATCTCGACTCTATGTGTACACAAGCCAGTCAACAAACATGCATTTTTGTATTCAATTGCACGATTGGTTTTATGAAGAGACCCTCGCGTCGGTGGACTCTGCCAGCGCTGCAGCACGCCGGCGCAAGCCGCGCGATCGACGCCGCCCCCCGTCCGCGCCGCCGACGCCGTCGACGCCGCAGAGAATCTCGACCGAAGAACTAGTAGACGCTCTTCGACCGCATCTTCTCTCGCCGAAGCGCATGTGGACTCTGGGGTACCCCCTGGAGATCGAGCCGACGTCCTCCAAGGCGGTGGTGTACATCAACCCGCCGCCTCGACCTCGACCGCCGGCGACGACTTGGGACGTCAACGCGCCGGAGTTCGTGCCGGGCTCCCAAGGCGACAGCGGTCGCGGGTCGCTGGGTTCGACTCCGCGTTCGGACAGTGATGAAGAAGCGGATACAGTGGAACATTTATGTGTACGTTGTGATAAAATGTTTCGAATGACTCGCGAAGGTGAATATCTTAAAGACGAGCCGTGTCTCTATCATTGGGGACGAGTGAGTGGGGATTGCCGTTACGCTTGCTGCAGGTCGCCGTTGGGTGCCAGAGGTTGCAGTTCGGCGCGTTTCCACGTATGGAGCGGCACTCGTCCAGGTATGAACGGGCCTCTCGAGGGCTATGTGCGGGCTCGTTCGCCTCGCGGTGGTGTATACGCCATCGATACAGAGATGTGTTACACGACGGCAGGCCTCGAATTAGCCAGTATCGCGGTCATAGCCGCCGATGGCCGACTGGTATACAAATCGCTAGTGAAACCGAGTTCTTCTGTAGTGGATCACAACACCCGGTTCTCGGGCATCAGGCCGCGCGACTTGGCGCGCGCGACTAAGACGCTACGAGACGTACAAAATGATATCCTCGGATTCGTGGGGACAGACACGATCCTCATCGGACACGCCCTGGACAACGACCTGCGAGCGCTCAAACTGTTGCACAGTGCGGTGGTGGACACGTGCGCGCTGTACCCGCACGCGCGAGGGTTCCCCATGCGGCGGTCGCTGCGCGCGCTGGCCGAGGAGCTGCTCGGGCGCAGCGTGCAGCGCGGAAGCGCCGGCCATTCACCGCTAGAAGACGCCCGAGCCGCTATGGATTTGGTACTTCTGAAAGTACACGAAGAGCGCGCAAGCCGCAACCGCATTACGAACCAGCTCCCTATGTTCCAGCCGTATGATCCGTTAATTAGTGCCGCCTAAATATTGATTAAGTGTAAGACGACTGTTCTGTGGACATAAAATTGATGATTGTGGACTGAATTTTTAAGTGACAAATTCGTCACGTTGACGTTGAGCGCGTACTATGACAGTATGTGCCTTCGAATTGCGACAGTGGCAATAAACGTGATATTTTTTCTTAAATATTTGTTTACTTTTCCTGACCCTATAAACAAACGAAATATACATTAGTAGAATGTATGTTTGCAAGAAAACAAGCAGCTATATGTATAATAGAAAACTATGGTAGGTACTCTTCATTAGGGAGCTATACCAAAAAGTATGGAGTATATTTTTGCGACTTTCAGTTTTATAATGACGATCCGTCAGCTGATCGTCCTTATTTCAAATTGTTTAAACGAATGTCGTAAATTGATGATCTATGCTTTTAGTTATTGGCTTTATAAGATGTCCGTTCTCAAAACATCAGAACTGTTACTTAAATTAGTTATTGTGACACAAATTCATATGGTACATTTGTATTTGAACGTTAATCCGTTATATTAAATTGTGGCGCCAGTTTGTGTGTCGCTTTAGGTAGCGCCATAAAAACTTTCACTATGGTAGGTTTCTCTCCTACGTAACTCGCTGGCTTAGTATGTAACTCGTCCGTTTCTCACTGGCTAAGGCTTAGGAAATGATGTAGACACTGAATACTGATATAGGTACACTTATAATAGTGTAGTTACTCAATTCGTAATTGAGAAATGTTGAATTTTATTGTACGTTGTTGCCCTTAAGGATCTTCGAATTACATTTTCACAATCAGTTTAATTTACGCCAATAGTTGCGTCATTGCTTCAGATTTAAATGACTTCACATTTAATTGTATAGCGCGTGTAAAAGACACACCTACATGATATTATTAAAAAATTTCTGACGTAAGGAATTCCCCGATTAAAAGTAATGTAGAGTCACAGATGATTCATCCATAAAGTCAAAGGAAGTCAGTAAATGATACGCGGAAAATCACACACGCAAATTATTTTGACAGGAAAATATGTTTAGTTGAAACAACAACAATAGTGATACATATAAATTTATTAAAAAATTGTATCACTTATTGTGATGATGTAATTACCTGAATGACTAAAGCGTTGCATATTTTTCGTTATTCTCAGAGCTGAGTCAGAGCCGCATCGTTCCGGCTTCTCAGTACAACGATCACCTGACCTATATGTGAATGTTCATCATAATACTTTAATATACGTATTTTCCTATCAAAACTAGAACGTAATATTTATATTTTCAAGTTTAATACCAAAGAGGCGTTTTACTAATAAGATACATATACGAGTAATTGAATGACCGTGCACTCACAACTCCCAAGTCAGTTTACATAATGACTTACATAAACAGAATATGATGAAATTAGTATGAGAGGTGCAGACTTAATGAAAATTGTTCATTACGTACCTCGCTCAAATATTATCATCAAATTGCCAACAGAGCGGACTATTTGTCATGCTGGTTATTATGAATAATTCCCCACGTATTTTATCACTTATTTTATCTGTGTGTGTGTGAACTTGTTTAGAGATCGGTCTAAATAATAAAAACAACGTGAAACACATAAGATTACTGCGTATATCAGTGAGAGAGCAACGCCCTCGCGCCCGGGCGTCTGAGCGTTTTGTTTACGTTTCTGTTGCCGAAATATCGTTTATATTTAGTTTAATTCACGAAAAAAGGTCCACCAAACAGGTCAACGTAATACAAATGTACTAGAATGTTAACAGTTTCGGAAGTCCGTTATCTAATAGGAGCATCAATCGTTATCATTAAGAACAATAATAATTAGGAACTATTACGATTTCCCCAATTGATATGCTAGTCCCAATCCACAGGTCGTATTATCTAATCGCATCACAACATAATTTAATTAGAACTGAAGAAAGTAGGTCTCAATTCTTTTTACATACGCTGATATCAAAATTACGGCATGATTAAAATTAAACATAACAGTAGTGAGATTATTATGAATGATAGCATAGTTTGAGGCGGTTGATATCAACAACAACAAGGTGAATGACGTGTTGCTTATCGGCGTGCCAGGCGAATTTCGACGGAAACAACTGACGAGCGGCCACGTCACAAGCGGATCGAAGAAAAGTGGTAAAAATAGAACAGCGTAAGTATCAGTATGATGAATAGGTTGCGCTGAATGATATCTGTTGAATCGGATGGTGAGTGCCGGCGGTGTGTAACCTGCGTGTCGTGCTGTTCGCTTGTTACACTTGATATTTTGTAAGTTTTGTACAGAACAACGTTTAATGCGCATTCGATATTACATGTGAAGAAACCATTTGCTTGCAAATGGTTTGCATTTCTCAAAAAATACATAAATAGTATTAGTTAGTTAGTTAGTTTATTTAATTTGAGCATTTAACAATGAGCCGATTAATAAAATAAAGATTACCATTTTTAGGTGATAATTAGGTATTTCTTGAAAAAAAAAAAAAAATTATTGTTACACTCGATATATTGTAATTTTTGTACCTACATAACAACGTTAAATGCGCATTCGATATTACATATGAAGAAACTGTTTTATGTATTTTTTTGTAATATTTATTTAATTTGCGCATTTAACAATGAGCCAATTAACAAAATAAAGATTACCATTTTTTTATATTGTGATAATTACGTTTTTTGACAAAACATATTTTATTTTGAATTACTTATTGTTCTGGCTTGTATTTAAATTTTTGCTGCACGTTTTTGTAGAAGATATATGTAAAGAGCTGTCGAGGTGACTCTATGTGTTGTGAGTATCGGCGCGGCCTCCGTGGCGCCGTCGCCTCCGCGTCAATAGTGCCTCTTTCACAATACAACTTGCACAAAATGAGGCGTTGTTTCGTCACCACACTTCGCCACGCCTACGTGGACCTCAACATGCAATACTTTAGGCGTTTTGTATTTAACGAACAGTATTTCATTAAGTTAACTTTTAATTAGATTATGAGAAGTTCAGTGTCAGTTACTTTTACTTATACTATGGGCAGTGGTTACCCCGGTTTCAGATTTTTATAAATCGAGACTAGTCCCTCTCTACTGTTCACTTACCCACTCACACAACCATACCATACACTCACACACATACATTAACGCACATTCTACACACGATTAGGTTTTTTCTAGATATTTTATATTTATTTTATGATTTATTTTCTTTTAGTTTAATATAGTAGTTTTTATGTTTAATAGGCGACTTATCTGCCACGTTCCTTCCAAAGGATAGTAAATGTACAAACTTGTGAGGGCACGGGTACCCATAACAGTTAATTTTTACCTTGGGTACCAGACTTCAACTAGTCTACTTACTTTTTGCTTATGTACATCATAAAAAAGGATTTATTGTAAGTGGTTATTATACAATTATCTGGGAAATAAACTTATTAATATTATTATTACCCACCACTGCAACTCCTGTAAGCCATGATCAAAAGTGGCATACAATGAAATGACACTGAGCAGTGAGGCTCAGGCATGTTCCGGGGAATCGCTTTAACTGTCTTGGATCCCGCAACGAATTTAATCAGAAAGTGTTTCTTTCTGGAGGAGGAGGAGTTAGAAAATGAATAGTTCCACTTTCCTCCAGTGCAAAGTGAGAGAGAGAATGATAGCGGGAGACAGAATGATGATATAGGTACTACATGATGGTGACCTATTCAAGGCGCCCAGTAGGCTTCTGACATGGCTTAACGACTGTTGTCTAATGTTTACAACCGGGACCGACAGCTTGACGTGCTCTCTGAGTCACAGAGACGCTCGGATATTAAAAGAATTGGTGGTCACCTATCTGTATACAGACCGTGCTCCTAGATGCTTAACCTCACTGAAGACTTACGGACCCGTGAGAGCGTCTAGCTATGAGCACCCTTGTATCATTGAACATCAGAATCACGTACTTATAATTAACTAAAAAAATATAATAAAGGATTTGGTGGTGGCCTCTATCAAAAAGTAATTTAATTTTTCTTTCAAGGCAATGTGTTTATTATATTAACATATTGAGTGACGAGAAGGGTCGCAACATGATAAATTAATTATAAACAAACTAGCTGCGCCCCGCGGTTTTACCCGCGTAAAATTTTATAAATTATCACAGCTCCTCCCCCGTAGGTGATAGCGTGATAATATGTAGCCTATATGTTCACCCGACCTCTTAGTAATATTCATGCAAAATTTGAAGTAAATCCATGCAGTACTTTTTGTTTTTTAGTTTTTTTTGTAGTTTACCCCGGACATACATACAGACAAACAGACAAAAATTCTAAAAACTATATTTTTGGCTTCGATATCGATTGCAGATCACGCCCCAAGTATCCTTTTTTAAAAATATTCAATGTACAGTTTTGCCTTTCCTACGATTTTATTATATGTATAGATTGAACTATTGAAGTATGAAAAGATGTTTAATATGGGCGAACAATTACAAAACTGTGTATGTATAATATGAATCATCAAGTTATCTTAATCAAAGATTTAATGTAGTGTACAGACGCCAGCACATCAAGCTATCCCAATCTGTCAAATTTCCCCAATTGAAAGTGAACCTTATGCTTATGTGATAAAGTTGAAAATCTACAAAAGAAATTTGACAGATTGGGGTAGCTCGATGTGCTGGCGTCTGTACATGTTGGCTCCTACATAAAGAATCACGCTGATTGCTGGCCTCAGACCGACAATGCCATTGGACCTTGAATTTGGTACGAGTGTAACTGACACAGACGAGTTTTTGTCTCGGATAAGAATCGCTGGGCTCATTATGTATGTATGAACCACCACTCATGATTTTAAATAAATATATTTATGTACCTACGTAACAATAATTATGTATGATGATAACTGCTTTATATTTTTAGTGGGATCAACGTTAATATTAACTGACTTCCTACTTGGAACAGAAAAGATTTCAACGCGTTCATTTTATATCACACCATGTTAATACGGGCCAGTTGGCGCGGTTGGTTAATGCTTGCCTGTAAGGGCCGGGACACATAAACACGATACGACGTCGTGTCGTACCACGATGCGGCGTATTTGTACGCATACGCCATATATGTACGCCGCATCGTGGTACGACACGACGTCGTATCGTGTTTATGTGTCCCGGCCCTAACGCCGCAGGTCGTGGGTACGATATTTGTGTGTATGAATGTCTGTCCAGAGTCTGGGTGTAATTATCTATGTAAGTATGTATTTACAAAAGAATAGTACCTAGTATATGGAATATATCAGTTACCTCATTCCCGGAGTACAAGCTCTGCTTAGTTTGGGATCAGATGGCCGTGTGTGAATGATGCCCCAGGATATTATTATAATAATTTTAAACCTAGTGTGTCTGTGTTTGTTATCTCTTACCAGCTCGAATACTGAATTGATCATCTGCCTCAAAATGAGACCACATATTAATAATTAATTTTAACTAAAATACCAACTCTAGTTTTCGGAATAAGAATTTCCATGCGGCGAAGTATAATCTGCCAAGCGTGGCGATTATGACATATCCATTCAAATTATGGACACAACTCACTGGAAATGATTTGGGGAGGCCTTTGTCCAGCAGTGGACGTCGATAGGCTGACATGAAGATGATGAAGTATTATATTTTTCCAAGATTTGTTTACTTAATAATTTATCAAGATTTCTAGAATACCGTTGGACGAGATTTCGATCATAAAATTAAACCACACCGTGCATATCCTTATTGTAATATATATGCTTTGATGTCGCCGCATTTGTTGCGCCGTACACTGTATTTCTGGAAATAAATAAAGAAGTATTTAGAATTTATGATTGGCCTTTGGTCTAGTGGTTAGTGACCCTGACTGCCAGCACATCCAGCTACCCCAATCTGTCAAATTTCTTGTATAGGTTTTCAACTTTATCACAAAAGCATAAGGTTCACTTTCAATTGGGGAAATTCGAGAGATTGGGGTAGCTTGATGTGCTGGCGTCTGTACCAACTTTATTACTTTATATAGCTTTATTTTTATGAAGAAGAGGTGACAAGAATCTTTATTTATTCATTTACTAGCTGTGCCCCGCGGTTTTACCCGCGTAAAACGTTATATATTATCACAGCTCTTCTCCCTTAAGTGATAGCGTGATAATATGTTGCCTATATGTTGACTCGACCTCTTAGTAATATTTATGCAAAATTTGAAGTAAATCCATGCTGTACTTTTTGAGTTTAGCCCAGACACACATACAGACAAACAGATAAACAGACAAAAATTCTAAAAACTATATTTTTGGCTTCGATATCTATTATAGATCACACCCCAAGTATCGTTTAAAAAAATATTCAATGTACAGTTTTGACGTTCCTACGATTTTATTATATGTGTAGATTTACTTCTAAGTGCCGCTAATAGAGGATCCACACATTGCAATGTCGTCCATTAAAAAGATACCCTTTTTTTACAGTGTGCTCCTACAATTATAGGAACCACAGCATGCACTACTTAATAGCAACGTAGACTCTATGTGTAATTATATGTATTTACAAAAGAAAAGTTGTACATGTACTATATCAGTTATATATAGTACAAGCTCCGCTTAGTTTGGGATCAGATGGCCGTGTGTAAATAATGTCCCTGGATATTATTGTTATTGATTATCTATATAACTATGTATTTACAAAGGAAAGTAACATATGGAATATATCAGTTGTCAGGTTTCCATAGAACAAGCTCTGGGGCTCTACCGGCTAAGTCGCCGAACATCGTTTTGGTGAATGGCATTCAAATAAATAGCCCTGGGTGGGAATCGAAACCACGACCAGTCGTTGATCACGATGTCAGATGGTCATGTGTAAATAATGTCCCAGGGTATTATATATTATTGTTATAGTTAATCATAGAGTATATATCAAATGTGACATTTAACTAACATGAAAATATAATCTTTTAATAATCAATTTAAATTTATATAATAATATTGAAATCTTAATCATAAAAGAATTTTCAGAATAGTCAAATTAAACTAAATTAAATATTAATTAAATTGTTTGTTAGTAGAAGATAATTTACCCTGGCAACGAATTATCTTATTGTTTCAATATTCCCCTAGTTATACTTAATAATTGTAGCAAGTACGTCCGATTGCGTCCTTACTGCCTACGTAAGTCGCTCTCAAGGTCAAGGTCAAAGGTAATATCTACTAATTATCTCAATTTTCATTTATTCAATAATTTCCTCAAAGCTGAAGCATCTGTAATAGATCATTATTTATAATTCTGATTTGCACTCAGTTATTTCTATAGTTCTTGGCACCAAGCATGAACGGAAGTAGTACCAAAAACGATATAAAGAATTTCAATGTTGACAAATACGGGGTTGCCAATAATTTAGATATAATTTTCCTGTCTAGATAGCGTTTCTAGACGTTTCTACAACTGCTTTCATTATCAACGTGGGTAGAAGATAAAAGAAAATTATACTTCGATTGGTTTTGGCCAAATTAGTACCTACCATCTATATACCTATAACATTATTCACACACAGCCATCTTATTATGGAAACCAGATAACTGATATATAACGTTTCTCTTGTAAATACATAATTATATAGATAAGTTACACCCATACTCAGTACAAACAGACATGTTCATGCACACAAATATTTGTCCTGGGTGAGTATCGAACCCACGACCTCCGGCGTGAAATGCAAATCATTTGCCATCCGCGCCAACAGGCCCGTCAAATAGTATTTAGTCACGGTATTTTTCTCATTGAAATAAAGTTGAAAATGGCTTGACATATTTGACGGTCCATGATTATTTTATAGATTGGATTTGAATTGTATGAAAGCTATGATTTTCAGGCTTCAGCTAGCGCAGTATTTCTGAAATTGGCAGAAATCATGCAATCTTAGTGATGCATTTCGATTTGAAGTAGAGTATGGGACGTTTTAATGACTATTATTAGGTTTAAGGAAAGTGCCTGACCCTAGGTGCTGGATTTTTATATTGAACTAACTGTGCCCCGCGGTTTTACCCGCGTTAAATGTTATAAATTATCATAGCTCCTCCGCCGTAGGTGATAGCGTTATAATATGTAGCCTATATGTTGACCCGACCTCTTAGTAATATTCATGCAAAATTTGAAGTAAAGAATTTGCAGTACTTTTTGAGTTTAGCCCGGACTACAGACAAACAGACACACAGACAAAAATTCTAAAAACTATATTTTTAGCTTCGATATCGATAGGATATCATGCCCCAAATATCCTTTAAAAAAATATTCAATGTACAGTTTTGACTTTCCTACGATTTTATTATATGTATAGATTACAACTGTTTGTCAATTACATAAAATTGAGCCCCAATGATATAACTATTAGAATAGAAGACAATTACAAACAATAGTGTGTTCTATCGCTGAGTAGATCAAGAAATAAACGGAGGAATCAGTGTCATATTATTTCACGTCATGTTATCTTATATTTATTTACATAGGTCTCCATTGCAAAACTTTTGTTGAACAAATTGTAATATTTTGAAATTTTATATTACTTAAAGCATTTACATCTCTAGACATGGGCGACGAAAAATTTCAAATCAAATCTTTTATTTGCGAAAATAGGTGGTTTACGTTAGTTATTACAAAGGTAGTAGGTATCATATCATAATCAGCTTTTAGGCATACTAATATTTAAAAAAATGCTCGCAGAACAAACATTTACCTAAAATTACATAATATAAATGTCATAATTAAAAATGAATTGCTGTCGGGATGTTGATTGAAATATTATGCTTTAATCATTTTCGAATGACGAATACTCACTTGGTGTTTAATGGTTTAAATTACACACTTAAATGTAAATTAACATGTTAAGTGAATACTGATATAAATGTCACCGTAGTGTACTGTACGATTGATACAAATTACTGTTATTTGATTGTTTGTCGCAATCACATGCCCCTTTTATGCTCAGTGCGTTTTACAATCAATATCGCATTTACTGAAATTACTCTATGTACCTTTACGGTTAGCAGTTACTAAATTATCTGGGGCCTGGGGCACTACCGGCTAACTTGCCGAACATCGTTTTCGTGAATGGCGTTCCAATAAATTACGGTTTAAAATGACTTAATCAATCGTTAATTTGGCTTCAACGTTGACAATCGGTTCCGAACAATTTATGACGTCACATGTGCTCATGGAAGCCGATTTAACGATTGATTAAGTCAATTTAACCTTTATTTATTTGAACGCCATTTAAGAAATCGATGTTCGGCGACTAGCCGGTAGAGCCCCAGATCTTATTAGCCTCTCTCATATAGTATTAATGCTGTGTGGTGACGGCATAGAATATCATCACCCCATCTCGTCCCGTCGGGGGAAGTAGAAATAGAAATCCACCGAGGGAATACACCCAGAGAACGGGCCGCAGAGTTTTTCTGTGAACTATCATCAAACTGCGATCGTTAACCTGTCGGCCAAGCGTGGTGATAATGGCATATATTTGGGGAGTCTTTTGTCCAGCAGTGGACATACTTTGCCTGACATGATGATATAGTATTAATAATTAGGTTCCTACAATTTTACCTAGTTATTATAAGTTCTTGTTTCATTTAAGTGGAGAAATACCGACTGAAAAAACCGGCCTTTCGAAGGATACTGACCTAAGAAACTCACACCCTTATGATTTAGGTGATACATTAGCCCAAGATTGTTTTTGTTCACTCGTTAATACATACTATTTAGTACGGTACAACATAAAATGGCATATCCGAGTACCATTGAAATCAATCGAAGCACTATATGTAGCAACTACGATGGTTGAGTTTATAATCAGCACTTATGTGTCTACTGCCCGGAGCGACTTTGGCGAGATTGGATCTCTGCTCTAAACTATATTAGAAAGACGAGAGTGTAACACCTAAGAGAGATCGCACACCCGCTCCCTAACCGCAATGAATGCCTTTAGAGATTGATGACGAAATACCAATTTGAATTATGTATGTAAGTATGCTTAACTTCAAAATAAAAATAATATCCTGGGATTCCCACACGGTCATCTGATCCTAAACATATAACTGATATATTACATATAGGTAAGCTGCTTTTCTTTTGTAAATACATACTTATATAGATAATTACACCTAGACTCAGGACACAAATACCTGTAGCAGCACATAAATATCTGTTCTGGTTAGGAACTGAACCTACGACCTGCGGTGTGAAAAGCATATACCAACTACGCCAAACGGCCCGTCGAGAAAAAGCAATGGAAAGAGACTTTTAGACTGGTGAATACATTTTCATATCCACCCCCATTAACTTAACTCGAGGGGTCCGTTATTAGAGATTTCCAGTCCTTGCCAACAAGGCGTACGGAGCGAGAACAGGCGAGCGACCACAACGAAATAAAAAAAATATACGGAAAACAAATGAAGAAGGATTTGTGCTTCATACTTTGTAATGTACCCGCGCGTACATCCGCTTGTCCTCGCTCCACTGAGGTTATGCGCACAGGCTGCTATAAACACCCCTATTTTTCAGCCGAAAGACGTGCACTGCTGAACTAAGATCTCTATAATTGCCGGTCTTGCGCTATCCGCATCCAGCAATTTCCAGCGACCCGCACAAGATCGGTCCATTTTGTAGGGGGCCTGCCCACGCTGCGCCTTCCGGTTCGTGGTCGCCACTCGAGAACCTTTCTGCCCCAGCGGCCGTCGGCTCTACGAGCTATGTGCCTTGCCCACCCACTGCCACTTCAGCTTGGCAATTCTTACGGCTATGTCGGTTACTTTGGTTCGCCTGCGGATCTCAACATTTCTGATTCGGTCTCCCAGGGAAACTCCAAGCATAGCCCTTTCCATTGCTTTTTGGGTGACCTTGAGCCGCCTGATAAGGCCCATAGTGGGCGACCACGTCTCTGTTCCGTGAGTCATCACTGGCAACACACACTGGTCGAAAATTTTCGACTTGAGACACTGCGGTATTTGGGACCTTTTTCTTACGTGGTGGAAATACTATCATGTCGCATTTCCGTCTTTTGGGGAGGCGTCGGGGTATGTACGGTTTACCACTAAAACTACCACGGTAGCCAGACTCACAGTGCTTGTAGCGGGGGCTCTGGGTATTCGTGGATGATCACGCCAGTACCCCCGCCGTACACTGTAGCCTTAGTGAGACTCTCAACCCCTCCCCAGTAACCCTACAGCAGGTTACCTCTTCCCGGAACCGCTTATACAAGACGAATGGAGTTCCCCTCCTCCAAACGGCGCCCAACCGGGGAGAAGTCAGCCGGGCGCCGCATACTTTCTCGCGCTGGGATTAGCTCCCAGCGCCGGTTGTGGCAGTACCTACTTCAACATTGTGAAGTGTTCAAACTTGTGACTTAATATTGTAACACTAACCATGAAATTGTTGCTAGTTGCTGCTATTAGCTTGCGTTGCCTCGTTGCCTGAAATCATAAGGCCTTGATATAGTGACTCAGTTTCGATATCCAAAGTGGTCCGTTGACCTTTTACCGGTTCATTTATTGTTGCATGCATTATTCACTTTACCTAGTTTACTCGTAGTAACTATACTGCGTTTAGCTTCCGCAAATAAAGTTTAAGTCCATACATTAAGAAAAATATTAGCGGTAAGTTAATAAATTCGTTTGTTGGCTAAAATTGAATATAATTGTATGTTAATTGCACAATCTAGTTGGTTAAACAAGATTCATTAATGTATATGGCTGTATATATTCGTCTGACCGCGTGACCTTCGGTTTTTATGTATCCACGATATAAGACCGTGGTGTATCAAATATAGAAGGTGTAAACTTAAGAGCGATTCCTGGTTGCCATTATCCCATAATAACGTATTTGTCATTTTCCTTTCTGGACTTTTGATTTTCGAAACGTTTTCAATCGCAATAATGCGCTCCTAGGTTCAAATCCAAGATTGGACCAAAAAAATATTGAAAAAAATTCTCAGTATGAGCCCGTAGTCAGGAAGCGTTCCTGTATCTAACATCTTTTCGATCGTGTCGCTAACCGTGCCATCGGACCATGAGAGTGAAGGAATGTAAAGTACCCCTGTGTTTATGTACCAATATAAGTCCCGTGCAATGTGGCTGACCTCCACTAAAATTAACCGCCATGGCCAAAGTTTGACTAGGAGTACATTATTTCCCTCCGTGCTTCATTTGTATGTACCTCCCTGGATTTTATGACATGACTGATATGTTTTGAAGCAGTTTAGATATCTGAAACTTCTTTTGGATAATTTAGGTTTATCTGCAAAAACCACAGGGCCAACCGTCTCGTTGTTGAACTTGGCCCTCAAGTAATCAATAAAAATAGTCT
Organism: Pseudoips prasinana; assembly: GCA_951640165.1. Lineage (NCBI taxonomy): Eukaryota > Metazoa > Arthropoda > Insecta > Lepidoptera > Nolidae > Pseudoips > Pseudoips prasinana. The sequence goes on from OX621260.1 coordinate 25,337,754, forward strand.
ATTTTAAACGGCCCTCTAACAATGAATTAAAAAAGCCTATTTTAAATGTCTGATATGCAAATAGTGCGACTTGAAATAATTAAATAAAATGGTCGTGCTTCTTTTCGTATTTTTTAAAGGAGGCAATAGAAGGAAAATCAAAAGATCTTCCTTTGATTTTAATGCATAAGATGGAGTAAGTATAACCAGTGACATTTTTACGGTGAATAGCATCATAATACGTCGAGCAAATCTACTACATAAAAATAAGTCGGGTTTTCCTTCCTGACGCTATAACTCTAGAACGCACGAACCTATTTCCACGGTTTTGCATTCGTTGGAAAGGTCTCGGCCTCCGTGAGGTTTATAGCAAAGAAAATTTATAAAATTTAACGCGGGTAATACCGCGGGGCACAGCTAGTTATTTATAAAAGTGTCAAATACATTCTCCTTTATCTTAAAATTTTGTGATGGAAAAATCTTTTATAACATTATAATTACAATTGGCCGGTTTTTTGTATTGAACTTGAAATACTTCAACATTTTATTTTATAGATCTCTATGACTTATAAACTAAAATAGATTAAATTTAACAGGGCAATGACACATAAGCCTTTGACATTTGTGGAGAGTGATACCATATTAAGACTATGGGACGTGTTGGTTATTTAAAATTGAGTCTTAATTCTATAATAATTAAATTGAACATTTTCGGTCTAGGCCATTTACGTAAGACCCACTTCCACCTTGATTTGTCATCGGTTTTTGTCATTTTAATCTCATTTGAATACAATCCACAACGTGCGGTAAAAAGCTTGGCTTAAAAAATATAAATTAGGGCATTAGGTTTGCACCCTGAACAATATATTATGCAATGATTCGACGCTAGTTGATTTTCGTTTAAAAATAGACATTATAATCTCGAATAGACCCCATAGAAATGACTCTATGTATTTAATGGCATTTTATTTTTTAAAGACAACGCTCACACTATATAAATTAATCCGTGTCGCAGGGTACTTTACAAACATATCATTGACGAACACATAGTACATAAGCTAGCACATCCAGCTACCCCAATCTGGTAAATTTCTATCATAGATTTTCAACTTTATCACAAAAGCATAAGGTTCACTTTCAATTGGGGAAATTTGACTTTTAATTGGGGAGATTGGGGTAGCTTGAAGTGCTGACGTCTCTACATCCGAATTTAGTACAACTATTTATTGCTCATACAAATTGTTGTCTTGCATGGTAATCGAGTCCGTCGACACTATGTGGTGACGCGACTGCCTTAACCTCTGCGCCGCACGTGGAGTTCATGTTAACTTTACGAGATTTCCCTATAATCAAGTAAGAGTTTATATTCTGAACGGTATTTTTATTGATATTTGGGATAATATTCATAAAACATACGTGAGTTACGGCAAAAGTATTTACGGTAGAATAGCTGAAGATACGAGTCTTGTTATTATTTCTCGAATAGTTCGAATTCAGACTCGTAGTTCGTAGTTATTTGACTGACAGCAAGTTTTTTTGTTCACCGAAAACAATTTAATTACTTGTACGACTAGCTACTCGTAGACCGTCAATGAGCTATTTATGTAAGCGTTACCTTGGTAACTAACGAGTACCTACGTATAACAAAGCTAGTTAGTTGATATTTCATTTATATTATTATATATATTTGGATTTATAACTCGTTTACGTAACACAATTTTGGGGGTGACTTCAACGAACATCGAAAGGTCCACGACTCCTAAAGGTCGCACCCGAAGCGTCTATGACCTTACATAGATTTAGTTTTCGTGGTATTAAACTAAGAGATGTGTTTCTAAATAAGACTGCTAGTAACATGTAGGTATTCTATCCAGATGGCTCAGTGATTCTGTGGGACGTCAGAGATCTGAATCAGAAGGAACACAAAACGTTGCGCGTGAACATCGATTTCGACTACGCCTCGCACGTGGCCTGGAGCCCCGACTCGAAGGCGTTCATTGTCCACACCGTACGGGAGAACCACATCGTGGTCTACAAGATCGACAAGAAAAAGGACGGGACCATAGGGTCGGCGGCCCCTGTCATCACATTCGATAAGGTTAGTGGTTTTTATCAGCGCCGTCTCTACCTGCCTCTACGTGCACGTATTATTATTAAGAACATATGTAGGTATAATAATACTGTCCTCCTAGCCGTCTGGCTCAATAGTGATTAGCCATCTGCACGGGACGGTCACCGTAGCCTAGTTGGTAGTGCTCCTGCCTACGAAGCTGGTGGTCCTGGGTTCGAATCCCGGTAAGTGCAAATATTTGTGTGATGAGCACGAATATTTGTTTCTGAGTCATGGATGTTTTCTATGTATTTAAGTATTTATCTATCTATATAAGTATGTATATCGTCGTCTGGTACCCATAGTACAAGCTTTGCTTAGTTTGGGGCTATAATGATCTGTGTGACATTGTTCCTAGATATTATATATTGTATTATAGTGCACAAGTGTGTGCACAAACCCAGGAGTACTTTTTATTCCACCACCGGAAAGAGGTCAGGTACAGGACCGACGGCTTTACGTGCTCTCCGAGGTACGAAGGTATAATACCGCCAACTCCCAGACTTCGGGCTAAAGCTGAGAATTTTTTCTTTTTACATAATCATATTTTGGCCCGACCTGGGATTTGAACCCGCGACCTCGTCCTCTGCGGTTAAACTCGCTACCGCTAGACCAACGAGGCAGGTATATAATTAGTAAGTATGTATAGTTATAGGTATGGTACAAATAGTACCTTAAACGTAATATAGTAATTTGTACACTTGTATCCGCCCCATCTCTGAAACTCCTTTCTCCTTTCACTACCTAGGTTGTCTGGAAGAGATCACACTTTGTTATAAGGCCGCCTATTATACTATTATAATTTGTATGTTGCTTTGTATTATTTATTTAGGTGTATAATAAAGAGTATATCTATCTATCTATCTATCTAGATATAACCAAAATATCTGGTTTACTTTAAATATCGAATACGTACATCAACGTGGTAAGGGCAGAGTATCTAAATTGTTGTTATATTTAACAATACTTTCTCCGTAGTTATCGTTCGATAACTCCGAAAATAACTTTGGTTTGTAAGTAATATCACCGAAGTGGGAAACTAAAACAGTTTGTTTGCTCAGCGCTACGACATGTCCTTCTTTAAACGAATTTTAAAATGAGTATTAATTCACGGTAGGCAGCGGTTTGCTGTGCCCCCTGGCCATTGTGAATGCCATTGACGGAGACCACGGCGTCCCTATTTGGTAGAGTTACCGGCCAGCAAAACGCCTACGATTGCTGATGGGAAAGTAGGGATGCTCTGTTCGTTTCCCGTAAAACTACTATTGGTATCGAGCTTCTGTGACCTCATAAGTTTGTCTACCGCGTTTTTAGGGTTCCGTAGCCAAATGGCAAAAAACGGAACCCTTATAGATTCGTCATGTCTGTCTGTCTGTATGTCACAGCCACTTTTTTCTGAAACTATTAGAGCTGTACTATGAAATTTGGTAAGTAGATGTATTCGGTGAACCGCATTGAGATTTTTACACAAAAATAGAAAAAGAACAATCATTTTGGGGGGTCGCCATACATAGAACAGAAAATCATAAATTTTTTTTTCATCGTCTGTCCATTGACACCCCACATGTATGGGACATGTGGGGTGTCTATGGATAGGTCTTCAAAAATAATATTGAGGTTTCTAATATCATTTTTTTCTAAACTAAATAGTTTGCGCAAGAGACTTCCAAAGTGGTAAAATAAGTGACCCCCCCTGTAACTTCTAAAATAAGAGAATCATAAAACTAAAAAAAATATATGATGTACATTACCATGGAAACTAACAACGAAAATTGGTTTGAACGAGATCTAGCAAGTAGTTTTTTTTAATACGTCATAAACCGCAATTTGCTTCCATTTAATCAACTGAAATACTTGCTGCTACGGAACCCTTCATGTGCGAGTCCGACTCGCACTTGGCCGGTTTTTTTTTATTTAATATGATAATGCTTATTACATCGTTAGATTTAAAGTAAGTAGTTAGCTTGAGTGTTAGGTTTTTGTTTGGTCAGTCTTACTACTGAGAAACTCGACAATACTCCTATTATACATCTTTCACGTATGTATAATGTTCTCCTGTTCCAACCGACCATGGCGGCTAATCTCAAAGGAGACTAGACAACTACGCGGGACATAATATAGTGCTCAAGTGTGAGCCCAACCACGGGAGCACTTCCTATTCTATCACTCTCATGGTCCTATGGTGTCCCATAGGAGCGGCACAACCGGAAAGAGATCCGGAATAGGAACAACCGCTTAATGTATCCTCCGATGCACGGGGGTGTAAAACCGCCAAGTCCCGGACTTCTAAGAAATTTTCATGCAGAAAAATCACAATGTCACTTTTTGGTTCGACCCTGGGTTTGAACCCAGGAACTCATTATGTGCGGTGGAACCCGCTACCTCTATACACACCTGTCATTACATATATATATATATGTAAATAAGGAACCATTTTCGTTGATTGGCACAAGTGCATTCATAATGTAGAGTTTTAGCAACTGTATACTCTTGGCATACTTTTAGTAGCAGTTTCACTAGGCAATTGTCTTGCGCTCAGTCTAGTGTCGATGAAACACGCAACATATGTGCAAGTGCCTTCTAGTTATGTAAGGCGAGGAGTGTTTGTTATCTCTCGTTATCTCGGTATTGTAGCGTCGCTTATACTGACGCTGCGCGTGCGCAGGGCGCCCGGTACTAGGTAGGTACGTGTACTATCACCTCAAATACAACCGTATACACTGTATTAAAACGTGAAACTGGGTCAATAGGTTATGTACATGACATAATAGTTACATAAAAATTACTAGGCAACGCTGTGAAACCATTGTTTTGGTAGACATGTGAGAAAGGATAAAAACTATGTCCATTCACCAGGCTTTGGAGTGTCTAAGCTTGCGACCTTAAATATTTTTAAACAATGAGTTAAAAGTATAATCTTAGGTAGATTATTTATCTATACATATAATAAAATCGTAGGAAAGTCAAAACTGTACATTGAATATTTTTTAAAAAGGATACTTGGGGCTGGTAATCTACATTAGATATCGAAGCCAAAAATATAGATTTTAGAATTTTTGTCTGTATGTATGTCCGGGCTAAACTCAAAAAGCACTGCATGGATTTACTTAAAATTTTGCATGAATATTACTAAGAGATCTGGTTAACATATAGGCTACATTTTATCACGCTATCACCTACGGGGGAGTAGCTGTGATAATTTATAAAGTTTAACGCGGGTAAAATAGCGGGGCACAGCTAGTATCTTTATAAAAATTAGGCAATTTGCATTATGGCAGATACTAGCTTCGTCCGCGATTGCGTCCGCACATTAAATAATGATTCTATAAATGTTCATCATGTCAGCCAAAGTACGTCCACTGCTGGACAAAAGCCTCCCCAAAGAATGGGGGGATATGCCAAAATCGCCATTGCAGACGGGTTGGCGATAGCAGTTTGATGGCCATAGTTCACAGAAAAACGTTGCTGCCCGTTCTCTGGTAGGTATTCCCTCGGTCGATTTCTACGCCCCCCACAGGATGAGATGGGGTGATGACATTCTATGCCGTCACCACACGGCATCTGTTAATCATCAAAAATGTTACAACAGAGTATCTCTAATATTTTACCTCTCGTCGCGGACGTAAAAACTTGACATAAACCTTAATATATTTTCATACAAAACTTTCATCTCCTTCATATTGTTATTTAACACTCTTGAAGGTAAAACCTTTACAAACTTTGAAAGTCATATTTATTTATATCATATCAACAGTCTAAAAGATAAGATTCGAGCTTCTTTACTCTAGCTTTAAAAATGACGATACTTCCATGAAACTTTTCTTCCCCCTTTCAACCCCTTACAACCATTTTTTGCATTAAAAAGTAGCCTATACCCTTCCCAGGCTCTAGACTACCAAAGTGTACCACATAAACCAAATTTCATTTAAATGGATTCAGTAGCTTTGGCCTGAAATAGCGACAGACAGACAGAGTTAGTTTCGTATTTATAAAGGATTATGATTTACGAGTAGTCCGCTTCTGCCGTAGTCCGATCGAACTATAAGGCATCCAGTAGTCGCGCATTTATCTGCGCATTAGCTTCCTTATGTAATAACTGAGATTCATTGATTCGCTGTCAAACTAAGTAAAAGCAATATAACAATTGATCCAAGATTTCTTAAGAGCTCCGCCACTGTGGCGCGTGGGCGGGCGGGCGCGTCACAAGCAAAATTTGTACCAAGTACAAACCGTTCTTTCGTTTTCCCACGCTACTGACAGTGATCATTGTCTCAGTTATTGGTTGTCTATGGGTTTTGAAGTCGCACTACGGTCGCTTGTATAATTCTGATTATGAGCAACATCATCATGGGCATCAGCGTTTGAAATGAACTTTTGGAACTTTCTAATACGACAGATTACAGACAGCTATGTAATTTAATAAAGTAATTTGCAAAAATGTGTCTTTGGGGAGTGCCGATGGAAGTGAAAACACTACTAAACTTCTAATCTAAATAATCTATACATATAATAAAATCGCAGGAAAGTCAAAACTGTACATTGAATATATTTTTTAAAGAATACTTGAGGCATGATATACAATCGATATCGAAGCCAAAAATATAGTTTTTAGAATTTTTGTCTATGTGTCTGTTTGTATGTCCGGGCTAAACTCAAAGAGTACTGCATGGATTTACTTCTAATTTTGCATGAATATTACTAAGAGGTCGGGCCAACATATAGGCTACATATTATTACGCTATCACATACGGGGGAGGAGCTGTGATAATTTATAAAAATTTAACGTGGGTAAAACCGCGGGGCACAGCTAGTCTACAATATAATAGTTAACACTTGGCATTGAGATATACTCTTTTTAAATATATATATATATATATATGTATATACTAATAACGCACGGAGGTAAATATATGTACACAGTATACATATAGATCATATTAAACGTGCGGTGACGATGACACGAGTTCCGTGATATTTGTTCAACCAAAAAGTGCTCAACGCGCCTAAAGAAGTTTTCACTTAAGAAATACAGTTTTAAAACCAAAAATCGGTAGTCATTTGGACGATATGTCTTTTGGTTTCCCTTCCTTTGATGTCACTTAAAACGTTGAAATGACGTATTAATTTCATTCAAAATAAACCTGATTATTTTAATTTAGTACGTTCAAATTCAATTAAACCGTTAACCGCCTATTTATGCCTAAGGATCAGCGCGGTGACTAAGGCAAACCCCTCCAAATGGCAACATTACAGAAACCTTCGGGGGAGGCATATGTCCAGCTGTGGACGATATCAGGCTGATGATGAATGAGTGGGCTTCCTAAAAATAAACGTTAGTTGATGCCTACGTAATAATTTCTCCCGACTGACGTGTCTTATCTGTCAGTCTAAACCGCTACAGTTCGGTACAGGCTTGAAATTTTGACAGTAACTATAAGGTAGTTACTGTCAAAATTTACCGTTAAGACACCTCAGTCGGGAGAAATTTTTGCATATAAATTCATAAAATTATTAAAGATTCATTAATTTTAAGCATTTGTATTTAAAGATTTTGTTATATATAAGCAAATAAGAATATAAGACCATTGGACCAGAACCTCTAATACCCATACCCTTTAACCAAATGAAAACATGGCTAAGTGAAAATACCACGCAGCGACATGAAAAAGAGTGGATAGATTTAGAATCATGCAGACAGACAAAAGAAATTCTACCATCTCTCAACAAATGCCTATCTCGCAGTCTACTACATCTGAACAGAAAACATCTGCGCATGGTGATAGGCACAATCACCGGACACTGCACACTAAACCTCTTCAAGATTGGCGTTACAGACAGCGCCTTGTGCAGAGGATGCATTGAATCTGAAGAAACACCGGCACACGTACTGCAATAGCGTTGCCAGCAAACGGCCTAAGTTCCTAAACGATCCGAAGACGCTTCGGGAAGCACTGAAGCCAAGCTTTTGAGGCCTCTTGGACTTGGATGGAAAATGCAATGGTCCAAGTAGCCGAATAAGTTCAGTCAGGAGGCTAAGTGCGAAAACCAATCGCCCAACTAAGAATATAAATATTACCTATCTGTGAATTCTATCTTAGCTACTATAAATATTGTGTACTCTGCGACGATCGTCTCGTCCTCTAGACTCAAGTCTAAGGATCACGCGTCTGTTTGCGCAACATCTCCAATGTCACATTTACGAGTATTTTCACCGAATAGAAGAGCAATGGTCAGAGTTGTTTTGACGCAACGTCGTGAAATAGACATTAAGCGTGGCGCAGCTGAAAATAGGTGGGCGTCATAGTGTAAACGCAGCGCGGAGCAATGCCCGCCCTGTTGGACATTCAAATTAGAGTTCATACATGTATGCCAACCGCACAATGTTTAGCGTTAGAGTACGCTTTATTCAAGACTAACCGAAGTCACGTGCGTACCGTTTCAAAGACCCAATTTTTCAACGATAATTTGCTGTCCCTAATCCAGCGAATGAAAATCTTAGATGCATTAGTCAATGGGTTGCGTGTTATACAACCATTTTTAGGTTCCAAGTATTAGTTAGACCAAGTAATAGCGAAAAGGCAAGAAAGAGGCAAAATAATGTTATGTATCGGGTTCCGTACCTCGAAAGGCAAAAATGGAACCCTTATAGGATCACTTTACTGTCCGTCCGTCCGTCTGTCTGTTTGTCTGTCTGCCAAAACCTCTTTTTCTCAGGAGGTATCAAGCTGGAATTTATATCAAATACTCAAGTCTTTAGAGCTGTGAAAAATTCCAAGTTCTAAGCCAACGCAATTAAAAGCTACAGACGTTGCTTATGCTTAAAATTTCCGCAAGTTTTCGACAGTCGCAAGGGAATCAAAACATACAGGGTACTTCCCGTAAACTCGGAATCTTACGAAACAACGTCTTATAGTATAAATAAATAAAGTAGTAATATTGACAATAACTTAATTTAAGTTAACTAAATATCGTTACTGTTATAAAATAAATGTTATTGTAAATTATTTCCTACAATCCGTGTACCTAAATATCTATATGTACCTAGAAATAATTATAAATTAATTATATATTACCACGAACATGTTCTGACTATATACAAGCGCTTTTTTAAAGTCTACGTGAATAAAAATCTTTTTTATTTATTTTATAGCTCAGATGAAGGAAAATTGCGCTAGCCATAAATTTTTAGTTAGGTACATCATATAATAAAAATATTTTTACTAATTTTAAACTTACTACCTCTTTCCTCATGATCACACAGGGGTATTGAATTGAAATTCAAATAATCAGGTCTAAATACCTTTAAGCTGTAACAACATCAAACTTCTATGTTATATACTCACAGGTTTGTACGGAACACTCGGTTGAAGAGTCCGACTCGCACTTGACCGGTTTTTTTTAATTCCAAACACTATGATATGACACGTATATGAGTAATGAATTGTACTATAATAAAACTCGGTAAAAGCAAGATCGAATGATGCTTAGTAATTTTGTTTTTACTATGCTAATGAATCATTGGTGTTACGAAAAATCATGTCGTGTATGACGCGTGTTGACATTGTAATTTGCTTTGATTAGGTCAGTTCCGTCAATATGATCATGTTGCTTATCTATACGGACACTGCTTGTTTGCCAGTGAAAATTCTAGTAGCCAGTACGAATACGCTGTTTATATTTTAACTAGCTGTGCCCCGCGGTTTTACCCGCTTTGAACTTTATAAATAATAGCCTATGTGTTAATCCAGGGTGTCAGCTAACTCCAAACTAAATTTTTATAAATTGCTCCAGCCGTTTAGACGTGAAGAAGTAAGAGACATACACACTCACACACTTTCGCCTTTATAATATTAGTGTGATAATGACGCATATTTTGTAATGACACCGTAAATGGTACATCAGAATTTCTCTAATATTTTGTCTCTTAAAAAAATACTATATAATAATATAAAACATTCACAAAACCTTACACATTTCCATACAAACTTTCATCCCGTAATCCATATTGTTATTTTACACCCTTGAGGGTAAAACTCCGGCAAACTTTGAATGTCATATTTATTTATCTCGAATCAACAGGCAAAAAAATAAATTACAACCTTAAAAATTACGATACTTTTATACAATTTTATATCCCCATTACAACCACTTACAACCCTTATTTCTTAATTTTTTTAAATTTAAAAGTATCCTATATCCTATCTCAGGCTCTAGAATAAATGTGTACCAGATTCCATTTAAATCGGTTCAGAAGTTTTGGCGTGAAAGAGCGGCAGACAGACAGACAGAGCTACTTACGCATTCATAATATTAGTAAGGATGTTAGGTTTATCAAAGTACTAGCAGTGCCCCACGGTTTTACCCGCGTTAATCTTTATAAATTATAGCCTATGTGTTAATCCAGGGTTTCAGCTAACTCCATACCAAATTTTATTGAAATCGCTCCAGCCGTTTAGACGTGAAGAAGTAACAAACATACACACTCACACAGTCACACACTCACAAACTTTCGCCTTAATGATATTAATGTAATTTTCTGAACATCAGTTTGGCTTTGTCCATAGAACAAACTAGATAAATTATCAGCATTTTTCATACGATATGAGTTCTTTGGCTGTTGAAGGAAAAGTAACAGAATTATTTAAACAAAACAACTGAAACCCAAACGTGGTTTCGTATATATGTATATTTTAATATTCAACCTTGTACATGTTCCTCTCGCAATACTATCCAGAAAAACCTTGTGGTTTTACTGTATGTTTTATATTGCTTATTTCGTATTTATGATAAAACCCGTCACAATATGACTTGGTTTGTTATTGTTTGATAACTGCCCGTAAGAGATTAGGTCAAATTAGTTTGCGGGAATAACAATAACGTATTTAATCTCAAAAATGGGGAAACCAAAAGTAATCGTCCGGTAGGTCTCGTACCGGCACCATCTACCAATCGGGGGTAGGCGCTCTGCGTTAAGCTACGCACGATACACGCTGGCAGATCAAATTTAGGATTCCCTTGCTAACACCCTTCCGGAGGATGAAGGTATTATCCATCGGATTTGTCTTCTTGGAACATGGCCGAATGATATGTTCACAGTTGCATATGTGAAAGATTATATTATTATCATATTGATTACACCTTCCAAATTATTAAATTTGAATTTTATAGCATTATTGCCATTAGTGTTTATCGTTCGTAGCTTAACGCAGAGCGCCTACCCCCAATTGGTAGATGCTGGTTCGAGACAATTTTATTATTAGATTTCCTGCATTAAAATTAATGGGAAATATTATAACCTTGGATGTCTAATTTGACCGGACTATTAGTATAGAATGTGCTATAGGATCATTCATTATACTATTATAAAGGAAATGTGAATGGAAATGGAAACATATACTCGGGGTCAAAGGTTACAAAAACGGGTTTTTCGTGATTTTCAGCAAAACAGTAAGTTTTATCATAAATTAGCTGACACAAAATTGTAGATTAGATAATTATCTATAAAAAATGTATGAATACTGTTTTCCTAAGACCCACTGTTTTTAGGGTTCCGTAGCCAAATGGCAAAAAACGGAACCCTTATAGATTCGTCATGTCTGTCTGTCTGTCCGTCCGTATTTCACAGCCACTTTTTTCCGAAACTATAGGAGCTGTGCTGCTGGAACTTGGTAAGTAGGTGTATTCTGTGAACCGCATTAAGATTTTTACACAAAAATAGAAAAAGAACAATAATTTTGGGGGGCGCCATACATAGAACTGAAACTCAAAATTTTTTTTTGATCATACCCATACATGTGGGGTGTCTATGGATAGGTCTTCATTCAATCATATTGAGGTTTCTAATATCATTTTTGGCTAAACTGAATAGTTTGTGCGAGAGACACTTCCAAAGTTGTAAAATGAGTGTCCCCCCTGTAACTTCTAAAATAAGAAAATGATAAAACAAAAAAAATATATGATGTACATTACCATATAAACTAACAACGAAAATTGGTTTGAACGAGATCTAGCAAGTAGTTTTTTTTATACCATTAAATATTGTAGTATAAATATTGGTAGGATCTTTACACTATTATAAAGGAAATGTTAAAGTCCTCATCCGTTGAAAACCGCAATTTGCTTTCATTTAATCAACTGAAATACTTGCTGCTACGAAACCCTTCATGTGCGAGTCCGACTCGCACTTGGCTGGTTTTTAGATATAACGATTCAAAAAGTTAAAAGAGTTGTAATCGACATAATATGCACACGTTCCGGATCGATGAGGACTTTCACATTTCCTTTATAATAGTGTAATGATCCTACCAATATTTATATTAGGTACTATTGTAACTTAACCCCTATTTTTTGACTAATTTGACCGGACTATCGCTATTCTCTACTATGCACATGCTTTACTAATCAATGTATTATCGCTATTAGTTCACGGATTAATAGGTAAATGATCCAAGTAGAAGTCTTCGATATGATTCAACTCCAGCTGTTAGCCGTTATCGTGGAAATCAATCGGGATCAACGATTCCTCGTGCCCTCCGAATCACCCACCCGGCCACTGACCCCGTCGCAGTTACTTCACCTTGCCGATAGGTTAAGAACTATACGAACTAGGTTTTATTGCTTATTAATATTAAATTCAAATAAAAATGAGCACGATAGTACTTAAAGCTAATTAGAAAATAGAAAGTTCTGCAGGCGTAGTAGCTAAGTTTTGGCAGAAACATGTCAGAGAGGTCTATATAAGTATGTATTTACAAAAGTAAAGCAGTTTCGGTTTTCTGGTTTCCATAGTACAAGTTCTGGTTAGTCGCCTCGCTGCTTCGTGTCCCGGGTTCGATTCCCATGCCGGACGGTTGTTGTCTATTATATGTTTGTAAAGTACCCACACACAGGGATTATTTTAGTTTGTGCGGGCGTTGTCATTTGTAAAGATGGCTGTGTGTGAATAATGTCCCAGGATATTATTTATTTAGATTGCAATCCCTTACATATTTTAAGTTTATTTTTATTATATCCGTCAGATTCCTATTTACCGGAGGCTACAATGAGTAGCTTAGTCATATATTGGATTTTTGAAATAAAGAACCTATATAATAGTAATGATAATATTCTGAGACATTATTCACACACGACCATCTGTACCCAAACTAAGCAGATCCTGTACTATGAAAACCAGATAATTAATATTACTACCTACATACACTACTTTTCTTATGTAAATACATTTACACCCAGACTCGGGACAAACAGACATGTTCATGCACACAAATGTCTGCTCTGGGTGGGAATCGAACCCACAATCTTTGGCATGAAAGGCAATTATTTACCAATCATTTGCGTTCACTGCCAATCATGCCAACCGGCATTATTAGTGGAAATTCTGCCTCTTTCATTATTTTAATTTCGAGTTCTAAGAATTTTATTTTTTTACGTTCTTTTCTTGTTGTATGTTGCCACGACAACGCGCTTTAAGGGCGCACGCGTAAAATGCCGTAAACGTTACATATCTGTGGTATTTTCATTAAACTGTGTGAGTCACAGATTATAGTGAGTCACTTTGTACAGTCATGAGTTGAAAAGCTAGAGATACATAAAGTGTTAATTATATTTTAACCCTTAAATTAGAACAATTAAGAAAATTATAAATCTAATTTTTTGAAGAAAGTATTCGAATAGAAGTACAATATTCTCATTTTCTATGAAAAACATAAACTTTAAAAATATGTGGTATGAAATTCTTAAATTTTATATGCTTTATTGTTCTAAAAAATCTAGGCTCAAGTTAATGTTCCCATCGAGGCATCTTATTCTAGTAACATTAGTAAAAAAGTGGTTTTTGATATTTATTAAAAAAATAATAAAAAATATTTTACGATTATATTATTTGTATGAATATGCAACTATAGTTTAAATGATCTGATATGATAGTTTGATGATAGTTTAAATTATGAAAGTCTCCAATATCATCATCATCAGCTAAAGGATGTCCACAACTGGTCAAAGGTGTCCCTCAGGGATCTCTACAGTAGCTGGACTTGTGCTGCCCGCATCCAGCGACTTCCCGCGACCTTTGCGAGACCGTCGCGTAGGTCCACCTTGTAGGGGTCTTTTTTTTAAATCGGGACTAGTCCCTCCCTCTTACCCACCACTGCAACTCCTGTAAGCCAGGATCAACAGTGGCACACAATGAAATGACACTGAGCGGTGAAGCTCAGGCATGTCCCGGGGAATCGCTTTAACTGTCTTGGATCCCGCAACGAGTTTAATGAGAAAGAGAAAAAGGAGGAGTTAGAAAATGAATAGTTCCACTTCCCTCTAGAGCAAAGCGGGAGACAGAATGATGTAAAGAGGCTATAGCCTCATAAAATGAGAGATTTGCAACTTGTAGGGGTCTGCCTACGTTGCGTCTTCTGGTTCGTTGTTGCCATTCGAGAACCTTTCTACACCAGTAGCTTTACTGATGGACAAAGGTTACCTCTCCAATTTTAGCCCTATTAGCTGGACACTGAAGATGAAGTCGTTTTGCACTTTTGACATGTGAAATTGCAGAAAATTGAGCACATCTTCAAATTGTTTATTTCATTTGTCGAACGCAGTACAGAGATATTGAAGAGGCGATGCACATCAATAAACAATTAATTAATTCTGGGGTGTGGCTTCCTCGCGATGTTTTCCTTTGCCGCCAGGCAATTGTTTATTCATTCAATTAATACGTTAATTATTGATACACTTGAAAGTTCCGCAAATTCCAATTTTGGATACTACTTAACTTACGAACTTTGTATATTATGTACAGCGCTCTTGGTACAGATGCCAGTGCACATCAAGCTTTCAGCAGCAATTTCCTCAATTGAAAGTGAACCTTATGCTTTTGTGATATAGTTGAAAATCTTTAAAAGAAATTTGACAGATTGGGGTAGCTGGATGTGCTGGCGTCTGTACATACTAGCCGGAAGGCGGAAGACCAGCACTGCAGAAACGTAGTACTAGCTGAGATAGGGCCACTTTTCATACCAGCACGGTGACAACTTAAAAATCTTTAAAATGTATACCAAAAGTGTTATATACTTTTAAATTATTTTTTCTCCTTTTCTTGGTCGAATTTCGTGTAAGACAGTCAATATTTTTTTCCACACAAATATAATATTTTAACGGAATAAATGAACTTTGAATTTGAACATTAAAATTTGAATATTAGTGGAAACTAGCCAACTACGCTTAGTGCAAGAGTGTGCCCAAACAGAGGTGCTCTCTCTATTCTCTCACTCATAATCCATTGGGACTCCTATTGAAACCATTGTTAGAATCATCATATCACGTATATTATAATTATATTAAGGAAGTGACTATTTTTAGATTATATTAATACTAGCACTTTTTTGCCTGAAATAAAGGATTGCCTAGTTCAGGCACACCTGTAATGTTTGTAGAAAATTAAGAAAATTTGTATTTGTAGTTTTATTTTTTGTGTTAGTTGTTAAGAATTTTATCTGAAATAAATTATTATTCTTATTAAATAAAAAAAAAATGTTGACATGACTGGCGAGAGATCAGGCGCAGTATTGTCAGGATTACATACCTTTCGGGTGTATAATAATAATAATTTTATTCGCAAACATAGGGTTACAAGAAGTCCCTAAGTTCGGTGTGCCTTTAGACATAGGCCTCTTCCAATTCCTTCCAATGGGTCCTGTCCCTTGCCGCTCTCATCCAGAATGGTCCCGCTGTCTGTTTGAAGTCATCTTCCCATCTCCTGATTTGACGACCCCTACTTCTTTTGCCGACTCTTGGTTGCCAGATAGTGACTATTATTAGACTATTATTTTGCTAGAAAAATCCCAATAACATTTATGAGCTCTACCGGGGATTTGAACCAATCAACTGGGGTTGGAACACTCTACCGCCAAAGCAACAAGGCACTCAGCCGTGCCATGGTATTACCATCCTAGTACGGCCTTATCGAACGTTGACCCTGTAATCGTGTAATAATTAGGTACCGCCTTACTTTTAACTCTATTATGATGTAATAAGAGCTAAAATCAATGAATCATGAACTTTGACCGGTTAAGGGTTAAATTAAAATTCGGATTTAGGGAATCTCCAAAATGTAACATGCGGTTGTGATCGAAGCGAGCTGTTTCCCACCCGTTTCTGTGACCATGCGTAGATAATGTTTTCTATTGTAACCGATTGTTTTGTTTATGTTATCGATCGTAACATATAACAATGTAATACGCTATGGAAAATAGGTGCCAAATAACTCCAGATAATTGTGTAATCTCCTTCTCTTGAGATATATAGCTAGTTTTTTTACTAAGTAATTGAATCTCTGTGTCGTCGGGTACTTTACAAAAATATAATTCACGAACACAAAGAACATCTTTGACGGGCCTGTTGTCGTGGTTGGCAAATGCTTGCTTTTCACGCCGAAGGTCGTGGGTTCGATTCCCACCCAGGACAAATATTTGTGTGCATGAAGATGTCCGTTTGTCCTGAGTCTGGGTGTAATTTATCTATACAAGTATGTATTTACAAAAGAAAAGTAGTATATATAGTATATCAGTTATCTGGTTCCCATAGTACAAGCTCTGCTGAGTTTGGGATCAGATGGCCGTGTGTAAATAATGTCCCAGGTTATTATTATTATTATTATTATTATTCCAAGTTATTTATTTATTTTTCTTATTCTTAACATATTTATATTTATACAATTGCTACAAAAAATAAAAATATATATATATAAAAATAATATATAAATAAATATGAAAAAAATAGAGTTCCACCAGCGGCGGGGTTTGACACCCTAGGCCGCCGGTGGTCAGGGCGACAGAGTAAGGAACCTCCTCACGATGCGTGCCGTTCCCAATATTGCCGCCTTTTGTATCCGACCCTTGACCCAGTGATCTAGCGAAAGCCTCTTATTATTATTATTATTATCTAGACTCAGAACAACTATATATGTGTTGCACACAAATAGTAGTCTACTACTGTAATCCGTCTATAATATGGCTTTAGAAATATATAAACAAAGTAAGTTTATCAGCTGTCTGGTTGCCATTGTACAAGTTTGGGATCAGATGGCAGCGTGTTAGTTGTCCCAAGATAAAAAACAAAACAACACAAATCATTTATCTATATATTATCTATAATGTCCGTCTGCTCGTAGACAATGTGGCGATATGGCGCTGGCTTTGTGAGTATACTTGCTTCGGTTCTTATCGCTATTGGATTAAGAAAGACTACAATCGCTAAGGATTAGTCACAACTATGCACCTCTACAAAATCTAATCTGATACATTGTAAAAATCTGTTCTTAACTATTTATAAATCTGTGCGATTTACCTAAGTCTGTGGCTGGCTTTTATCATCCGATTGGGTATTGCCCGATTCCGCCGTATTAACATGATATCGCGTCATATTATAAGAAAATCGCATATTCTTGATCTCTATTTTGAAGCTAATTAAGGTATTTTAGGTTAGGAACCATAACCAAACAAATAACAAAGAACCCCTCCCCCCTTATATATGTATATAACTCAAGCCCAAAATCTGTGCGTATTACCTAAGTTTGGGGCTCGCTTTTATCTCCCGATTCGGCTGTATTATTAACGATGATATTGTATAATAATATAATTGTAGTGTAACAATTGCATATTTTTTCGTCTAGTTTTTGAAGTTATACTTCTTTTGGCGCGATGGTGAAAAATGATGAGAGTGAATTTTTACGATGCGCGCGCACACCGACACCAAAAAATTTAACAGGATGAAGTTAGTTCTAGGTGGTATGACAGTGAATTTTTACGATGCGCGCGCACCTAACAGCATGAAGTTAGTTCTAGGTGGTATGAAATTTGATAACTATGTTCAAGTTGTATATTAAGAAGTATAACTTCTAACGCGTGTACATAAGTACACACAAGTTTTTTTTTTGAAACTACTTAAGCAATTTTGTTGCTTACGCGTCATAGTTGAGTGACAATAGTAACTATCATTCCATAAGCTATACCATAATGTCCTCCTAGCCGAATTTCGGCCACGGCGGCCAGTCTCAACAGAGTTTAGCCATCTGCGCGGGACATATTATAGTGCACAAGTGTGGGCGCAAAAACAGGAGCACTATTCCATCACTCTCATGATCCGATGGGACGCCTAGGCGACACGACCGGAAAAAGGTCTCCGAGGCACGGGGATATAATACCGCTAACTCCCAGACTTGGGGCTGATGCTGAGAAAATTCTCTTTTTACAGAAAAGTCCCAAAATCACTTTTTTGGCCCGACCCGGGATTTGAACCCTATGCCATACTATACCATAGGCGCTCATATCTAGATGCTTTCGCCGGTCCTTAAGTGATTGGCGAGGTAAAGCAACTAAGCTCGCGGTCAGTCCGTAGATGGGTGACCGCCAAAGTGGTTTAATTTCTGAGCCTCTCCGTGCTTCGAGGGCACGTTAAGCTGCCGGTCCGGTCGTAGCCATTAGACAACAGTTCTTAAGCCATGTCAGAGGCCCACTGGGCGGCTTGAACAACTCTGATACTAGTGTAACCACTACGATAAATAGTAATAGGCTATACTTCATATTATACTATTTATTATTAATGTGGAACATTTTTCCTCGTGATTCCTGGATTTTTTTTGTGTAATAATGAAAATCATACATTTCTGTTCAATGAAAATATACAATTAATGACTGCACGTGTGGCGCAGCGGCTCAGACAGTCGCCTCGCCGCTTGGTGTCCCGGGTTCCAGTCCCGCGTCGGACAACTATTTGTGTGACCCATAAATTGTTGTTCTAAGTCGGATTTAATTTGTGTCCGTTTATTGTAAAGTACCCCGCGACACAGGGATTAGATTCCCTAGTGCGAGCGTTGTCTATTTATAACAAAAAAAACCTTTTTGAATCGTTAACATTTTTATACACTGCTAATAAAAGTCGATAAGAATATTTTAGAACTAAAATCAAAGGAATTTGTCATTTACACAGTCTGAAATTTTGTGGTACACAAATACGTTTGGTCACCGTAGCCTAGTTGATAGTGCTCCTGCCTACGAAGCTGGTAGTCCTGGGTTCGAATCCCGGTAAGTGTAAATGTGTGATGTGCACGAATATTTGTTTCTGACTCATGGATGTTTTCTATGTATATAAGTATTTACCTATCTATATAAGTATTTATATCGTCGCCTGGTACCCATAGTACAAGCTTTGCTTAGTTTGGGGCTAGGATGATCTGTGTGACATTGTCCCTAGATATTATTATTTTATTGTGGTTTTAAATTTGTTTTCTGACAATCGTGTGTGTTCACCCCATTAGAGAGCTACATACTGATTTTATGTGTCTTTCATTTAACCATTTACATAAATTAAATTGGTTTAGTTCTTAAGACTCTGTCCTGTTTTAAATAAAATTTTACATATATGCTGTACAAAATTTATTACACTAACTTTGGAACATCCACAATAATTGTTGTTTAAGTAAAGTAGAACCGATGGCCGTTGGGGCAGAAAGGTTCTTGAGTGGCGACCACGAACCGGAAGACGCAGCGTGGGCAGGCCCCCTACAAGATGGACCGATGATCTTGTGCGGGTCGCTGGAAGTAGCTGGATGCGAATAGCGCAAGACCGGCAATTGTGGAGATCATTGGGGCCTTTGTCCAGCAGTGGACGGCGGCTGATATGATGATGATGATGATGAAGTAAAGTGTGCTCTGTGGCTGACATCATAGAATATCGCCACCACACCTCATCCCGTAGAGGTCGTAGAAGCCTTCCCGCGGGAATATCTACTAGAGAACGGGCAGCAACTCTGTGTACTATGATCATCATACCGCGATCGCCAACCCATCCTCCAAGCGTGGTGATTATGAAACATCCCTCCACAACTCAAAAGTGAAAATCTTTTGGGGAGAAGGCCTTAGTCCAGCAGGGACGTCATTCGGCTGAAGAGGTAGTAAAATGTTCTATTTTGTTATTTTTTAATTAATTAATGTCCTATTTTGTTTTTCTTATATTTTATTATAGTGTTAGATAACCCGCCCGAGAAGGGAAACAATCCAAATACGGAATACAATACAAGAATTTATTCAATTATATCATAATCATACAGCTAACAATATCCAGTAATTTTACTAACCTTACTCAGAGACGTCTTGTTCCAAAGTGAAGTATCGATGACCGACCGGAACTGACACTACCTGTGACACTGACATTGGGACAACAACAGTGTTGCCCGAGTAATTATTACAATAACTACCGTCGGTATGATATGTGAAAAAGAATAGTGTTGCCAGAGTACTATAATAACGATAGTCGTGTTACAATATGTATTATATATTAAAACAATCCGTTATTAGTTCACCTTTCGCTCTGATCACTAAATTAACTATGTAATCAAATCTTCGAAGTAGATATATCCAAAATATAATTGTCATATCATCATCATATAGTAAATTAAAACAATACTCACCTGATAACTTGAAAATGTTCTACTAACTTATAGCTCTTTGTTCAGTCTAAGTAGAACCTCGTCCTAAGTATTCTGTAGTACAAGCGAGCGATGCACCAACGTAAAACATATGGATATTCATTATTTGTAGTACTTCTATCATCCGGATGTGTTTTTGTTTAAATGACATACATAAATAATTACACAGACTGTATATACAATGCCTAGACGTCTATGTAATGTATGTTGCAATATTGCAGTGACTATTATAAAAACATAAGTGCTATATAGGCTATGCAAATGCCGCTTACACTAACATCTTTCGCCGAGGATTCTTCATGAGTTCCGGTTTTTCCGTGATTCGCCGACTTCCTCGGCGCGGTAAATTTCCGATTACTGCGGAAATTACGGGGAACCCCTTTCCTAGCGACATCTTGTTTATAGTCAACTTCACAAAGACTAATAGAATATAGACAAAATCAATCAAACAATAATAATGTAATATATTATATCTAGAACTTTAAATTTCGATGATTAAACCTATATTCAGATCAATTCAGACAACCGATCGAGAATATATTGTGTTTGCCTACTAAATAATTACTCTAATTGGACCACCAAATACCAAATCCCGTGTTCATGCCCGCTTGAGTATGTTTCGCCGGACCGTCTCAACTGGGTCGTGTTGAAACCGGTAGATACGTACCGGTAGGTAGATGAACCCACTGAGTTTGTTTCGCTGGGTCTTCTCAGTTGGGGCGCATTGGATCCGGTGGTAGCATTAAAGCGCAACCGTCGTTATTAACACAAGGTCCGTCATAATAATAATACATTAATATAGACAGAACCATTGACAATATGTAGTAAAATATTAGAATTAAACTAGATAATTAAACATAATCTCTTGACAATAACTTGATACGAGCTAGCTAAATATCATTGCTATAATAAAATAAATTTTATAAATGTTTTCATACAATGTGTACCTAAATATCTATGTTACTAGAAATAATAATGTATATTACTACAAACATGTTCTGACTATTTACAAGCGCTTTTTTAAAGTCTACGTGAATAAAAACCTTTTTTTTTTCTTTTTTTTTATTTATATATAAGCTTGATAATAACTAAATTAAAGCTAGCTAAACAGCACCAGAAGACGCAGCGTTGGCAGGCCCCCTACAAGGTGGACCGATGATCTTGCAAGGGTCGTGGGATGTCGCTGGATGCGGGCAGCACAAGACCGGCCATTGTGGAGATCCTTGGGGAGGCCTTTGTTCAGCAGTGGACGTCTTTCGGCTGATATGATGATGATGATGAATATCGAAATGGTTTTATACAATCCGTGTACCTAAATATCTACATGTACTTATAAATAATTATGTTTACTTAATTATATTGTGCATGTTCAAACTATTTAATTAAAAACCGTTTTTTATTTTATTTACCGGTATTATCCTAGTCTCATCTTGATTTAGATATTTAATGTATTGAATATTCTCTCGTTATCAAGTGAGGATCGCATTGGCCGACCTTCCAGTTTGATGGTCGTCTTCGATCCACTGTCGCCCTTGGTGGAAGGTTGATTCCAATGTTTTATTGGGAAATATGAAGGACTATCGATGTTGAGTGAATTAACGTCACGAGATACTGAATTTGCGTCATACGATATAGTCTTATTTTAAAACATGGTTGTGTATATCTCATCACATGGTACTTATCTTGTTTGCATCGGTGTACTATGCCAAATCGAATGCCAAATAATCGAATTTCTCCTGTACTAATAAATCGGATGTTTAAATACTCGAATGTTCGCTACTAGATAAGCAGGGCAGCAGTTTAGTGCGACGTACAGACGCCAGCACATCAAGCTACACCATTCTGTCATATTTCCCCAATTGAAAGTGAACCTTATACATATGTGATAAAGTTGAAAATCTATAAAAGAAATTTGACAGATTGGGGTAGCTGGATGTGCTGGCGTCTGTACAATGAAACACCGCTTGGTAATTCTGAGTATAAGGTACGCCACCCCAGTCGACACACTCTCGATTTTCACTATGTTGTGGACGAGGGACTTGTGAACGATTATGAACCCGACACCATCTTGGGACAGTCGGTCTATACAACATGTAACATAATTAATGCACACCTTCAAACACCCCAATTAGAATAATATGTTGTAATCATCATACATACACAAAATTTTTTATTTAATGTATATACATAGTTATGTACTAATTTTAAAGTATTATTACTTTGAGTTACGGTCCATTTCAATTTCTTTTGACTTTACAGGGTTAAAATAACGATAATTTCCGTAGTTTTAATTATTTTGGAATTAAAAATTACCTATATCAAAAATGATATAAATCGATTCAGTAAACGATTCTGAACAAACTATTTTCGGGATGTGCGTTAATTAAATTACATGTTGTATAAAAAGAGCAGGTTCCCGGGTTTTGGGATTATAGTGACCTCCCACTCTCTTCGGACTTCAGACAATCCTATGATATCCCAATGTAACTTGCTCAGTTCCTCCTCCAGTTCGATGATTTTCTCCGTCCGCATTGTGCGTGTGTTATACGTTGCCAGGGCCAGAGGTCGTCGTCTTTGGTAACGCGGAATCTGCCGGGGATTCTTAGCACCCCCTGCCCTGCCGTAACCACGGCTGGGAATAGCAGGGCTGCCGGGGACTGGGGGCGGCGGTTTGTGTACATCATTTGGGAAGATATGCCATAATCGCCACGCTTGGGAGACGGGTTGGCGACCGCAATAAGATAGACATGGTACTCAGGTATTGCCCGTCCTCTGGTATAAATATTACCTCTGGACGACTTCTACGTCCCCCCACGGGATGAGAGGGGGTGGCTATATTCTTTATGGCCGTCGCCACACAGCCACATTCGATTCATAGTGGTCGATTAACTGATATTCGATTATGCGGCATTTGATGTGGCCTGATTGTATTGTGTTTTATATTTTGTCAGGTTTACGGTACGAAATGGGTATTGCAACAATCAGTGAACGCCTTATGTTAACGCAAATACCCATGAAAAACAAGATTGGGAAAATTTGTCTAGTATGTGCGGCAAATATATCCAACAAGGACATTATGATTAAACCATATAAATACCCCTAAACGCCTTTATGAGTAGCCAGCAAGTCTCAAAGAAGGCTCGACTGGCCGTGCACGATGGAGTGTTAGTGCCAGCTTTAATGTATGGAAGTGAAAGTTGGGTATGGCAGAAAAAGAATGAAAGTAAAATAAAAGCAGTGGAAATGAGAGCTCTGAGAAGTATGTGTGGTGTGACTTTGAGAGACAGAATTCGAAATACTGATGTAAGCGAGCGTTGTGGTGTGAATATGTAATGAGGATGTAGTCACAAAGATTGAAAAAGGAATGCTGAGATGGTTTTGCCATTTAGAAAGGATGAATGAAAGAAGATTGACCAAAGAAGTATACCTGGTCTGAATGGAACAACCGGAAGGGGAAGGCCTCGTCGAACATTCTCTGACCAAATCGGAGACGTTCTATAGAAAGGGCAGGTCAGAAGTACCCTAAACCGGCGAGCATGTATAAAGAATATAATGACAGTAATGGAGGCAAAAGACGTGTACAAAGATCGTGACAAATGGAAGTCTCTGCCTACTTCTCTGGGAAACAGGCGTAAGTCACATGTATGTATGTACATACCCCTAATCGTTGCCCCGTATATGTTTCGCTTGTCTGCCTCTTTGGTCTAGCGGTAGCGTGATGAACCGTGGATAATGAGGTCCTGGGTTCAAATCCCGGATCGGGCCAAGGTGGAATAAAAAGTGCCCCTGTGTTTGCGCCACACTTGTGCACTATAATACCCGTGTACGTGGCTAGTCTCAATCGATACTGGCCATCGTGGATGAAATTTGCCCATGAGGACATCATTATCTACGGTCACCGTAGCCTAGTTGGTAGTGCTCCTGCCTACGAAGCTCGTGGTCCTGGGTTCGAATCCCGGTAAGTGCATATATTTGTGTGATGAGCACGAATATTTGTTTCTGAGTCATGGATGATTTCTATGTATTTAAGTATTTATCTATCTATATAAGTATGTATATCGTCGCCTGGTACCCGTAGTACAAGCTTTGCTTAGTTTGGGGCTAGGATGATCTGTGTGACATTGTCCCTAGATATTATTAATATGTTTCGCTTCTCAACGGAACATCATCAAGGTGTGGTAAAAACCCTTGATACAAAGCGGCCGCGATTATTGCGAGCGGAAGAGCTGATAGGATATTGAATTTGGATTTAAAAATATCGCCCACGCTAGGTAAATCCCCGTATATGTCCATACAATTCATGGGATGAAATCCAAGGTTTTAATCTAATCAACTCATGTACTTTAATAATATTAATTATTTTTTAATTTTAGTTATGACATGTTATGAATTTATTTTTATGAAGTTAATTATATAATATTTTGACTGAATTCTGTGACATTAAAATTATGTGTAAGTAATGAATAAAATATTAAATGTATCCTTAACTTTCATAATGTTAATTTAATTAAAATAAATTTACATTCACGGGTATGGCGAAGCATGCTGAACACTTGTAAGCAACACCATCAATTATAGCATAATAATTATAATAAAATTTATACAACTTAATATACAATTATACGCAAGCGCGGCACATCGCTGGTGCGCTGGGTGCGAGCTAGTTCCAACATAGTGCTGAAAATGATCGCGGACAGGATTGACTGTCCGTTTATAAGAAGATGCTGCGACATGCATATCGTAGCGGCGGAATGCAAATAATATTATATTTTATTACTAACACCTAGGCTAAGTTTTACTATCAATAAACACCTTTATTTAAAAACGAAGTGTAAAGTTCAACTGCAGTTGATCCTTGGTTTAGTCGAAAACCATCCAATGAGATTGCTTGATCCATAGTTCAACTGCAATTTAACTTTAGACTTCGTTTTTAAATGAGAGTATAGGAGTTTACAAAAAAAAACTTGAAATATACGTTTTATTATTATTATATTATATATTATTATAATTTATTGTACTATCATAATTTATCAATAAAAAAATCTGTCATATTATAATAAGCCTTCGTAGGTCATCAGTCATCATCATTATTACATTATTTTCATTTTAGTTTTAAACATGTGATTATTACCATTATTCCATTCATTTGTAATTTTATTATAAACTAGCTGTGCCCGCGACTTCGTCCGCGTGTTAATTAGTTTATTTTGTTTTTTAGTAAAATAAATGATTTTTTCTAAAATAAAAGTAGCCTAAGTTACTCCTTATTACATCAGCTACCTGCCAATAAAAGTCCCGTCAAAATCGGTTCAGCCGTTTCAGAGATTAGCCGGAACAAACAGACAGACAGACAACAATTGTAAAAAATGTTATTTTGGTGTATGTACCGTATGTACCGTGTATGTACCGTACCTTACAAACAGACACTCCAATTTTATTTATTTGTATAGATTTTCGTTGCCATACATACGAGTAAAATGCTCTTTCCCATAAGTGCCGTTTTTGCACTGTGGACGCATAGTCTATAGTTATCACGTCTATTGCGTCTGATAGTCGGGGAAATAAATGAGGATACGGCCCACCTGATGGTAAGTAGTCACCGTAGCCTATGAACGCTTGCAACACCAGGCGCATCATTAGCGCGTTGCCACCCTTTAGAAATCTTACAACTCCCTTTTGAAGGGCCCCATGCTGTAGTCTCTTGGGAAAATTGTAACGCTGAAAGCGAACCGTACGTGATCAAAAAGGTTCGAGGATGTGAGGATGAACTCCCTGTCTGTGGTGAGAGGTGCGATGGTAAAAGGTGGCCGTGGGCATCAAATCAAATAAAATAATTAGACCTTACAAACATGCTTTGTAATGCATGAAATTTGTAATTATCACCAATATGTGACCCAGAGGTGGGAGCCTGGTGATCTGTAACACAGGTCTTACCTACTATAGACGCCAGTCTCTCACAAAGGTATGATAGTTTCTGTATTTCTAGCTCTGTATTTCTTTACATAATACTTGTAGGTATGTACACCAAACCTTTGTGAAAGAGATAAATAAATACATTATTATTATTATATTATGCTGCCTTACAAACACCATTACTGTGCTGTGCCAAGCCCCAGTAACTTAGTCGTAAGGCTAATGTACCCCAACAGACGGTAGGTATATTCAATAATGAATTACCATATTTAAATGAACTGAATAGGAAACGATGTCTCGTTCTACAATTTATGTATATTCGATATAAAAACAATGAATTCATTACAAATGATTTACATTGTCATGAAGTCACTGTGCTTAGAAACGATTTTTGAAGAGTATTGTACCACCCTGTTAGGTGAGACCACAGATATCTAAAATAGTATTTAATGCTCTGATAGGCTGAGATCTATAGAGCGTACTTAGACTTTGCTCAAACTTTACTTACGTAAAACTTTGCTAAGTGTATACTAAGCTTATACTTTGATTTGGTATTTATAGATATAGACTTTTTGAAGTTAAGATTATGCTTAGCATAAGCTAAGACAGACATAGTCAAAACACCAATTGTAATTTCGTTAGATGCATTAACTTCTGTGTAAGTAAAGTCTGAGCAAAGTCTAAGTACGCTCTATAGATCTCAGCCTTAGACATCTGCACCCACCGGTCCGTGTATGATCGGTGTGGGGAAGCACCTTGTGTCACGGTCAGTCTATTGATGATTCACCGCCAAAATGGTTTAATTTCTAAGCGTCTTCGTGCTTCGGAGGGCACGTTAAGCTGTCGGTCCTGGTTGTAGTCGTTAAGTCCTGTCAGAGCCCTACTGGGCGGCTTGAATTAGTTTCAATCAAACAAATTATTAATTCAATTAATAAAATTAAAGGAATATGTAAATAAGCCTCTAAACTTTATGTCCAAGACGGGGGGAGCCTGGAGATCTGTTATTCAGGTTTCGAGCCTAGTACAGACTCCAGCTCTCTCAAAGGCTTTTTAAATAAGTGCTTAAACAATGTTTTTAACATAACAACACGATGTATGCGCCTTAAGAGAGAAATAAACCATTATTTTATTTAGTTTTATTTATTTGCCAGAATATGGTACAAAAGATTTTACAATAATAGATTCCGCATATTCTGCCACTTATGGCGTGCAAATACATTATTAATATTAAATAAATTGTTTACAATGTCAAATAATATAAATATAAATATGTCAATGATGTACAATAGAATAATAATAATAAAAAAGGAAAAAAAATAGTAACAATACGACCATTTGTAATATGAAAATGTCAAGTTAATAAAGATAAAGAAAAAAAGACTATTAGGTTGCAGCAAATAGCTTACCGTTCACAGTTCTCGTATCGATAAAATGGACCCTACTATCCTCAAAGGAACGAGCGCCATATCTACATACTATATATACACTTCAGAAATCTTTAAGTTAAGTAATCACTGCCAGCCATGGATACTCGGGACACTAGAGTGGCTGCAAGTAAATTGCCGGCCTTTATGAAAGGAATAGGCTTGATTTTTAGGGTTCCGTAGCCAAATGGAAAAAAACGGAACCCATTCGTCATGTCTGTCTGTCTGTCCGTCCGTATGTCACAGCCACTTTATTCCGAAACTATAAGAGCCGTACTGTTGAAACTTGTTAAGTAGATGTATTCCGTGAACCGCATCAAGATTTTCACACAACAATAGAAAAAGAACAATAATTTTGGGGGTTTCCCATACATGAAACTGAAACTCAACATTTTTTTTTCGTTGTACCATACATGTGAGGTATCTATGGATAGGTCTTTAGAAATGATAAGTAAGTAAGTAAGTAACTCTTTATTGTACAACAAAAAATAATACATAAAAAGAACTTTGAGCATGTTAAGATTGTACAAATGGCGGCCTTATCGCTAAGTGCGATCTCTTCCAGGCAACCAAATATTGAGATTTCTAATATATTTTTTTTCTAAACTGAATGGTTTGCGCGAGAGACACTTCCAAAGTGGTAAAATGAGTGTCCCCCTCCCTGTAACTTCTAAACTAAGAGAATGATACAACTAAAAAAATATATGATGTACATTACCATGCAAACTAACAACGAAAATTGGTTTGAACAAGATCTAGTAAGTAGTTTTTTTTTAATACGTCATAAATCGTAAACCGCAATTTCCCTTTCATTTAATGAACTGAAATACCTACTTGCTGCTACGGAACCCTTCATGGGCGAGTCCGACTCGCACTTGGCCGGATTTTTAAGGTTGTAATGTCACCGAATCGGAAATACCTTCGCAGTTAATTGATTCTACAGAGTGGTAGTGCTTTCTTGTGAATATGGATTAAATTTCCTCATTTGTTTCTGGCGGAACGTTGCGTCAGGTATAAGATGACTTTTTGTCATGAGGACATTTGATTTATCACATCATCAGCCTGATCATCCACTGCTGGATATAGGCCTCCCCAAAAGGTTTTTATGACGTTGCCATTTGTATGGGTTTGGCTTAATAACCGCGTTAGACATGCAAGTTGGTGACTGCAGTTAGGTGGTATCTAGTAAATAGATGCTGCCCCACTACCCTATAGTCTCCCTATTGTCCCTTAGGCGACTAAGGGATACACGACACAATTGTTAGGTCTGGTCGCCACAAAAAGGAGAAAGTAATAATACTTCAGAAACCCGGTTCACACTACACCTGTGCTTACACCATTTGCCTGACATATGGTGTTAAGAGTTCATGTGACTCAGCGTTGTGTCTAGACCATGGATATATTTGTACTGCTTGCACCACAAAAGCAAAGGTAAATAAGTTTTCAAAATACCGATAATAAATGTTGCCAATAAATAAACATTGTAGTGTTATTGTCCTGTCTCGTTGTAAGGCCAGTGTTATTATGACTCAGACAAAGCATAAGAAGTAAGTGTAGCAAATCCTCGGACTTATGGTTATGACTTGTTGCCCAAGACTTGAAAGGTCGACGGAGAAATATTTTCTCTACAGACAATAGATACAAAATCTTACGAAAATCAATCTGCCGAAATCTTATTAGCCAATATTTTAACTAATCGCATGAAGTATTATAGCTGCAAGTGCCTCTTAAATAACATTAAGTATTAAATTTTGTTTTAAAGATATATTAACTCCCCATACAAGTATAACGATCAGCTGATACATTTTGTATGGGGCGCCAAAATATTAAACTAAACTAGTTTTGTTTAAGTAGTTCCAGTTTAATGGGTGGATAGCGCTCTTTGAGTTAAGTTACACGTTGTAAATTGGGTGCAGACCCCGCGTGTTCATATTCCAGGATCACGAATCTATCTGTATCTTTGTTCATTTGTACGCCGTAGAAAACCTGCTTTAAACAAGCAAGAGGTCACCTAGTGGTCAGCAACTACCGTAGTCTACGACGCTTGCAACACATGCAATGATGCCATTAACAAAGTGCTGCCGATTATTTTTTTGTAAACTTATTGGGTTTGCGCCTAACCATAATTTCACCCACGATTCCCCAGTAGAGCTGCTCATTTTCTAAAAACATCACACTAATAACACTAATATTATAAAGGCGAAAGTTTGTGAGTGTGTATGTTTGTTACTTCTTCACATCTAAACGGCTGGAGCGATTTTAATAAAATTTGGTATTGTGTTAGCTGACACCCTGGATTAAATTTATAAAGTTTAATACGGGTAAAACCCCGGGGCACAGCTAGTTGTTCATATACTTCATTTAAAAACAAAAGTACAGCTTGTTTACTACTTGCAATCGAGAGATTTTGACGTCATGTTAGTCATTAGTGTTTCGATTAAGAGCAGCTGTCTATCACATCAGACGCTCTATACAGTGTAGGCTTTCATATCACTAGTGTAGAAACCAGGAAGACTATACCTCAGTATAAAAATAGACAGAACGGAAACTACCTACAAACGTTCAAAACGACACACTCACACAAACATGCGCATCGACAAGACCCCTAAGCGTTTGTCGCGGTGCTGTCAGTAGTGAGCGCAGCGTCAAAATGAGTGGACGCGTATACGTTTATCTCCTCAATCTTTTTAAAAATCCACATGCGGATGGCGTAGTATACGGCTGTTTGAACTCGGTCTCATCAGAACTGGAGATTTAATATTTTTAACATTCTGCTGATTTATAAAGCAAACTAGCGGTGCCTCGCGGTTTTACCCGCGTTAAACTTTATAAATTATAGCCTATGTGTTAATCCAGGGTGTCAGCTAACTCCATACCAAATTTTATTAATATCACACCAGCCGTTTAGACGTGAAGAAGTAACAAACATACACAGTCACACACTCACAAACTTTCGCCTTTATAATATTGGTGTGATTTATAAAATAATATTAATAATAGGTATTTATAACAATAAAAGTTACGTCCCTACAGCTTCAATAGAGCGTAGGTAATTACTTCATCAACTATGCTTAGTTACCTTACTGTTCATATTTATACTGTGACTATACATTACGTCACATATTTGCGTGACACTCGACGTAAACATACGGACAGTAAAGTATATCCCCAGTCCCCTTTTAGATAAATGAACCTTAATTGCCAGTATAATGTCTATGTGGGCAAGTCTCGAAAGTTTGTTTCTCAATGCTCGTAACAATTTTAAGCGAAGCCGAACAAAGGGAGTTTCTGTTTTGGCCGAGATGTATGTATGTGTGTTTGTATAATTTGTACGACCGCAATTTTGCTCAATAGTGAAACGTATAGGAGATGGAACTGATATTTATAAGTGGATTGTAAATTTAAACCAGTATTGTATCCAAGCCGATAAAAGGTAGAATTCTTTTATAAATTTGACTAAAATAAACGACCTGAATACAGATCGCCTCAATAAACTCGACCGAAATAGGAATAACTGCATTTCGTTTACTTATGTATTTTCGTATCGATTATCAACTGCAATGGTTACCGATTTGTTGCTAAGAACTCTGATGACTAAAAGTTTAACTTACTTTTACCCTCTTATCACCCCAATTGAAGTATTTCTCTGCTATACTGCATTGATAACAGCTATAATTATAGTGTATATTTCTCTGCTAACCACAATAAAATCCTTAGCTCTACAAATCAATGTCCTTTTCACCGTATGTAAAAGCACCCTATGCGAAATTAACATGGATAGGAATCATTTCACATTTAAAAGAAAACTCGCGTGCTTATCACACTAATATTATAAAGACGAAAGTTTGTGAGTGTGTATCTTTGTTACTTCTTCACGTCTAAACGGCTGGAACAATTTTAATAAAATTTGGTATGGAGTTGGCTGACACCCTGGATTATCACATAGGCTATAATTTATAAAGTTTAACGCGAGTAAAACCGCGGGGCACAGTTAGTGTTGTATAAATTGTTGCTAGAATCGTCTTGGCATTTAATTTGTACTAAAATTGTGTAATAACTTTATATTACTTACCTGATAATATAATATACTAGCAGAAAACGCCTTCGTCCTTGAGTTATGTAAAGAGTATACATATTAGGCATTTTAACGTTTAAAGAAACCCGTTAAAATTGATATTTTAGTATCCTACGGCAGGATTTACTCACATGTAAAGGCAAGGGTAAGCGTCTTAACGCTTTCATGTAGGAGTATTGTATCTAATATAATTGATTGTATCAAATTACAATCCCTGATCTGTGGCCCGACCTCAAAAGGGTGGCCTCAGGTATTAGTCTTTTTTCAATTTAAGCTACTGGTTAAGAGCCTTCTGCGCTAGCCAAATGTTCATTGCCTTCAATTCCTTAATGCGTGGGTGCGTTGCCGGCCTTTAACAGTCAGCAAACATGTGTTGCTGACCCTTCCCCCCACCCCAATGAGCTCTGGCGACCTTACTCATACACAGAAACACAACACTAAAGTAATTAATGTTATTATTAAAGTATGTCTTCTGTGGAGGTACTTCCCCAGTCGGGCTGCTCTTTGAGTGAATGAACGCTGTGCCCTACCCCTCTTACTTTATTTTGACTACGGCAAATCTCTCCAAATGGCAACATGTTGCAAACCTTTGGGAGAGGCCAATATGTCCAGCTGTGGACGATATCAGGCTAATGATGATGATAAATAATAATTTCTGGCTCCCAAATTTTATTATGATAGTGGCTGATTCACCTATAATAAAATATCTATACATATAATAAAATCGTAGGAAAGTCAAAACTGTACATTGGATATTATTTAAAAAGGATACTTGGGGCGCGATCTACAATCAATATCGAAGCCAAAAATATAGTTTTTAGAATTTTTTTCTGTGTGTCTGTTTGTCTGTATGTATGTCCGGGCTAAACACAAAAAGTACTGCATGGATTTACTTCAAATTTTGCATGAATATTACTAAGAGGTCAGGTCAACATATAGGCTACATATTATCACGCTATCACCTACGAGGGAGGAGCTGGGATAATATATAAAATTTAACGCGGCTAAAACCGCAGGGCACAGCTAGTATTTAATAAATTAAAAGTGGTAGGGCTTTTGGAATTCTCATCTGTTCATTCGCTCATAGAGCAGCCCGACTGGGGAAGTACCCCCACCTTACAGAAGACATTCCTTAATAATAACATTAATAATTTTAATGTTGTGTTTCCGAGTGTGAGTAAGGTCGCCAGAGCTCATTGGGGTGGGGGGAAGGGTCAGCAATACTTGTTTGCAGATTTATAAAGGCCGGCAACGTACCCGCGACTCCTCTGGTATTACGAGTGTACATGGGTGGCGGTGATCACTTACCATCAGGTGACCTACTAGTTCGTTGTCACCCTCTGTTAAAATAAATAGGGAAGCAAACATATTACGTCGCGGCGTCGTAACAGGGCAACTGTCGTTTGTGTCTTATTGGGTTTATTACCCCTTTCGGAGTATACACTTCAATTTAAAAGAACTGGGATCGCGGGAAGTCTTATCAATTAAAGTAATTATGTATCCGACTATACGACCTTTGGTTATTTGGGCTTAAAATTCAGGTCAATCAATCAATCAATCATGCATTTGGTCGTTACCTAAAGCAATAATTCACAGCGGACAACATAAACCCGAGAGGCAATCGTGTTATACTAACCCTTCGCCCGTGGTAGTACCTATGTACAGACGCCAGCACATCAAGCTATCCCAATCTGTCAAATTTCCCCAATTGAAAGTGAACCTTACGCTTACGTGATAAAGTTGAAAATCTATAAAAGAAATTTGACAGATGGGGATAGCTGGATGTGCTGGCGTCTGTACATTCGCGCACGTAAT
The DNA here is from genome assembly GCA_951640165.1 of Pseudoips prasinana. NCBI lineage: Eukaryota > Metazoa > Arthropoda > Insecta > Lepidoptera > Nolidae > Pseudoips > Pseudoips prasinana. The sequence continues at coordinate 25,371,548 of OX621260.1, forward strand.
ACGGACATAATAAGATCAGTTCTTAGATTAGAAATCTGTTCTTGCATATTGTTACTGACAACAATCTCAGGTGAAACATTGAATCAGTTTTGAACTGTCGTAGCCCCTATGGCTTGGCAAGCGAACAATAACTATTAAGATGCTAATTTTCGTTTAAATAAGTAAGTTAGTAAACAAACTGATAACCACTTAGTTTATACGTAGAGGTTACGGTTAAGTATAAACGCTTGCAAAATCCAGTGCATCAATTGCGCATTATCGAGCGTTTTAGAAACGCTTGGTGTTATATATATATACTAGCTGTGCCCCACGGTTTTACCCGCGTTAAACTTTATAATTTATAGCCTATGTGTTAATCCAGGGTGTCAGCTAATTCCATGCCAAATTTTATTAAAATCGCTCCAGCCGTCTAGACGTGTTGAAGTAACAAACATACACACTCACAAACTTTCGCTTTTATAATAACTATTAGTGTGATTTATTATCGTTTTTTTTTAAAAGACGCACTATGGAAATTGATCCCTGTCGCGGGGAACTTCACAAACATATCGGACAGAAAGTACATCCAGACTCAAAACAACTACTTATAGGCCACACAAATAGTTGTTCTACTCCAGAATCGAACAATTGTTATGTAACGATTTAATTGTTGAAGTTAAAAGAAAACAAATAAAGAGTTGTGAATGTAAAATTCTTGCTTGCCAACTAAGTTGTAAAAAAGGAACCCTCATGAAACATGAGTGTGCTTTAGACCACACGATTGAAGTAAAACTAAGATATACTAAACGGAACTGGCTATGAGAGAAAAATAGAAATAAAAAATGTGCTCGCACATCTCAGTAATATACGAAACGTAAATCTCTCTCTCTTTCTATCATCATGATGATGATTCATAATCATCCATTCATCTACAAACTCCACACATTATACACAACATTCAAATTTGCTTCTGCTTAAATTTCACATCAAAATTTCTTTTTCTTTTTTTTTTATGTTTATTATTATTTAATTTTTTCACTTCAACGTCTGGTAAAATTAAAGTTGTACCTATTATTTTTAACCGAGGGTGGGGGCACCGGTGACCTGTAACACAGGTTTTCGTTTGGAAACCTACATCAGGCACCAGTCTCTCACATAGGTGACATTTTTTAAGGTTATCTAATTTTAAGATCTACTGGTCCTAGACCTATTATTGTGAGAGAAAAATAAAATTATTTTATTATTATTATTATTATTTCCACTAACTTATATCTCAACTACCGCTCGCCTCGCCCGATTACACTTTTCGTAACGCTCTCGCATTCACCAACTTTCTCCCCACGTCCATCGTGCGTAAGAAAATTGACTTCAAAACTCCTCTTAACAATCAGTCATTTCAGTCAGTCAGTACAGCCTTTACAGCCATGGTTAGAATATAGTAGAGAATAGAGATAACTGAAAAGCGGGTAGATTTTCAAATACCGTAAATAGTGTAGGTACTGGGTAGATATCGGCTGACATTTCCTAGCGACTACTGCGCAGATACAAATAGACGGCTATTTTCGAGATGACCCACATGCAGATTATTGATTTTTATTGTACCGTTCTAGCTATAGATGGATGTCCAACACGTGTCCTGGACTAATTTACTGGTACCTAGATGACCCAACTGTCCTTGTTTTCATTCTAATGCGCGAACACGGATTTATCCCGACTTGAGACCTTAATTTTGAGGAAATAATAAATATAAAATTGTGAACGGTTAATTGTTAACGGGCCTGTTGGTGTGGTTGGTAGATACGCTGCCTTTCACGCCGGAGGTCTTGGGCTCGAATCCCACTCGGGACAAATATTTGTGTGCATGAACATGTCTGTTTGTCCTGAGTCTGGGTGTAAATCTATATAAATAAAAAGACAAGTCCTGACTGACTGACTGACTCATCAACGCCCAGCCCAAACCCTTGGACCTAGAAAGCTGAAATTTTGCACAAATGTTTGCTTTATAATGTAGACAAGGAATAAGGAAGGATTTTTCGAAATTCAACCCCTAAGGGGGTAAAACAGGGGCGCTAAGTTAGTATGAAACTTTGCCGTTTTTGAAGTTTAAGGCATAAAAATTGGTATTTGGCCTTCCAGTTAAAAATAAAAAATCACTTATTTCAGGGTTTTTGGAAATTCCACCCCCAAAGGCGAAAAATAGGGGATGTAAGTTTGTATGGAAAATGTGACAATCTTTAAGTTAAACGCATGAAAATTGGTATTTGGCCTTTTAGTTAAAAATAAAAAATATATATTTCAGGATTTTTGGGAATTCCATCCCCTAGGGCGTAAAATAGGGCATGTAAGTTTGTATGAAAAATGCGACTTTTTGAAGTTAAACCCATGAAAATTGGTATTTGGCATTTCAGTTAAAAATAACAATTTGTATTCCAGGATTTTTTAAAATTCCACCCTGAAGGGCATAAAATAGGTGATGTAAGTTTATACTGACTGACTGACATATCAACGCACAGCCTAAACGGCTGGAGTTAAAGACTTGAAATTTTAACAGAAGGTACCTTTTATGACGTAGGCATCCACTATAGAAGGGTTTTTGAAAATTCCACCCCCAAGGGCGTAAAATTGGGGATGTAAGTTTGTATGAAAAATGTGAAAAGTTTTAAGTAGAACGCATGAAAATTGGTATATGATCTTTCATTTAAAAATTAGAAATATATATTTCAGGATTTTTGGAAATTCCACCCCTAAGGACGTCTAGAATAGGCGATGTAAGTTTGTATGAAAGTCTGTATTTTTTTAGTTAAATGCATGTAAATTGTTATTTGGTCTTTCAGTTAAAAATAAATCAATCCAGGGAATAATTTGTTGTTATAAAAAGGTAATCCAAAACTCAATAGATCGCGACCAACAATTTAAGCAAACTCAAATTTTAAAAAATAAGTTTCTTATGCCAAGTAGCTTAAAATGTCGTGGTCGTTGTCGTCTAAGTAAAGATTTAGCGTTTTATAAGATTTGTAACTTCTTTTTTTTGGTAAATTTTATAACAAATTAAAAAAAACGACATTTTAATCAAATTGGGATAAAAAACGAATTTATCAAAAATTCGAGTTAGCGTAGTATAAATTGTTGGTGTCGAGATGATCGCACCCAAAAACATCATCTTAGTTACTGATCTACAAGTTCACAATTTTGGAACCAGATGGCGTTAATATCGTTTCAGATCGCGGAACTTAATTGGCATATCGGTTAAAATAAATAAATGCTTGAAATAAAAGGTAGTCCAAAACTGAATCAATAGATGATCGCCTAAATCTCACCCAAAATATATGCACACATCTTAATTTTACCGCTTTACAAGTTAATATTTTTGTTAGTAGATGGCGTAATCATCGTTTTAGATCGTGCTATGGTTTCGTTCACAAAATGTCGCAACCTAATCTAATGGGAGTTACCTTTGTGATTAATGCATCGTTGATTATTATTTTACTTTATTTGACTTACTGACTATACTTAAGTACAATTGATATGTATTCTTTGATTTTTTCTTGATGATATCGGGTTCTTTTTGTAAATAACAGTAGCAAAGTAGTCTTTCATTTATTTCTTAGTAAGGTTATTTATAGGTTAGGTTTTATTCAATTTATATTGCTTATTTGTTTTAAAAGTTATATTTTTTAGATTAAGCTAGAAGTAAGTAGTTACATTGGTCATCATTCAAAATTGTCGCGGACAAAGTCGCGGGCACCAGCTAGTGATCTATATAAGTACGTATTTACAAAAGAAAAATAGTGTGTGTAGTATATCAGTTATCTGGTTTCCATAGTACAAGTTCTGCTTAGTTTGGGATGAGATGATCGTGTGTGAATAATGTCCCAGGATATTTACTTATTTATTTATATTTATTATCCAGGTGATTTGTCGTAAAGCTGTGTGAAATAACTTGAATCCCGCGTCATACAAATGTTAAATACTCGGTGATGTAAAATTCTACCTTCTCCTTTATGAAGTAGAACTTCTTTACGCTCGGTTGACTTGGCTTAGTACGCTGGTGAATGAGCACTGTTGTGCGCGAATTGAACTCGTAACACGAGAATTAGGTAGTAGCGTGCCGACCACCTTAATAGTTGTAATGAAAAAAAAGTTGCCTCTCTTTTTGCACGGGTCAGGGATAGCAGCAATGGCATCCTGAGGATGATAGCATCGCGTCAAGATTGTCCTATCCAAACCAAATGGATGCAAATGGTAACTGGCCAGCAGCACTAGTGTTTTGTTGTTCAGCTTAAAGGTACTATTGGGCCGAATAGCTGAACATTACGGTTGTTGTCTTATTTATTATTTGACATATGACCTGACATTAGATTTTATTTTATGATTTTTTTTAAGTACTAGATTACTTGTTTTAATTAGAATTTTGATTAAACATTGATACTAACATAGGATAAGACTTTTATAACTAACACTTTATGGAGTAATCCTAAATAAAATTATTATTATTATTATAATAATGTCCTCCAGGCCGAATTTCGGCTACGGCGGTCACTCTCAATGGAATTTGAACAGAAGTGTGTGCGCAAACGCAGGGGCCTTTTCTATTATATCACTCTCATGATCCAATAGGACTACTAGCGACTGGAAAGAGGTCAGGTATAGGACCGACAGGACATATTTTAGTGCACAAGTGTGTGCGCTAACGCAGGGGCCCTTTCTATTCTATCACTCTCATGATCCAATAGGACTACTAGCGAACGGAAAGAGGTCAGGTACAGGACCGACGGCTTTACGTGCTCTCTCAGGCACAGGGGTATAGTATCGCCAACTCTTGCCAACCATTGCGTACGGCTCGGTAGTCTGGTGGAGCAAAACCAACCAAAGGACAGTAATAAACAGGCTCAACAGCCTGCAAAGATCTGCATGTATGGTAGTCACAGGAGCCATGTCCTCCACTCCTGGAGCGTCACCTGAGGCATTGCTGAACCTGCCGCCTCTTTCACTGTTCATTCAGTCTGAGGCGAAGGCCGGCATGCTGAGAGCAGCAGCACAAGGGACTGAGACGTGGATCTCAAAGGCACTGAGGTCTTTACGTGACCTAGTGCAACAGGACCCCACACTAGGCATGAAATCAGACTTTTTGTTCCCACAATATAACAGCACCAGGAAATATTGTGTGGAGATACCTTCCAGGGACGACTGGACTAACAACAAAGTATCCTGGAAGAAGGGGTTCCAAAATGGGAAATGACGTAGGCTGGGGAGTTTTTGGGGAGCGACCCAGATTCAAAGCCAGTCAAAATCTGGAAAAATCCAACTCACCCTAAGGAAGCATTGCCAACAGCAAGCTATGAAACGCTGGCACAAATTTCCCGGTTTAACTCACTCCAAAAAAAGCAATCAAGGGCTACGACCGCAAAACTGCAAATAAAGCCCTCGCGCTTAATAGGAGGAATTTATGCATCATAACTAGGGTGTTAACGGGACATTATCGTCTCAGGAAACACCTGTCTACGGTGGGCATCGGAGACTGTAGAGTGTGTAGGTTTTGCAATAACGCGGATGAAACACCTCTACACCTGGTCTGTCACTGTGAACCACTGATGCATAAACGTAACACCGTCCTGGGCCAAAACTTTTTGCACCAGGACGATGTTATCGATACTCCTGCCAAAAAGATTCTGCAATTTATCTATGTTGCAGGGTTAGACAGGGAAGTTTAGTTGGAGCGGCGAGCACAATAGTTCATCACTGGACGCAGTGTTACCAGGTCCTCCGGGGACTGGAAATAGCCGCCACCGGAAGAATAAAAATTGCCAACTCTCAGACTTAAGGTTGATACTGAGAAATCACTTTTTGTCCGACCCGTGATTTGAACACAGGACCTGATTATCAGATATAATAATAATAATAATAATAACTTTATTTCTTAGAAAAGTTGCTGTAGTACAGTACAAATGGCATATTAAGGTAACAAACACATAAAAATACTACACTTAAATGGTTAGGGTACTGTCCTCTTAGATAGGCTACAGGATAGCCTGTAATAAAGAGAAACAGTGCCGTCTCCTTGGGATTGAATACAGTGTTTAATTCTCAACATAAGTACTACTTTAATTTTATTAAGAATGTGAACGCGTGTATGTGCATGTTCGTGCGTGTATGTGGATGTATGTATGTATGTGTGTGTGTGTGTGTGTGTGTGTGTGTATGTGTGTGTGCGCGTGTGAGTGGATGTATGTTTGTGTGTGTGTGTGAGCGTGTGAGTGTGTGTGACTGTGTGTGTGTGCGTGCGTGCGTGTATGTATTATTAGTTTATTGCAAGGATTGGAGGAGTGATTCCGTTTCGTCGTAACTAATATCTAGGAGAAAAGAGTGAACAACTTTTTTACATTGATAGTATGATAAGGTATAAATTTTAGAATTTGCATTGATTTTGTTATATAAGAAGGGCCCAAGGTAGAGGAAGAATCTTTTTGTGAACGATATTTTGATCTTGGGAACAGTGCAAACTTTATCTTTGCGGCGATTAGTCAACACAACATATGGCGTCTTGGAATGTTGTAAAAGAATTGTTTGTAAAATAAAATGTTGTCTTACGTTAAGGACCTTGCAGTCTTTGTAGAGTTGGGCTGTAGAATATAGAATTGGTCGGAAGGTAGCAGTCTTTAATATGGCTCTATGTGCTATTTCCAAAGGATAAATGATAGTTTTACATGTACCACCCCAGCTTGAAATGCAGTAGGTTAAGATGGATTGGCAAAGTGCGTAGTAGACGTTACGAATAATAAACTGGTTAGCGACATATCGAAGGGTTTTAAAAATATAAATCAGTTTACGCACTCTGCCCGTTAAAGCTTCTATGTGGGGTCTAAAATTTAGTGTTCTGTCTAAAACTATGCCAAGGTACTTAATAGAGTTGACATTATCAATAACTGGACAGTTACAATTCTGTTGAGTTTGCGGAAAACATGTATGAGGCTTGAGTGTTATTGGAATTTTAGGTTGAGATATAGAGCTAATCGAGAATGTGATGAATTTAGTTTTACTAGTGTTAAGGGTTAGGGTGTGAGATAAAAGCCAGTTTAAGGCTTATTATCGACACGTTAACCACTGCGCGAAACAAACAGTCACAACATTGTCAAGTTTTTGCTATCCTTCTTTAAAGTTGTAAAAAATACAACTCGCTGTGCAGTGACAGTCTGAAAGTCATAAGTTATAATATTATGCTCTAATTATTTGTGACACAATAATAGTAGGTACTCTTTACTTATTATATAAAGCTTTGTTCTTCGAGTTAGGTACATACGCGTACTGCATTAGTCATACGCAGATAAATATGCGCCAATAACGGTACATGCAGTACGACCCGGTGTCAATATTCCGGCCCTGAAACTATTGTGTGCGAATTGTTACTCATTGTTTTAATACCTACTAGGTACTCCATGAGTGTAGCACCTCGGAGACGTGGATTTCGTGGTATTACCGTTGGTTGTTTATGCTGTGGATGGAATACATTTTTAACAAGGTAGAAAGCGGTAGCGTATTCTACTGAGGTCCTGGCTTCGAATCCCGGGTCGGGCCAAAAATGATTTTGGGATTTTTCTGTTTTCTGTGTTCTCTCTCTCTCTCCTATTACGTTAGGTTTACAGGAATCAGTGGTTAAATATACCTATGGATTTAACAACTGATTCCTGTAATGAATTCTTAATATAAATATTTATTATTAGGTATATATCATAGGGATGTTAGTGTATTTATTTATGTATTTTTATATTTGTTGACTTTTGTTAGTTTCAGTTAGGTTAAGTTAAATTTATTCAATAGCTTCACTACCTAGTTTATTTTTGGTACCTTGGATTATATTCCGTTTAAGTTTGTCCGGAAGAAATCGCAGCAGCGATAAGACCGCCCATTGTACTTTAATAAGTTTATGTTCAATTATTATGTTATGTATTGGTGACAATAAAGAGCATTTTACTTTTACTTGCTTTACTCTCTCATATATACATATATACGAAACGTAACTCTCTTGCTATCATCCTTCAAGAAACGAGCCTATTCTTTTCTCAAAGGCCGTTCTGTTGTTGCGACTGTAGCGAGTGTCTATGGGCGGCGGTGATCGCTTACCATCAGGTGACCCACTACCTCGTTTGCCATCCTATTTCATTAAAATAATAACTTATTTTATATATCGCTTTCAACTTCCGCTCGCTTCGCACGATCACACTTATCGTATAGCTCTCGTCACGCATTCAACAGTTCACTCCCGAAGTCAATCGTGCGTGAAAACGTTTCACTACAAAGTAAATAAAAAAAAATATTTAACCTTTCTACGAACCTCGTTACTTCACACTTTTCAGTTATCGTAATTCTATTTTCTGTTAATAATAACACAAAACATTTATACATTTCCCATGTACATTAAAACATGTTTTTATTTTGTAAAAGGCGTGTTTTGCAAGATTCAATTATGGATTAATAAATACTTTTTTTATGCTGGATGTGTTTGCACTTGATCACGATCTCACCTGATAGTAAGTGATGATGTGGTCGGAGGTGGACCGCGCGTACCCATAATTAGCCTTGAATAAACCCATGTTGTATGAGTCTGGAAACACGTCGTTCGGGAGGGTGTTGCACTACACAAAAAAGGGGGAAGTAGGGAGAAGTTCATGGAGGTCTTGAGCGCATTCTCCATGAACCTATAGAAAACCGATAATCTGACGCCTATGATCCAAGCTTTATAACTTTTTATTTGTTAGGTCTCTGTCATCGATTGTCTCTGTAATCTTAACAAATGATTAAAAAAATATGTACGTGGACGCTTTGATAATCTCGCGTCCCACAGCGTAGCTTAGTCATGTTTTTCCGTCACGATATGACTTAATAGGAACGCGAAATATATGGACTGTGGAACCGCCTTTAATTGAACCAGCAAAGAGAATTTTGAATCAAAATGCAAAGACCATCAGTTGTAATTACACTATGTCTTTTTATTCACCACAATGGGGATGAAATAGGGAAAGAATTTCCTCTTCCATTTGTGTCTATTTTACAGAAACCATGCTTATTATTGTTCCTTCTTTATCATAACGCCATCACTAAGGAAATTAATCCCTGTGTCGAACATATAATTAATTAATAGAAATCACATCCAGACTCAGAATAATAACTTATGCTTCAAACAAATAGTGATCCTGTGCGGGTCTCGAACCCGTGACATGAAGTAGAGAGGCGACTGTCTTAACTGCTCCGCCACGTCGTGCACGTGTTAGGCGTTAGAATAATTATAGATTTTAGAGACTAGTTATTTAGTTATTAATTTTTAAAGGGCTTAGCTTCACTGGAATATTATTACAATTATGTATAAAGTAAAATAATAATAATAATACCTTAATAGACAGAACCATTCAGACAATGTGTAGTAAAATATAGCTAAAACTATAAATTTTGATAATTAAACTTTGACAATAACTTAATACAAGCTAGCTAAATATCGTTGCTATTATAAAATAGATTTTATAAATGTTTTCATACAAGCCATGTACCTAAATATCTATGTAACTAGAAATAATTATGTATACTTAATTATATTACTACAAACATGTTCTGACTATTTACAAGCGCTTTTTTAAAGTCTACGTGAATAAAACATTTTTTTTTATTTTTTTTTTTTTAAAGAATCATACGATTGAATTCCCTAATGTGAGCATTGTCTTAAAAAACTCGTAGATTAGACATAGAAGAGTTACACATCTTTAAACGAGTTGCGTCTACTGTTTCACTTAATTTCATCATGTAGAAAGATGTCAGACCATTTGAAGACAATAGCGATGTATGGATTAGGAAACGACAACTTTCGCCTCGTAACTGTGGGTAAGATAGAATTCTGTCAGAACGCAATAGTTTCTCTTCAAAATGTTTGGCAACGGTTAAAAAAGGATCAACGATTCAAATTACTCTTTATTGAAATTATGCATTAATTAAAATTAGAATTTCTAATGTACTCTAAACGTATTTGTTTTTTTTGTTTATACATCCTGTTCTCCCAACCCATTATTAGCACACTCTCATATTTCCTAATATTAGCCTTCCCACACATACACACGCATACACACACACACAAACACGCACCTTCAACACACACAAACAGCACATATTCACTCAAATACTAACTAACTATGTATAACTGTTAATCTAGTGTTATTTAACTTACCACATAAGACAACGTGTGAGTACATAACGATTATACCGAAATGTTAATATCTCCGAATGGGGTGGAGTCCTGGTGTCCTGAAATACAGGCCTTACGTCTATCTTAGGCACCAGTCTCCCACAATATAATAGAAAAATGAAATTTTTATGTAATGTTCTTGATGCCCTGTAAAATGTACCTTATATTGTGGTGATAAACATAACATTATTATTATTATTATGTCTTTTATTCCATGTCATTCTTATTTTATACATTTACAAATATATAGTTACAAAAAAAAAAATATATTTATAAATATAAAAAATAGACAATCGGCAACGGGAGCAGGGTCCATGCTACCGATGGTCAAGGCTCCACAGAGAGGAACCTCCTCACAATACGCGCTGTCTCCAAAATAACTGCCTTCTGAACCTGACCCTTGACCCAACTGCCTAACGCGAGCCTCTTAAGGTGACGGTCGAAGCTTTTGGCAATCAAACCATGGGCAGAAACGACAATCGGTACAATGATCGCCGAGTCGACGTCCCACATGTCAACAACCTCGCGTGCTAGGTCAAGGTATTTAATTTCCTTGTCTTTTTCAGCTTTCAAAAGGTTGTCATCATGTGGGACAGCAACATCGACGATCACTGCCCGGCGCTCTTGGCGATCCACCATCACAATATCAGGCTTATTGGCAACAACACGGCCATTCTCCAGTATTGTCTCTGGAACGTATCTGTAGTACGGCACCTCCGGCGTCACAAGGTTGTATCGCAGAGCAAGTTGCTGATGGATTATCCTGGCTACTTGATTGTGCCTGTGCAAATACTCACCATTAGCAAGACGGGAGCGGTGACGTGCCCGACAAATGTCAACAGTACCATCCCTCAGTATAAATCTCCGGTAGTTATTCGTCATTACTACTTCGTCAGTAATTGCACAGACAAAACCCTCGGTTTCCGCAAAAAGGTCACCGAACCGTAGCCAGGCTACTGATGCTGTTAAGTCTACATCTGGCCCGTGCAGGGCCTTGTAAAATCTGCCATGAAGTTCTTTGCTCTGCCATACCTCCTTGCGGTCACTGGTACTAAGTACCGCAGGTTGACGCCAGTTAGTTTTGGCTAAGGATAGAGCGGTGAGTCCATTGTCCACGGCGATCACGTCCGCATGTATACCCACACTATTATGTAGGAAATAGTTTCTAAGATTATACAGCTCACGGTTATGCAGAGTTTTAGCATTTAAAAAGCCACGACCACCACATTTCCGTGGGATGTACAATCTCATCACAGAAGAGCGGGGGTGATGCATCCGATTTGATGTCAGCCGCGTTCGGACTGTTCGGTCCAGGGCGTCTAGCTCAGTTTGAGTCCACTTGAGTATTCCAAAGGAGTACAACAAGACTGGCATGACCCAGCCATTGTAAGCACGCACCTTGTTCCCTCCCGACAATAGGCTTTTCAGCACTTTTGTCAAGCGGCCCAAGAAGCGCCCCCGCAATGACTCCTTCATGTCAGCCTCTTTGATGCCTAATGCCTGTGACATACCCAAGTACTTGTAGGTTTCGGTTGCAGAGAGGGTTACTAAGTTAATGGAAGCTGAGAGTTGGGTGCTCTCAGATTCCACTATCTTCCCTCGTTTTGCATGCATGACTGCACATTTGTCAATACCAAACTCCATTCTGATAGAGTTACTGAAGTTTTCTGTGAGCTTCAGTAACGCTGACAAGTGAAGATTGCTAGAGGCAAATAACTTTAAGTCATCCATGTAAAGGAGGTGTGATATTACTTGTCCTCCTCTCCGCAGTCGATAACCTAACCCAGAATCCTCTAGTAGTGTGCTCAGAGGGTTCAGAGCCAGGCAAAACCACAATGGGCTCAAACTGTCGCCCTGAAAGATTCCCCGTTCTATCCTTATAGGCTCACCGTTCCCCAAGGTCTGGCGAGATCCTGGATAAAGAAGGACTGTACTCCACTGCTCCATACATGTCCTCAGGAAGGTACGTAAAATTGTATTTATTTTATACAATTCTAGCACTCTCATAAGCCAAGTGGGGCACGGAGTCATAGGCCTTCTTGTAATCTATCCAGCATGTCGACAGATCTTTTCGGTTTCGGCGTGCCTGCTGGCAAATGGCCGTGTCAATAAGAAGCAATTCCTTAGTACCGCGGGACCCATTCCTAAATATTAATAATAATTATAATAATTGCATTTCTGTCAATGTGATTGCAGATTTTGGTTTTTAATATTGGTGTTAAAATTTTGTACATGGTTGGAAGACATGTAATTGGTCTATAGTTCTTTGGTTCCGCGGTACTACCTGACTTATGGATCAAGTGGGTTACACCTGTGGTCATAAATTGTGGGAGCGAACCTGACTCTTAAGCCGACTGGAATTTGATAGCCAAATATTCGTGCGAGCTACGTAGCCATTTTAACCAAAAATTGTGCAGTCCATCTGGCCCTGGAGATTTCCAGTTAGACAAACGGTAGACTGTACTAGCTACGTCGTCGGGTGTGATAGAAGTACTATTCATTTCTTCAATAGGCTCACACACACGTTTAACGACCGCCATCCAATCGCCCTCGGAGTGAGCGATGGGTACCGACCAGATATCATGGCGTCACTATCTGGCCGGGGCCCATCACCGTTAGTCCGTTGTTCAGTCTGCTCCCACAATTTATATACCCATCTCTGGTCCTTTTGGAATTTGTGGTTTTGGGAATATCGATCCACGCGTTTTTTATATCTCCGAATACGACTAGCCCATGCATAAATTTTTTGTTTATAGAAATCTATGCGCTCTGTAACATGGGATATTTAATCGCGGGGACTGATATCAGTCCCCATAAACACCTTCTTTACAAAGCGCATGACTCGAGGACGAGTGTTACCCTCTTGAAAGGATCGAAGCTTGTCAATGAGCACCCTAGCCTCACGGATACGCCGTTCAATCCTGCACTGCCAGGTCGGTACAACAGATCTCGGTCGTGTAGCTCCGTCATAATCAGGGAACTTGACACGTGCTACACGACATGCGGTAATAGCCCCGCAATACAGGAGAGAATGCATATCCGTTAGGTCTTCACTAGTGGCAAAGTATTCCGCCATTATCGAATCTAGGGTGCGCACTAATGTTTTATTTTATTATGCATGGGCAAGCGCGGCAACCGTGGTTTGAGATGGTTTGCCGTGGACCGATATTCTCGAACCACAACCTCAAAGGTGCTTCTTATTTCATTGTACATACTACTTACGTCAGTAGTCATATCATCCCCATCGTCGCCCGCACTAGCGACAGAATGCGGTGGGGCCATGGTGGATGTTTGGGCCACGGGCGGGACGGGAACAATACGGCTATTGAGGGCCTCCGAGCGCAGCTGATCAAGCACGGTATCGTTCAACATATGATTACGCTGAATAACCCGTACCTGATCCGAAAGTCGCTGTGCCGATACGTTGACAGTTGGTTCAAGTTCCTGGAAAAAAGACAGCGTTCGAGCACGATATGCAGTAAGTTGAGTACCCCCCTCTGTAGCCTCAAAATATGCGCGCATCAAATTTTCATTAATGGAGTTAGTCCATCGCATGCGCTGCACACAGGGACCGGACAACCCCGCTTCTGAGTTAAGCCGTTTGATAGGGTAACCCGTTCATTGGGTAACTCGTATCGCAGTGTTACCCTTTGATTGACTTACAGCCTCGAAACCCAGTGAAAGGGTTAACACGTTTTTTATGGTAACCCCGGGAAGGGGTTAACCCCTTCAATGACTTAAGCCCTTGAATAGCTTACCTTCTTGAAAAGGTTTTATTCGTGTTAACTTGAATTACCCAATCAACTTAGCAGCGTGTAGATGGGAGTAGGTATACTCGCACCCGTGCGGTGCCTCATTTCTTAACTAATTTTAGGTAGGTACAACAAATTTGACGAATGAACGACTTTTTATATTTTAAATTTGAAAGTTTAGTGACGACAAATAGTCGAGCTAATAATTAACGTGTTATTTAAAGAACTGACTTACTTTAATCTTAATATTGTGACAATCTGTATGATGTGATTATATTTTGTTAAATAATTATTATAATATTTTGCTGTGTGGTGATGGCATAGGATATCATCACCCCATTTTATTACGTAGGGGGCGCAGAAATCGACCGAGGGCATACCTACCAGAGAACCGGCAGCAGAGTTTATCTATGAACTATGACCATCAAACTTTCTTTCGCCAACCCGTCTGCCAAGCTATGGGGCTCTGGGGGTCTGCCAAGCTCCAATTCTTTGGGGAGGCTTTTGTCCAGCTGTGGACGTACTTTGGGTGACATGAGGACGATGAAATAATTGACGGGCGTGTTGGCATGGTTGGCAAATGCTTGCTTTTCACGCCAGAGCTCATGGGTTCGATTCCATCTAGGACAGATATTGGTGTGCATGAACATGTCTGTCTGTCCTGAGTCTGGGTGTAATTATCTATATAAGTATGTATTCACAAAAGAAAAGTAGTATATGTAATATATCAGTTATCTGGTTTCCATAGTACAATCTTTGCTTAGTTTGGGATCAGATGGCCGTGTGTAAATGATGTCCCTGGATATTATTATTATTTAAATTATTGTATAAAATGAACTGATATATTATGGGTATTCTAAAACATCATTGACGTGACTAAAATGTTCATTATCATAAGAATATTATCACTTTAAGAATTTTCAGAGTCAAGCAATCTTAGGTTATGTAACTGTCTAAATTTCATATATAGACAGCAATCTTGGTCTGATAAAAATACATTTAGGCGACCACCTAGGTACAAGTTTTCCAAGACTAATTCTGTATTCAATAAAGTTCTTTACCGTTATTTCATATTAGTTACTAATTTATTTGCAAATATAGTTGAAATAAAAATACGGCTTCTGTGGCCTCATTAATTGGCTTAAGGCAACTGCCTGTTTTTTTGTGCCAAGAAGTCGTATGAAAAAATGACAAACTGGCTATCTCATATATCTTTTACAGAAACCAATGGCCTTAGAATTTGACAAATGGATGACAATCTAGTAGGACAATCAATTATACGGCTTCCGTAGCCAAATGGCAAAAAACGGAAGCCTTATAGATTCGTCATGTCTGTCTGTCTGTCCGTCCGTATGTCACAGCCACTTTTTTCCAAAACTATAAGAGCTGTACTGTTGAAACTAGGTAGATGTATTCTGTGAACCGCATTAAGATTTTGTCACAAAAATAGAAAAAGAACAATAAATTTGGGGGTACCACATACATAGAACTGATGCTAATTTTTTTTCATCGTACCCGTAATTGTGGGGGATCTATGGATAGGTCTTCAAAAATGATATTGACGTTTCTAATATCATATTTTTCTTAACTGAATAGTTTGAGCAAGAGACACTTCCAAAGTAGTAAAATGTGTCCCCCCCCCCCCTGTAACTTCTAAAATAGGAGAATGATAAAACTGAAAAAAATATATGATGTACATTACCATGCAAACTTCCACTGAAAATTGGTTTGATCGAAATCTAGTAAGTAGATTTTTGCAAGACGTCATAAATCGTAAACCGCAATTTACCTTTCATTTAATCAACTGAAATACTTGCTGCTATAGAACCCTTCATGGGCGAGTCCGACTCGCACTTGACCTTTCTTTTTTAAATATTGAGATGTTATAACGTTTTTCGTAAAAAAGGAAGGTATTGCAAGCTATTAGCTTTAACAGCGTGTTCATTTCTGATTACATTAATAAAGATATGGACGTTTGTATTAATAGTTATAGTATTTACATATCTCTCAGTCACCAACATTTTAGTCGTCGATCATACCAATTCAATCAATATATTATTTTTATCAATATAATATTATTCTACAGCAATGAGCTGCCAACAATCTTGTCATTTTTTTTATAATAACTGCCATTGTCACTAGTGATTGAAAAATAATTCAACACCTCTCAAACTTAATCTTTTAGGAAAACGCCTGTTTGTTGTTTTAAAATTTTCCAAACAATTAAATTTCTAACTGACTAACTTGGCCTTGTCTGAAATATTGTAACTTAATGCCTAAAGACCTTTTAAGATTAGATTAGCATGTTTCTTTAACAATTTAAGAACAATAGGCTCCTGGTGATAACAGAGTTACAATAGAGCTTTTAAGGCGGATGGTATACCAATCCTACGAGCTTTTCAGAAGTTATTTAACTTCGTAATACAAAAAGGTCAAACGTCACAAGGATGGCACATATTGGTGTGGTAGTGCTTTCTTCAATAAGGGCGATAAAAACCCTTTGAAAAAATAACAGACCCATCACGTTACTGAGCCATGTTTACAAGTTGTTTTCGAAAGTCATTACGAATCGTCTCACGCACAGGTTTGACGTCAACCACCCTCCTGAACAAGCCGGTCGCCGAAAATGCTTTATTACCATATACCACATACATACGCAGCGGCAAGTTATTCAGAAGACTGAGGATATATCCAGCCATTATGCTTAGCGTTTGATTGAATCGAAACCTGGATGTACTGTGATCTTTCCAAAATTCCAAATTAACTACCGGTATGTCGAGGTGTTAAAGTGTTTGTATGAGAACTCGCAACCTATATGATTGCAGCGAGGCGTGAGACAGGGGGATATAACATCTCCATCTCCAGAACTATTCATCGCTGCATTGGAAGATGTCTTAAGCTCCTGGATTGAAAGGCTTTGGCATCAATCTCAATGGCGAATACATCCCTCACCTTCGTAATCATGGCTGAAACATTGAAATACCTCGGTACATTGCTCGAAGACTTCAGCAGGGTCTCTCTACTAGTGGTTCTCAAAATCAACATGGATAAGACGAATATCATGTTGAACATTCAGGTTGCAACCATTCCAGTTAAGGTAAGGGACTCTGCACTCGAGGTTTTGGAGAGCTATATCTATACCTAGGACAGACCACCCCAAAGAGCTGTAAGAGCTATCTAAAATCTTGGCCCGAGAGTGTATCTAAGAGAAAAATTCAAAGAGGTCAACATTCTAACTGTACCATCTCAGTATATATATGAAAACTTACTATATGTGCATAAAAATATCGATTCCTTCTGTAAAAGGAGCGATACACATAATGTAAATACTAGATATAAGAATAATCTCATACTGCATACTACCCATCTCCACAAAATAAGTAACTCTTTTATGGGGCAATGTATAAGATTCTATAAGAAACTTCCCAATGATATTAGAGAATTGTCTACGAATAAGTTTAAAAGAATTATTAAAGCCAAATTGTGTAGCAGGGCATATTACAAAATTTCTGATTATTTAAGTGATAAAAGTGCTTGGGATGGAGTTGTTCTGAGTCAACACACATGATTGTAATTAATCTTAAGTATATTTTATTTTAAAAAAGGATTCCTACTGAGTTTTCTGGCAGTGTTTCTCAGTAGCTGCCACGTCATGCACTGCACGGTAGGGTAAAAAAATATGACGATTCCACATAAATGTAAAATTTTTACGGAATAAAGTTACTTTGACTTTGACTTTGACACTAGGGAGGCGGTCCAACGCGGTGGTTTTCACCGAAATCTGCGTGCGCCAAGAGAACGGGAGGGCGCCAGAAGAAACGTTCATTGAGTACCGACGGGATGATTACCGGCACGTATTAGTGCACTGGCGCGCACGGCTAGAGTTACGCCTAAACGCGCGCCAGCGTGCCGTCGGTTCCATCCTACTTCACCTCAAGGCCTGGGTGGAAAGGAGTCTGCCCAACACACTCTTGCTGAGTGCCCGGCGCGGGTGGCCAAAAGGCGACTCCAGATCTCAATCGGACGGGATCTGTCCCTGCCGGCAATCGTAGGGGCAATGCTGGTGGGTGACTCTTCTAAATGGCACGCCGTGGTCTCCTTTTATGAGGCAGTCATGTTCCAAAAGGAGGCCGCCGAGCGCGAACGGGAGAGATCCCAGACGGAGGAGGCGTCAGGGTGGCGGCTGCAACCGGTATCCCAACTCCCCCTCGAAGCCGCGGCGGCAGTAAGAGAAGTCAATGTTACCAGCTAAAAGAAGACAGCGATCTGTTTATGGCGTAGTCGCTGTGCCGAACTGGCAGAAGTCGGCAAATAGCGAGGACAATCCAGAGCCCTCTCAGGGTACGTGTGGGACCATCATACCATCTGGAACTTTTCGCATAAGGGGTGCACCGGAGCAACATACCCGCGTTCCCGGGGCTCCCCCATCAGGCGCCAAGAGAAGCCCACGGCAGGTAGGTTTAGTCGGTGCGAGTCTGACGCATTCGAGTAGGAGATCAATTGTAGAATCTAACTTGCCTGGGCAGCGTTCGGAAAGCTAAGCTTCTGGTCCCAAATACCAATCAAAAGTCTTCGATTAGTATGTGTTGCCTCTGATGAATTAGGGAACCAAGACGTAGCCGCTCACTACGGGGCTAATAAAACGGCTCATGGTCACCCAAAGAGCAATGGAGTACGCCATGTTCGGAGTTTCCCTCCGAGATCAAATCACAAATCTCAAGATCCAACCAAGAGAGGCAAATAAAAAAAACCGACATAGCTTGAATAATTGCCAAGCAAACGTGGCGGTGGGCAGGGTACATAGCTTGCAGAATCTACGGCCGCTAGAAAGTTTCTCAAGTGGCAAACATGAACCGGAAAACGAAGCGTGGGGCCCCCAACAAGATGGACCGATGATCTTGCGAGGGTCGATGACAGCCGCTGGATGCGGGCAAGGCAGGATCTGCAGTTGTGGGGTATCTTTGGGAAGCAATGGACTTTGCCCAGCAGTACCTTCGGCTGATATGATGATAATGGAGATGGTTATGATGATGATGCATCTATTCAATAACGGTGTACGCCACCACGCCTCCGCGGTTTAACCTTAACAGAATGAAAATCAAATTCTTTGTTATAATATAATTATGTCCTCCTAGCCGAATTTCGGCCCCAGCGGCCAGTCTCAATGGAGACTAGACATGTGAGCGGGACATACCACAAGTGTGTGTGCAACACACAGGGGCACTATCTATCCATCACTCTCATTATCCGATGGGACGACTAGCGGAACGACCGGAAGGTCAGGTACAGGATCGACGGCTTTACGTGCTCTCCGAGGCATGAGGCTATAATACCGCCAACTTCCAGACTTCGGGCTGACACTAAGAAATTTTTCATTTTACGCAAAAATCCCATAGACACTTTTGGCCCAACCCGGGATTTGAACCTAGGACCTCGTTATCTACGTTTGAAGACGCTACCACTAGACCAACGAAGCGTAACACATACTTTAAAAAAAGAACTGCTAAATTGATTTTACTTAATTCTGTAGTACCTACCGAGTTCCAAATTAAAAGAAATTATGACAACAAACAAGAACATACACGATAAATTTAATATTACAGTGTTTAGTGGCAAGCAAAATTGAACTTTAAAATAATAAATTCCAAATTATTACGACTAGATGTCACGTGCGGTGGTGTTTATGCAATTACCAAACCAATTTCGATGCGAAAGAGTGCATATTACAATGTCTTGGCTGGAATGGCTTACCCTGTTACAGTGTTACAGGGTATGAAAGGGTAACCCTTTCGGAAGCGGTTCATTACACCCGTTCGAAGGTGTAACTCGTATCATAGGGTTTATTTTTTAAGCGCTTAAAAATACCCGTTCAAAAACCCGTTCAACGAGTATCCGGACGGTCCCTGGCTGCACATTACCACCGGGAGCGGGGACCCTGCTCGGGGCTGGTTGCCCCGTAAGTCCCAATTCTCGCGGTGGCCGGGCTCTTCGCCGCCGTATTGGTGGAGACGACGTCGGCGGAGAAAAATATTCATCGTCATCGTTGTTCGCACTGGAGTTTGGCGAAACCACCACTGGGACGGTATCAAACGCTTGGGTGGTGGAGCGACGCGGCGATGAGTCCGGGGGTCTTCCTCGTGCTCTCCGTCTGGTCAGCATTTTGGTTGTTTATAACATTATTGTCTGTATGGATATGGATTTTCATTGTGATAGCTGTCACTTTCACGCATGTCAAACTGTATGTAGTACCAACGTCGTTGCATATTTTAATTATTTCTTGTATTTTGTTATTATTATTATTATTATAATATCGTCATCTTGTCGACTGTGTGACGTCCACTGCAGGACTAAGGCCTTCCCAAAAGATTAAAAGATGTCATATTCGTCACGCTTGGTTTACGATCGTATGATGGTCATAGTACACTCAAAAATCTTACAACGCTCTTCGTATCCAATACAACAACGCGTTCATGGTGCTGTTGGGTCTGCCACTTTTCTGTAGCGCATCGGGCATGTTTGCTGAAGCCAGAGTGGACTGTTTCTACGCAACAATGCGCAAACGGTGTGCATCCCTGGTGAGCAGGATTCGTGGCCACTCTAACAGCATTCTGGCCATGATCGCAAGCAGATTTGACTGCCTATACATGAATCACTGCTGCACTGTTTCTCACGGAATGGGGCATCAGTGATTCATGTATTCCACTAAACAAAATTTAAGCTATATTTTAATATAAGACTCATTCTATGTTATTAACAATAGAATAAGTCTTATGTATACAATTATATGTATATAACGGAGAAACGGGGGTATCGTTGTCTTTAGTCATGATGACGTCAGCAAGACTGACGTCACTATTATCTGCACGTTGGTTATCCACTGAAGGTTGTTTACTCATGGCGATAGTAAAACCCAAAATATGTTTCGTGAAGTTTTATTCCATAACAATCTTCGATACAAGGTGATCCGTACGGTCCGACGGCTCGAGCGAAAGTGATTTGTACTCGACACGTCGGCCGTATTTATACGAAATGTGCGGCGACAAACATGTTACGTATTTTCTTTGTTCGATGAACGAATGTAAATTAAACTATTGAAATCATCAATTGTACAAATGTTAAGATTGTTTATAAATCGTAACTTGATTTTTAACACTAAATCCATTAAATTTAACTAACTATTTAAGAGTAATTTAAACAAAGACTTAAAACTACTCCTATGACGCATTTGTTTTTGGTTAATTAATGTTGTTGCGCCGATACGGCCATTCTGAAAGGCGGTGCGCGCTCTGCACCAGCCTCAGTTCTCTTTGTCCTTTTAAATCTGAAACAATAAAGTTTTGCTTTTGAGTTTGGTACCTGTAAGCAACTAAGTTGCTCATTAATAGTTATAGAGATATTGCAATAACCAAGTCACATTACACATGTGTTGGCTTATTATTATTATATTTTGTTTGTTATTTTTGTAGGTAAAAAAAAAAAATAAAGTTCTCGTAGATTTCTCGTTGATTAAGGAAAAAGGAGTGGTGTTATATTGTGCTATGCAGCTTGTTATCACAGTGGCATACAGTTGTGTAATACAAGGAAATAAGGTTAGGAAGGCGAGGGTAGGTTTAGTTCTCGTAGATTTCTCGTAGATTAAGGAAAAATAAGTGGTGTTGTATTGTACTCTGGAGCTTGTTAACACAGTGGCATACAGTAGCGCAATACAAGGAAATAAGGTTAGGAAGGTGAGGGTAGGTATAGTTGTTGTAGAGTTCTCGTAGAGTTCTCGTAGATTTCTCGTAGAGTTCTCGTAGATTTCTCGTAGAGTTCTCGTAGATTTCTCGTAGATTTAGGAAAAAGGAGTGGTGTCATATTGTGCTCTGGAGCTTGTTAACACAGTGGCATACAGTAGCGCAATACAAGGAAATAAGGTTAGGAAGGTGAGGGTAGGTTTAGTTCTCGTAGATTAAGGGAGAAGGAGTTGTGTTATATTGTGCTTTGGGTGGCTGATAACACAGTGGCTCAATACAAGGAAATATTATTAGGAAGGTGCTGTGATCGTAGGTTTATTAGTAATTCTCGTAGAGTTATTTAAAGTTACTTGCCCTTTACTGTGAAGGTTGTTGAGGTCTCGTGAGGTTGATGCAATTGGCTTGGTTGGTTCTGCAACAGAATTCCGGTGAGAAGACTATTCGTTTCCCGCCGATACGGTTAACTGATCACCAGGTTGTAGAGCATGGCGCAGCACAGATTCCTGCTGCTGGGTGTTGGTTGGTTTCTGTTTATCAGATGATGAGTTGATGTAGCGGCTTGGGTGCTCGATTGTTTAATCTTACTACATTCTTCACACGCCTTGTGTGATGTTCCTATCCAGCAATGAACCAGTCACGTTTCTGGTACTGCCTTCCTTGCTGTTATGGCTAAGACAGTTTTTCGTGGCTTGCAGTGCCGCAGCTGGCAGCAAACATCTTTTTAAAGCTGGTCCACGTCATTTTACGGTACTGAATAACGCTTTATTCAATACTAAACTGGAAGAAATACACGGAGGTGAAGATTAACAAAGCCCAAACAACCTTCTGGCAACGTAGAAGGTTCATAGGGTAGAAGTGGTGCTTAAAACCATGTATGACTCTATTACCGGGCACTGCACACTAAACAAACACTCCTTCAGAGTAGCGACAGACAATCCCCTGCAGAGGATGCACTGAATTTGAAGAATCACTAGCAAACATACCGCCACAATGCAGTAGCGCTTCCTGCCAACGGGCAAAGTTCCTAAATGATCCATAGACACTACAGGAAGTACTCGAACCTAACCTTCGAGGCGTCTTATACCTGCGGACAGAACCAAAATGGTTAGAGGAGCCAAACAAGCCCACGCACAATGGCCCAATCAGGAGGCTAAATGCGAAAAACAAATCAGTCAATCAACTAATTTGTGATAGCCCTTGAGCAGTCCCCAAAGATAAATCCTCAGTTAATCACAACCAAAGGTGAACCAAAATCAAGGAACACTCCAAACTCATAAAAGGAGTAGAGAAGAGCTGGTTCAAAACCCAATGAAAGTACAGGTGGATGGAACCAACTACGACTAATAGTAGCAGTACCACCACTATGGTATGACACAGAATAGCCAACCTGCGAGTGGCATATCCAGCACCAGGAGACTACAATGAGCTACTCCTAACAAACGTACTGAAGTATGTGCAAACTGCATTCAGGGCACTAGGAATAGAATAGAAAGTAATGGTCGAAATGCTGTACGTAGACACCCCGACAAAGTCAAAAACGTGTGACAGCCACGCCGAAACCCGCCTGACTCAAAGACATCATGAAAGCAGTCCTTTGTAAGTCCGGAGCCGTACACGTTATCCTTATCCGGGTTTAACTCTGAATGTTTTGGCTAGCAGAAGGCAACCTCATTGCCTCACACTATCACTATCGTCGTCATCGAGGGTGTTTTCACGCTGGTCATCTTCTGGGTTGAATCCCACTTCTGATAACGGAGAAACGGGGGTATCGTTGTCTTTAGTCATGATGACGTCAGCAAGACTGACGTCACTATTATCTGCACGTTGGTTATCCACTGAAGGTTGTTTACTCATGGCGATAGTAAAACCCAAAATATGTTTCGTGAAGTTTTATTCCATAACAATCTTCGATACAAGGTGATCCGTACGGTCCGACGGCTCGAGCGAAAGTGATTTGTACTCGACACGTCGGCCGTATTTATACGAAATGTGCGGCGACAAACATGTTACGTATTTTCTTTGTTCGATGAACGAATGTAAATTAAACTATTGAAATCATCAATTGTACAAATGTTAAGATTGTTTATAAATCGTAACTTGATTTTTAACACTAAATCCATTAAATTTAACTAACTATTTAAGAGTAATTTAAACAAAGACTTAAAACTACTCCTATGACGCATTTGTTTTTGGTTAATTAATGTTGTTGCGCCGATATATACAATATACAATTTTGAGTCTTTGGTTACTTTAATAAATAACTTTATTATTATTATAGTACCCAGAGAGACGCCGCGCCGCTGCCCGTCCTCTGGTAGATATTTTGTATCGTAATACGGAGTAATTCTTTACATAAACTGAAAGTTTGACGACCGCAGTGACGCCTTTTACGACACCTACGGGATGGTAGCCCTTTTTTTTATAAGGCAGGGGTAATGCCTACGCATGTCACCCGCAATAAGTGTCTGCGGGTGGGTATGTCTGACTCGCACCGACTAAACCTAACCTGCCGCGGACTTCTTCTGGCGCTTGATAGGGGGAGCCCCGGGAACGCGGGTAATCTGCTCCGGTGCCCCCCTAAGGGATGGTAGCCCTGTTATTCTTTGTATGCCGGAAACCACACAGTTTAATATGGCAGTGTGAAAAAATAGAGTATACTTAGAACTGGCATACTACTAAAACTGCGCACCACGTTATATAGAACAGTGCTATTATGATGTAATCAAGTGAACTATATTTTTGAAGCAATTAGTATGTTATTTTATCTTTGGCGCTATTAAAATGTATGCTAATTGACATATGTTGTTAATGCAACTCGTTGAGGTTCCGCGTATTCGTCGTGGAAAAGGTGCGGCCGTTTTGCTAATATTACTTTACGGACGTTTGTAAAAACTTCACCTATACTAAGGAATAAACAACGTACAGACGCCAGCACATCCAGCTACCCTAATCTGTCAAATTTCTTTTATAGATTTTCAACTTTATCACATAAGAATAAGGTTCACTTTCAATTGGGGAAATTTGACAGATTGGGGTAGCTTGATGGGCAACTGAGTCGTCTGTACAACTTACAATATTTCAGCAAAATACGCGACGAAATTGTTTGGTTTAGCGTACGACCAAAACTTCAGCTGAACCGCTTTGTATAAAGAGCTTAAATATAAATAATCAATAATAATCCTACGACATTATTCACACACGGCCATCTGATCCCAAATTAAGCTGAAATTGTACAATGGAAATCAGATAGCTGATGTACTACATATAGTACTTTACATAATTATATAGATAATTACACCCAGACACAGGCCAAACAGACATGTTTATGCACACAAATATCTGTCCTAGGTGGGAAGTGGGAATCGAACTCACGACCTGCGCGTTAAAAGCAAGCATTTACAACAACAAACTGGTTGCCTGTATCGAAATATGATTATTTATACGTTCAACTTCATGAGCAGCATGAGCGCCTTAAATATGCCATTATGTACTTATATATTCCACTCTAATTACGTAGGTACTTTCATATTCCGTCCTAATTATGTGCATGGATCTAATTATCACAGGACTATATATACATACATTTTATTACATAACAGCACAATCCACAATAGCACCAATTCGCTCAAAATAATAGAAATAGATAGATACAGATATCAGAATATTATCCCGTGGAGGGCTTAGAAGTCGACCAGAGGGAATATCTACCAGAGGAGAGCGGCAGCAGCTTCCTTCTGAGTACTATGACCATATTATTGCGATCGCCAACCCGTCTGCCAAGCGTGGCGATTATGGCATATCCCCAAGATGATTCTTAGGGGAGGCTTTTATCCTGCCGTGGACTTCTTACAGCTTTTATGATGATGATGAAAAGATAAAAGATGTGGTCACTGGTAGCCGCTGGATGTCATGCAGTTGTAGAGATCTTTCGGGGAGGTCTTTGTCCAGCCGTGGACTTCTTTCGGCTGATATGATGATGATGATAATTCTTCAGGTAACAAAAAATCGTCGTCAGATTTTCTAGCTTAATTAGATAGTTTAAATTTCCAGTCGGTAGCCCGGATTGCTTTGGATGCTAAAGAAAAGACGGAGGTCAAAAACTAAAACAATATATTTCAAATGCAAATACAAAACTTTTTATTGTGGTCCATAGGTCAAAAGTTGTTACAGTCACAAATATATATCATGTTCAGCTATATCCATTTTTGGGAGGATACTTGAAACTGCTGGATGCGAATAGCGCCAGACCTGCAGTTGTGGATATCTTTGGGGGAGGCCTTTGTACAGCAGTGGACGTCTTTCGGCTGATATGATGATACCTATTTAGGCGTACAATATTTAGTTAATTATAATTTTTTATACAATTTTAATATATAACACAACTCAAGTAGCCTGGGTGAGGCTTCTCGAACATTCGCATTTGAATTCGCAGTTTATGAATCGAGGTGCAGTTCATGTAAAACGCAGCTGCAACTGGGTACGATTATTTTTGCGTAAATCAACATTTATTTATTGTGTCACGTGTTTTTAATCTTAAATATCCATGATGTTCTAAGTGAGAGTTTTCTTAGCCGCCATCTGTACCTACAGCCTGAGACCAGCGGTTTTACCCGCGTTAAACTTTATAAATTATAGCCTATGTGTTTTACGGATATATAAGCTATATTACTACAAAGCTGTGTGGTGATGGCATAGAATATCATCACCCCATCTCATCCCATGGGGGGCGTAGAAATCGTCCGAGGGAATACCTACCAGAGAACGGGCAGCAGCGTTTTTCTTTGAACTATGACTATCAAACTGCGATCACCAACCCGTCTGCCAAGCGTGGCGATTATGGCATATCCCCCCATTCTTTGGGAGTGTTTTGTCCAGCTGTGGACGTACTTTGGCTGACATGATGACTACAAAGTTTCATCAAAATCCGTTCGGTAGATTATTCGTGAAAGAGTAACAAACATCTATACGTCCATACATCTCTACCCAGACTTTCGCATTTATAACATTAGTAGGATAACATCGTTACCACACATCAAGATTTAATTTTCCATTGGTTTCTAAATTATTCTCTTCTTGTAAAACTTACTCCGAGTTGAATTTGTTTTACAAAACGCAAGAAAAAGTTAATTAATTTCACAAAGGATTCGACTTTTCTCTTATTTCATAATTGAAAGGGGTATTTCATTTATTAATTGTATTATTCTGCTTCCGAGGGAACAAGAAGCAAGAAAAAATTAAATTGTTCAACTCCATTGCACAAGACTACAGAAAATATGTATGGATTCCGACCTTTTGTTTTATTTTCGCATTGTTCGGATTTTACCGATTGAGCAACGGCATTATAAGCAACGTGACTTGAGTGAGACTTACTCATAACGCTCTCAGGACTTTCATTTATACAACCTATCCTACTAATATTATAAATGTGAAAGTTTGTGAGTATGGATGCATGTATGGATGTTTGGAACTCTTTCACACAAAAACTACAGGACGGATTTTGATGAAACTTTGTAGTAATATATGGCTTATATATTCGAATAACACATAGGCTATTATTTACAAAGTTAGGTAAAGCCGCGGGGCACAGCTTGTTTAAAGTATAATAGTGTGTCAATTTACTGATACTAATAATTGTAATATTGAACACTTGTAGAGTCGTTAGAAAATTTTTTATTTATTTTTAAGTCTCAGTAAGTCATAAGTCATATCTTTATTTGCCTAAAAACATGGTATACAGAGCTGTTAAAAATACAATTAGACCATACATGTTTTGCTTAAAAATTAAGGCATGCAAATTTTCAGTTACAGGAATTCCTTAGTGCTATAGAAGTTATTTCCATTCAACCATTTATATAGCTCAATTCGAAATAATCTGTATTGTAGTATTTTTAGATTGTTAGGTAATTTATTATACAGATGTACACACATAGCCAGACTGCTTTTATTATATTTTGTTGACCTAGGGATCTCGTCAAGTACAAGTCTATGTTGATCCCGCCGACTTCTAGACTACTTTTTTAAATAGTTCTTTATGTTTATGTACAAACATACACGCTTCGTAAATATATAATGAAAGAAGTGGTAGCAACCCAAGCTTTTCAAAAATTGGTTGACATGATTCATCATAAGGGATGCCATACATGCCTCGTACACATTTTTTCTGGGCAATGAATGCTCTATGGTTGTCAGTGCTGTTTCCCCACGTGATTAGTCCA
The DNA here is from genome assembly GCA_951640165.1 of Pseudoips prasinana. Classification (NCBI taxonomy): domain Eukaryota; kingdom Metazoa; phylum Arthropoda; class Insecta; order Lepidoptera; family Nolidae; genus Pseudoips; species Pseudoips prasinana. The sequence continues at coordinate 25,399,452 of OX621260.1, forward strand.
TACCGTAGTAAGGACTCAATATACGCACGGTACGACATCATAGCCGTTTTAATGTTGGTGACATTCTTTATTTGCTTAAGGGCATATACAAATTTATTTATTTTGTTGCATACACTGTCGACGTGCGCTTTCCAGTCTAAATGTTCGTCTATTGTTACTCCTAAAAACTTAGTTTGTGTCACTTGTGTAATTTTTGGTATATTCATTTTAAAATTAAATTTATCAATATGAGATTTATTAAATTGTATGTATACGGATTTAGTCAGATTAATAGATAAATTATTATTGTTTAACCAGTCAATTAAATTGTCAATTGTATTATTTATGTCCATTTCATGATCATAAATTGATTTACATTTTTTATCAGTAGTAGCAATTATGGAGATGTCATCAGCATAAAGGAGGCATTTATTAGTTTAAAAACAATTAAACTATTTAAAATAAATATGGAAAAACATGTAGTAAGCCATGATTGGTTTGAAAATTAACTCGATTTCCGACCCTAAATGATAATGTCTTAAGCACTAGACGGAAACGTACTTGATAAACAATAAATAAACGCTAAAACCGTCATTAAACTGACATTAGCCGTGTCATTCAGAAGGACAAGGTCCTCGTACAAAGAAGGGTTAGTCGCCTCCGTGAAGAAGACACAAAAACAAGCAACCTTGTGTTCAGTTCCTTGTTATGGCAGAACTAATGAGTCCCAAGTGTATTAGCACGCTGACTCACTCAGCGATAAGCACTAGGTAGTGGTTTATCATCAAAACGCCAACAATAATACTGACCTACTTCATTATGCGAGCACACCCACAAATTAGCGCGTTTGCCAAAATTATACGTTTCGGTTTGCGTAATATTAATACGTAGTTCCATGCATAATTGATTTGCTAACTACCTAATCTATTATTTTACAGTAATGATTCATAATTTGATTGTATACACACATTCGATTTGTAATACCAGATGCATTGTACGTGGTATAAACTTGAAACCTATTTGTGTTCTACGAGTAAGGAAATTTGTAATAGGTATATGAGCGATTATTCGGTGACAAAATTGAGTCTGAGATTGTTTAGGATTACATTAAATTGCCTATCTCTGTATCTAGGCAGTATAAACGATCTAGTTAGGCTGTGGTTCCTGGGATGTTGCGGATTGAAAAAGTCTTTGTGTGAAATTAAATAATTGTTCGAGGGTATGGCTGGTTTAGGGATTACACTTAATCTTATTTATTATTATAATTCTAACATTTTATTTTTTATACAACTTAGTTGGCAAACAAGCATACGGCCCACCTGATGGTAAGGTATCACCGTAGCCTATGAACGCTTACAACACCAGGGGCATCATTAGCGCGTTGCCGACCCTTTACAAACCTATATATATATTGAGAGAAGTAGGGCACAGCGCTCATTCGCTCCTCTACGGTACAGAAAACATTCTTTAAAATAATAACATTAATAATTTTAATGTTGTACTTCTGCGTGTGAGTAAGGTCGCCAGGGCTCATCTGGGTGGGGGGAAGGGTCAACAACACTTGTTTGCTGACCCTTAGGGGCCGAGTCTTATGGTAAACAAAACGTTCCCGCGACTCTTCTGGTGTTGCGAGTGTCCATGGGCGGCGGTGATCACTTACCATCAGTGACCCACTTGCTCGTTTGTCGCTCTCTGTCTGATGTAAGAAAAAAAATATAGGTCTACTTTTTTTTTTTCTTACATATGTCCGTGGTTAATACTGGCCTCAATTGAAAATAAGCGCTGCATTGAGCTGGATAAACGTAGCATATTGCTGAACTAGGGCCATTTAGACACGAATCACTACATCAATTTATTATATTAGTAGGTCTCATACTAATATACTTCTCTTTTGTTGTGGATATAATATTATTCTTTGTTATTGGTGTTGATTCAATTCTGATTGGTATAACCTACTTTTTGTATTTTCTTTGTGTTGTGTATAAGACACATGTTTCTTTCTTTCGTACCCTCCGTGTCAAAAGAAAATACAAACAAAAAGATGGTAAACAAAAGGCAGAAGCAGACGCTAATAGTAAACCCAGAGTTTTTTCTGGCTTTCTTCTACGAGCTGCCAACCTCGGTAGCTAGAGAAAGCTGCAGGTTAGCTAGGGTACTCTTTTTTTATATCAGATGGTGACAAACGAGCAAGGGGGTCACCTGATGGTAAGTGATCACCGCTGCCCATGGACACTCGCAACACCAGAGGAGTCGCGGGTGCGTTGTCGGCCTTTAAGAGTCAGCAAACATGTGTTGCTGGCCCTTCTCCCTACCCCAATGAGCTCTGGCGATCTTACCCAAATTAAGTTATTAATGTTATTATTAAGGAATGTCTTCTGTAAGATGGAGGTTCTTACCCAGTAGGGTTGCCCTTTGAGCGAATTTACGCTGTGCCCTAGTAAATTCGTCTTCGCCGGCAAGGATAGTAAATAGCAACACGTGAATTGTGTAAAATTATTATAGTCATTTGATATTCCCAAAAAACCTGTGGCCCTAGTTAAAATACATAAAATAGTAAACTAATATAAGAACAGAATAGAATAGAATATGTTTTATTTCATTAGTTAACTTATTTTTATTTTACATGACATTTTTAAATTTTATTTTACAAGGGAATTTCGTATTTTGGCGCATTTTGTCCGGGGAGGGATCTTTTGCAACCTACTTTTTCAATTCTTTTCAAAATTCAAATTAAACTAATATAAGACGCGGCGTGGGCAGGTACAAGATAGACCTAAGATCTTGTGCGCGTGCGCAAGAGCGGCAATTCTGGAGATCTTTGGGGGAGGCCTTTGCCCAGCAGTGAACGTCTTTCGGCTGATACGAGTATGATGAAACTAATATAAATAATTTTAGCTATAAGACATTTGTTGATGCAAAATATTTTGTCCACTAATAATCCACCATTGTTCTTTAGTTACCCTAATATTATGTACTGCACTGTGAGCTTGACGAGTACAAGTGTATGTTAATATACAAGTGCTGGATAAATGTCTTGAGACGGGTCAGTTGGCGTGGTTGGTAAATGCTTGTCTTTCACGTCGCTGGTCGTGGGTACGATTTCTCCTGTGTCTGGATGTAATTATCTATATAAGTATGTATTTACAAAAGAAAAGTAGTATATGTATCAGCTAACTAGTTTCCATAGTACAAGCTCTGCTTAATTTTGGATCACCAGCCGTCTGTGAATAATGTTCCATGATATTATTATTATTTCATTATTTGTTGAATGTCCTAGTATCATTTTTGCTCTACCGGAAGATCGACGCTATACAACTACGATTGTTTTGTCGTGTGTATGTACTTAGTTAAGAGGTAAATTGGGCAACGTATTACTTATCAACATAAATATTAACTCGGCTTAGGAATAAGTGTGTCATGGTCATAGGTTCGATCTGTAAAGTACGGGTTTGTTTCACAATAAAAGTGGACAAAACTCGATGGATTAGGTACTACGCCATATAAGCAACGTTTACGCCATTTCGCTTTACTAGTTTCTGCGCGTCCTTTGACTGTTTGGAAATTTTTACATTTAGATATTAATAATAATTATATTTTTTTTTAATAATAAGTCATTTATTCTCTCTCAAAAAGTACACACAGGCTTACAATTATAATAGTATCACAGCATATGACAAAACTTTGTGAGAGACTGGTGCTTGATGTAGGTTTGATACCTGTATTACAAGTCACCAGTGCCCTCCCCCGGCTATTACAGAACTATGTAACTTAAATAACAGTAACAATTATGATTTTGAGAGTGACTGTATTATCTATTAGTGTAAAGATATAGATGTAGGTGTGAGAGTGTATATGAATTATGTAGTGTATTAGTATGGATGTAGATGTAGGTGTGAGAGTGTATGTGAAAATGTGTTTAATATGTAAATGATTAAAAGTTATTCGCTAGTACAATTTTAAGTAATAATAATAATAATGTCCTCCTAGCCGAATTTCGGCCACGGCGGCCACTCTCAATAGAGATTAGCCATCTGCGCGGGACGTATTATAGTGCACAAGTGTGTGCGCAAACACAGGAGCACTTTCTTTTCCATCACTCTCATGATCCGATGCGAAGCCTAGCGACACACCGGAAAGAGGTCAGGTATAGGCCCGACGGCTTTACGTGTTCTCCGAGGCACGGGGGTATAATACCGCCAACTTCCAGACTTTGGGCTGATGCTGGGGAAATTTTATTTTTACAGAAAAATCCCAAAATCACTTTTAGTCTGACCTGGTATTTGAATCCCGGAGCTCGTTCTCTGCGGGTGAACACGCTACCAAAAAAAATACTATCTAAATGTAGATAGAATATAATAAAATAGAATAATAAAAGTAGATGATACATTCCTAATTTATTAACAACAAATGCCTCATAGTTATGGTTGATATACATAAATATATATTAGATACATTAGCCTAAAACATAAGATAAAGGTAATAGAAATAAATGTCTTCAACTAAAGCCCTCTTCCTCCCTTCTATATTTGCTGTGCCCGACAGGGTCCATAATGATGCCATGTATTATTGGAACGAAGTTCTTTATCGCGCGTTGTGAAAGGGAGGCGGAAAAAACTCTTACGAAAAGTTGTCACGACACTTTTTGCAGCTGTGCGGCGTGCGCATGTTTCTCTGTCTCTCTCTCTATCTTTTATTTCTATAGCAAGCCAGATATTTTCATTTCTATTTCGCATTGAACAGTGTGGTGTCGCGACGATTATTTTTGTTGAGTGTATACAGGTTTTTTGTACATAATAAATAATAAGAAATAACTTCGTTCCATCCGGGTGTCCCTTGACACCTCTCAAGTTTTTTATTCTTAATTGTTACAATTTGGAAGAGGCTTTTGTTCAGCAGTGGATATCTTTCGGCTGATATAACATGGGGCGGTTTTGTCACTACTCAATTTCTAGATAGAATCTGAGTGATTCTTTATTGTGACACTTTTCGTCTCGAGTCTACTGCCATGTCTGGTTTGAAATATTATTTTTTTAAATACATCATCAGATTCTACATTCAATTTATAATGACCATACAACAAGCTTGTATTCAAATAAACCTTCATTACAATATTTATGATTGTAGGTACTATATTCGCGAAATCAAATTCAGATATATTCCCGGTCAGCAACCGAGCCAGACAAAGAGGTCACGTGTTCAACATTGTTTTCTGGAAATTCAGGACTGCACACTGGATATACATATTCAGACTTTTTACCTTTATCAAATGGAGTCTAGACATCATGTATTATTGAATCCCTTTTTCCAAACGGAACATAAAATTTATCTTGGTGAAATTAGCACATTGCCAACTGAACCCATACTAGGCAGGGCCTGTGCTATGGCAACCAGACAACTGATAAACATACTAATATATTTCTAAATTATGTACAGACACCAGCACATCAAGCTACCCCAATCAGTAAAATTACCCCAATTGAAAGTGAAACTTATGCTTATGTCATAAAGTTGAAAATCGAAGAAACTTGACAGATTGGGGTAGCTGGATGTGCTGGCGTCTGTACATACGCCATCAACATCATTACAGCTGAAAGAAGTTCACAGCTGGACAAGCCTCACCCTTAAATCACCTTGGGGGGACATGCCATAAACGCTACGCTTGCCGTCTGCCAAGCGATTGTATTATGATAGTCATAGTACTCAGATGCAAACTGCTGCCCGTCCTCTGATATTCCCTCGGGTCGACTTCTATGTGCCTCCCACGGAATGAGATAGGGGTGATGATATTCTGATATTCGCCGCCGTTAAAACACAGCAAACCTACCTACATACATACATATTATTGATAAAATACACCAAGACCCAGAATGAATAATCTTACTCCTCACACCAAGGTTAGTTCTGTCTAGATTTGCAGACAGGGTCACTAACCACCAGTCCAGTCAAGTTTTAATACTAAAGAAAATATAATTAACCCTTAATCGGTCATAGCGCATGTTTATAATTCATTAGTTTTAGCTCTTATTACTACACAGTAGAGCTTAAAATGTGTTGGTAACTACTATACCATTGACCGATTAAGTGTTACCTTATTTTTATAGTGAATTATTTTATATTCCAAAAAAATATTCCAATAAGTCATAAATTAAAAGAAAAAGGTGTATTTTCTAATTTTCATCGAAGATTAATACTGATATTTGGACGGTGGAAAAAATACCCCGGTACTCACTATGCAATACCAAATAAGCGAAATCTTTTTTATAGAGTTTCTTATTCACATAGTTCTTATGAAAAGGATGGCATCATTGTGTCAATTTAGTTTTGGCGCGAAATACTGAAGGAAAATAATCGACACATTAGAACCTGTCCCCTAATTATATGCCCGGTACGCATAATTGCTGCCCGAATTATAGGCAGTTTTAGTAACTTGACAGTTCTATGTCTATCCTGTACTTTTAATAAGGCCTATATTAGTTAAAGATGTAATGACATTTAAATAAATGGCATACGTGTGGTTCAGTGGTTAAGGTAGCAGCCTTACCCCGGACAGGACAACTATTTGTGTGTCCCATGAATAGTTGTTCTGAGTTTGGTTATAAATTCTGTCCGTAACTTGCATTTTTCTTAAGACACCCGCGATACATGACTTTAATTCCCTAGGCTTTGTATTTTTAAATACATAAAAAAATAGCGTGCAAGGACTGACTTTTGTTGGTTCCAAAAGTATAAGAGAGCTCGACCTATGAGTAATAAGAAGGAAGCCTTTGTTGCAGTTTCCTGTTATACATACGTCGGTACAAACCTATTGTGTACAAATATGGCAGGTCACAGGTGAGCAACTTATGATGTAATAACGTTTTTTACCTATGTAGGTACCATAATTAAATTGGATTGATTTGATTTATATTTGAGATAGCTGCCGCCGGCGTAAATTGTTCGGCCGCGTAAATTAATGCTTTTTCTATCGCTCGGGAACAGATTTTACTGGAAAAAAGATTCTCTGTCGTTTTATGTGTGTGATGATCGGTTGCCAGCCGTGTAGTTTCCAGCTCAGAAATAATAACAAGGCCATCCCATATCATCCCGTGGGTGTTATAAAAGGCGACTAAGGGATACAGCAGGTTGTCTGATGCTGAACTGTATATTAACATGTACCATCCTGTAACCATGTTTTATCGCAAATAAATGATCTTATCTTATCTTCTTGTCGGGCAGCAGCGCCTCCTGTGTACTAGTTACCATCTAAATGCAGTCGCCAACTCGCATGCCAAGCGCGGTGACTCTAGCAACCCCCCCAAATGGCAATGTTATAGAAACTTTAAGGGGAGGCTTATGACAAGCAGTGGACGATATCAGGCTGATGATGTGATTTGATGCTCTGTTGAGTAGACATGGAGTGAAAGCAAACAAACTGACATTTTTATTTATGACTAGCTGTGCCCCGCCGTTTTGCGCTTTAAACTTTGTAAATTGTAGCCTATGTGTTATTCGGATATATAAGCTATATTACTTCTAAGTTTCATCAAAATCCGTTGGGTAGTTTTTGCATCAAAGAGCAACAAATATCCAAACATCCAACCATACTCACAAACTTTCGCATTTATAATATTAGTAGGATATAGTTACGACGATAGTATTAGAGAACTTCTATTCTATGGTGCCACGTGCCACCAATAAATTTAGTATGTAAAATTCGATGAAGTCGAATGCCAGTCGTACTTCTCTAGCACGTACTACAGTTACAATAGCTGCGCTTATAAAACTCCTGTTTCGTATGAGATAAATTCTTAACTTTGTTGGGCAAAATTCCAAGTTTTGGCCGCACCAGAACAGTAATACTGAGAGTTTTATTTAAAAGCGAATGTAAGGATTATTTAATTTTGGACACAATGTTATTGAAAAATAAAAACAGTAAATATAAGTTCTTGTGTATTCCTTTAGAATTCAAATCTTCATGGAAATATATCTTCTTCTACTATATAAAAATAAGTCGGGTTTTCATTCCTGACGCTATAACTCCAGAACGCCTGAACCGATTTCCACGGTTTTGCATTCGTTGGAAAGGTCTCGGGCTCCGTGAGGTTTATAGCAAAGAAAATTTATAAAATTTAACGCGGTTAACACCGCGGGGCACAGCTAGTTAATAATAATAATCTTTATTCACAGAATACAGGTTAAAAGTACAAGTTGTTACAGTGTTGGTATAGTGCTCTTTATTCTACCTTAAAATAAGGCATGCGGACAGTATTTTTTATTTTTACATTATCTTAAATAGTATTCAAGAATCAGTATATACATTATAACCACGCATTCCATTGCATTAAAATAACAATTCATTAAATTAAACAGTAAAATAATGTCAAAAGTAACAAAATTATCAAAATTATATCCAAAGTAGCAAAATAATGTCAAAAAAGAATAATGGAATTGAAAAAATAAGGTCAATGGTCAATTACGCACTCTTAACGCTTACCAATCCTTCTCGAGTGGCGACCACGCACCCGAAGACGCAGCTAGGGGAGGCTCCATACAAGGTGGACCGACGATCTTGTGAGGGTCGCGGGAAGCTGCTAGATGCGGGTAACACAAGAGCGGCCATTGTGGAGAACCTTTACCATTCCTTCTCGAGTGGCGACCACGCACCGGTAGACGCAGCGTGGGCAAGCCCCCTGCAAGGTGGACCGACGATCTTGCAAGGGTCGTGGGAAGTTGCTGGATGCGGGCAGCACAAGACCGTCTATTGTGGAGATCCTTGGGGGAGGCCTTTGTCCAGCAGTGGACGTCTTTCGGCTGATATGATGATGATGAAACCATATCTTTTTTACCTTTTCACACATACAAACATACTTTCATACACACATAATCCCACGATAATATATATTTTATTTAGTTCCCTAAGTTTTTTCTTAGCAATCTGGTTTATAAGTAACTTTAATATTAAGTATAAGCCTTGTTTCCAAATCAAACCGCGTGAGGGCCCTGGTGACCTGTAATTCAGTTTTCTCGTAAACCTACATCAGGCACCAGTCTCTCGCAAAGTTGGGTTCTAGCTTGGCAGTATAGTCATATTATTATTAAATTGTCACTAGATTCTAGGTAACCCTATTCTTTGTGAAGAGAAAATAAATGTATTTAGAATTTTGAATTGAATTTGAATATCTTTGAATATGACTTTAAATAAAGGTCTCGATGGTCTAGCGGTATCGAGTTGTCGTAAATAATGAGGTGCTGGGTTGAAATCCCGAAAAAGACGCCTAGAGTAAAGAAGTTGGCGGTTTTGGCCGTAAACCGGTCGGATCTCTCCCTGGTCGCGTCAGCTAGCTTGTCCTATCGGATCATAAGAATGAGGGTGTAGAGCCTGCATCGTTTTGTGCACCATAATTTATACCCCAGAGATGGCTGTTTTCCATTGAGTTTGGCGTCAATGGCCGTAAAATATTACTATTTAACAACAAGGCTACTAAAGGAACATATTTATATAAAGATAAATAAGTTCCTTTATTTGCATTTGGCATTCAAGTTCAGTCAAAATAAAATAACTGCGCGGATTAACTCAAGGTTTTTAGAATATCTTACTTCCAAATACACTTCAAATGACCGTCTCGATGGTCTAGAGGTAGCGTTTTCTAACCTTAAATAACTTAACCTGGGCTTAAATAAATATGATGGCCAAAATGTGTTACTGGACTCTCTTTGGCACACACGGCGACATCTCAAGCTATAAAATTCCAATATATGCTGACCACTCATTGTATGGAAATCTTATACAACGTGGGATCAGCTTATACTGAATATGTATAGCTTAAGATGTAGCCGTGTGTACCACACATTTTAAACATAATTCCGGAGTCACGAAGTTGATGGTGTAGTATCCTCGAAGGAAGGAAGGAAATAACACAGAGAGCGCCCAACCTCTCTTCGGACGTGTCGGCGAGCTTGTCCCATTGGATCATAATCGTGCAATATAATGTGTACCGAGAAGAAGAACATTTTTTATTTTAAATGTAAAGTGAAGCAAAATACTCTTTATTGTACTCAACAAAAGGAAGTACACATAAATTACAACTAGTAATGTACAAATACAATGGGCTGCCTTATCGCTGCTGCGATTTCTTCTAGGCGTCCTCTGAATGGGATACCCAATTAAGCCAAGAAAAGGATAGCAACAGTGACCTTTTTGCGACTTTTATAAATTACAGACGCCAGCACATCCAGCTACCCCAATCTGTCAAATTTCTTTTATAGATTTTCTACTTTGACACATTAGCATAAGGTTCACTTTCAATTGGGGAAATTTGACAGATAGGGGTAGCTTGATGTGCTGGCATCTGTACCTACCAAAAGAAAGACTTTATTTCACCACAAAATATTTTTTTGCAAACCAATGAAGTCGGTACTCGACACCGTTGGCAGAAAAAGCGTCTCTTTTGCGTTCAACAGTCTGATTCATGATGAAATATAATATTTTCGGAACGAAATCCCGACAGTTTCGCAATGTGACGTTACGTTACGTCATATATCTGTTGTGATTATAATGAGATGGATAACACTTAGCGTTATTACGTAGTTAGTGGAGCTAGCGTATCGATCGTGGAGAAGATCACGTAGGTACTGTGGGGCAGACATTATCGCGTGTTCATTGTATTAAGAACAAAGATGTCGTCGACTCCTTTGTTTATGTCTGAGCAGTGATGTAATCTTATGAAAGGCGAAATCTGTTAATTTATATCTAATCGTCACTGTGCTCTAAATGGTTCTGTAGTCTGTATGTTCATCATGATGTGGGCCAATAGATGTCCACTGCTGGACAAAGGCTTGCTTGACGCCCAGTGGTTAGTGACCCGGACTTCTAAACCAGAGGTCGTGGATTACATCCCCACCCAGGACAATTATAATAATAATATAATAATATCCTGGGACATTATTTACACACATCTGATCCCAAACTAGCCACCGTAGGTCATCGTAGCCTAGTTGGTAGTGATCCTGCCTACGAAGCTGGTGGTCCTGGGTTCGAATCCCGGTAAGTGCAAATATTTGTGTGATGAGCACGAATATTTGTTTCTTAGTCACGGATGTTTTCTATGTATATAAGTATTTATCTATTTATATAAGTATGTATATCGTCGCCTGGTACCCATAGTACAAGCTTTGCTTAGTTTGGGGCTAGGATGATCTGTGAGACATTGTCCCCAGATATTATAAACTAAGCAGAGCTTGTACTATGGAAACCAGATAACAGATATAATACATATACTACTTTACTTTTGTAAATACATACTTATATAGATAATTGCACCCAGACTCGGGGCAAACAGACATGTTCATGCACACAAATATCTGTCCTGGGTGGGAATCGAACCCATGACCTCCGGCGCGGAAAGCAAGCATTTGCCAACCACGCCAACAGACCCGTCATTCTTTATGTGATGAGCACGATTATTAGTCCTGTTTCTGGGTGTAATTTATCTCTAATATTTCTAAATACATAGAGTATTTAGAAATATTTAAGTATGTTTAAGAATAATATGGGAACTATGGGGAAAACTGATTTTCCTATTTAGTGGTGGTATAGTGGTGTTTGGCTAGTTGAAAACCTAAAAGGTAAAAAATTTTACTAATATTCTGGAATATTAATCTCGCTTAATGACCGATGCGCATATTTCATAAGTCTTGGCATAATATTATGCCTTAAATAAAATCTGAATGCGCGGTCAATTATGAGCCATAAATCGTGATATCTTGCGTGACATAAAAAAAACTACCGAATGCTTGATAAATCATTATTGCAATGTTAGAATAAAAATTGGAATATTTGTATGAATACAGATATAATAGTATGATACGATAACATTATGCAGACAGACATTTCTCCTTCCATTTTGTTTCATTGTTCCTCATTGTTTCATGCAATAGATAAATCGTTCCCCAAATGAAATAACAATCTTTTAGATGGGCGATAATATTGTATGCTATAATAAAATAATATATGTTTTTGCTTTTAGCGTCACTCAATAAATACTTACAACTTTCCACAAAGATTTAAATTTGTAAGGTGTCAAACAATATGGTCCTGTGTAATCTTTGAGACTAAAACTTTCCGAGTTCTGTTCCGGGTAAATTCTATTATGACAGTTTTTTTTTCTTAAAGGCAAAGAATGGGAAAATTAGTTAACCCTTATAGTCTGCCCCGACTTGCTCTTAGACTGTTTTTAATTGATTCAATAATATCCTTTAATTCTGTCACACATTTAACAAGTGCTAAATCATCTACACGTCAGATTTTTATTTATAATAACTTTGTTACTAAATACATAAAGTTCTGTCTTAATAGTTTTCGTCATTTGACTCACAACGCACATTAAAAAATTTGCATGATCAATTATACCATACAAAACTTTATTACATCAAAAGCTTTAAATTCGCGATTGTCTTCCGCTTTTTTGCAGTCTGCAATCACAGAGAATATATTATTACCTTAGAGTAGGCTTCCGTCATTTTTAGGGTTCCGTAGCCAAATGGAAAAAAACGGAACCCTTATAGATTCGTCATGTCTGTCTGTCCGTCCGTATGTCACAGCCACTTTTTTCCGAAACTATAAGAGCTGTTCTGTTGAAACTTGGTAAGTAGATGTATTCTGTGAACCGCATTAAGATTTTTACACAAAAATAGAAAAATAACGATAATTTTGGGGGGTCGCCATACATAGAACTGAAAATACAAACCAATTTTTCATCGTACCGAAACATGTGGGGTGTCTATGGATAGGTCTTCAAAAATCATATTGAGGTTTCTAATATATTATAATAAAATAAATAAAATAAAAAAGGTTTTTATTCACGTAGACTTTAAAAAAGCGCTTGTAAATAGTCAGAACATGTTTGTAGTAATATAGTTGTATACATTAGATATTATTTCTAGTAACATAGATATTTAGGTACATCTTGTATGAAAACATTTATAAAATTTATTTTATTACAGAAATGATATTTAGCTAGCTCGTATCAAGTTATTGTCAAGAGATTATGTTTAATTATCTAGTTTAAGTCTAATATTTTGACTACATATTGTCAATGGTTCTGTCTATATTAAAGGTATTATTATTATGACGGACCTTGTGTTAATAACGACGGTCGCGCTTTAATGCTACCACCGGATCCAATGCGCCCCAACTGAGAAGACCCAGCGAAACAAACTCAGTGGGTTCATCTACTACCGGTTTCAACACGACCCAGTTGAGACGGTCCGGCGAAACATACTCAAGCGGGCATGAACACGGGATTTGGTCCAATTAGAGTAATTATTTAGTAGGCAAACACAATATATGCTCGATCGGTTGTCTGAATGCTTATTATTTTAGATTATATTTAGGTATACAAAAGAAAAACTTCGAAACAATAACATTATTCATTTTGAGACAGAGTCAATAATTTTAAATTAAGTATATGATAGCAATCATTTACAGATAGTTCACGTAACACAGCAGATCAGTCATGTCTATATGGCTACAAGATCTCCAGCGAGCAATGTGCAGGTAGGAAGTGAGAGCCAGACGTCTTTGTCATCGATGTACTCTTTAGTGGTGTTATAACCCCTAGCCATAAGTATACGTTTAATATGTGTTTTAAAACTTGTGTCAGGCAGATCAGTAATTTGAGTAGGAAGCTTGTTATAAAACCTAATACAATTTCCTAAAAATGATTTATTAGTTATGCTTACTCTAAAGCCTGGCATGGCTAGTTTGTTTTTATTCCTAGTATTTATATTATGCAGTTCACTTTTCTTTTTATAATTGTGAATATTTTTTCGAACAAACATTATATTCTGATATATATATTCCGATGGCACAGTAAGTATATTTATTTCTTTAAACAAATTTCGCTAAGAATCGCGACTGCCTAAACCATAAATGGCTCTGACTGCTCTTTTCTGCATTATTTTTCTAAACGGAATAGTTTGCGCGAGTGACACTTCCAAAGTGGTAAAATGAGCCCCCCCCCCCCCTGTAACTTCTAAAACAAGGGAATGATAAAACTAAAAAAAATATATGATGTATATTACCGTGGAAACTAACAACGAAAATTGGTTTGAAGGAGATCTAGCAAGTAGTTTTTTTTAATACGTCATAAACCGCAATTTGCTTTCATTTAATCAACCGAAATACTTTCTTCTACGGAACCCTTCATGTGCGAGTCCGACTCGCACTTAGCCGGTTTTTTTTAATAATAGGTCATTTATTTGTCTCATTTTAGGTGATTAGATATAGATATATCTTATACATATACGATTTTATAGCTTAGATTTAGACTGTGAGAGCTGGAGTCTATGCTGTGTTCAAGACCTATAAGACAGATCTCAAGGCAAGCACCCTCTTAAATTACTGAACAGTCCCCGTGCCTGGTTTATATCACATTTGACCGTGTATTCGTAAAAATGAATTGTATTTTTAAGTGTGTTTGCGAATAGAAAACAAAGAACGCCCTACAAAACTCTTTATTTCCTCGCTTACAATGGATATTACCCAAAAGAAATATAACGTAGATTGTATATGTATCTTTTTTGTTAAAATAGTTAATTTACTTTGGCATTTGGTATCTCATCATCGTCATCATATCAGCCGAAAGACGTCCACTGCTGGACAAAGGCCTCCCCCAAAGATCTCCACAATTTCCGGTCTTGCGCTATTCGCATCCAGCAGTTTCCAGCGATCCGCACAAGAACATCAGTCCATCTTGTAGGAGGCCTGCCCACGCTGCGTCTTCCGGTTCGTGGTCGCCACTCGAGAACCATTTGGCATCTAGTTTGTTTTAAAGATCAGCACGATTTTTTTTAAGACCTCGCCCGCACTAGGTAATCTGATCCCTGTGTCGCGGGATACTTTACAAACATATAATAGACGGACACAAATTATATCCAGACTCATATTTATATTTATGGGTCACACAAATAGTCGACTCGAACCCGCGACACGAAGCGGCGAGGCTACTGTCTTAGCCGCTGCACCACAGGTGCAATGCAATATTCCTGGAATAAAAGTAAATAATCAACAATACTTAGTTGTCAAACTTAACAATGGCTACCAATTGTTGACTACAATGACGTCATTAAAGTTTAAATAAAGTTCAAACTTAATCTTTATCATATCAGCCGAAAGACGTCTACTGCTAACTAAATCCTCCCCAAGGATCTTCACAATGGAATTTTGTTCATGAGCCATGTTTGGCAAGGTGGGTTTGCGAGAGTCGCTGCTGCCCTTCCTCTACTAAGTGTTCCGTCAAGACTACTACTGCAACCCCAATGGGATGAGATGGGGTGCTGATATTTGTTGATATTTGTCAGCATCACCACACAGCATGGTCAAGCATATTTAATTACAAAGATTAATTAAAAAACCGGCCAAATGAGAATCGGACTCGCGCACGAAGGGTTCCATACCATTATCTATAAAAATGAGCAAAAAATTCACGTTTGTTGTATGGGAGCACCCTTAAATATTTATTTTATTTTGTTTTTTAGTATTTGTTGTAATAGCGGCAACAATACATCATCTGCGTAAATTTCAACTATCACGGTTCTGTCTAACTATCACGGTTCATGAGATACAGCCAAGTGACAGACATACAGCGAAGATTTAGTAATAGGGTCCCGTTTTACCCTTTGGGTACGGATTCCTAAAAATGCAGATTTTTAAGTGTTCCCTAGATAAATATGATCAGCAATATTGTACAAATACGACAGCAAACAGCTATCGCTATCTCCCCCCCCCCCCCCCTCCCCGATGAGCTTATTGCCTTTTTTTATTGAAACTCAACTTTAACTTATAAATACGTAATGCAGACAAAGTTAAACATTGTTTCTCTAAGCTCTTGTAAGATTAACATTTAAAGAACCTTCTTCTTCGAATATTAATCTTACAGTAAACTTATTGCGATCAATAAATAAATATTAAAATTAAAGAAAATCATATTATTATTTAGTTTGGTGGCTTTTTCACTAAATGTTCCAAGTATAGTCAAAAGGATGGGATAGGATAAAGGAATTGGTTTAGGTAACATGTGCACGCATTCGTTAAAACTATTTATTTTCTTATATTATTCAGTGCAGGTCTGCGCGATATCAGCCGTCAAATCACAGTAAAAAACAAAATAAAAAGAATAATTTTGTATAAAAATTGAATTTTAAATAGTTTTCAGGTGTTGGTCGCCAACACAGTTCAAAATGAATAAAAATTCTTAAGGCTGTCGCCCTTTCACGCCAAAACTAGTGAATCCATTTAAATATAATTTGATACTCAGATTGTCTAGAGCCTGAGAAAGAAGAATGCAAAAAAAGGATTGAAAGGGGGAGACGTAAAGGTGTATGGTAGTATAATCATTTTTAAAGAAGAGACACTATACGAAGGACGAAGTCGCGGGCACAGATAGTAGATTATAAATTATTCTTAAGCCGCATCCAGTTATAAATGATCCATGACAGCTACAGCATACACTAGACGGACACAATGTAAGTCACGCCGATGTCCGTTTCGACATTTTGTATAAAATTGAAGAACCTTGCGTTCTCGGCAATGAACCTCCGTAACTCCGCAAAAAATGTTTTATAATATAAAATGTCCATTGTTTAGTTGTATGCACGAATCTGTATGAAAATGGAGTCGTTATATACGGCTGATGTTTTTGTACGTTTGCTATTGTTATCGAGATACGATCACAAGATTTCGCTAATTGTGGTGCATGAAGCGCGACTCTCGAAAGATTTGCACTCACAACTCTCAATGCTGCAATAATTCCCATCGTTAAGAACATATTACGACATTTAGTCGATTTCTTTTATAATGTCTCTGTCAGTAGTGACAGTAAATGTTTTCTAAATGTGGTAAACATGATGACAAGTGGGGGTTTTTGCATTTGTGAAGTCGCTTGATATAATAATATCCTGGGACATTATTCACACACGGCCATCTGATCCTGAACTAAACAGAGCTTGTACTATAGAAACCAGATAACTGATATACTACATACAGTACTTCAGTTTTTATAATACATACTTATATAGATAATTACACCAAAACTCAGGACAAACAGACATGTTCATGCACACGAATATTTGTCCCTGATGGGAATCGAACCCACGACCTGCGGCGTGAAAAGCAAGAATTTACTAACCACGCCAACAGGCCCGTTCTCCTAACCCTGCGTAGGGATACCTCCAAATATAATAGGAGCAATTCTTAAAAAAGGAATCCACAAGTAACCACAACCAAATGTAGACCAAAACCAAGGAACTAAAACACTCCAAACAGCTCATAAAAAGAGTATATAAGAACTGGTCCAAAAAACTATGGAAGTACTGCAGAAACGAACTGCGACTAATAGTAGCAGTATTTACGGGCCACTACGACACCAACTATCACCTTCACAAACTGGGACAGTCGAATAGCCCGATCTGTAGGACATGTGGGGAAGAAAATAATAATATCTAGGGGAACAATGTCACACAAATCATCCTAGCCCCAAACTAAGCAAAGCTTGTACTATGGGTACCAGGCGACGATATACATACTTATATAGATAGATAAATACTTATATACATAGAAAACATCCATGACTCAGAAACAAATATTCGTGCTCATCACACAAATATTTGCACTTACCGGGATTCGAACCCAGGACCACCAGATTTGTAGGCAGTAGCACTACCAACTAGGCTACGGTGACTGTCAAAAATGAAACAATGCTACATATAATATGGATGCGATGCTTTGGCAAGACACAGAATGGTAATCCTGGGGCTGGCATATCCAAAACCAAGAGACTGCAAGGATCTACCCCTAAAAAGCGTTCTGAAGTATGTGCAGACTACATTCAGGGCTCTAGGGATAGAATAAAAAATATAAGGGTTCTTAGTACAAAAGATCCTGAAGGGTATCAATGTTTAAGATTCTATAACAAACTTCCCAATGATACTAGAGAATTATCTACGAATAAGTTTAAAAGAATTATTAAAGCCAAATTGTGTAGCAGGGCATATTACAAAATTTCTGATTATTTAAGTGATAAAAGTGCTTGCGATTCAGTTGTTTGAGTCAACACACAAGATTGTAATTTATCTTAAGTATATTTTATTTTAAAAAAGGATTCCTACTGAGTTTTCTGAGTGTTTCTCAGTAGCTGCCACGTCATGCACTGCACGGTAGGGTAAAAAAATATGACGATTCCACATAAATGTAATTTTTTTACGGAATAAAT
Source organism: Pseudoips prasinana (assembly GCA_951640165.1). Taxonomy (NCBI): domain Eukaryota; kingdom Metazoa; phylum Arthropoda; class Insecta; order Lepidoptera; family Nolidae; genus Pseudoips; species Pseudoips prasinana. The sequence goes on from OX621260.1 coordinate 25,417,679, forward strand.
GATTTTGACTTTGACTTTGGTCGAAGTTTTGTACGCAAGTATACACCTAGTAAGACAAAACAAGCGCTTGGCCTAATTATTAGATATTGCTATTTTTCCTAAATGTAGGGACGTCTCGACGGACCGGTTGGCTTTCATGCCGCAGGTCGTGGGTACGATTCCCACCCAGGGCAGATGTTTGTGTGCATGAACATGTCTGTTTGTCCTGAGTCTGGGTGTAATTAAATAAAAGTAGTATATTAGTTATCTGGTTTCCATAATACGAGCTCTGATTGGTTTGACTGCCAGGATATTATTAATAAACAGCCTTAACAAATAATTAGAGATTTTATGCACAAACCTGTAGATAATTTAATTACATAAATATTACGTGATTATTCGTTTTTCCGAGTGACCTCCGTAAAACAAAACAGACACGATAAGCATCGAAACATGTAGAAAAACTCTGACAAGAATATGATAATAATGCATCTACTTAATTTAACTAACGCTGAACCTCCAAATTTATATGTAATCAATTTTGTGTAAGTAGTTTTAATAGTTAAATTTCAGTTTTATTATATCACTAGCTGTGCCCCGCGGTTTTACCTGCGTTAAACTTTATAAATTATAACCTATGTGTTAATCCAGGGTGTCAGCTAACTCCATACCAAATTTGATTGAAATAGCTCCAGCCGTTTAGACGTGAAGAAGTAACAAATATACACACTCACACAGTCATAAACTTTCGCCTTTATAATATTTGTGTGATTGACGGACTTGTGGCGTGGTTGGTAAATGCTTGGTTTGCACGCCGCCGCAGGTCGTGAGTTCGGTTCCTACGCAGGACAGGATATTTGTGTGTATGAACATGTCTGTTTGTCCCGAGTCCGGGTGGAGTTATCTATATAAGTATGTATTTACAAAAGAAAAGTGGTTTCCATAAGACTAGCTCTGCTTAGTTTGGGATCAGATGTCCGTGTGTAAATAATGTCCCCGGATATTATTATTATTATCTTAAGTTTGCTCCAGGTAGCATATTAAGAACAACTATATATGTCTCACTCAGATAGCTATGTAAAGAAAGAAGAAAGAAAAGAAAAGAAAATTTATCGCTAACATTGAAAGACACACTTTACACACAAATACTATTCACACATATATGTACGTCTTGTCAATATAAAAAAAAAGTTGTTAATTTTTAAGTGGGTGCATGTGTCTGTCAATTGCAGCAGGTAGGTATCCAGTATAAAGCTTTGATTTATATAAGGCAACATATGTAAATCTTTACTGATAAGTAAAACTCTGTTGATAAAGATTTTAATTTATGTTAACGATACTAAGTAAGCCGCTAATCATTTGGATGTCAATATGTCAGTATAGATTACATAAAATTTGATCATTGACACGACAATTCAGATAATTCCGGTTACGCGTCTATCACTACCTAACCCTTTCATCGGCTTGACTCTTGATTATGGGTATAGCCGGGTGACCTCCAAAGCGCTGGTGCGGTAAGAGATTACTAAAGCGGTCACCCATCCATATCCACTTAACCTTGCCATTAGTGAGAGCAACAGGCTTTATCTTTTAAGATTTATCAACAGTACCTTTTACTTATGTTAATACGGTTTTTGTTTCGTCATTTCTACGATTTTTATTACCGGAATACAATACCTGTTGACGGTCACCGTAGCCTAGTTGGTAGTGCTCCTGCCTACGAAGCTGGTGGTCCTGGGTTCGAATCCCGGTAAGTTCAAATATTTGTGTGATGAGCACGAATATTTGTTTCTGAGTCATGGATGTTTTCTATGTATATAAGTATTTATCTGTCCTATATAAGTATGTATGTCATCACCTGGCACCCATAGTACAAGCTTTGCTTAGTTTGGGGCTAGGATGATCTGTGTGATATTGTTCCTAGATATTATTATTATATAACCTACGTGTCATCATTTTTAACGAGGCCGCTGAACTAGTGAATGCCTAAGATGTGGGCAAGGTGGCTAGCGCCTAGCTTACGCGACTGGTGTCTGAATTAAGGCTTGAAATCTCCGCTATTGTAAGGAGAGAAGTTTAACCCATTTTTAAAGCAGGGACTTACCGCATATTCGCCAGATATTCACATGTGCTCATGGAAGCCGATTTAACGATTGATTAAGTCATTTTTAGTGTTCCTTACCCAAAGGGTAAAACGGGAACCTATTACTAAGACTTCGCTGTCTGTCTGTCTGTCCGTCTGTCACCAGGCTGTATCTCATGAATCGTTGCCTTGTATTTCTGTTGCCGCTATAACAACACATACTAAAAAACAAAATAAAATAAATATTTAAGGGGGCTTACATACAACAAACGTGATTTTTTTTCCAGTTTTTATAGATGATGTTACAGAACCCTTCGTGCGCGAGTCCGACTCGCACTTGGCCGGTTTTATTAACCTTTATTTATTTGAACGCCGATCACCATCCCGATGTTCAGCGACTTAGTCGGTAGCCCCCCAGGTCTCTGTCTTAAAAAAGGGGTATTTTTTACTGATTGTACAACTATTTGTGGGTGCAAAATATTATATATAATATATGCTATATAAATCACCCTTTTTTAAATGATGTTTACATCTTCTAATATATAAAAATCAATGCCACTTTTCGTTGTAATGTTATAACTCAACAACGCTTTTACCGATTTGGCTAATTTGGTCTTTAATTATTCGTGGAAGTCCAGGGAAGGTTTGTACGTAGAGAAAATTTTAAAAAAAGTCTTGAAAAAGTGTAAAATCAACATCTTTTAGCATTTTTAAATATGTTTTTGTTTGAATAACTGAACTTAATAATCATTTTTTTTATTACTATCCCTTATACGTAGCGAATCACGTACCGGGCCGCTAGTAAGTTTATAAGTAGCTTAGTATAGCCCCTACTTTCTTACTTTTTGATAATTGTATGATCCGTGCACCTACCATGCTATCTCTGCACCACCTTAAGGTTGACTGGCAGAAAATGCCTTGGGCATTAAGTCCGCCTTTGTACCATTTGATGTGCTTAAATTTATTAATAAAAAAAAAAAAAAAAAAAAAATAACCTAGGAGGCTTTCAGTGCTTACCCGGACAATTAAAATATAAATAAATAAATAAATATCTGGGGACAATGTCACACAGATCATCCTAGCCCCAAACTAAGCAAAGCTTGTACTATGGGTACCAGGCGACGATATACATACTTTAGATAGATAAATACTTAAATACATAGAAAACATCCATGACTCAGAAACAAATATTCGTGGTCATCACACAAATATTTGCACTTACCGGGATTCAAACCCAGGACCACCAGCTTCGTAGGCAGGAGCACTACCAACTAGGCTATGGTGACCGTGCATACCACCGAATATACCCGTGCAGGGTTTGTAATTGAAACACAAGGGCACCGTGATAGTACTTCAGGCGACATAGTCAATGCGTAGTCTATTAAATTCAACTCTGTTAATTTCAACGCGATATGAAGAAAACTATTTTGTTTCTTTTTGTGCGTTTAAAGTTATTTTCGCATTGAGCATTGTAGTCTGCGGTTATTCGACTCGTTCCCTTACTATATGTGTATTGTTTACTGTCAACTGAAATCCAGGTCGACGTAATGTCGTATTAGTTCTGATGTTGACATACATACTACGCAATGTATGCAAGAGCGGGGAAAAAATCTACATTGTTATTATTGCAAACCAGATAACTTGTTGAAATATATATGGGCTCACTCAATTGACTTTGGTGCAGTATTTGAGATCACATACAAATAGATTTAGAATAGCTCTCCGGCTCTACAGGCTAAGTCGCCGAACATCGATTTCTTAAAATTACTTAATCAATCGTTAAATGTGCTTCAACGTTGTCAATCGATTCCGGACCATTTATAACGTCACATGTGCTCGTGGAAGCCGATTTAACGATTGATTAAGTAATTTTTAACCTTTATTTATTTGAACGCCATTTATGAAACCGATGTTCGGCGACTTAGCCGGTAGAGCGCCTATTGGCGTGGTTGGCAAACGCTTGCTTTTCACGCCGGAGGTCGTGGGTTCGATTCCCACCCAGGACAGATATTTGTGGGCATGAACATGTCTGTTTGTCCTGAGTCTGGGTGTAATTTATCTATATAAGTATGTATTTACAAAAAAAGTAGTATATGTAGTGTAGTTATCTGGTTTCAGTACAAGCTTTGCTTAGCTTAGGGATCAGATAGCCGCGTGTGCTAATGTCCCAGCCTAGGCCGCTGGTCGTAGGTTCGATTCCCACCCAAATCAGGTATTAGTGTGCATGAACATCCCAACCACGCCAACTAGCCTGTCAAATCAATCACCATCAAGCAATCTCCTTCTCACTTTCGGATTATATATGTATGTACATCACTCGTTATATTTACGTGTAACCGACGAGTTCACTTTACAGCGTATTTATAAAATAAATTACCATTTACATTGTACGGCGGTAATATCAAATCGCCTCGCCAATACCTGATTCATGTGAATTCTACAGAACAACAAGCTGACTAAAACTAAACTGGTGTTTGCATCAGCCACTTCGCGATACGGTGCAGACTTATTTTGATACAAACTCGCAAAATTGTCGTACGACGCGGCGACGTCCCAACCTATCGTCTGCAATGTCCTATAGGTACATGGAGGTACTGCAGCTAGCGCCTAGTAGCAACACGCGGTCGATTAAAAAAGACCTTCCACCGGAACAATGGCTCTTTGATGCCAGTACACTGATCAAAGCGTTTACGCCATCTGCAAATTATTCCCCGTCTTTACGTGAAGGTAATAGTGCCTATAATAGCTTACTTATTACGATATTTATGCTTCATTGTGAGGCCGATTGTATTGCTCAAGTATAGGTAGGTATAGGCTCGGATCGTCGCACGCGCAGCCTCGAATAATATTATTTTTAGCCTCAGGAAGGTTTTCTGGTTTGTTTTCCGGACGCATATGTATTTGCTTGCGTACATAAAACATGATGCGCAGCTCGGGAACGCGCTAAATATTCAACAGTATTCTAATTCCGCAAACGACGCGCTTAGTCCTATAAGTATCAACCTCGCTATTGTATGCCTTCTTATCTAAAATAATCTGTTTGTTAAATATTAGATCTACATCCATGTGTGTACTCGATTCCTTATCGGTTGTAGTTTACTCAATATTAACTGCGACTTCTTTGTTTCGGCTGCAAAAAAGACTACATCGACGCGCAGTTTCTAACTTTGTTTTTTTTACTCCCAGGTTCACGAGGACGATGTGTGCGGCTTCGACATCTCCAGCAACGGCAAGTTTATGATGTCCTGCTCCTCGAAGAACGACATGGTGATTTGGGACCTGAAGGGACAACAACTTGATCGGCTCGATACGTATCTGATGACCACACATTCGGCCAAAATATCGCCATGTGGACGCTTCGTGGTGGCGACTGGCTTCGCGCCGGATGTAAAGGTGATGGAGGTGTGCTTCACAAAGAACGGCGACTTCAAACAAGTGACAAAGGCGTACGAGCTGACGGGGCACAACTCGGGCGTGTACGACGTGGCCTTTGACGTGGACACGTCACACATCGCCACCATATCGAAGGACGGCACGTGGAAGCTATATCACACAAAGAGTGAGTACTTGAAGCGCTGATGCGCAAATGTTTCCTTATTATCACTTGCAGTTTACGTACATACATATAACTTGAGACGTGACAGGGGAAGAATATATAAACCAGGCAGACAAGCGTGACGTCAATTGCGAACCGCGTACGTGATCCAGTTGTCATAAATGATTAAATTAACTGGAATTTGGAGCATCGTTTATGCATTGTTTCTTATTCGCACTTATCTATTTTATTAGGTCGTTCACTTTTGAGCTGTCCATTCATTCTGGTTACGTAAAGACGCCAGCACATCAAGCTACCCCAATCTGTCAAATTGCCCCCATTGAAAATGAACCTTATGCTTTTCTGATAAAGATGAAATTTGATAGATTGGGGTAGCTGGATATGCTGGCGTCTGTACCACGCCAGTTTTTAAAATCGGAACATGCATAATTGCACATACCGACGTTAAGATATTCTTTTCGAAGTGATATTTAAATATTGACGTATACAATATCCTCTGGTCGCGCGGGCTAAGAGTATTAATTACACATTCAATTGCGCAGATGGCTCTTACGAATCATAATAAATTAATGAAATATTATCAACAACAGGAACGGGCCACCGCGCCCGACGTGACTGTTACCTAAACATATTGTAGACTAGCTGTGCCCGCGACTTCGTTCGCGTGTTAATTAGTTTATTTTGATGTTTTTTTTCTTAATTAAATGTTTTTTTCTAAAATAAAAGTAGCCTAAGTTACTCCTTATTACATCAGCTACCTGCCAATAAAAGTCCCGTCAAAATCGGTCCAGCCATTTCAGAGATTAGCCGGAACAAACAAACAGACAGACAGACTAAAATTGTAAAAAAAAATATTTTGGTGTAGGTACCGTAAATATATTCATATTTATGTAGAAAAAAACGGTTATTTCAATATTACAAACAGACACTCCAATTTTATTTATTTGTATTTGTGTAGATGCAGAATATATGATTGACAGAAAAACAGTGCGCCGAGTGGAGGTCACCGCATACGTAAAGATCTATGGATATGTAATTGTTATTCTATATCTGCACGTGTTTTTATTTTGTATTTTTAATGTGTTTACGAACCGGCGCAGGAGTTTATGTAACTAGTAGGTAGGTAGTTATTCTTTGTGTTATTGCAAAATATTGCACGCCTCTGGCCCGATTGTCTAGTGGTTAGTGACGCTGCCTGCTAAGTCAGAGGACGTGGATTATTTCTTCTGATACTGGGTGTTGTTAGATGGAACCCTTGAAATCCGGCTTAGCAGTCAAGGCCGCCATAAAAATTTACCAATGGTCCAGTTAAATGAGGTGATGAGCGGCTCGATTTCTAGGGATGTTTTGTAAAGACGCCAGCACATCTAGCTACCCCAATCTGTCAAATGTCTTTGATAGATTTTCAACTTTATTACTTAAGCATAAGGTTTAATTTCAATTGGGGAAATTTGACAGATTGGGGAAGCTTGATGTCACAATTACCGCTCTAAATTGAGGATCGGAGCAGGCATTTAATCGATTAGGTATGTTACGCGAGGTAATAATGAACACTACCTATCTATGCCTCGTTGGTCTAGCGGTAGCGTGTTCACCTGCAGATAACGAGGTCCTGGGTTCAAATCCCGGGTCGGGCCAAAAGTGATTTTGGGAATATTCAGTAAAAAAAGAAAAATTTCTCAGCATCAGCCCGAAGTCTGGGAGTTGGCGGTATTACACCCCCGTGCCTCGGAGAGCACGTAAAGCAGTCGGTCCTGCGCCTGACCTCTTTCCGGTCGTGTCGCTAGGCGTCCCGTCGGATCATGAGAGTGATGGAATAGAAAGTGCTCCTGTGCTTGCGCACACACTTGAGCACTATAATATGTCCCGCGCTGATGGCTAATCTCTGTTAAGACTTGCCGCCGTGGCAATGTGGCTAGGAGGACATTATTATTATTATATATAGATGCCAATATAATTTGTTCATTTTATGACAATTCTTTTACTCGCGCCTGTTCGTAACAGCTGTAAAAAGTCCACAGCTGGACAGAATCCGCCCCCAAGAATCATCTTGGGGGTTATGCTATAACGCTTGGCAGACGGGTTGGCGACCGCAGTATGATGGTCATATACACAGAGACACGCTGCTGCCCGCCCTCTGGTAGATATTCCCGCGGATCAACTTCTACGTTCCCGACGGGATGAGATGGGGTATTCTATTATTCACCGCCATCACCACATAGCGCCTCAAGCCGAAGAAACAATGTCATTTGATTAATTTACGGGAAACGACGATGACGCGTCGTCACTTACGATTTAATTACAAGGAAAATACACGACAAACTATGAGATATGGGTCAGAGTCATAGCCGTGCCTCGTGGAGTTGATGATTTCTCACTTCTGATGTTAAATTCAATTTTATTACTAAAACTAATGTGCCCCGCGGTTTTAGCCGCGGTAAATCCTACTAATATTATTGACGCGAAAGTTTGTTAGTATCGATGGATGTTTGTTACTCTTTCACGTAAAAACTACAGAATGGATTTTAATAAAACTTCACAATAATATAGCTTATACATCAGAATAACACATAGGCTACAATTTATAAAGATATTGTGGGAAAATTGTCCAAAATATGACGATAAGTGTCAAGTAAGTAGGAATAAATCTACCATCTGCGAGCTATTCCGGCGTGCACTGCCAAAACCGCTAGAGGTACACATCCTACTAATATTATAAATGCGAAAGTTTATGAGTATAGATGTATGGATGTATGTTTGTTATTAGTTTAACGTGGTTGAAATCGCGGGACATAGCTATTTTATATATTATCAGTATTATCACATCTCCTCCCCCGTTGGTGATAGCGTGATAATATGTAGGCTATATATTTATCCGACCTCTTAGTAATATTCATGCAAAATTTGAAGTAAATCCATGCAGTACTTTTTGCGTTTAGCCCGGGCATACATACAGACAAAAATTCTAAAAACTATATTTTTGGCTTCGATACCGATTGTAGATCACGCCCCAAGTATCCTTTTTTAAAAAAATATTTAATGTACAGTTTTGACTTACCTACGATTTTATTATATGTATGTTTACGTAGATGTTTTCCAGTTTGATAGCCATATAGCCGAGAGATTTCCATTTGTGTAACCTGATTTATATGGCGATGAGAAATATTTTATGAGACGAGTTTAGCTGCCGACTGCGTAGTAAATGTGTAGACTCCGTTAAGCGGCGTAATATTAGTAGCTAAATTACGAATGCATCGTTAAATAAAATAATCTTTATTTCGGACTATTTACGTCCATAGTGGGTTAAACCGTCCCTAAACCGGCGAGCATGTATGAAGAATATAATGACAGTAATCGAGGCAAAAGACGTGTGCAAAGATCGTGACAAATGGAAATCCGTTGTCTCTGCCTACCCCTCTGGGAAACAGGCGTGAGTCTATCTATGTATATATAGTGGGTTAGTAAAACAAAGAGATCTTATACCTAATGTTAGTAGTTTTATTACTGAGAGACTACACAGGTGTTTGTCTTACATCTACTAGCAATAACATGCAAGAGTGGAGCCTCTACCTCCCTGCTATGGATGGAATTAGAGCTGTTCCGAACTCTGCAGAGCAATGAGGCGGATTTTTTCCGGATGATGGCATGGAAACCATCAACTTGTGCCTCCGTAAGCATGCTAGAGGCACTGCATAAACGGGGCAACCCCATAAACATCCTGAACCCATTATTTTATTGGACCCGTGAGAGTCCGCTGAGTATAATTGGTCCAGATGCTGCACGTGTAGAACACTGTCAAGTGTTCTACACGTGCAGCATCTGGATTTAATAAGTGTTGTTTTAACTTGTTTGCTACAACGTGCAAACCTCCGTGCCAATATGATACATCGAACTGCCAGCGCCCTATGTTCCCTCTCAATGTCGACCTGGTCCCTAAGATCGTCGATTATGGACATATGTGATTGATGGAGATTTTGCTAGCGATTGTCTTTTAGATCACTATATTTATATGATAGTATAAAATTTGCAGTACATTTTAAAACACAATTTTTCTGGAATCGAACTCAGTCTGGATATGCTGCAGCGATAGTTTTCCTGTACTCAATACCGTTCTCCTAAAGTTTCTTATAAATCCATTAAAATCATTACGGTATGCAAAACATAGCGACCTACTTCCATTTTTCTGTGTAACTACCGATTCTAGCAATATTTATAAGGAATAATAATAAAATAAATAACTCCTTACTCTGTCAAACCTCGCCGCTGGAGGACCTCTATGCTTTCATATTTGTTTATATATATTCTATTTTGTATCAATTTTATAGATTTAAATATATTAAAAATAAGGAAAATAAATAAATAATTTGAAATAAATTAATATCTATACATATAATAAATATTGATTATGTATGTATGTCCGGGCTAAACTCAAAAAGAACTGCATGGATTTACTTCAAATTTTGCATGAATATTACTAAGCCGTCGGGTCAACATATAATTACGATATCACCTACGGGGGAGGAGCTGTTGTGGGTTCGATTCCCACCCAGGACAAATATTTGTGTGCTAGAACAAGTCTGTATGTCCTGAGTCTGGGTGTAATTATCTATACAAGTATGAATTTACAAAAGAAAAGTAGTATATGCAGTATATCAGTTATCTGGTATCCATAGTACAAGCTTTGCTTAGTTTGGGATCAGGGACTCTATATTCTCTATATTCAGGACTCAAATAAATAAAGGTTAAAAATGACTTAGTCAATCGTCGAATCGGCTTCCATGACCACATGTGACGCCATTAATTGTCCGGAATCGATCGTCAACGTTGAAGCCGATTTGACGATTGATTAAGTCATTTTTAACCTTTATTTATTTGAACGCCATTCACGAAAACGATGTTCGGCGACTTAGCCGGTAGAGTCCCTGATCCCAAACTAAGCAGAGCTTGTACTATGGATACCAGATAACTGATATACTGCATATACTACTTTTCTTTTGTAAATTCATACTTGTATAGATAATTACACCCAGACTCAGGACATACAGATATGTTCTAGCACACAAATATTTGTCCTGGGTGGGAATCGAACCCACAACGCGGCGTGAAAGGCAATGCCAGTCACGAATAGGATTTTCGGCGACTTAGCCGGTAGAGCCCCAGATGGCCGTGTGTGAATAATGTTCCAGGATAATATTGTATTGTAAGTTTTACCAGTCCTAGCGCACTCAGCACTTGGTCTCTTACTGAAGTTACAAGCTAATTGGCGAGTATTTTGTTACCGAGCAACAGAGAACGATTCTGCATTAATTAGAGCAAAATAAACTCTAGTGCGCAATATTCCGGATAAAAGTATTTCGCACGCGCATATTAAGTAAATAAGGACAAAGAAGCGTTTATTACGTGTTTGGACAAAGTGAGGCTCTATAGGTATCTTTATTGTTTGATAATATAGTACAGTCTTAATCATTGTCCTTTATTAAGCTGCATTTTGCCCTGAGAGAAAATAACATGGTATTTTTTTTTACAAATTTAAACAATTAATCAATCGTTTATTTGCAAGAACATGGTACAAAATAGATGTTATACAGTTTAATGCATTCACATATTCTGCCACATAATTATGCCGTGCAAATTTTATTGTTCTTAAAACTATATATTATTATTAAATTGTACATGTTATATTCTTATTACATTATATTATAGTAGTTTTCTATTCACAAATTAACAATTAACAAATTATTATTAGTTTTATTAACTTATTTATTATAATTAGTATTCATAGTGTATGTAATTTTATCATTATGTATTCTTTTACCCTGTAATATCCCTTCTCTATTAGCAACTCAAGTAACCGTTTTTTAAACAATGTAGGTATTTGGTAAGACAATTAAATTTTGCGGTAGGTGATTGAATATTAAATTTTAGAATGCTTGAGGGGTCATGTTATTTCTTTATTTTTACATTGGTTTTTAAAAATGAGATGGTTCTAGAAATATGTTCCGTGCGTTACAAAAAGTTTAAAAGTTTCTTTTACCGGGCACGATCACTTTCTGTCATTAATTAGTACCGGAGGTGTTTCCGAGCCGGTATGACAGTGCATCCTTCATAAAGCGAGCTTCTTTTATGAAAGAAACGCAATTGCGGTCTCTCTGCTCCATGGGTCCATCATCACTTACCATCAGGTGACCAGCAAGCTTCTTTGTCTTGCTATTCTACCAATAAAGAAAATGTACATTTGTATCGCCTACGGAGCTTGAAATTTATATTTTTCTATAAATTTGATATTTCAACTCTTCTTAGTTTGTTAGTGTGTCCAAAGCATGGTAGTGTGTGTAATGTTTCTTTTATTTAATAACTATCTGTGCCCCGCGGTTTTACCTGCGTTAAATTTTATAAATGATCATATCTCCTCCCCCGTAGGTAATAGCGTGATAATATGTAGGCTATATGTTGACCTGACCTCTTAGTAATATTCACGCAAAATTTGAAGTAACACCATGTAGTACTTTTTGAGTTTAGCCCGGACATACATACAGACAAACAGACACACAGACAAAAATTCAAAAAACTATGTTTTTGGCTTCGATATCGATTGTAGATCACGACCCAAGTATTCTTTAAAAAAAATATTCAATGTGCATTTTTGACTTTTCTACGATATTATTATATGTATAGATTTGTAACACTAATATTATGAAGACATAAGTTTGTGAGTGTGAATGTTTTTTACTGCTTCACGTCTAAACGGCTGGAGCGATTTTAATAAAAATTGTAGTTTATCGAGGGTACAACCGTGGGGCACAGCTAGTATAAAATATTTGCTTTCTGGAGTCCTTCTCCATGAGTACTTTAACTGTTCCAAATTTTATACTCCTCCGTACCGTACCTCCGTAAAAAGACTTATGACGATATTTTATACCATTGCATTTTGCATAATAGTTAATCAGTGAGATATCGAGTGCTAATTTAATACTTGAATATATTTTTATTCGTCTAAGGAAGGCACATACCTTTGGTGCAAGAGAGCGTCCCGCAGTTGCAGTGTCAATTTTTTTTTGTTTCTGTGTAGTTTAGTATTTCTTGTACAGGCGATGGATTTAGTTATCTCATCATTTATAAAGTTCATTATAATTTACATAAAACCAGGGATATGAAGGACAAGAGAGAAGCTAAATTTGATTTAGATTCCACATCGTAACGTCAGTCGTGACGGTGGCGAATGTATTATCTCTAGCGTTTCTTGTCTGTGGTGATACACAGATTATCTTACACCTTATCAAGCAAAACTAACGGAAGATTGGAATAATATTAATAATAACGCACACTAATGGCCTTAATAGATAATTTATTTATAAACCAAGATATGAGTTTATTTACTTATGACAACAATATTAATAATATTGTTGTTTGGATTTACAAAATGCGAAATTCGACTTATTTGTTTTCCCGGGCTTTTACGTCTGCTGTTTTGGTGATAAAAGGTCAGATCAATCGCGTAAAAACATATGACATCACCAGGAATACCGAGTGTACTTAACAAAAAGTGAATGAATGAAAAAAAATTGGGAAGCTTGGTAAATACATACTTGCTTTTCACGCCATAATTTGTGGGTTCAAATCCTACTCCATTTTGACTGCACGTGTGGCGCAGCGGCTAAGACACAATAACAGGCCTTTGTTGGTTGGTTGTACAATCTTTGTGTCTTGTTCTGTTTCTGGGTGTAATTAATCTTTTTTGGAACGAAGTTCCTTATCGCGCGTTGTGAAAGGGGGCTAGACGGAAAAAAATTAATGCACCAAGCGGGATATGGCCGCTTTTAAAATTGACCACTGTAGCTGGGAAAAGCTCGCTGAAAATAGAGTTGAATGGCGCAAACGTGTAGTGGAGGGTCGTAAGATCTGTGATGAAGCCTGGTTCGGAGTACTTGCTGGTAAAAGACAGAAGCGACATGAAAGCGGCTCGGCACCAATCTCCGCAAACTTCTCTTGTCAGGCCTGTGGCAGGCTCTGTCGCTCTCGCATCGGTTTGTTTAGCCACCAAAAAAAATGTCTCTCAGACAATGCGCCGTAAATCGTCTGTAACGCAAAGGCCATATATATATATATATATATATATATATATATATATATATATATATATATATACGCAAAGGCCATATATATATATGGCCTTTGCGTTACAGACGTCAGATGGCAGTGTGGTAGACGTAGTAGTGGGAGCAGACGGAAGAAATTTAGTTTTGGAACGAAGTTCCTTATCACGCTTTGTGAAAGGGGACTAGACGGAAAAAATCTTACGAAAAGTTGTCACGACACTTTTTGCAGCTGTGCGGCATGCGCATGTTTCTCTGTCTGTCTCTCTCTCTCTCTTATAGAAAGCAAGCCAGATATTTTCATTTCTATTTCGCATTGTTCCTATAGATATAGATATATATATATATATATATATATATATACACATATATATATATATATATATATATATATATATATATATATATATATATATATATATATATATATATATATATACTTATGTATTTAGAAATATATAAGTAAGTTTATCAGTTATCTGGTTACTATAGGGTCACTAACGAGAGAGTTCTAGAAATAGTACTTCTTAAACAGAAGCGTTTACGTTGGTTGGGGCATGTGCACAGAATGGAACCCACTCTGACCCACTCTAGACGTAGTAGTGGGAGCAGACGGAAGATATTTACTTTTGGAACAAAGTTCCTTATCGCGCGTTGTGAAAGGGGGCTAGACGGAAAAAATTCTTTCGAAAAGTTGTCATGACACTTTTTGCAGCTGTGCGGCGTGCGCATGTTTATCTGTCTGTCTCTCGCTCTCTCTCTCTCTTATAGAAAGCAAGCCAGATATTTTCATTTCTATTTCGCATTGAATAGTGTGGTGTCGCGACGATTATTTTTGTTGAGTGTATACAGGTTTTTTGTACATACTAAATAATAAGAAATAACTTCGCACCATCCGGGTGTCCCTTGACACCTCTCAAGTTTTTATTATTATTGGAAGTTGCGAGTTTTTGTTTTTTAATTCCCCACAGAAATTGGACTGGCCTATTGGTCCAGTGGTTAGCGCCCCTGTACAGTCAAAACAAATTGAAATGGACCGTAAGTCAAAGCAATAAGACGAATAAAATCGCAGTTTTATTTTATTCATACAAATTCCATCATTCAATACAAAATAAAGAAAAATAAACTTTATTCCAAGAAACTAATTTAGTAAATAACAATGCATATACATGTTAAATTAAAAATTCAGTGTATGTATTATGATAACAACATAATATTCTAACTGGGGTGTTTGAGGGTGTGCGTTAATTACGTTACATGTTGTATAAGTATGATTTATATATTTATTTCAGATTTATAGTTGTCGGTTGCAACAGTGCAGGAGAATAATTTTTATGAAGTTTCTATTATTTTTTTTCCGTTCGTTTCAAGATTTTCTTTATAAAATACTTACTTAGGTACTTATCGTATGGGCAGTGGTTACCCCTAGTGTCAGAGTTGTTCAAGCCGCCCATTAGACCTCTGACATGGCTTAACGAATGTTGCCTAATGGCTACAACCGGGACAGCTTAACGTGCCCTTCGAAGCACGCAAACGCTCAAAAATTAATTCACTTTGGCGGTCACCCATCTATGGACTGACCGCGAGCCTAGTTGCTTAACCTCGCCTATTTCTTCTTAATCTTAATTCATGTTTCTTAATCTTACGGTATTATAGACGGCCTGTTGGCGTGGTTGGCAAACGCTTGCTTTTCACGCCGGAGGTCGTGAGTTCGATTCCCGCCCAGGACAGATATTTGTGTGCATGAACATGTCTGTTTGTCCTGAGTCTGGGTGTAATTATCTATATAAGTATGGATTTACAAACAAAAGTAGTATATGAGTTATCTGGTTTACATAGTACAAGCTCTGCTTAGTTTGGGATCAGATGACCGTGTGTAATAATGTCCTAAGATATTTTTTTATATTGCTTATCGTATGGGCAGTGGTTACCCTAGTGTCAGAGTTATTTAAGCCGCCATCAGGCCTCTGACATGGCTTAACGCTCGTTGCTTAATGCCTACAACCTCAGAAAGACGCTTAGAAATTTAACCAATTTGGCGGTCATCCATCTATGGACTGACCGGGAACTAGTTGCTTAACCTCGCCAATCACTTCTCAATCTTAATCTTACAGTTTTATAGTATACTAGCTGTGCCCCGCGGTTTTACCCGCGTTAAATTTTATAAATTATCACAGCTCCTCCCCCTTAGGTGATAATATGTAACCTATATGTTGACCCGACCTCTTAGTAATATTCATGCAAAATCTGAAGTAAATCCATACAGTACTTTTTGAGTTTAGCCCGGACATACATATTTTTGGCTTCGATATCTATTGTAGATCACACCCCAAGTATCCCTTTTAAAAATATTCAATGTACAGTTTTGACTTTCTTACGATTTTATTATATGTATAGATTTTATTAAAATATAACTTGGTGTTTCCAGTCGACTACGTCCTGGGCCAGTCCCCGCACGTGCTGGAGACGGGGAAGTACACGCAGACCGCGAACGCCCCCCACATCGCGCTGTCGCCCGACGCGGAGGTGCTCGCGGTGGCCGTCGACTCCTCGGTGGAGTTCTACGACACCTACACGGGGATACTTTATGATACTGTGGAAAATGTTTTTACAGGTAAGCTCTTTTTTATTTGTATGCAATAGTTGCAATTTCTAATTATACGGATCTTGTAGCAACAAGGAACAACTTCCGTGCGCTTTTGCCATACCTACTATTGGAATCAAATATAACAGCTCCCTTAGGACCCTTAAATTGATCCTCGGTGCTTTTGCAGCCGGCTTCTCTAGTTGCAATGCTCTCGTTTTATGAGGCTATAGCCTCTTTACGTCATTCTGTCTCCCGCTTTGCTCTGGAGGGAAGTGGAACTATTCATTATCTAACTCCTCCTTTTTTCTTTCTGTTTAAATTCGTTGCGGAATCCAAGACAGTTAAAGCCATTCCCCGGTACATGACTGAGCCTCACCGCTCAGTGTCATTTCATTGTATGCCACTGTTGATCCTGGCTTACAGGAGTTGCAGTGGTGGGAAAGACGGAGGGCCTAGTCCCGATTAAAAAAAAATGTTGCTATTTCCAGCCTAAATCATGTTTGACCGCCTCGTTAGTTCAACCAATAGATAATGAGATCCTTGGTCGAAATTCCGGGTAAGGCGTAAAAGTGTTTTTGGGCATTGTTCTGGCTAGAAAGACACTGAGTAGCAGCCCGGAGTCTAGTTTAGTCTGTTGGCAACACGTCGTCGTCAGTAAAGCGACTGCAGTTCTTCTTCCTTTCGAGTTTTGAGACTAAGTGTACATATGTCAAAATTCGGCCAAGACTATTGATATTAGGATTAATTGATTGGCCGGTTGGCGTGGATGGTGACGCCCAGAAATCCCTTTGTCGGTCACCCATCTATTGACTGACACGCTTTATCTACGTGCCTGTTAGCGTGTTTGGCAAATGCTTGCTTTTCACGCCCTGGACAGATATTTGTGTGCATGGACATGTCTGTTTGTCCTGATTCTGGATGTAATTATGTACATGTAAGTATGTAATTATTCAAAAAAAGGTAGGTAATTAAATTTATCAGTTATCTGGTTTCCATCCAGTGCAAGTTCTGCTTAATTTGGGTTCAGATGGACGTGTGTGAATAATGTCTCAGGATATTGTAAAAAAACTATAATTATAATATAACCTGTATAAATGTACGTTGTTGAGCAATTGAGTTTATTTCGAACCAATAAATTCCCAAACCCCTAATTTTGGGCAACGTTAAAGTAAAAAGTAATAAGTTGGCATTTTCTTAGCTGTAAATTGTTAAGATCTAGATTTCATAGAACAGACTTTAATAGGAGGCAGGTGCTTCCTGCCTAAACTGTGTTAACAAACCTTAGCGGCGCCCAGAGTAGCCTGGCCGCAGATAAATGAGTTCAACTCGCCGAGACGCCGGGTGAGCGGAACTACATAGTGTATGGAATAAGTACGTATTTAGATCGGCGCGTAGATGCGGGCGCGTGCGCCGAACTGCGTCATACATTGTTCTGCTATCGGAGGGTACGGTCAGCAACATAAGATGCTATGCGAAGAAAAGATAGTTAGGAGAAGAAATACAAAATTAAATTAAATGCATATTAATAAATCGCTCACAGCCGACTGGTCCGTCAGAGATCAGTGAAATAATACTTATAATATAATATCCTGAGACATTATATACACGCGGCCATCTGATCCCAAACTAAGCAGAGCTTGTACTATGGAAACCAGATAACTAGTAGTATGTATTTACTAAAGAAAAGTAGTATATTTAATATATGTTACATATACTACATTTCTTTTGTAAATACATACTTATATGGATAATTACACCCAGACTCAGGACAAACAGACATGTTCATGCACACAAATATCTGTCCTGGGCGTGAAAAGCAAGCATTTACCAACCATCCCAACAGGCCTATAGATAAAGCGTGTCAGTCAATAGATGGGTGACCGACAAAGTGGTTTAATTTCTGAGCGTATCCGTGCTTCGGAAGGCACGTTATGCTGTCGGTCTCGGTTGTAGTAGTAAGACGAATTCAAAATATTCTATGAAACTGCTTCTTAGAATATCAAAGTTATCAAAAGCACTGACAACCGGTAACCATATTCCGTTGTAAAAGGTTAAATGTCATGGGTTCTTCTGATTGTGTCGATGGCAATCTAAATTAAGTCAGAATTCAGCTACGAGTTGAGTGTTGTCAGTAGCGTCCATTTGTTCTTGTAACGTGCAGGCATTAGGGCACGCGGGCCATGTTAACAAGTGTGCCATAGTTTGAGGGCAGAACCACACTTGCACTCTAGGTTGGAAACGTTTAAAAATCCCCACCTGAGCAGGTTTTCCTTACTTCGACCAACTTGGATTCGGAGTCTGTTTAGGGACTTCCAGGTTGGCCACGGCAACATGTGTCCAGGCGAAGGTTTTTCGGCGGGAGGGACGAATAGGATGGGTAGGCAAGCAATTGGTATAAAATTAGATTTATTATATGAAATATACTCTTTATCACGGGAACGCGGGATATTTTCGATAAAAAAGAAATTTGCCATAATAGCTAACAGCCCAACTTTAGGTAAATATGCACCCGATTATCCGATCTCTGGTGATTATACATATGGATAGAAGTTATATAAATAAAATAGCACTTCCCCAATCCGCTAACCGAATATGTGTACTAAAAATATCATAAAACCATACACTTAAAGTAAGGGCTTATAACTTACTAATATACATATTTGATGGGTTTTGTTTTAATACAATATTAATTAATCACACTAATAATATAAAGGCGAAAGGTTGTGAGTGTGTGAGCTGGAGCGATTTTAATAAAATTAGGCATGGAGTTAGCTGACACCCTGGATTAACACATAGGTTGTAATTTATAAAATTTAACGCGGGTAAAACCACGGGGTACAGCTAGTTTAATTATAAGACCCAAAATAATGCAGAGCGATAACTGTTTCCTTTTGCTGCAGACCGTACTAGTATATTCTATATTATGATTTCTCTTATCCAGCCCCTGTAAACAACTGCTAAATATAGAATACATACATACATAGACTCACGCCTGTTTCCCAGAGGGGTAGGTAGAGACAATGGCTTTCCATTTATCTTGATCCTTGCACACCTCTTTTGCCTCGTATACTCTCATTATATTCTATGTGACTGTACATGTGGCGCAGCGGCAATGACAGTCGCCTCGCCGCTTTGTGTCGCGGGTTCGAGTCCTGCGCCGGACAACTATTTGTGACACCCATAAATAGTCTGAGTCTGGATGTAATTTGTGTCCGTCCGTGTGTAAGATCCAAAAACAATGCAAAAAAAATAAAGCAGTCTGGTGGGGACCAGACTGCTTTATTTTTTTTGCATTGTTTTTGGATCTTATTCCTAAGTGATAAGGTTGAAATTGAATTAGTTTCTTATAGTTCACTGCCTGTTTAAGGGTAAAAGTGAAGACATTTGAAAAACGCCGTTAAATACCTGAAAGGCTAACTTATTGCCGTAAGTGTCCACACAGAAGGTAGGCCTTAATTATGTTCAGAATTAATATATCCGTTTAAGCACGATTTTTCTCTGACCCTTTTCGATTAAGTCATTTGTACTTGATGTCCTCCCGACCGAATTTCGGCCACTGCGGCCAGTCTTAATGGAGACTAGCCCATTGCGCAGGACATATTATAGTGCACAAGTGTGTGCGCAAACACAGGGGCACTTTCTATTCCATCACTCTCATGATCCGATGGGACGCCTAGCGACATGACCGGAAAGAGATCAGGTACAGGACCGAAGGCTTTACGTGCTCTCCGAGGCACGTGGGTGTAATACCGCCAACTTCCAGACTTCGGGTTGATACTGAGAAATTTCTTTTTATGGAAAAATTCCAAAATCACTTTTTGGCCCGACCCGGGATTTGAACCCAGGACCTCATTATCTGCGGTTGAACACGCTACCGCTAGACCAACGAGGCAGTCAAATTTGTACTTACTAACTTATCGTATGGGCAGTGGTTATCCTTGTATCAGAGTTGTTCAAGCCGACGGCCTCTGACGTGACTTACGACTGTTACCTAATGGCTCCAACCGGGACCGACAGCTTAACGTGCCTTCCGAAGCATGGAGATGCTCAGATATTAAACCACATTGGCGGTCGCCCATCTATGTACTGACCGCGAGCCTAGCGGCAGCCGAGTCCCAGAACTTACCGTCGCACTATATTTCCGATCAAAAACCATTTCTTCACTCGAATTAAAGTTTTTCGGTGCTTCAATCTGTGGCAAATTTGTCACTTTAGTTTTTCGAGCACAGTACTCCTTTGTCTGCGCAGAACTTTATCAGGCAATTAATTGTAATGTTAGTATAACAATTACCAGTTAGTGCGCAGTCTGTCTGTACGAGTGATATACAGTTGCAGTGCACCCGTTACGTTGACCCCATGACCTTGTGCAGTCATTACGGATGATCATTTACCGCAGCCACTGTATATATGTGTTGCTAGACGATCTAGTTCCACTAGGTAATTAGGTACATATTGTGGAATGGTTCTGCTTGACATCACATGATTAACCCGAGTACTTTATAAAGTTTTTTTTTAAAGACTACGCCCGCACTAGAGAATCTGATTCGCGGTGCGGGGTAGTTAACAAACATATAATAAACGGATACAAATTAGGTTTAAAGAACATTTATTCTCAAAAGAACAATAAAATTTCAGTTCACTTATATGAGAATTGCAAAGATTTACAAATGCATGTCGTCTTGTGACAAAGCATGCAAAAAATACATATAACTAACTAAAATACCACACAAAAACTTAACAATTATTGATTACATTAAATAATGAATGTTGTAGGCAGAACTAAAAACTGACCAGCTACTCATCATCAGAATACCCACCGCATTTATTCGTTTTCGTATAGAAAACGTATATAAATTACATCCAGACTCAGAACTACTATTTATGGGTGTGTGATTTGTTAATTTTTAAAGACAACGCCCGCTTTAGGGAAATTAATCCTTGTATCGCGGGCTAATTTACAAAATATAATAGATGGACACATATTACATCCAGACTCAGAACAACTATTTACGGGTCACACAAATAGTTGTCTGGCGCGGGACTTGAACCCGTGACACGAAGCGGCGAGGCGACTGTCTTAGCAGCTGCACCACACGTGAGAGAGACTTAGCTTGACTATAGTATAGTTAAAATCTCGCTGCAGACTCCGTCATAAATTATTCGAGTGTTTCCCACTCACGGGCCTTATGGGCAGGCCACGCCCACACGTAGTCCTGTGCATTACTGCAGTCGATGAGTGATATCGATAGTTTTGTATATTTATAAATGGGTGATAGAAATAAATACACATTATTTATTTTATTACCAAATTTACTAAAAAGCATATTAAATATATAAACAAAAGAACGTATATATAAAACTAAAAATATAAAATTAAAATTCTTCGTCTCATCGTCATCATCATCCACATGAATGATGAACTCTTCGCATAAATGTGCTTTTCTTAAGTCTTCATCTTGCAACAATTCTGCATGTTCCACACATTTTAGTAAGTTTCTAGATTTTTATAAAGGGCACCCGACAAGCTAGTTCAGAGCTCGTGGTGTCCGTAATATTAACTAACAATAGCATATTAGTGGGGACAAGATAAAATAAATAAATTAAATTAAATAAAAAGGTTTTTATTCACGTACACACTTTAAAAAAGCGCTTGTAAATAGTCAGAACATCTTTGTAGTAAAATATAATTAATTTATAATTATTTCTAGGTACATATAGATATTTAAGTACACGGATTGTAGGAAATAATTTACAGTAAGATTTATTTTATAATAGTCACGATATTGAGCTAGTATGGTCAAATCATGATCAGGATTATGTGTAGGTTTAATTATCGAAATTTTAAATTTTAGCTACATTTTTACTACATTTTGTCTGAATTAAGATATATCGTCGTTTACTAAAGCTTAACCTTAAAAAATATCGGGCATTTCTTTTAAAGATCCGCCGTTTACTAACGATAAACGATCCGCCTGCACTAGCAATTGTGTCGCGGGGTAAGTACTTTCCAAACCAATAATTGACGGACACAAAGTACATCCAGACTCGGGACCACTATTTATGGTTCACAGAAATAGTTGGCCTGCGTGGGATTCGAACCCGGGACACGAAATGGCGAATCGACAATATTTTTTTGAAACATACACATAACATAAAAAATCGAATTGATAATTAACATTATTTTCAGTTATTCTATATTTTAAATTATCCTAAGGGATCCGGCTAATTATTATAATTAACTCGTATTTAAAACGGGAAGGAAAAGGCGACGAAACCTGCATGTCTAAGATTTCTCCAAAGTTCTTGATGGTATATCTGTCTTGATGGCAAGTCTGCCAATCCGCACTAGTCCAGCGTGGTGGACTATGGCCTATGCCCTCTCAATCTGAGAGGAGACACTTGCTCTGTAGTGGGACATTTGTTTTTAATTTCGACGATTTATACTCAAATAATGTCGTTTGAAGCAGGCATATTATTCCTCTACACGTCGCTAAGCCAATTTCTTTGAAAGGTCTATTTTATAGATATCACTCTCACTTCACTCTTGGCATCTGTCATTTGTATTGACGTAACCGCGCAGCGGAATACTTTGGCAATTGCAGACGCCATTCAATGAGTAAATTACTAGTGAAAAAACCCCAAACTCATTACAGATATTTGCTAAGAGAGTAATTACTTAATTGATGGTCTAATTATCTTTTTTCTTTTTATTTGGCAATACAATCTTAAGAAGAAAATATAGTAACAAAGATGTGCAAGAATTGTGACAAATGGAAATCTGTTGTCTCTGCCTACCCCTCTGGGAAACAGCCTTGAAGGTACGTATACGTACGTAAAATATACGTTAATGTACAATTTACTACATTTCCGCAGATTACTAAAACTTAACTTGGGTAGTGCGAAATATGGCTTGTTTATTCTGTATAAATTTAAGATTGTAATACTATTTAGCGTCACTAACCTACTTTAATTGTAAAAATCACAGAATTTAACTAGAAAAAGAGCCGAGAGTAACATTGAGTACCGATGAGTTTTATATCAACAACTTTTAGATGTACATAAAAATACTTAGTTGTAATATTCAGCTAGGACAGACTATCCAATAGGTAGGTCCAATTTCAAGAAGGATCAGGAGAGCCGTAGAATTAAACTTAGCTGGGCAGCGATCGGGAAGCTACGTAATATCTTCTTGTCCCAAATACCGCAGTCTCAAGTCGTCTCAAGTAACCGACATACCCTGAAAAATTGCCAAGCTGAAGTTGGCAGTGGGCGGGGCTCGTGGCTCCTAGATCCGACGGCCGCTGGGGCAAGAAGGTGGCGACAACGAACCCGAAGATACGTGGGTAGACCCCCAATCAAGATGGATCAATAATTTTGTGAGGGTCGCTGGGAGGATGTTTCCAGCGACCATATCATATTAAAAAGAAACGTAGTGTATGTAATATTAATATCAGTTACTTATCTAGTTTCCATAGTACAAGGTCTGCTTAGTTTGGGATCTGATGAATAATGTCCCAGGAAATGCATCATACTTTTGGGCATTACATTGCCACCAGCCACATACATACCACCTTCCTTCGTAATTATCATGGCGGCAAGAAAAATAGGGGCTTTTCCTATATTTACTTTTCCATTAATATATTTTGTACTTTTATTTTTCGGCGATATTATATCAGAATCAGCGTCGATTCTTTGCTAGAACATGATAATATTGGTGTTACATAATTATGCTCTACATATTCTGACTTCAATGTATGACGCGCCAATTTTTATACATGCATTACTATACTTACCAAAAACTCAAATTTATTATATGTGAATAAAAAAAATATGATTTATAGTAACCAAGGAATGATCTATAGAATATTAGACATTGCGTCAGTTAAGGGGCGTCCGCCGGATGTGCGCGGTGTTTTTTACCATTTATCATCTATTTTCTCGTTTTGAATGATAAGAATAAATTAAATGTATACCATTCAAGTTCAATAATTAACGATTAGATTGTGTTTATTTTTATTGTCCACCCAACTATAACAGAAGTATTCAGAAATTAGTTGTTTTCTTGGTGCTATTATGAATAGTGCGTAGTACTATACCATGTCTTTGTTGCATATAAACACTTTGTGGTCTGTACTTTATACACAATAACTCTTTTTGTTTATTAAAATTTATTAATAAACTAAAAAAAAAAAAGAAAATCAGCGTTCCAAACTTTACCTTTAAAATCTATTTAATATATAATAATAAACATTTATTGATCCTCTATCAAAGATTTACAATAAGAAATGGTACATTTTGTTAAATTACCTAGTGACCTACTTTGTGAGAGACTAGTGCCTGTTGTAGATTTAAAAATAAAATCTGTATTACAAGTCATTTTATACATATTCTGACTTCAATGTATGACGCGCCAATTTTTATACATGCATTACTATACTTACCAAAAACTCAAATTTATTATATGTGAATAAAAAAAATATGATTTATAGTAACCAAGGAATGATCTATAGAATATTAGACATTGCGTCAGTTAAGGGGCGTCCGCCGGATGTGCGCGGTGTTTTTTACCATTTATCATCTATTTTCTCGTTTTGAATGATAAGAATAAATTAAATGTATACCATTCAAGTTCAATAATTAACGATTAGATTGTGTTTATTTTTATTGTCCACCCAACTATAACAGAAGTATTCAGAAATTAGTTGTTTTCTTGGTGCTATTATGAATAGTGCGTAGTACTATACCATGTCTTTGTTGCATATAAACACTTTGTGGTCTGTACTTTATACACAATAACTCTTTTTGTTTATTAAAATTTATTAATAAACTAAAAAAAAAAAAGAAAATCAGCGTTCCAAACTTTACCTTTAAAATCTATTTAATATATAATAATAAACATTTATTGATCCTCTATCAAAGATTTACAATAAGAAATGGTACATTTTGTTAAATTACCTAGTGACCTACTTTGTGAGAGACTAGTGCCTGTTGTAGATTTAAAAATAAAATCTGTATTACAAGTCATTTTATGATAGGAAATATTTTGTAATATTTTCAGTCATAAAATGATAGATTTTAAAATTTAATTACTTACCCAATTTTCGTTTTCCGAAAGCTAAAACTATCAGTATTATAATTTTATTTAATTCGTGTTTTTTTATCTTGGAACCATAGATAACTAGGAGATAGTGATTGAATGGTTTTATACCAAATGCCCTTTTCAAGCGATCGGTTATCAAAATATTCTTGCCACATATCTTTACACATCTCTTATTTTGTGTATATGTTCAGTGTACAATGGAAGACATCCATAAAGTTCGCCATCACTTAAGGCTTGTTTAGACGCTAGATCTGCTTTTTCGTTACCCATAATTATTTAAGTCCTGTTACAAGTTAATTAGTAAAATATGTTCAACTAGCTGTGCCCCGCGGTTTAACCCCCTTTAACCTTTAAACCGCGTTAAACTTTATAAACTATGTGTTAATCCAGGGTATCATCTAACTCCATACCAAATTTTATTAAATTCGCTCCAGCCGTTTACACGTGACGAAGTAACTAACATACCTACACAGTCACAAACTTTCGCCTTTATAATATTAGTATGATTAAAGTTTTGATAAATGTACATATATTTTCAAAGGAATAATTTGGTTTTTGTAAACGTTTGACATCTCGTAATGACGTTTGAGCGGTTCATTTGCATTTCTCGTATTGTTTTAGATTTTTAGGTCGTCAATTTATTTGATTAATGTAATAGGGTTCAATATAAATATTTACTAAGCTTTAAATATCTTATTTCGTAATTATGATTTTTTATTAACTTAAATTCGTTGCATATCCGATTATTCAAAATAATAGTTATAATTAGTTATGGTAAGTATAAATAAAAATACCTTTTACTTTAATTTCCACATACGCGCGCAGTATACCCCTCTCACAACACACGCTCTGAAATAAATTATGTCATCCCGCTCAGAACACACGTGCTAGGGCCTTAAGAAGGTGCAACGTGACCAGTGGCCCCATCAGTGGCACACGTATTCCTTTGTCCCTTTCACACTTTCGAGTGACTTTGCATACGGCGGCCTCAGATCAATGCCTTATATCTGTTCGTATGAATAGGCCTATTCGCCACAAAATTAATTATTTATCAGGTGTCACGATCCAGTCTGATAAATACACATTTATAATCAAACGTGAGTACTTACTCCACCGTTTTAATGGCCGTGTAACTTTTGTGTATTTTTAACTCGACGCCGAGGTTACAGGAGGCCATGAATTATTGAATACGTAATTCAAGGTATTGTTATCGATCTCCTGTAGTATAAGCACACTGATGGTAGGTATATACATACATACTCATAGTATATTTGATGGACTGTCTTATTTAACTAGAAGTTAGGTACTTATCACATATATTATATTTATTGAGTGCATCCGTGCAGTAAACATTAACAAATCACACAGAAAATTTTATAACAATGGTCACTGATGCATATGATAATCTCCACGTTTGACAGTTATATATAATTAAATTAAGTACAAAAGGAAATATAATGATCTTCAAGGTCTAATTCCTTTCCATCCATCCATCCAAAATTTAAGTGCTTGGCGCTTGTCTGTGACGCATTGAAATGAAATGAAATGAAATATTTATTCAGCACTTGGGTATTAACATACACTTGTACTTGTCAAGGTCACAATGCAGTACATAAACAAAGTGGATAGTAAAAAGTTACAAAAAAAAAAATAATCTGTCAGTACGTGCGGTTTGTTTTATCGCATATATTTTTTGAAATCCTTAAATAAATAACAATGTACTAATCTATTATTTTGAAATTTAGTTCTACTGTATTAAAATTAAAGAATTGAAGACTAAAGCAAAAGACGAAATTCTAAGTGAGGGTGTGATCACATGCACGGGATCACCGATCACGCATTAATGGGCCAAAGCGATCCTCGCCGCTGAGGAACCTACCCTAGCTAGCCTGCGGCTTTCTCTAGCTGCCTAGGTGGACGACCCGGAGAAGAAAGCCACAAAGAAACTCCGGGCGTGCTTTTTTCGTCTTCTTTTGCTTTCAGTTTACGATTTTTATTTTTTAAATGTCATGTATTTTACTTACATTGTGATTGGTTGTTATGTAGGCTAAAGCACGCACAGAGCCGTTGTCATTCAGTGAATCATAATAAAATAAATAAGCAATAGCATTCAATTTCACTCAAACACTTAGAATATCCTCTTGCTAGACGAAAAAACGGTGGGTGCATCCGCGTACATTTACAAAATTAACAAGTCAAACGAAGTCTACCAGAGGCGAAAAAGAAAAAAAAATGAGTACCCCAACAGCAGTTCGACCAGTTACCGCAAGCAGCACCCGTTCACGAGTATGACGTGTGGGCCAGCCATCGCCTTCCTCGCCATATTAGAGGGAAGGAAACGACCCGACCCACAACGCCACCGCAAGCATTAACAGACAATGGGAGCATGACGAGCTTACAAAGGGGAGTTCATATTGAAGTCGTTAACAGCCTTCGGCCGAACAGCGTTTGACATGTTCAAGATAATACACATTTGTTTTAATAATAGGTCTAAAAATCTATAAAGTTCTCCATATCCCGTTGTAGAGCCATTTCTTTTACTTCTTTATAAGCAACATTACAAAGATACATTACAAGTGGATACTGCACTTGTAATGTTTCTTTAAGTTGATCATTCAACTTTCTTCTCGGTCTTCCTCTCTTTCTTCTTGCGTCTATCTTCCTTTGAAAAATATCCTTTGTCTAGCCGAAAAGTGTTGGCTTAAGCACAAGGAATATTTATGACGCGCAGACGACTAACGTAACTAAATAGCGCTTCAAACTTTATTTTTCGCTGCTAATCTTACACGTTACAGGAACAACTTTATATTAGCAGCGAAAAATAACGTTCTGTTTTCTAAATCTAACTAATATCGCTGTGTGCGTGTAGGATTTTTGTATGACTTTTCTTGAAAAAAATACTCAGTAGCAGTCCAGATTCAGAGAGTCGTGCCCTGGTGGTGTTTCACCCCCGTGCCTTGGAGGGCACGTTATCATCGGTCCAGCTCTGGATCTTTCCCTGGATCCATTGTTCCTGGCTCCGGTTATATGAGCGATGGGATATAGGTTTTATTCCACTTCGTTCGCGAAGAAAGCGGAGTTTTTGGTGTCTTATATCACCCCTGAACCATTTCACCCATATAATATTTTCAGGTGAAATAATAGGACATAAGAGGACGCCTTTATTTGCCTTGGAATTGATTCACCCAGGTAGAATAAGGCAACTTTTTGGTTCATTCTCCTTTCAGCCTAGGTAGTTAGAGAAAGCCGCAGGATAGCTAGGGTAGGGCCTTCGCTGGCGAGGGTCGTGTTGTCCCTTAACTTATGATCCCATGCCTGTCGTCCGCCACCCGCTCTTTGTAGAACTCCTTTTTTAGGGTTCCGTACCCAAAGGGTAAAACGGGGCCCTATTACTAAGACTTCGCTGTCTGTCTGTCTGTCCGTCCGTAGCCAGGCTGTATCTCATGGACCGTGATAGTTAGACAGTTGAAATTTTCACAGATGATGTATTTCTGTTGCCGCTGTATTAACAAATACTAAAATACGTAATAAAATAAATATTTATTTACATAAAGCGTACTAAACAAACGCGTGTGCTTTAGACCACACGACTGAAATAAAAGTAAGATATATGACACGTAACTGGCTATGAGAGAAAGAGGAAAAAAAATATGTGCTCGCACCTCTCTCACTCTCTTGAGTCTATCATCGGTAATATCTCTCTCTCAAGTTCCCCTCATCCGATCACACTTTTCGTAACGCTTTCACCAGTTTACTCCCCAAGTAAAGAAGTAAAAGCTTGTGAAGTAAAAACTTTCAAATTAACAGATAACTAACAAAATAATGCATCTACTCCTAGTAGCGTGTAGGTACGCTTTAATTTATCATGCGCAGTTGGCTAGTATCCGTAGAGATAGGCCACCAATAACATGAGCATTATTAAACGTAGATCTCTGTTATATGTGTATGATACACAAATTAATGATCCTTATTCCTCTACAGGGTTGATAACCTACATGAAGTTCGATGCGAGCGGGAAATACTTGTTCGTGTGCGGCGAGCGCGCCGTGCGCGTGCTGCACAACGTGTGCGGCTACCACACCACCATCGACAGCTGCGCCCGCCTGCTGGCCGCCAAGCAGACCTCGGCCACCGTCGAGCGACTCAAGAAGACCATCCAGGAATGCAAAGCGACCCTCGCCAAGTTCGGCAAGTGAAGCCATCCTAATACCAAACAATTAAATTTAGGCGAAAGTCAAAATGCATTTATTTTTTATAACTATACACTTGTCTAATTGTCAGTGTTGCCAGATTGTGTCTTCCCTCAAGTCTGGGAATATTTAAAATATTTTAGGTTTATTTTTATTAAATTAATCTTAATTTGGAATCTCTTTATTAAATTTAAAAAGGGACTGTTTAAATTTAAATCTGGCAGCTTTGACGATTATTAAATATAATAATTATAGGTTTATTATAACTGTGTATTATTAATATTGATATGTTAGTTAATCTACAAGTCTTTGAAATGTTGTTCATAAGACTTATGGGTGAAATTAAAAGAAATAAAGACTTATGACTACTTACTTATTGTATTGCACGACTGAAATTATTATATTTGTTATGTATCAGTTTTCTATTTGCCGTCAATTATATAAGAACATGTATGTAAGGGGCCGTATTTACAAATTATTGTCAACTCTGCGATACACTTAATCTATACTTACTTATCGTATGGGCAGTGGATACCCAAGTGTCAGAGTTGTTTAAGCCGCCCATCAGGCCTCTGTGACATGGCTTAACGAATGTTGCCTAATGACTACAACCGGGGCCGACAACTTAACGTGCCCTCGGAAGCACGGAGACTTTCAGAAATTAAACCACTTTGGCGGTCACCCATCTATGGCCTGACCGCGAGCCTAGTTGCTTGTCCTCGCCAATCACTTACAAACCGGTGATAGCCTAGCTGCGAGTGTATGTAGGTATCTATTCTTTTTACATGAAAGTAAAGAAAAAACCAATCCTAAATATTTAATTATACAACGTGTAACAGAAAGAGTGAACGTAACTTAAGGGGCATATACGGTCTCCTTAAGCCTACCTATACACAAAATCTCATACCGAAATACCATCATTTTAATCTTGATCGTAAAATAATATACCATTCAATATATCGACAAGTATTTTTATCGATATAACGAACATCCGTACTAACACAGCACAGCTGATTCTGATTTACGCTAAAAATTGTTTGACATACCTCTGTGTTTCTATGCACGCCTGGTAGTTTGATTCCGATTGCACTCACTACACATATTTTGTTTTATTTTCGAGTTATGTTTTTATTTATAGCACTGCTGAATAGCTATTGGATACTTTACATCGTATAAGTATGTGATACACAAACACATTACGAGAATCTTTTTATAGTTTAACTTCTAGTTGAAGTTGTTTTCAGTACTGATGGAAGAATTTCATTATTTCACGTTCACTAAAATCTGCACCGACACCGAAAGCTTAACTCTAAGACTTGCCAACTAACACGTGTCTCTCATGTACAACATATTCATAGAATCGTAAAGCTTTCATGTTTCTTAGTTATAAAGAGGCGTGGCCTCCATCGCGACACTGTACCCTTCACGACATAGGTTCCTCGTAATTAAACAGCCTTAAATTCTGTGACCTATGAATCCTCATCATCACAAAGTGCACGTCTGAGGCTATTCTTTCATAGATGAATGCACGAAATTTTCAAAATTATTACGATCACTAAACGACATAGTTAAGGATTTCGCGGAACACTTTACTCATTACTAAACGACATTTTAGACGATTTAGTATCTAAACACGACCTAAATAGACAGCAGTTTACGAACAACTGATGATTTTAATATTTTTAAATATTAAATAATAAAATGCACAATATTTGATGAATTTGGCGGCTTTCTTCGAACGCGGCCCCTTTGGCGGCGTCTTTGAGTCCACTCAAAAGAGCCGCCTAGGTATCGACGACATAGGTATCTAGGTATCGCGCGGCTCGCTTTCATGAATATTAAAAGATATCTAACCGTTTATTATTTACCTACATCAACTCTTTGATTTTGCCGCCATATAGTGTAACTTTGGATATAATCAGGACGGAATTTGAAATGTCCCCTACTGTTCATATGAGCCTAGTACATTATTCATATTTTTTTATTTGTATGTATTGTATGAATGATTAATATGTCGTTACAAATACGTCGTTTGAAATTTAAAGTGTATCACTCTAAATTTCAAAGGTGGAATTGAAAGTGCCCCTGCACTTTCTATTCCATCACTCTCATGATCCGATGGGACGACTAGCGATACGACCGGAAAGAAGTCAGGCACAGGAACGACGGCTTATCGTCGTGTAATATCGTCAACTCCCAGACTTCGAGCTGATACTGAGAAATTTCTTTTTACGGAAAAATCCCATAATCACTTTTTGGCCCGACCCGGGAATTGAACCCAGGACATCATTATTCCCATAATCACTTTTTGGCCCGACCCGGGATTTGAACCCAGGACTTTATTATCTGCAGTTGAACACGCTACCGCTAGACCAATGAGTTATACACGAACACATCAAATGGCGCGGCGCGCGCGCGGCGCCCCCTTTGATGAATATTAAAAAAAATTTCACCATTTATTATTTACCTACCTACATCAATCCTTTGTATTCGCCGCCGTATTAGAGTTCCTTGTGACAAAATCAGGACGGAATTCGAAATGTCCCCTAATGTTCATATGAGCCTAGTACATTATTCATATTTTTTCTTAATTTATCAGTAGTCGTACCGCGTGTGTTTATCTGGTTAGTTTGTATTAAAATTTAAGTACCTATTCGTTCCCGGCCAGATTAAATTCACATACTGAAAGAAAAATTTAATATTCTTACTATTTAACACACAAAAAATATCTGCAGTTACATAAGTCAATTAAATTATTTATTTCTCCTAGATCCAACATCTTGCGGAATATCAATTTAAATTAAATTAAGTGATTTTTCCTAGTTATCAAATTTGTATGAATGATTAAAATGTTGTTACAGGGAACCTTTAAAAATTAGAGCAAAAATTCAGTTAAACATTTGATTGAATCTTAAAATAAACACGCGTAATAAATTATGTGACTGTACAGAACCACACTTTTTATTTACAGTCTAAGTAGTAGGTACCCAAAGAGTTCGCGGTAAGGTTCATTACCCTTGCCACTGAGTTTTTAGTGTTGTTCATAATGTCGGTAATCTTACTTGTTGATTTAGGTTGTCGATAGAAAAATAAATTACTAGTTGAATAAAAAATGATTATTTCTGTTTGAAGTTTCGTCCATAGGTAGCCGTCCTGATACCCTATAACCCCCTTAAGTTACGTTCACACTTTCTGTTACACGTTGTATAATTACTAGCAATGCCCCGCGGTTTCACCCGCGTTAAAGTAGTTTTGGCGTAAAAGAGTAACAAAAATACATCCATACATCTATACTCAGAAACTTTCGCATTTATAATATCAGCATGATGTGTACCTCTAGCGGTTTTGGCAGTGCACGCCGGAATAACTCGCAGATGGTAGATTTTTTCCTATTCACTTGACACTTATCGTCATATTTTGGACAATTCACACAATCTACTATATAAAAATAAGTCGGATTTTCCTTCCTGACGCTATAACTCCAGAACGCACGAACCGATTTCCACGGTTTTGCATTCGTTGGAAAGGTCTCGGGCTCCGTGAGGTTTATAGCAAAGAAAATTTATAAAATTTAACGCTAGTAACACCGCGGGGCACAGCTAGTATTTATATAAATTGTAGCCTATGTGTTATTGTGATGTAT
The DNA here is from genome assembly GCA_951640165.1 of Pseudoips prasinana. Classification (NCBI taxonomy): domain Eukaryota; kingdom Metazoa; phylum Arthropoda; class Insecta; order Lepidoptera; family Nolidae; genus Pseudoips; species Pseudoips prasinana. Next base: position 25,450,910 of record OX621260.1, read on the forward strand.
AAGCTATATTATTGTAAAGTTTCATTAAAATCCACTCAGTAGTTTTTACATGAAAGAGTAACAAACATCCATCCATACATACAAACTTTCGCGTTTATAATATTAGTAGGATTTTGCGTGAAAGAGTGATTTGTAGATTCACTACCAATGTCAATCCGCCTTGTTCTTCCCGGTGTTGGTCCATCCAAGGTTCTGAATAATTTCTTGCTAAGATGAGGTTACTGCCGATTATTGTTAGAGATTTGTTTTTCCTGACGTCTTCTATGTTGATGTAATAATGGACTTTTAACATAACCAGTGTATTAATAACTAGCTGTGCCCCGCGGTTTTACCCGCGTTAAACATTATAAATTACTAGCTGTGCCCCGCGGTTTGACCCGCGTTAAATTTTATAAATTATCACAGCTCCTCCACCGAAGGTGATAATATGTAGCCTATATGTTGACCCGACCTCTTAGTAATATTCATGCAAAATTTTAAGTAAATCCATGCAGTACTTTTTGAGTTTAGCCCGGACATACATACAGACAAACAGACAAAATTTATAAAAACTATATTTTTGGCTTCGATGTCGACTGTAGATCACGCCCCAAGTATCATTTCAAAAAAATATTCACAGTACAGTTTTGACTTTCCTACGATTTTATTATATGTATAGATAGATTAAATATTGTACATACAACAATATATTTTCTTATAACCGATTTCAAAATAAGGAGGATGTTCGACTGTATTTTATTTTTATACATAAGCAATAGATTACTTATACAAATATTGATACACTGACCACTCGAATGTAATATTATCATTATGTTTGACAAATAAATAAATTTGATTTGATTAAATGTCATCATCATTCAAGCTGAACTGTGTGTCAATATTTTTATAAGTAAAGAAAATCGTTTGTAATACCAGCTCAACTAGATGTATCTATCTCTTTTACATGAAATACATTATAATAAAAATAATTCTTTTTAAATTGTAGCCCATGTGTTATTCGGATGTAAAAGCTATATTACTATAAAGTTTACTTTAAAAGTTCCGTAGTTTTGGTAGGTATAATATTAGTAGGATGTTCGTTTTAAATTTTAATGTATGTAAATGACTTCATATGACTAAAAAATGTACAGGGTCAATGTATGTACATATATGTAGTAGTGTTATCGTTTGGGCGACATGTGTGTGTGTGTGTGTGTCCGGCGATATAATAATGTCCTCCTAGCCGAATTTCGACGGCCTGTCTCAACAGAGATTAGCCATCTGCGCGGGACATATTATAGTGCTCAAGTGTGTGCGCAAACACAGGAGCACTTTCTATTCTATCACTCTCATGATCCGATGGGACGCCTAGGCGACACGACCGGAAAGAGGTCAGGTACAGGACCGACGGCTTTACGTGCTCTCCGAGGCACGGGGGTATAATACCGCAAACTCCCACACTTCGGGCTGATTCTGAGAATATTTTCTTTGCAGAAAAGTCCCAAAATCACTTTTAGCCCGGCCCGGGATTTGAACCCAGGACCTCGTTCTCTGCGGGTGAACACGCTACCGCTAGACTAACGAGGCAGAACGATATGACACGTCACAGTTCCGTCACACGAACTGTATACGTATTGATCGAGTTAATATATGACGTGGCCTGTGTCCTACGTAGACACTTGCGCTACGATAATCGACTTTAATCTGTACGAAATAAATACGCTATCGAGGTCAAGGGGTATCTATCGATGTGACGTCAGCTGTAATTATATATCAATGCCAACTCGGAGCCGTGTCTTGAGGAGCACGTTAGCAACTGACTGTAGAATTGGGGACAGAGTGTGCATTCGAGTTTGGTATCTTCTAAAGCGTATATCGTGCAATATGTCCATAAGTGTATCTTCCAGTGTCAGAGTTAAAGATGTACATTTTCCTTGGAGCTTACGGGAATTGATTAATATTCTTAATTTTATGAGTTATAAGTTGCTTTTTAATTGCTTGTAATACATATTGATTTTAATATGTACCAGTTATAATTTCAATAAAGTTATATGTTTTCATTCTGTGTTTTATTTAGTGACCCAAAAGTTACATTATAAAATATCTGATTTCGATATGAAGGAGCATGTTTTGTGCAGTTTCTGAACGCATGATACGGGCGTCAGGATTCTAGCTGTCGTCTGCAGTGATATGTCCGTCTTTCGAAAAACATGGCGTTACTTAGTAAGGTTAAATGAAATAATAAAATGAAATGAAATGAAAAACAAGGCGTTACTTAGTAAGGTTAAATGAAATAATAAAATGAAATGAAATGAAATTTATTCAGCACTTGGGTATTAATTCACTTGTACTTGTTAAGCTCACAATACATTACATAAACAAAGTAGAATATAAAAAAAGATAATTAATTACTCCGTCCGTGCGGTCTGTCTTATCACATACTTATATATTTTTTTAATCCTTAAATAAATAACAAGTTACTAAGAAATTTATTATAAATTGTAGACTTGTTAAATATTTCGAATTGAATAATCTTCTTTCACCAGCTCAGTTCGCTCAGACGCAGTACATTCGCTCGTATTCGACACGATTTCAATCCCACATTTTATTTTATTTTTTATTAAGAATGGGTAATAAGAGGAGTGACTTAAAGCTTTTAGAGGACTATCTTCCGGATAGGAATAAAAAAGTTTTGATAGATAATCGGTCAAGTACTGAGCTGTCAACCAAAATCGGCGTGCCTCAGGGCAGTATTCTCGGCCCCACAATATTTTTGGTATATATAAATGACCTTTGCTAAATTAGACTTCAAGGAGGCCAAATAGTGACTTTTGCTGACGATACTGCCCTCTTCTTTAGCAAAAATAGTTGGGAAGACGTCTTGAAAATAGCGGAAATCGTTTTAGTTAAGTCTGTGGCTACAGAATAATATGTTGACTTTGAATATTGATAAGTCTAAGTATATTGCGTTCGCGCACAGATCGAAGTTACTCCCTCCTTTAGCACTAACTATTAAGGCTCATACTTGCACGAATACTAGATCCAATTTCTTCTGCCCTACTCTTCAACAAACTGACAATATGAAATATCTTGATATTGTTATAAATCAGTGTCTAACCTTCAAAGTGCACCTTAAATCACTTGTAGGTCGACTGCGAAAATTGATTAATATGTTCAAAAACTTGAGACACACAGCTGAACGTAGCGTCATTAAGATGGTTTACTATGCACTGTGCCAATCTTTAATAAATTACTGCATTATATCTTAGAGAGGTGCATCTAAATAATATATGCTCGAGGTTGAGAGAGCTCAGCGAGCTATTCTCAAGGTGGCCACAAGTCTTCCTTTTCGCTACCCCACAATAAATCTTTACAAAGAATGGGCTGTTATGACAGTCAGACAAAGTTTTATTTTACACATCATACTTAAGCAACATTCAGAAGCACAGTACGACCCCAGACTTCTTTAGGATAAGCGACTCAAAGGCAAAGTATGTCCTCGTCAGATTTTTCATTCGGCTGTGCCTCACAAGTTTTATTGTTTTCTAGGACAGCTAATATAAAAAATAAACACCACCCTTAACATATACCCACAAAATTATACACGTTGCAAAATTTCAGTCACAGCCTACCTTAAAATTCAAAATACTGAAAAACTAATCATCATCATCATCATCATATCAGCCGAAAGACATCCACTGCTGGACAAAGGGCTCCCCCAAAGATCTCCACAATTGCCGGTCTTGCGCAAAAACTATTAATCCCGCAGAAATAGCATACTACAAATTATAACATAGCTTATTTACTAGCCGATCTTCTCTACTGCTCAACTCGGTAAACTCACTCCACACATTTGACTTCCAATAATCCAAGCACATATACTATCTACACAGATTTACCTATACACACATACAAAATTACTTTCACACACATAATCCCACGATAACATACAACATGTAACATAATTAACGCACACCCTGAAAACAGTTTGTTCAGAATCGTTTACTGAATCGATTCACATCATTTTAATATAGGTAATTTTTTATTCCAAAATAATAAAAACTATGGAAATTATTGTCATATTAATCCTGTACAGTCAAAACAAAGTAAAATGGACCGTAAGTGAAAGTAATAAGACTTTTAAAATCGCAGTTTATTTGTATTCATACAAATTCCATCGTTCAATACAAAATAATAAAATATTTATTCCAAGAAACTAATTTTGTAAATAACAATGTAAAAAATTCAGTGTATGTATTATGATTACAACATAATATTCTTATTTGGGTTTTTGAGGGTGTGCGTTAATTACGTTACATGTTGTATATATTATTTAGTACCCTAATTTTTGTTCTTATCAATCTAGTTTATAATAAATATTAATATTAAGTTCGCTTTGTTTCGAAATCAAACCGCGTGAGGGCCCTGGTGACCTGTAATTCAGGTTTCTCGTAAACGTACATCAGGCACCAGTCTTTCACAAAGTTGGGTTCTAGCTTGGCAGTATTACTTTCATATCATTATTAAACTGTCATTAGATTTTAGATAACCCTATTCTTTGTGAAGAGAAAATAAATTGATTTTGAATTTTTAAATTTAGTCCTAAATAAATTTAGTCCTAGTACTAAATTCAAATTAAAGAATGGAAGCTAGCGCTAGAGGTACCAAATAGTAGCAAATAGGTATTAGATTTTTGTAATATTTTAAAGCTGATCGGTCATTTTGGCCAGTCATTCTGATGTTCATTAAAGTTTACTCGTAGAAGATATAAAAAAATTGAGCTTTATACTTTAACGAATTTTAGGTATTATTTTATGCACCTTTAGATACTACCTATTATCTGCCAAACTATACAGGTACAGTTTATTGTTATATTATATGATCAGAACATGTTGGGGCGATCACGACTATGCGCGTCAAGCTGACGTCAGAACGGCATCTACTTAATATTTAATTGCTTGAGGTAATTTTTTTCACATAGATACAGTTATTTGGTGCAAATTTTGTGAATATTAATCCATCCTGACACACACTTTTGTGACCACGCTGGGTCACCCACGAGCGGGTATAGCTGCGACCCACAGGAGTCTCTAAACAGCTGGCGATGAATAGGTTAAACAACCACGGTGTCGTAACGGATCCCTGCCTAACACCAAATTGTGTATTAAACTTCCCTTCAGTGTAGGTATGACCCGTTTACCATCACGTACGCTCTGGAATCCGTAAAAAGAGATTTCTTGAACAAGGTTGTCGTCCAACCCATACGTGGACAGTGCCGATCATAGCTCATTCCTCAACACTCTATCGTAGGCATTTTCTAAGCCTACCAAGGTACAGCAGACCTTTTGGCTTTTGACTAAAAACTCTGCTATATACACACAGTAGGTACCTACACAGAAAACACCCAAACCAAGATTAATAGACAGTTCATGAACACAAATATGTTTCTTGAGCGAGGATCGAATCTGTAACCTTTAGATTCGAAGGCTTCCGGTTCGCTACCAATTGAGTCACGCCGATCGTCACGAAGGACTACTTATATAAAGGTAAGATATTTTTTTTTGCCATATTATGTCTACACAATTTTTTGTGAGCGCAATGGAGATGCCTTTTTACTGTATAGGTGATATAAGCGTAATTACGTAACTTATATACTTAGATAATAAAATACTACATATGTAGTATATCAGTTCTATGATTTCCATACTCTCTACTTAATTTGGGATCAGATGGCCGTGTGTAAATAATGTCTTTGGATATTTAATTTATTTATTACATACAATATAATACAATAAAGAGAATGTTATGAGAATATAAAAGAATGTTATTATAATTTAATCGTAATAAATTAATATTTGCTATATCGTATATTACGTTAAATTGTTCGAACATATGTTATTCGATTACGTCTAGGGAAGCCATTCTTTTCTATTCATTTATATTGCCAGTTTGATTCACATTGTCCAAACATTTACGACCTACTTCAAATCCACGTCTCAGACTAGTCAGCGCCTGTAGGTACATAGAGCACAGCGTCACGCATGTTTTAATATAATTAACTCAATAATCACATTGCTCGCAAAAACATGTTTATTCAAGTTCAACGAACTACCTGCCCCCTTGTGGCATTTACAGAGCTGGTACTTTCTTTTGTTGAACAAATCGGCGGCAAATAAAAAAACAACGAGTTTTTAATTCATTCAAGTCGGAAACATACGTCATCGTCTGTCAACGATTCGTTTCTCAAGGTGGCCATTAATTTAGTTTAAATATTTTAATGTAGACGGCTTAAGCTTATCAGACGGCTCAAGGCCACCCAAAGAGCAATGAAGATGGCTTATGCTTGGAGTTTCCAGATGGAATCAGAAATGCTGAGATACGCAGGCGAACCAAAGTAGCCGACATAGCCCCAAGAATTGCCAAACTGAAGTGGCAGTGGGCGGCACATAGCTCGTAGAGCCGACGGCCGCTGGGGCAGAAAGGTTCTCGAGTGGCGACCACGAACCGGAAGACGCAGCGTGGGCAGGCCGCCTACACGGTGGACCGATGATCTTGTGAGGGTCTCTGGATGCGGATAGCGAAAACCGGCAGTTCTCCACATCTTTGGGGGAGGCCTTTATCCAGTAGTTTTTCGGCTGATATGATGATGGTGATATTATGTAATGTTAGTATTGTAAGTAAAATAACTAGTTTCTTTTAAATGTAACTTTATTGTTTTTGCACAAAAGTGACGTTACCGATATTACACTGAGATACTCTGTGATTATTATAATTTAAGTACAGTTTCACAGCTTTTGATAAATAAATATACTTTAGCATTACGCGTACATACAATCGATTATGAGTTATCTATCAATTCCATCAATTTTGTCAGAAAATAGTTGATCTGATGCCAAAATAGATTTATTCATCTTTATTAAAAAACAATAGAACTCGTCCACTCTAATATACATGATTTTAAATAATTACATCTAATGAAAAGATACTACCACTCTAAACAGGCACGCCCCACCTCTGCATTTTAAAACCAAATCATACCATAATTATTTCAAGTACTTGAAAACGTATTCGGTGCCAAATTGGCCACGCAAATTCGAGCAGATTTTCCAGCTCTGACTCTCACATTAACTGGACGGTACCCGATAAAATTGCTTGGCACCTTACAGAGTGCTCAAGATTTAGAACATGCTCGTTTAGACTGGAAGCTTCGTATTTATTACTTATTTTGTACCAATTTGCTGTTGAACTGTCCTCTATTAAATATTTGATATCTTCATCCAAACTGTATATACGAAGAGACAATGTTCTATATATTATTTGATAAGTGTAACTATTGTTAAATGCATTTAACGTAAACTGAGGCAGTGAAGCAAATTGTGACAGAATGCACGTAACCGCGTAACGACAGTTGTACTAAAATAATTCGGTTCATCGATTTAAAGCTGAAGTTGTTCACGACGTGACAAGCACACAACATAGAAATACAACATACACATTAATAATAAGTGAAGCAAAGTTCGTAATAATCCAGGTAGAACGTTACGACTTTAAATATCTAACCAATCATTTTTTTAAAAGAAATGTTTCCTAACTGTTAGTTGAAATTTTTCCTAACGTTAAATGAAATGTTTCCTAACTTTTAGTTTATTAAATTGCGTATAGATATTTTTTTGGCTGTAGAAGGCTATTAAATTTTAGTTTTATGCCATTATTCCCAATACATAACGTAAATCTAATCTGGGAAATCTCGTACCTCTACCAATCCGAGGTAGACGCTGTGTTAAGCTACGACCGATACACTTTGGCAAATCAAATTTAGGATTCCCATGCTAACACTCTTTCGGTGGATGTAGGTGTTATCAATCGGATTTGTTTTCTAGAAACATGGCCGACTGATGTGTTCACTATTACATGTGAATGATCATATTGAGAACACCTTCCAAAATATTATAATTTAGTTCTATAACATTATTCCCAATTCAAAGCGTAAATCTAATCTCAAAAAAGGGAAATCCTAAAACTTGAGTGTAGAAAGCTAGATTAGAGTAATGGTAGTCCAGTCCAATGGTGGATGGACTGAAAATATAAAGAAACTGATTGATGAAACAGTGAGGAGTGTCTTCACATTCCAGAACTACTGGGATTGGGTATTGGACGTGACTTTAGATAGCCTTAAAATCAATAATGTAAAAATGAAACGGTTGACAAACACATCTTTGCGTTCGAAAATACCTAAAGTCCTAACGTTCAACCCAAACTATCAAACGAGGGTATAATTTCGCCCAAACCCGATTTGTGGTAAACTAGTCGGGCTTAGGCCAGAGTAATATATCTTACTTATGCTAGAATCAAATCAAATTAATTAATTTAAATTAGTTTCAGCATGGACTTTACTGTCGGAGGCCCGCTTCTCGGGGCTCCTAGTTCAGCTCATGGTTTCTGAAGGAACTTAATATTGCTTTTATGACAGAATACAGAATAATATGTATAAATTCATCCTGAAATGACTTGCATTGGCTACCCCGGGTTGGGATGAACCAAGGTAGCCTGCCTAGGTAGTTTAGTTAATGTGTCCTTGATTAAAGCAGTTTACTCTAATGAAACAGTAATCTGTGTAACAGTAAATGGATAACAATAAAAACTGATACTTATGTACAGACGCTAGCACATCTAGATACCCAAATCAGTCAAATTTCTTTTATAGATTTTCAACTTTATCACAAAACTTGATTTGGTTGGTTCACTTTCAATTGGGGAAATTTGACAGATTGTGGTAGCTTGATGTGCTGGCGCCTGTACAAAATGTTATATAGATAAAGAGACTCATTCATTTTGATACAAATGCCCCGGCCCTACAAAAACATGATTGCAATCCGATATGAACATACTGAAAAATTCTGTAATTTTGCGAATGCATTACCACAGTCGCCATGGTAATTTGAAACATAAAAAAAGTATTTCTGATGTAACTATGCAAACTATCCTGAAGCAGTGTGTAAGCATTGCTTAACGTAATAACACGTTGAAATCGATATGATTCTTATTATTGAAGCATTAAGAGTCTATTACGAACAACGCAAAGCCGATGGTAAACGGTGTATTAAAACTATTATTATGAACTATGGACAAAATTTAATATAAAGGAACTATAACAGATACACAATTAGAAACGTTTTTGTATGAAAACAATGTACAGACGCCAGCACATACAGCTACCCCAAGCTGTCAAATTTCTTTTATAGATTTTCAACTTTATCAAATAAGCGTAAGGTTCACTTTCAATTAGGGAAATTTGACAGATTGGGGTAGCTTGATGTGCTGGCGTCTGTACATAACCGCAAACGTACTATCCAGGATCTAAATAAGAACATGACAATTACAATAAGGACGTTCTTTGTAACTTTATATGATAAGTAATGGAATCAGGCGTTACTTTGCGGAAATACACAACATTCAATATATAAAATTACTATGTAGTGTTAATTCCGTTAATTGTCAACTAAATAAAGTCAGGATACCAGCAATATGCACCGCCTTCCCGCCCACAAAACATATGCACATGCAAGAACAATATAAAAATGCAAATTACATGCGCCGGTAGGATACCCAACAAAACTAATTGAATATTTTCATTTTCCCCATCGCGTTATACGGCGACATCGTGTATTTGATATACCTGTTTCCACTTTAAATATAACAGTTGAGAGGACTATCTCACACGTATTGCAAGGCTTTATAACGAACTGTCTAAATCAACTAACAATAAGGTAGATATTTTCTCCATGACTTTTTTAACATACAGGCAGTTTCTTTTAAATAATGTCATGTTTAATTTAATTTAATAGTTGTTTTTTTTCTTTATCAGTTTAAGTACCTAACGTTGTAGGTTATTGTTTGTGAATCCCAAATTTAAATGTTATCAAAATCAATACCATGCATACCTGTAAGTTGGGTAGTTACTACATAAGTGCTATATTATTAGTGTAATATGTATTGTTTCCATGTAATTATTCTGTTGGTGTGCTAAATAAATAAATAAATAAATGTGTTGCAGTCCTACACGGACCATTCTCAAGGGATGTTAACTCGTCGACTGGCTTTCCCGGCTTGATTAAACCGACAATTAGCGGAATTAACACTACATATTAATTTTATATTTTAACGTTATATGATTGAGACAATAACTGACACTTCAGCTATAACACGAGATCCAACAACAAATTTTCTTCGTTTATGTGTTATTAGCTATAATTTTTTTTTTTTGAATTAATTATCAAAGGTAATTACAAAATATGGCCGCAGGTACTTTTTATTTGATGGTTGACCAATTGAGCATACATACGTTCTTAACAGAAATAAGTCTCGTATTGCGACATTTAATAGAAATGTTCAAATCTATAGCAAAAATTTTGTAATGTATTATTAAATAATCAAATATTTTGCAGGCTTCATAGCCTTCACATTGGTAGTCACAGAGATTACAACTTCTAATACATAAAAGATTGCAATAAGTCTTTGGGGAAGATAGTAAAACACGTTTTAATTTTAGTAATATTAAAATATGAGATCTCAAAGACTACTTTCTACAAACATGATAGTAAGCTCAGTAAAATAACAACTAATGACTCCATTCAACTTAGAAAATGTAATACTTTTTTTTTAATTCGGTCTACATAATGCTTATAAAAATAATAAATAATGTTTAATATTTTTCAAACATCAACTACTAACTAAAACGCTTCTATTTCGTTAGTAGTTTACGCGTCATATATATTAAGAACAAAAGCAATTATATTTTGACCCATCTTTTTATGTTTTCTGTATCACTGTAAATAATTACTGGATACTTTTATGAAACCTAGAATAGACTTCAGGAAACCAATAATTATTAGCGACCATATTTGAGTGGAACCCAACACTAACCTAGTTTAGATTTTAAATAAAAGCATGAACGTAGATTTAGTGTCGTAAGATCTCGTACTATAACAACAAAAGGTGCGTGATAATATTGTCGTACTGCTAATGCTACTATGTATTATGTATATTTCTCTAAACCCATTGTTATTTCCCAACACTCCGCCAGTTCCCCCCAACTGCTTAGCTACGCGTATTTCTAAATTATACATGCCAATCACGGTGAACTTCACGCACTTACTCAAATTTTCTTAACTATTTGTTGTTTTAAGCAATACTTTAGAAAACGTCCGAGTGACACAGTTGTTTGAGAACATTGCTCAACAATATTATGAACACCTCTGATTAATTGGCCAAATCTTTAGCTATATATTAAGAAATACGCGCAATTAAATGAGACTAGATCTATTATTCAAAGTACCTTATCGCTATATATTACAATAACTTAACATTCATAAATTAAAAGCCTCACATTTAAACATAATAACTATATCCCTTTAAAAGGCAGTGGGTACGATTCTAATTGTTCGATATTGAAGTTTATTACAAGGTTCTAAAGATCAAAACGTGGTGGCTACTATATTGCCACTAGCTTTAAGTGTTAAAACGGTTTAAAAGTTGTGTATTGATTATTGAAATTAAGATATTACGATCACTCATTTGTACTTTGTGAAAGAACAATTTTATACAATTTATTTTCCATTTCTTCTCTTAACAGCCATCCCCAATTCCAACTTCCCAATTAAGTAGGAAGTATTCCTCACCGCTAAAATCCTGGCAGAAATTGCCTGGATTCCTGACAAAATTGTAGTATTGTTTTCTTTTTCACACGTATGGGTGGAGACCGAAACAATCTCGGCGGTAAGGTAAAACAAGGCTTAATACAATAACCAATATAAGATCTTCTTATACATGAACGAAATGCTTGCCATTCACGCCGCAGGTCGTGGGTTCGATTCCCACCCAGGACAAATATTTGTGTGCATGAACATGTCCGTTTGTATGGGTGTAATTATCTATATAAGTATGTGTTTACAAAAGAAAAGTAGTATATGAAGTCTCAATTATCTGGTTTCCATAGTACTTAGTTTGGGACCAGTTGGCCGTGTGTGAAAAGTGTCCCGGGGTATATTTTTCTAGGGTATCCATATTTCGGAGTCTATAGGAAACATAGACACAAATATCGATTTTATACGTATAGATCTATAATATTCGATACATACACGTGTCCATAAGTGTAGTAAAAGCTTTATTTATTTTTCCTGCGAACAAGGTCGACAGTATTGGGGAAATATTATATCTATTATTATGCAAATGTGAGGCCTTGATTAGTTTCCACGCGCAATAAGTCGTATTAATGAGATTCAATTAAGGTAATATAATGGCGTTTTATCGGTTTCAGCAACTATTTATTGAGAGGCGGCGACTATATATTTGTATTACTTTTATAAAATATATAATTAATATATATCGTTACGTATGTATGTGCGGCAGGTGTAAAAAAGCTTTCATTACACGTGTCAGCTAGAAAAATGTAAGTATGTCAATTAGTGATCACATTTTTCAACTGACAAAATTTGACGTAGGTACTTATCATTTTCTGAGCTGACCAAACTTGACGTAAAGATTTCTAACAAATTTGGAGTGTAATTTTCTGAACAGATCAAATTTGACGTAAATTTTTCTGAACTGACCAAATTCGACATACAATTTTCTGGCCTGGCCAATTTCAACGTAAGATTTCTGAACTGACAGGGGTCATGAAAACATTCTAACAGATATCGCTCATTAATTAAAATGATACGTATTCTTCAAGTATAATGACCATCATTCTGACGAACACAAACTAGACATATATTTTATATTATTCCATTTCCTTCCAGCACATTTCTTATTTTTTAAACAAACTGACAATTCGTTTTAGTAACGTGTACGAGGAAAATAAACGCAATAATGGAGCTTGTCTACTAATTATGCTCTAGGCAATATCAATTAACTATGGTAATGGCAGATGATGAAAATTCCTTGTCTCTTTTCTATACAAGCTGTAACATAAATAGTGGAGGAACAAAATCGCTATGTGAAATACGAAAAAAATTTTTTGTGGCTCCCCATACAAAATAGATCAGCTGATCGTTCCATGTATGGGAAGTGGTGGATTAAGGCATGTTAATGGCATCTACAGTGTTCAGTTTTTCAGACAAATAAAGCTCATTACGTTATGTTTAAAATATTTATGGTCACCCAAAGAGCAATGGAGAGGGCTATGCTCGGAGTATCCCTGCGCGATCGAATCAAAAACGTCGAAATCCACAGGCGAACTAAAGTGGCCGGCATAGCACAAAGAATTGCCAAACTAAAGTGGCAGTGGGCGGGGCACATAGCTCGTAGAGCCGACGGCGGCTGGGGCAGAAAGGTTCTGGAGTAGCGACCAGGAACCGGACGACGCAGTGTGGGCAGGCCCCCTACGAGGTGGACCGACGATCTTGTGCGGGTTCGGGAAGCCGCTAGATGCGGGCAGCGCAGGACCGGCTATTGTGAAGGTCCTTGGGGGAGGCCTTTGTCCAGCAGTAGACGTCTTTCGGCTGATATAATGATGATGAAACTATGTTTGTTACAGCTTGTATAATAGAAAGTGACATCATGACATTTAAATATCCAAAATAGATTTGCAACTAGTGTGAGAAATTTTAATTTACTTGTAATTTGTATTTAGATTCGATCAGGTACTATAGGCGTACAAAGTTGTTATGTTACTCTAGAAACAATTCAACAAAATTATCATACATCAACATACATCATAATATTGCTCATCTAAATAAATATTATTTTCATTCACACTACTATATTCACTCACAATATTTATACAAGTTGATAGACAGGACTATTATATGAATATATTATAAGACAAAAACTTATTAACCGTTAAATAAACTGTTTACTATACCACATTAATTTCAACCGTATGCCTTTGAAATAAGGTCCATTAAACAATGAAAACTATACCAAAGCCTGGTTAAAGGTAATAGCCCACTTACACTCAGCTCGAACACCGCCCCCACCCTCCACCGCTCTTAAAACAGTACTACCGAGCAGTCTGCTGGCGGGACGCTCGCTGACAAAGAGCTGTCTTCTAATTTATGTTGTCAATATAAACTAAATCGCAAAGCCACGACTTAAGGTCCATATTTGAATGCAAGTAATCGAATGTCTAAATACTCGAACGTTCATAATATCGAATGGTTAATAAATAAAATATTCGCTACTAGAAAAGTAGGTTAAGTTAGAACTGTGACCATACATTGAGAATCAAATAGTGATAACGCTAAAAGACACATTCGATTAAATGTTTAATTTATTAACCATTCGATATTATGAACATTCGAGTATTTATACATTCGATTTGGCATTCGATTTGGCATAGTACACCCATTGGAATGATATCCTATTAGTCGGGTGGTAGCAGAGTCGTGTAAATGAGCTATGACCTTAAGAGTCATAGTGTAAGGAGGTTTGATTATGCTATTTCGTACATTTAACAATTTAACTTTCGACTACTTTCAACATCATAAAATTACAGTGAAGAAAATTACAAATTCACATCTAAATGAATAATTAATATTGCTATTTGCGTTATTTATTAAAAAACTAACTTTGTCGCGTGATATGGTGTTATTATTATTAGTGAGCAATCAATAATCATGATAATAAATGTGAAAGCGTTAATTTCGAGGAATTATTAAAATAGAACTAACCTTTTGATTCTGACAACAATTTTTGTTTTTTTAATAATTTGATGGTGTTTAATGATTTTTTTTACAATATATTTGTATATGTATGTCTTTACGAAATAGATAAATTCCGTATGGAACACTTTTGGAACGAAGTTCCTTATCGCGCGTTGTGAAAGGAGGCTAGACGGAAAAAAATCTTACGAAATGTCTCTCTCTCTCTCTCTCTCTCTTATAGAAAGCAAGCCAGATTTTCATTTCTATTTCGCATTGAACAGTGTGGTGTCGCGACGATTATACAGGTTTTTTGTACATAATAAATATTAAGAAATAACTTCGTTCCATCCGGGTGTCCCTTGACACCTCTCAAGTTTTTTATACTAAGCGTTTCAAACTGCCGGCTAGAAGATATGTACATATTAAAATAATATTTTACCACATTTTTTTAGGTTTTAATACGCTCAAAAACACGCCTTGAATAGAATAAAGTCGCATATATCTTGGAAATGGAGACCGTGGTTATGCGGCCAAATTACAATTTCTCAAGCATTCTTAAGTACGTATATCGAATATATAATCCATATAATAATATTCGAACGTATATAGAACGTATATAATATTTGAATTGGGTAAAAGGAACAAGATGTTTTAAAAGTTCTGCTTGTAGATAAGCTTGCCGTTTTTTATATTGTCTTTTGAAAATGCTTTTAATGAAAATAAAGCTTTAATTCGCGTCAGATCTGGGTTATTTTTTAATCTTTCTAATAACTAATCATTATTATAACTTTCAATTTGAACCCTCGAATGACTTTGGAATAGTGAACAGATTTTTCAAATACCACCGAATTCTTTGATATAACGTTAAATCTAACTAATTTGCAGTAAAGTTCCTGATAATTTAGTTACTTTCGTGAATTATATAATCACTTGAATTAATATTATTTTAAATAACAATGAATACACATAGGGATTTGGGTAAAATAATTTGAGTTATTCTGAAATTGTTATTATTAGATCACAGTAAACAGTAAATGGAAACATATCCCTTCAACTGGCGATGTTCCAATATATGTCATACATCACGGTTTTACTGCTGTGTCTGGGATGGGACGAATTGATTATGTTAAGCGTTTATTTAGAGAATCAACGAATTTAATTTTTTTTTTCAGAATTTCTATATAAATGATAGGCAACGTTTTTGGAAATTGTATATTAAGCGCTCTACCATTGACAACAACCGGGACCGACCATTTGTGGTCTGAATGCTCGCCTACGACTTTTATTGATATTGGTTTGTCCGCGTAGATGCTTGCCCGCTCGCCACTGTAGCCTACTACTAAATTGTACCATAAATAATATAAATTGGTTCAACCTAACGTGAGGCATGGAAAATTCAACACAATAGAGCTTACTCATGTGATGAACACACGAACTAACAAGTTTCCAGTAATAAATACAAGTAAATTTCTAATCCAGGTTGCCGACACATGTGAATACGCCCTTATAAGTATTAATTACAAAAATAATATATTCTTCATTACATTATTCTGTGAGATTTCGCCATTTCTTCGAAGTGATAGTAACAATATCTAATATTAACTTTTGTTAAAATAAATGCGTTCGTCTTACGACTAGTTAAAGCGAATAGTAGTAAACGCCAAGAATTTTTTAATTTTCAAATCATAAAGATATTAGTAATATTATTGACAAGAGTTTAAGACTAATATCTTAGAATATATTCCTGTAGAAGCAATCCGCACATCCATGTGGACGAACAAACTTATGGCCCTCGGGAATATTATAGGTTTACGGTTCTCAGGAATATTATAGATTTACGGATCTCGGGAATATTATAGATTTACGGCCCTCTGGAATATTATAGGTTTACGGCCCTCGCGAATATTATAGGTTTACGGCCCTCGCGAATATTATATGTTTACGCTATTTGAATGCGCACGCATACAAATATTACCTGTTTAAATGTCGTATATTACTGTACTGAATTGTTATTGTACTGGGATTTATTCTAAGATTGACATTTAAAAATTATCGCCATAGAATGGAGGATAAGTCCACTTGATCTTAAACTAAATTCTGGGTGAAAACTAGCTGCGTAAGTCTATAGTGTCACAGTGCTGCCCCCACACGGCACACGCTCGAGGAGCACACAAAAAGTTCAATAAATGGTGTTCTTCTAGGGCTATTTAGGGACAATTCAGACTGGTGCAGAGTTGAAGCGTCAATTTGAAACTTAACATAGCAAATTCACCCTTATGTCCACAAGATAGTACAGATTTCCTCTAAGATTAAAAAGACATGCGAATTAGCGCGCTATCGGCAGAATTCACGCTTCGGAGCGCCGCCCGCTGCGCCCCTCGGCCGTCGCCCGGGCACTGCCTGTGCTCTCAGCGGGGCCACTCTGCGCTAGTACGAAGTTGCCCTTAGAAAGTGTTTGGTCTCCGAAAACGTAACGAGAGGCATTTCATAACGTAACACGGTATTGGTTTATAAATAGTTTCAAAGTGAACACGTATACTTTGACAGTGTGTAGATGTACATCCAAGTTTTATTCTTGCTGTATGGATCGAGTCACGTAAACTAGAATTCTGGACAAGCTAATGGATCTCCAAGTGCTATAATTTCCCTATTCTTTCCTTCTTATACCTACAATATTTATGGTCAAAGTCAAGGTGTTATAAACTGCGGGTACTTAACAATCTCTTATAAGCATTGACGTTTTTTTTTCTGAATACCTAACTTGAATATGGCATGAAGTTTTAACACAACAAAGAACACACTTGGGATCTGTTATCGTAAGGTAACAACAGTAAATACCCATGAATTATACGGATTCTACGTATGAGCACGTTAAGAGTACGTGCACGTTAAAAGTACGTACACATTTTTCGATCATGTACGTTCATGTCAACACCGCTAAATCGTGTGGACTATCATCTATTGTGACCTAAGATTATTGCAGGAAATATTTTATCCTTAGTAAGACTTTAAACTTAAACAGGAGCAACTATTAAGTAATTAAAAACACAATGGGAATTCAAATGTTTCAGATCTCATACAAATCGTTTTCTATTTCTATAATATACACAAAAAGACAAATGAACTTTGCATAGGGTACGTACGCAGCTAGCAAGTTATAATCAAAAGACGAATCAAAATAACTGGCAACACCAGTAAACATTGAATACACAAAAATCAGTCACAAATTGTCAAATTCCATACAAGCGCCGAATGAATCTGACAAATTAAAATAACTTAAGCAACTTAATACGAAATAAATACTGTAAGTACTATGAATATAGTATGCAGTGGCTCGCAGGCCGACTAAGGACTTTGGTGCAAGTTCTCCCCTCGCAGTGCGCAATATGGCCTCCGGTTCGATTCCCCGTTGAGTGTGGACTAGCATGACATTCGTTGCGCTCCGGCTCCAGCTCCCGCTCGCTCGCGTACACCTGCAAGCGTTATGTGCTGCACTTACTTCAATGAACTACTAGGTTTCATGATAATAAAATTATATTACTAAAACATATAAAAATATGCCATAGTCAATCTGGACCAAATTTTATCAATCCTTATTAAAGTGGTAATTTTCCTACACTTTTTGCTATTCTATATTATCAAAATCTGCATTTAGTGAATTCTTGGACAGTGCAAATCGTCCTTGGTGTCAGCAATGGAATAATTTCGATCTCGGTATCTTGAAAACTTTGCAGCGGGAATAATTTTATCGCCTCGAGTTCGATCAAAGCTTTTGATTGGGCTATTATGTCCAGCCAGATTCAATAATCTAGAAATAAATCAGCACACATTTTACCGATAGGGTAACCCTGGCAATATAACTTAGTTATTTCTGAAAAAAAAGAATAATCTCTAACTTGAAAAACTTGAGCTTCACCAGAACGTCTGCATAAGATTCATATTTGGTCGTCGCAAATATGATCATATCACTGAATTTCGTAACAAGCTCAAGTGGCTACCCAATCGCTCTCGCCGAAATGCCCATATTACTCATCACTATTGACGAAAAGTTGACTTGGAATACACATCTAAAGAATATAATCCAAAAAGCCAAAATGGCTATATGGATTTGTTGTCGAATGGCTGGAGCAAGATGGGGCCTAAAACCCAAGATTGCACTTTGGCTATATACCGCTGTGGTGAGGCCAATCATAACATATGCCTCCGCGGTATGGTACAATAAAACAGCACAAAAGACAACACAAACTAAATTAAACAGCCTACAACGAATGCCTTGCTTATTAGCAACCGGCGAACTCTCTACAACGCCGGGTGAAGCTCTATATGCATTATTAAGTCTAACTCCACTAAACTTGTTTTTGAAAAAAGAGGCACAATCATGCATATACAGTTTATGCACACAATCGAACCCAAAGTGGCAAACTAGAGCCCTAAACTCATTTAAAGAGTCAGTCTTCGAAACTAAATCTCTGAAAATGCCCTCAGATAACATGCAAACAGAGATAAACTTTACAAAATTGTATACCGTGGACATATCAGACAGAGAAGAATGGCTAAGCGGTCAAATGTCCCACAAAATTGGCAGTCACATTAGGTTTACAGATGGCTCAAAGAAAGGCCATAATGTAGGATGTGGCATTTACGGACAACTGCCCAAACACAGGAGTAGCGTCAACCTGGGTAAAGCGGCCACCATATTCCAGGCTGAACTTTTCGCCATTAACAGATGTGTGGAAATGAACCTGGACAGAAAACTAAAGCAACAAAACATCTACATTAACTCAGACAGTCAAGCGACGCTTTTAGCGCTGGACTCTTTTGAATCCAACTCAAAACAAGTACAGTGCTGCAAAGAAAATCTGAATTCCCTGGTTCAATCCAACAGAGTCACACTCAGATGGGTACCGGGGCACTCATAGATGTATAGATAGATGGGAATGAGAAGGCAGATGAACTTGCGAGACATGGAGCCGTTAACCCTCGAAACGGACCCGAACCATTTTGTGGTATTACCAAGCAAAAGGCCTACTCTATCTTAAACGATCAATGCACCTCAGCAGCCATGGAACTATGGAAATCCTCAGCTGGATCTTAACACTCAAAGTAACTCGAATTCTCACCGGACACTGCAAGCTGAATAAGCACATGTTCAACCTAAAGTTGGCCGACAGCACAATTTGCAGATTCTGCCAAGAATCAGAGGAAACTGCTTCGCATATTCTGTGCTCGTGCGGGCCGCTAGTGCGTTGTAGAAGTATCCACCTAGGACAGCATATTATGCAACCGGAAGAGATACAAACACTCACTGCTCAATCAATCTGGGAGTTTTTGGAAGCTGTAGGATTGAGCAGTGAACTTTGACAAAGTCAACGAGCTCTGCTACAATAGATCAGTAATGGTCTAGGTAGCAAGATGCCATCAAGCCCCAAACAATTAAATGCCCATATTCTCTCACTTCTATACAATGTTCTGTTTACTCCTTCAACTCCCTCTTATCTCAAAGGAAGATTTTCATTCCTCTATGAATCACATTCAAAAATTCTGAGTTCAACGAATAATTAAAAATTGACAATGCCTGCACATTCCACAATCTCTCTGGACAAATCGTTAGCTGTGCAAGGTTTTATATATACCTGTAATTAAATGCAGTAGTAAAATAAATGCAGTGGAAATGAGAGCTCTGAGAAGTATGTGTGGTGTGACTTTGAGAGACAGAATTCGAAATACTGATGTAAGAGAGCGTTGTGGTGTGAAAGAGGAATGATGAGATGGTTTGGCCATTTAGAAAGGATGAATGAAAGAAGATTGACCAAAGAAGTATACCTGGCTTGTGTGAATGGAACAACCGGAAGGGGAAGACCTCGTCGAGCGTTCTCTGACCAAATCGGAGACGTTCTCAAGAAAGGACAGGTCAGAAGTACCCTAAACCGGCGAGCAGGTATGAAGAATATAATGACAGTAATCGAAGCAAAAGACGTGTGCAAAGATCGTGACAAATGGAAGTCCGTTGTCTCTGCCTACCCCTCTGGGAAACAGGCGTGAGTCTATGTATGTATGTATATGTATGTATGTTTACCTGTATATCGCTGTGCCCCGTTCACCAGTAGGTGTGCAGACGCAAGCAGTCGGCCGCCAAGTCTGCCAACAACGCCCTCCGTTTGGGCAGCAGGGTAATCCCAGCGACCCGTCGCGGACGTTTCTCTGCCAACTCGGAGGCGGCGGCCACCTTGCCTCCCCGCGCTTCCAGCACCAGCAGCGCCGCCCGACCTCTCACCGAGCGCGTGCACACCACGCGCCGAGTGCCGCCTTCGTTCTCCAGCGCCACGCCGCCGTAGCCGCCGCGACCTGCAGTAACCATATTCACTTGTTATTGAACTTAAATTTCTATATTTTGAGGGGAGAAGGCTGGTGAATGACGAGAATGTCACGGACAGTGTGATAGGGCGAGGCGAATGGAAGTTGGGGTGAGATATAGTTAGTGAAGATATAAAGAGAGAGTGTTACCTTTCGTATATTACTGTAGGGGCATGAGAGAGGGCGCGCGCACATTGTCTGTCTCTCTTTCTGTCATAGCCAGTACATTTTCATTCATTTCGTATCTAAGTTTTACTTCAGAAGTAGTATCAATCAATCATTTATTTATTTGCTAGAATGTGGTTACAATAGCAGGTAGTAATACATAGAATACAGAATCCAACATATTCTGCCGCTTAGGGCGTGCAAATTTAGTAACAATACAATAACATAACAATAAAACATTTACATTATTAATATTATATTTGAAATGTCCTGTCTTCTAAGAAGTATCTAAAGCATAGCACTTTTTTTATTTAGTTCTCGACGTTCATAGTTAGATCTTGTCTCTAAAATTCAGAATATTTATTTTACAAGTTATTACTTTGTAAAAAATAAAATAGTTTGGCGGAAACCACGTTTCGACATGAGCTGGAACGTGCACAAAGCTACACCTTAAATTCAATGTCTACAATGTGATACTGCCAAAAACAGGTTTAAGAGAATATCAAAATGCTAGTAATAATTATCAATTAATTTCATCTTACGCTTAAAGAAACTAGAGACTATTAGCCGTGAGGTTTCCAGCTCAGAAAGAAGAACAGAGGTACCATATCATCCCGTGGGTGGCATAAAAGGCGACTTAGGGGTAATGCACGTAGTCGGGCAGCAGCGCCACTTGTGTAGTACTTACTTATCGTATATGCAGTGGTTACCCTTATGTTCAAGCCGCCCAGTATACCTCTGACATGGTTTAACGACTGTTGTCTAATGACTACAACCGGTACCGACAGCTTAACGTGCCCTCCGAAGCACGGAGCCGCTCAGAAATTAAAAGACTTTGGTGATAACCCATCTATGGCTGATCCTTGTTACTTAAGCTCGCCGATCACTTGTGGGCCGGTGAGAGGATCTACATAGCTATGAGGGACTGTGTACTAGCTAACACCCATTGGTCGCCATCTCGAAATCCAAGCGCGATGACTATGGCAAACCCCTTCAAATGGCAAAGTTATAGAAACCATTAGCGGAGGCCTATGTCCAGCAGTGGACAGTATCAGGCTAAGGAAGGTCAAAGCCAATGAATGCGGACCTTTAGGCACCGGCGCGTACACGTTCTTGAGATTGCCTTCGATGTCGTAGACCCGCACGGCCACGTCCGCTATGATCAGCATGTCCTCCGACAGCGCCAAGCCCCCCACTAGGCCCAACTCACCATTACCTATCTGAAACATACAGGTAAACTATAGTTTGGTGTTCCTATTTTAATTTCATTTATTAAATCGTTAACAATATACATTGTGTCCAAAATACAATTCACTTATACGTAGCAATTTTCAATTACATAAATACAATAAACAATATCAGAAACAGTCAAAAATATTGAATAATAAAATAACATTAAATAAAATAAAACTCACTAATCTACAACACACAGAACTTTAGCAATAAAATTAACCAGAGCAATTAATAACTTAATAGGATCTGATACATTTATTATTATTTGAATTTGTCAACTCTGATACTGAATAGAAACAATTTTCATTCAAGAATGTAAATTGTTTTTTCGCTATTTAAAACCTTAGTTTTAAATAGCGAATAATTGTAAATTATTGATTTTAAATTAGTAGGTAACCTGTTAAAAAATTCTATAGCTTGGTATTGAGCAGAATATTTAGCAATATTAAATTTTGGGACCATTTCATTTTTATGACTTTTCGTCGTGTGCACTCTCTAAGCTCTCTTTCATTCGAAGATTCATATTCATGGATATATTTGGAAAATGGCTTAAAAAACTAGTAAATAGAGACAAGGGACCGTTAGAATGCCTAATTTTTTTTAATGCACTCTACATGATTCCTACTGAGGTATTTTTACTATGGTTCTTATCGCACGTTCTTGCGGTACGATGGCTCTTTGTGAGTTATAACTATAACTATTCCCCCAGAACATGATACTGTACCTTAATCTAGATTCAACAAGAGCATTCTAAACAGCCTTCAAATGCTTTTTATCTATTTCATCCCTGAGACTCCTGAGTGCATAACAAGCCGAAGACAAAGTTGATTTAATTTTGATTATTTCCAATTTAATAATGAGTCTATACGAATGCCAAGGAAGGTTACAATGTTTACTAAATTAATCTTGTCACATCTCAAATAAATATCCATGTCATCTTTGTTACGAAAAGTTGTCTTAAAAAGTAATATGTTAGTTTTGTTAATGTTAATAATTAAATTATTTGCCTCAAACCATTCGTCAAGGTAAAGTAAACATTTATTTACATTTGTTGTCAATTGTTTTAAGTGAGGTGCTTCTATAACTACGTTTGTATCATCTGCATATAATACAAGTCTTCCTCCAGGTAAGAGTTTGTTAATGAAGTTAATTAAGTCATTCGTAAAAATTATATACAAGATTGGACCCAATATTGATCCTTGAGGTACACCGCGGTTGTTGTATGTTTATCACTTTGGACTTATAAATAATTTCTTGATTCTTTTCGTCAATTTCTCTGATTTCTACGTACATTTTTCTATTACTTAAGTATGATGTCATGAGTTCTAAGATTTTACCTCTTATTCCATTATGGTTTTTCTATAAGTAGTTCGTGACCTATCGTGTCAAAAGCAGAACTTAAATCAATAAACAAACGCTTAAAGCTACTTTTAATTTATTATTCAATTTATTAATAATGTCATTTACTAGAGTATTTATAGCTTTTAGAGTACCTACACCTTTCTGGTAGCCAAACTGTCTAGGATGTATTATTTTGTTTAGATTTAAATGAGTCATTGATATACTTTTGATAATTTTCTCAAATAATTTAGACAAAGTAGGTAACAAAGATATAGGTCTGTAATTTTTAGGATCACTCTTATCGCCTTTTTTGTGTATTGGACCACTTTAGCCAGTTTAAATTGGTCAGGGAACACAACTTCTCCAATACATTGGTTAAAGAAACTTGAAAGTTGCTGACTACCCTATATTGTCTTTTATTACAGAGATGGGTAATTCATCATAGCCGCTTGATATCTTGTTAGCCTATATTATATATTAATAATAATAACATCCTCCTAACCAAATTTCGGCTACGGTGGCCTGTCTCAATGGAACATGGGCAAGTGCAAACTCAGGGGCACTTTCTATTCCATCACCCTTATGATCAGATTGAACGACTAGTGACATGACCTGAAAGAAGTCAGTTACAGTTACGGCTTTACGTGATCTCCGAGGTACGGGGTTGTTATATCGCCATCTTCGAGACTTCGAGCTGATACTGAGAATTTTTATTTAACAGAAATTTCCTAATCTTAACGTTATTTCTGTCGTCGTCTGTCGAATATAGAGCGGATATTCTAGTCGATGGCCAGGTAACGTTTATTGTGTAATATTTATTGTCAGCCGCGGGGAAACTGTTGCGCGAGAGTTCTTTCACTGGTAGTAAGTAATTTTATAATTTATATTTTTTTTTATAATTTATGTAAATATGGTGGCAACTTTATTAACCTACAGCAATGTAATATCTCGGGATAATAATATATCGGGACAATGTCACACAGATCATCCTAGCCCCAAACTAAGCAAAGCTTGTACTATGGGTACCAGGCGACGATATACATACTTATATACATAGAAAACATCCATGACTCAGAAACAAATATTCGTGCTCATCACACAAATATTTGCACTTACCGGGATTCGAACCCAGGACCACCAGCTTCGTAGGCAGGAGCACTACCAACTAGGCTACGGTGACCGTCATACGGTAACCAGTTAACGGGTTAAGTAAACCAGACATCATTGAGGATAAACTTGGACACCACAGATAAGTTGACGTACTTTTCTATTGATAGTTCTGTTGGAGATAACATATCGTTGTAGTGGCAGCATTCTGTTTCAATAGTAATCTGTCACATTAGGCGTGTTTGATTTTGATGGTTGTTAATCCGTTGAACTAAATAAAACCGTCTGAAGTGTAAGGTTTGTTGTTACGGGTCAAACCCAATAACTTGTTCCTGATTCGGTAAGCTTCAATTACTCTAAGTGCACAATGAGCCTGGCTAATGTTTTATTCTGGGTATGCGAAAGTAATCTAGAAGAAAATACAAGAACATCTGAATTTTTACTTTTTTTATATTCCCAAAGACAGCTGAGATAATAGCAATCAAAGTACGCATTTTCGAGCGATATTATTTCAAACCGCAAGCGGCGTTTGATCGCGCTGTGACGTCACGTGTCCCCTCACGCAGCGCGCCGGCCGCTTTGCGAGTACAAATCTAGGTACTATTCATTTAATCACCGCTGCTGGTGGCTCGTACTTGCGATTTTATTACGAGAAAATTATTAGAAAATGCTGTGCAGTGCCCAAGAGTTTTAATTCAAATGTTAACGCACCCAAAAAGTGTTTTTTTTAGTATACCTAAAAATCCTCTGATAAGGAAGAAATAGATGAACGCAATACGCAGACAGGATTCAATAGGACTGAAAACTATTGCATTTTGTTATGAATATTATTTTGATGTCAATAACTATTCTATTTATACTTTTCTCATAAATCACTACGTTATCTATTGGTGCATTTTATAATCAACTTCTGACAAAGGTAGATAAACTTTAAGTTTACCTACCTTTGTCATTTAAGGATTTTACAAATTAATCTTATAACGAATAGTTTATTGATTCTTCTAAATAAGAGACATTTTGTTACTATCTATCAGGAACCTTGACATTAGGATGTTATAATAAATATATAAACCAACCATGTCGTATTTTTTTAATGAGAATAGGTGAATGTTACCTAACCTAATACTGACCTACTACTGACAGTGGTATTAATCTACAGCAGTTAGCGTGCCGCTGAGTATAGTACTTACCTGCGTACGTAAGTATACTTGGAGATGGTGTACAAAATATTACAAACATTTTGCTAGAAATATAATAGTACCGGCCCTCATTTTATCCTAAATACTAGACATATCGTTAACACTTTTGAAGATTTACACTGATTAAGTTTATCCTCTGCCGTTTGGTCTTATTTTAGTCGTCTATAAAGGCATTAAAATTTGGAATTATATATAAATATAAAAATGTACCTACTTATATTTTTATTTTATATAAGTTTATTTAGTTCTTTATTAGATTTAATAAAAAAGGTACTGAAAACAAAAAAATAAGTAAGTAACTAAGTCGAGAGCATTATTGGTAGATTAAAACTTTGGATTCTTGACGCCGCATGCTAAAGTCAATCAAAGTTTGTCAGTCGTGTAAGGAAATCTTCCTCCCATGTAACCCTCTTCCAGGGTGCAGATATATGTAACTCACAAGGTATTTAACAGGTTGGTGTAATACAATAATAACAAATTAATAAATAAAGCTATGATACAAGTACAGCGCGCGCGTCTTCACTTCAATATTTCATATAGCGCGGGGCACAAGCGCACGGAGCGACCGGCACCGAGCCGACAGCTGACGTCACGCGTCGAGCGCGCGATATCTTGGAAATTTAAAAGTACTCAAAACTTCTCACAGTCATAACTTCCGTAATACTGCATTGATTTACGTGAAATAAATAATAATCTAATGTACGTAATTTAATCTTTATTGTTAAGTAGCTTTTAGTGCAATATTCGCATGTGTTGGTCACCCTCATTAAACACTTGACGTATCAGCTACTGGTATTCAGATATTTCGCTTACAACAGGCATCGCAAAATGTAGCAATCATAAAAATACCTAGTACAATTGTCCAATTAATATATATATATATTTTTTTTTATTCAGTTCTCATCCAAATAAGCCGGCTTCGCGTATGCCCGCCCAAAGTATTTTCACAGACAAATTTCCCATATAAATAGTATCGCCTTGATATACAATCAATCACAAGCGCGAGCTAGCGCACCTCCAAGTGACACGAAGACAAGAAGGAGCATACGTCACTTGTCAATGTCAAACCCAACTGTCATTACATCTTATTTTCCCATCGATACGGAAGAATAGTATTATATGATAAAACTATATAGTAATTCAAGCATAGAGCGGACGCAATGTAACGAGATATCGCGGTTACCGCCTCGTACCAGCTTTAATAAATTGTCGGAGCGAATCATTCGAATTGGATTAAGCAAAGTATCATAACACTTCTTGATTTTCCTATTATTATGAAATACTCGTAGGTATATATTAGAGCAGAGATGACGGGCTGGTTGGCGTGGTTGGTAAATGCTTGCCTTTCACGCCGCAGGCCATGGGTTCGATTCCCACGCAGGACAGATATTTGTGTGTTGACTATATCTGTTTGTCCTGAGCTTGGGTGTAATTATCTATATAAGTATGTACATATTTACCAAAGAAACGCAGTATATGTAGTATATCAGTTATATTGTTTCTATAGTACAAGCTCTGTGTAGTTTGAATTTAATGACTGTGCATGGATAATGTCCCAGGATATTGTTCTCACGTCAACCGTCACGTAATCTGACTTCAATGGTCGGCCAGAGAATCGTGCGTAGTGTTGTCCCCTCTACTGCCAGCTGGTGGGAATGATACGCAGGTACCGTACCTCCCGCTCGATGTGCCCGTGGCAGTCGAACAGGAACACGCAGCGCGCGCCGTTGTCCGCCACGGCCACGCGCCGGGTCGCCACGTCGGCCGCCACGCACACGGGCTCCACCAGGCGCTCCGAGCTGATCGTGCGGAGCGTGGTGCCGTCTACTGTCACCTGCCACATCACATACTATTAATACAGACCATTTTTATAATGATTAATTAGATTCCTTTTTATAAAAAAATTGAGAGGTGTCAAGGGACACCCGGATGAAACGAAGTTATTTCTTATTATTTATTATGTACAAAAAACCTGTATACACTGAACAAAAATAATCGTCGCGACACCACACTGTTCAATGCGAGATAGAAATGAAAATATCTGGCTTGCTTTCTATAAGAGAGAGAGAGAGAGAGACAGACAGAGAAACATGCGCACGCCGCACAGCTAAAAAAAGTGTAGTGACAACTTTTCCCGTCTAGCCCCCTTTCATAACTTACTTACGATAAGGAACTTCTTTCCAAAAACAATGTCGCGAGAATAAAATTTTGTATCATAACAAAGATGCGATTTACACCTATAATCGAAACAAGTATATACGGTAAACACAAATAGTTAATAATGCCTATTACATGTCGCATCATACGAGGAGAGGTCAATATATTCGTGGAATGAAGGGGAATTGGGTTGAAATTAAACACTTAACTATTTTTCCTTTTTTATATATTCTCCCTTAACCTCTATACATTTTTGGTTCTATCAAATAATTTATTTATACCATCGAATGATTTATCTTTGATATCAAAATAGGCTGAAATTGCAGACTTGATTTTTTCATCGTTGCCAATTTATTCCACGGAACTTTTTTTTTCATCTTTGGGAACAAATAATATGCGCTGGGGGTCAAGTCTGGACTGTAAGGTGGGTGGTTTAATTTTTCGAATCCACATCGGTAAATGGCAACCGTTGCAACAAGGCACGTGTGGACGGGTGTGTTGTCGGGCAAAAGGAGCACACTTTTTGACAGCTTCCCTATTTCTTTTTTCCTTGATAGCTTCTTTCCTGTCCAGTAAAGAAGCGTAGCACTGTCCCGTTATACTCGTAGTTACATCACGATCTTAATAATCGATCAGTAAAATACTATCTGTATCCCAAAATACATTCGCCATGATTTTTCCGGACACTTTAAATTTCTTTGGAGGAGGTATGCCTTTTTTACGCTACCCAGGTTTTATCTCCAGTAACAATCTGGGCTACTACTCTGTCAAGAAAGTACTGGGAAAAGATCAATAATATACAAAATGTTTGTTATTCATACAAATTTATTTTATCACCTTCAAAATATGCTCCTTCAGAAACGATACACTTACGCCAACGAATAATCCATTCATCAAAAC
This sequence comes from Pseudoips prasinana, assembly GCA_951640165.1. Taxonomy (NCBI): domain Eukaryota; kingdom Metazoa; phylum Arthropoda; class Insecta; order Lepidoptera; family Nolidae; genus Pseudoips; species Pseudoips prasinana. The sequence goes on from OX621260.1 coordinate 25,479,987, forward strand.
ATTTTTTAAACGCTGCTTTCGGAATTGAGTTCAGTTCTCGCCGCGAATTCTCCTTTATGTCTTCTACCGATTGAAAACGGGTACCACGAAGTGGTAATTTGAGTTTAGGAAAAAGAAAGAAGTCAGCTGGAGCCATATCTGGTGAATATGGTGGTTGCTGGATGGTATTTGTTGAGTGTTTGGTCAAAAATTCGTTCACAATGATGGCCTTGTGTGAAGGCGCATTATCGTGGTGCAAAATCCAAGAATTTTCTTTCCACAAATCTGGCCTTTTTCGTCGAATTTGCTCTCTTAAACGCCGCATAACGCTCAAATAATATTCTTTATTTACCGTTCGACCTTCCGGTAAGAATTCAGAGTTCACAACACCGCGATAGTCAAAGAAAACAGTCAACATGACTTTGACTTTTGATCGACTTTGGCGTGGTTTTTTCGGTTTCGGTTCAGTTGGAAGGCGCCACTCCGAAGTTTGTTGACTAGTTTGCATCTCAAACTCGTAAACCCACGTCTCGTCACCAGTAACAATGCGTTTCATGAATGTTTGGTCGGAATTGACTCGTTCTACCATGTCCTCAGCGACTTTCATGCGATTGAGGTTTTGGAGAAAATTCAGATCTTTTGGGACTAGCCGAGCGGCAACTTGTTTCATACCCAAATGATTACTTAAAATGGTACGAATCGACTCGTGAGATACAGAAAGTTCAGCGAGGATTTTCAGTCACTATTTCCTTCACTTTTGCAATGTTAACTTCAGTTGCAGACGTTGATGGCCTACCAGAGCAAGGCAAATCTTTCATCACATCTCGACCGCTTTTGAACGCTTTGAACCACTCATAAGCACAGTTTTTGATAAAGTCGATTCACCGTAAGCTTCCTGTAACATTTTCAGTGACTCCGAACACGAAATTCCATTAGCGATGCAAAATTTAAGACAAACTCTTGTTCGATATTTTTGTCCATTATGAAATTCGCAATACACACTATATATGATATTACTAAAACCAACACTGTATTTAATATAAATAACAGATGCAACTCAAACTCCGCGCCCAAATGGAAAACAGTTGTGACAATCAACCAAAAACAGAAAAAAAAATGAATTTGGAACCATAAACAAATCATCCATTCCCGATACTTTTTGACTGAATGTATAACTTCTTCCTTACTCTCTTCACAGAGCTCCAAACACTGGCGAGAACACTCGAAACGCTTGCTTTTATGAAGTGGCGTGAGCATTCTTGGAACCTATCTTGCACTGACCTTAGTCAGCCCAAGATAATGATGTAGAATATTTAAATTATGTTGTTCTGTCGGATACTCCAACCATTGCTGCAAGCTGCTTCTTCTTCAGACGGGTATTTTCCAATACAAATTTTTCAACTTTTGCGACGATTTCCGGTGTGGTTACCTCAATTAGCCGTCCGGAGGAGGGGTCATCTTGAATGGACTCTTTTCCTTGTTTGAAAAGACCGTGTCATGGTTTTACCATGGGCAGAGTCCGCGTAAACTGCTAACAGCTTCTTGCCTGGTGAGTTTCTTGCAGTGTACAATTTTTTCCATACTCGCGGACTTCTTCCCGATTCACTTCTTTGCAGGTCGTTAACTCAAAAGTTAATGACCTGATTGGGTTTACACTTGGTGTAAACCCAATCAGTACTCATATATGCTCTTAATTAGGTGCTTAACACTTAGTGACTACCTGGACGAGTAAACCAAACCCCACCAATCCTTCCATTCCCCGAATTTATAGACCTCCCCTCGTACGAGAGCATCACAAGTGCTGTCGCCTGCGCCCGTATGGAGCAGCGCCAGCTCCCTGCGTCGAGGAGCGCGGGGCCCTGCGTGTTGGAGTTGGCCGTGGCCGTATTTACAGTTACGCTAAGTCATCCTAGACCGGAAACCCAACTTGAATCGCACCCATTAGTAGTATAACTCCCCATCATGCATCCCCTACAACTATGTAAAAGCGATAATTTATGACAATACAAAACAATTCCGATCGATTGGTTTATTCCTTTGCATTTAATTTAAAAGAGACCCCTAAAAGTTGTCCCGCAAAATGATCAAGCCCGAAACATATGAATTGATCTGTACCTAAATTTGCCTTCACAATCGCATGAAGCCGAAACACATATGCAGCTATGAATAAGTCTTTTTGGGAATATGTAAAGTCACTCGTCTACACAAATAAACTACAGACTTTGAACGACTAGGAAGTCAGCATTCATCGCGATATTAGCGTATACGAGCTCAGTTGTACCATAAAGATCCATATTTCCGAAATCATGTTTAAGCTATAATACTAATGGATTAAAAAATATTTTAAACAAAGCTAATACCATGAATTAAATTTATTTTTACGTGTTTTATTTCATTTCAAAAACCAAAACTGGAATAAATTGCAAATTTATATTAGAACCCTTAATATTTCCAATTACCGAGAAATATCTCATTCACTAACCTCCGTCAAAGTTCGCGTCCGCCAATTGACTGCAATAATACCTTCCGCGGTAACTGCTATCCCTGTACAACTCCTGCCCGCCAAACCTGAAATACAACAATATCATATCTTAGGAGAACTGCATCCCATGAACACACTGCCATCCCAAACTAGGCAACCAGACTACTGCTAAATATAATTGTATATTTCTCAATACATACATATTATATATACAAACACGGAACAAATAATCGTGCCCATCACACAAAGATTTGCCCTGGGTGGGTATCGAACCCTCATCTAACCTCTAGCTTAGCAGTCACTAACAATTAATAATAATAATATCCTATGACATTATTTATCAATCTTAAAATTGGAGTATCAGTTGACATTAAAACCAGAATTGCTAATGCAAATTCACTTCAAAAATTAGTAAAACTAATAAAATCATACATCTGAAGCATTGCTCTTTACGCTTGTGAAACTTGGACCCTAAGACAAAAACACAGGGAAAAGTTGGAAGTCTTTGAAATGTGGTGCTGGCATCGAATGGGGAAAGTGTCTTGGACAGAAAAGATCACCAATGAAGAGATATTAAAAAGAGTAGATGAAGAACGACGAATTTTAAAACACATAGAAACCAAAAGGGATAAGATGATAGGACGTCTAATCCGAAACAACCATTTTATCACAAATATAATAGAAGGGAAGATAGACGCAAGAAGAAAGAGAAAAAAGTTTACTGATCAACTTAAAGAAAAAATACAAATGGACAGTTATCAAGAAGTAAGAGAGATGGCTCTACAACGGGATACGTGGAGAATGCTACACAGACAAGCGCCAAGCACTTAAATTTTGGATGGATGGATTCTATCTAATAAAGTCTAACTAATAAAGTTCGATACCGTTTTGGTGTCATTTGGTTTCATTTGTAGTATCATCAACGCGCGGCGCATTATTCTGTTATTGGTTTACCGGGCGTTGCGTACATGGTTTATTAACTTGAGAGGGTAAAAAATTGTTGAAATAGGTTCGCGTTGCACGTGGGATTGTTTGTATTGGTTAATTTAGTAGAGGCACGATTAGAATTGTGACATTGATTTTATTTACGGAGACGGTTTTAAATAATCGATAATATGTGAGAGTGACATTTGTGACAAAAAGCTTTATACGTGGAAGCACCCACTTGGAATTTGGCCGGCGCTGCTGGAATTTGGGGAATTTGGGTGACTCTATTACTTTACTATATACTACACTATTTACGGCCATAGGGTAATTTATGTTCAGTAATAAAGTGTAGATTTTTTTTTAATAATAAAAATGTATTTATTTATCTCTTTCACAAAGGTTTGGTGTACATACGAGTATTATGTAAAGAAATACAGGACGACTGCGGCAACGAGATAAGGCGGTTAGTTCAGGTAACGGTTGTTTCATAAAAAGTATAATAGTAATAGTTTAAAAAACTAAAAAACACGCTTTTAACACGCAGACGTCTGCCATATTGGATTTAAGTCACGTAACAATTTTTTTCGTATTTTATTTTATTCATCCAGAAAACTTACAGCTAGAACAGTAATAAACCATACAATAAAGAATGAAGGCCAATTACAAGTTTTCGCTGATATTCATAAGTTTAAAATAATAAGAAAATCGGTAGACAAAACATAAAGGGAGAAAAAATTCAGAATATTTGTGGAAATTTAAATAACAAGTTAATCACATAATTCCTTTCATTTGATACCCATATCATGGGGGTGGATTTCAAACAGCCAGTCCACCATCTTGGTGAGTCCGCCATATTGGATTTGTAATGACGTTTCTTAGCCAGTCATGTATTGTCATCTGAACTCAGAGCGTGTGCAAAATTTCATCCTAATCGGTAACCGGGAAGTGCGTCAAATTAGGATTCCAAGACTTTCTTACATACATAGTTAGTTACAAGTGAAACTAATAAAAGCGTTTTAGAAAGGAATGGCGAACATGTTAAGTAGCCGATCGTACCTTCGTTAACGATATGTGTTTTAAATGCCAATGTTTCGTCGTCCAACACCTTCACCCGTGAGTTCCCCGCGTCAAGCACGTAAATTTCACGCCGTTTTGGACATCTGAAATTAAAGTTGTTTTATGTTTCATTATATGACTACTGACTAAATTTAAGCGGATACAATTAAAATACTGTGGGTTTCTCTTTCATCATATTGGAACTATTATTTTTATTTGCTTAAGCAAGTCGACTGAGTGAGTGAGCCCTGTGACAGCGGCAGGTACTCAGTGAGTGAGCCCTGTGACAGCGGCAGGTACTGAGTGAGTGAGCCCTGTGACAGCGGCAGGTACTGAGTGAGTGAGACCTGTGACAGCGGCAGGTACTGAGTGAGTGAGCCCTGTGACAGCGGCAGGTACTCAGTGAGTGAGCCCTGTGATAGCGGCAGGTACTGAGTGAGTGAGCCCTGTGACAGCGGCAGGTACTGAGTGAGTGAGACCTGTGACAGCGGCAGGTACTGAGTGAGTGAGACCTGTGACAGCGGCAGGTACTGAGCGAGTGAGCCCTGTGACAGCGGCAGGTACTGAGTGAGTGAGCCCTGTGACAGCGGCAGGTACTGAGTGAGTGAGCCCTGTGACAGCGGCAGGTACTGAGTGAGTGAGCCCTGTGACAGCGGCAGGTACTGAGTGAGTGAGCCATGTGACAGCGGCAGGTACTGAGTGAGTGAGCCCTGTGACAGCGGCAGGTACTCAGTGAGTGAGCCCTGTGACAGCGGCAGGTACTGAGTGAGTGAGCCCTGTGACAGCGGCGAGTGATTGAGTGAGTGAGCCCTGTGACAGCGGCAGGTACCTGGCGAACGCAACAGGCTGGCTGAGCTGCTCCTTGCCGGTGCCGCGCGCGCCCCACACCAGCAGCGGCGCCGCCGTGGGCGTGACGCTGGGGGAGTGACTGAGTGAGTGAGCCCTGTGACAGCGGCGAGTGATTGAGTGAGTGAGCCCTGTGACAGCGGCAGGTACCTGGCGAGCGCGACAGGCTGGCTGAGCTGCTCCTTGCCGGTGCCGCGCGCGCCCCACACCAGTAGCGGCGCCGCCGTGGGCGTGACGCTGGGGGAGTGACTGAATGAGTGAGCCCTGTGACAGCGGCAGGTACCTGGCGAGCGCGACAGGCTGGCTGAGCTGCTCCTTGCCGGTGCCGCGCGCGCCCCACACCAGTAGCGGCGCCGCCGTGGGCGTGACGCTGGGGGAGTGACTGAGTGAGTGAGCCCTGTGACAGCGGCAGGTACCTGGCGAGCGCGACAGGCTGGCTGAGCTGCTCCTTGCCGGTGCCGCGCGCGCCCCACACCAGTAGCGGCGCCGCCGTGGGCGTGGCGCTGGGGGAGTGACTGAGTTAGTGAGCCCTGTGACAGCGGCAGGTACCTGGCGAGCGCGACAGGCTGGCTGAGCTGCTCCTTGCCGGTGCCGCGCGCGCCCCACACCAGTAGCGGCGCCGCCGTGGGCGTGACGCTGGGGGAGTGACTGAGTGAGTGAGCCCTGTGACAGCGGCAGGTACCTGGCGAGCGCGACAGGCTGGCTGAGCTGCTCCTTGCCGGTGCCGCGTGCGCCCCACACCAGTAGCGGCGCCGCCGTGGGCGTGACGCTGGGGGAGTGACTGAGTGAGTGAGCCCTGTGACAGCGGCAGGTACCTGGCGAGCGCGACAGGCTGGCTGAGCTGCTCCTTGCCGGTGCCGCGCGCGCCCCACACCAGTAGCGGCGCCGCCGTGGGCGTGACGCTGGGGGAGTGACTGAATGAGTGAGCCCTGTGACAGCGGCAGGTACCTGGCGAGCGCGACAGGCTGGCTGAGCTGCTCCTTGCCGGTGCCGCGCGCGCCCCACACCAGTAGCGGCGCCGCCGTGGGCGTGACGCTGGGGGAGTGACTGAGTGAGTGAGCCCTGTGACAGCGGCAGGTACCTGGCGAGCGCGACAGGCTGGCTGAGCTGCTCCTTGCCGGTGCCGCGCGCGCCCCACACCAGTAGCGGCGCCGCCGTGGGCGTGACGCTGGGGGAGTGACTGAGTGAGTGAGCCTTGTGACAGCGGCAGGTACCTGGCGAGCGCGACAGGCTGGCTGAGCTGCTCCTTGCCGGTGCCGCGCGCGCCCCACACCAGTAGCGGCGCCGCCGTGGGCGTGACGCTGGGGGAGTGACTGAGTGAGTGAGCCCTGTGACAGCGGCAGGTACCTGGCGAGCGCGACAGGCTGGCTGAGCTGCTCCTTGCCGGTGCCGCGCGCGCCCCACACCAGTAGCGGCGCCGCCGTGGGCGTGACGCTGGGGGAGTGACTGAGTGAGTGAGCCCTGTGACAGCGGCAGGTACCTGGCGAGCGCGACAGGCTGGCTGAGCTGCTCCTTGCCGGTGCCGCGCGCGCCCCACACCAGTAGCGGCGCCGCCGTGGGCGTGACGCTGGGGGAGTGACTGAGTGAGTGAGCCCTGTGACAGCGGCAGGTACCTGGCGAGCGCGACAGGCTGGCTGAGCTGCTCCTTGCCGGTGCCGCGCGCGCCCCACACCAGTAGCGGCGCCGCCGTGGGCGTGACGCTGGGGGAGTGACTGAGTGAGTGAGCCCTGTGACAGCGGCAGGTACCTGGCGAGCGCGACAGGCTGGCTGAGCTGCTCCTTGCCGGTGCCGCGCGCGCCCCACACCAGTAGCGGCGCCGCCGTGGGCGTGACGCTGGGGGAGTGACTGAGTGAGTGAGCCCTGTGACAGCGGCAGGTACCTGGCGAGCGCGAGAGGCTGGCTGAGCTGCTCCTTGCCGGTGCCGCGCGCGCCCCACACCAGTAGCGGCGCCGCCGTGGGCGTGACGCTGGGGGAGTGACTGAGTGAGTGAGCCCTGTGACAGCGGCAGGTACCTGGCGAGCGCGACAGGCTGGCTGAGCTGCTCCTTGCCGGTGCCGCGCGCGCCCCACACCAGTAGCGGCGCCGCCGTGGGCGTGACGCTGGGGGAGTGACTGAGTGAGTGAGCCCTGTGACAGCGGCAGGTACCTGGCGAGCGCGACAGGCTGGCTGAGCTGCTCCTTGCCGGTGCCGCGCGCGCCCCACACCAGTAGCGGCGCCGCCGTGGGCGTGACGCTGGGGGAGTGACTGAGTTAGTGAGCCCTGTGACAGCGGCAGGTACCTGGCGAGCGCGACAGGCTGGCTGAGCTGCTCCTTGCCGGTGCCGCGCGCGCCCCACACCAGTAGCGGCGCCGCCGTGGGCGTGACGCTGGGGGAGTGACTGAGTGAGTGAGCCCTGTGACAGCGGCAGGTACCTGGCGAGCGCGACAGGCTGGCTGAGCTGCTCCTTGCCGGTGCCGCGCGCGCCCCACACCAGTAGCGGCGCCGCCGTGGGCGTGACGCTGGGGGAGTGACTGAGTGAGTGAGCCCTGTGACAGCGGCAGGTACCTGGCGAGCGCGACAGGCTGGCTGAGCTGCTCCTTACCGGTGCCGCGCGCGCCCCACACCAGTAGCGGCGCCGCCGTGGGCGTGACGCTGGGGGAGTGACTGAGTGAGTGAGCCCTGTGACAGCGGCAGGTACCTGGCGAGCGCGACAGGCTGGCTGAGCTGCTCCTTGCCGGTGCCGCGCGCGCCCCACACCAGTAGCGGCGCCGCCGTGGGCGTGACGCTGGGGGAGTGACTGAGTGAGTGAGCCCTGTGACAGCGGCAGGTACCTGGCGAGCGCGACAGGCTGGCTGAGCTGCTCCTTGCCGGTGCCGCGCGCGCCCCACACCAGTAGCGGCGCCGCCGTGGGCGTGACGCTGGGGGAGTGACTGAGTGAGTGAGCCCTGTGACAGCGGCAGGTACCTGGCGAGCGCGACAGGCTGGCTGAGCTGCTCCTTGCCGGTGCCGCGCGCGCCCCACACCAGTAGCGGCGCCGCCGTGGGCGTGACGCTGGGGGAGTGACTGAGTGAGTGAGCCCTGTGACAGCGGCAGGTACCTGGCGAGCGCGACAGGCTGGCTGAGCTGCTCCTTGCCGGTGCCGCGCGCGCCCCACACCAGTAGCGGCGCCGCCGTGGGCGTGACGCTGGGGGAGTGACTGAGTGAGTGAGCCCTGTGACAGCGGCAGGTACCTGGCGAGCGCGACAGGCTGGCTGAGCTGCTCCTTGCCGGTGCCGCGCGCGCCCCACACCAGTAGCGGCGCCGCCGTGGGCGTGACGCTGGGGGAGTGACTGAGTGAGTGAGCCCTGTGACAGCGGCAGGTACCTGGCGAGCGCGACAGGCTGGCTGAGCTGCTCCTTGCCGGTGCCGCGCGCGCCCCACACCAGTAGCGGCGCCGCCGTGGGCGTGACGCTGGGGGAGTGACTGAGTGAGTGAGCCCTGTGACAGCGGCAGGTACCTGGCGAGCGCGACAGGCTGGCTGAGCTGCTCCTTGCCGGTGCCGCGCGCGCCCCACACCAGTAGCGGCGCCGCCGTGGGCGTGACGCTGGGGGAGTGACTGAGTGAGTGAGCCCTGTGACAGCGGCAGGTACCTGGCGAGCGCGACAGGCTGGCTGAGCTGCTCCTTGCCGGTGCCGCGCGCGCCCCACACCAGTAGCGGCGCCGCCGTGGGCGTGACGCTGGGGGAGTGACTGAGTGAGTGAGCCCTGTGACAGCGGCAGGTACCTGGCGAGCGCGACAGGCTGGCTGAGCTGCTCCTTGCCGGTGCCGCGCGCGCCCCACACCAGTAGCGGCGCCGCCGTGGGCGTGACGCTGGGGGAGTGACTGAGTGAGTGAGCCCTGTGACAGCGGCAGGTACCTGGCGAGCGCGACAGGCTGGCTGAGCTGCTCCTTGCCGGTGCCGCGCGCGCCCCACACCAGTAGCGGCGCCGCCGTGGGCGTGACGCTGGGGGAGTGACTGAGTGAGTGAGCCCTGTGACAGCGGCAGGTACCTGGCGAGCGCGACAGGCTGGCTGAGCTGCTCCTTGCCGGTGCCGCGCGCGCCCCACACCAGTAGCGGCGCCGCCGTGGGCGTGACGCTGGGGGAGTGACTGAGTGAGTGAGCCCTGTGACAGCGGCAGGTACCTGGCGAGCGCGACAGGCTGGCTGAGCTGCTCCTTGCCGGTGCCGCGCGCGCCCCACACCAGTAGCGGCGCCGCCGTGGGCGTGACGCTGGCGCGCAGCGGGGAGTCCCTCACGCCGCGCGCGAATACCAGCACTCGCACGCACAGCGCTCCCGCAGACCACGGCCGCATCGTGATTCTGTCACAAAATTACTTCACAAAGGGTTGTTCAACCAGAGATGCAGGGCACAATTTATTAATAAGTATATTCGTGGCTTGGGAGGACCCGCATGGTGCATTAGGTATCTTTTGCGATTTGTCCAAAGCGTTCTATTGTGTTCATCATGATATTCTGGTCAGAAAATTACACCACTACGGTATTAGGAACAAGTCTCTCTAACTTCCGACTTCTTTCTTGGGTAATAGAATTCAGAAAGTCGAAATAAACAGTAAGATATTTGCGGGATCTCCAGTGGTAATGGGCGTCCCACAGAGGTCAATTCTGGGCCCATTCTATTTTTTTATTAATAAAAGGAGCCATACACATTCTATAAAAATATATATTCATATACATTCTAAAAAAATACATCTATGATGTACATTTCCATGGAAACTCCCACCGAAAATTGGTTTGAACGGGATCTAGTAAGTAGTTAGTACGTCATAAATCGTAAATTGCAGTTTACCGCAATTTACCTTTCATCAAATACTTGCTGCTACGCAACTCTTCATGGAGGAGTCTTACTCGCACTTGGTCGCTTTTTATAATTTATATTAAAAATACTTATTTTTATCATATTATATTTTTATTGGTTTTGAACGTGCGTTCCGTCCGATTCAAAGTTGCGGGTTCGATCGTCGCATACGACAAATATTTGTATTCATGAACATGTCTATTTCTCTTGGTTGGATGTCTCCTGTGGACTTCTTTGTTTAAATGTATACAATATTTACATAATAAAAGTAAATTAGTATTTCTTTTCGTTGCCTAGCACCCATATTATAAGCTTTGCTTAGTTTGTGCTAGATGGCGCTGTGTGATATATGTCTGATATTTATTTATTTTTATTAGAGCTTACTGTGTAGATACACGCATAACGACGGGCGTGCTTTAATTCTACCGGATCAAATCCAGCTGATAAGACGTAGACGAAGCAGACCAAGGCAATTGAGCTGAGTCGCACTAACAGGGAAGTCGCTCGTTCACCTCCTCTCATATTCTCATTTTCTGAATGTGTTATGTTACCTGTACAATCCAGTGTCCAGATCCGTGACGGTGCAAGGCAACGGCGCGTCATCTATAGTGGCGGCGGCACTGACGGGGTCACCCCCCGTACATCGCGCTTCCCCATGATAGTCCACTGTTCGCAATTCCACCACTACTTCCAGTCCGCACACACAAGCTGATTCTGGAAATGGTCCAATTAACCCATATGTACTAGTCTATACATGACTATATATGACTAAATAGTAAAAAAATGCGTCGGAGTGTTTTATACATAAAGTGGAGCCCTCACCTAACACTATCCCGGTGTAAAATACCAAATAATCGAATAATACTTAATCGAAACCTATAAATCGAATGTCTAAATAATCGAACATTCGCTACTAGAAAAGTAGGTTAGGTTAGAACTGCTTTGCCACACATTGTTGCAACAAATAAAGGAAATTGCTTCACATGTGCCTCGGTCACGTCAGAAGCCAAATTGGATCTCAGGCAGTATTTTCTCGGAGAAAGTTATGAGATCAGAAGTTTGAGACAATTCTGGCTAAATCCTTCCCAGGTGTTGAAAGTAGAGATATAGCGCTAAGAACCACAATGCTAGTCGTCATATTTATTCTTGTAGAGGGCAATAATGCGAGGAACTTTGACTCCGGTACACCTCCTCCCACATACGAATAAATAGTTTACATACGAAAGAAGACAAGTCATCACCGCCGTACCTCAATAATTCCCAAAACATTAATTCTGCGTGCTGAATATTTCTTTCCAACTAACTAAATTGGGTTAAAGAACAACGGCAGGTCTCCATACTAAGAATTGTCTGGGATCAAATTGAAGCGTCCCGTAATGAAAAATATGTTAAATAATTTGGCGTTTGTTCTAGACTCTATAAATGAGACTATCATTTGGGAAAGTCGGAAAAAAATATTTCGGTGTTTGAATTTTTAGGTTATGAATGAAGGTTAAACAACAATGATGTGTAAAACATCGCAGATTTAAATTAAATCACAAAGTGCTCTTCATTCTTGAAGAGGTGTTGGTTTATGCCCGGTTCCTTTATTTTACTATCCGTCATTGGACCAACGTTACCATCCGTAATTCAGCTACCGATACCGATGCAAAACTAGTGTTCCACAATGCCCTACCTGCGACGAACATCCGTAGTTTAAACCACCTACGACTCGTTCGGCGATGAACCTCTCGCCCCTCTTCACGATTAGTTATAACAAAACGTCGTACGTCAATTATGCAACTAAAATCATTTATTATTCTGTAATATTATGTGAGTAATAGTACAAATTACTGTACTTATAGTTACAGTAACAATTTAATTTTCGTTTTAGGTTTAAAATATTTATAAATCATTAGTATTGAAAATTTGATGTTACGAGTGCATGGTATGAACAAAACGCGTAACAGGAAAGCGCATGGCGCATGCGTCTGTCGTCTGACGTCTGTCCAAGAGTATTTCATGGTTTATAAATAAGTTTTTAAATTGAGTATTTAATATAAGGTTTGTGGTTATGAAATCTTAGAAGATAGAAAAATAATCAACCCTTTCTAACGGAAAACAAAGCCATGAATTCTCTATCAGTTTCAGAGCTAGACATCACGGAAATCTCCTCAAACACTATGTTAACTACCAAAATCAAATACAAACGACTGGTATACCGACCGAATTCGACTAGTAATCAAAGCAGTAACGCCTCGTTATTTTGACAGTTCCGTGACAGTAGAAAATATTTATAGGAACACTTTCGAACGCATCTCCATACAATAAGCTTACTAACGTCCTCCCATCCGTTAGTAACCAGACGTTGGTTATTTGGATAACGACTAGTATTTTTTAGGAACGGTTTTGCGTTACGGCTGGTAGAAATTCTAACTATTCGTAGTAGAAACGATTCGTTTTTGGAATATAGGAACCGGGCGTTAGTATGCAGTGTCCGGTAATTAGAATGTATATGGGTATTTGACTCACCGAGTTGTAAAGTACAGAGGCCAGGGAAAGTCGTACTAGTTCGGACTCTGCCTAATTCTGCCAGAGCTTCAGCGAAGCGTTGTTGAGCATCATTATGGGCGAAGTCGACGGCTAAGAAGGCATTTTCCCGAGGCTCGGCCAAAGCTGCCGCGTCGCCCAGACGGGCGCCGAGTGCCGCTGCTCGGCTGCTCACCTCGCGCACCTCTACCTGCTGCTGGAGACCTGAACATTCGGCTTCTACCTGCCAAGCAAAATATACCGTCAATAGAATTCAAAACAAAAGATTCTATAACAAACTTCCCAATGATATTAGATAATTGTCTAATAATAAGTTTAAAAGAATTATTAAAGCCAAATTGTGTAGCATAGCTTATTGGCATATTACAAAATTTCTGATTATTTAAGTGATAAAAGTGCTTGGGATTGAGTTGTTCTGAGTCAACACACATGATTGTAATTAATCTTAAGTATATTTTATTTTAAAAAAGGATTCCTACTGAATTTTCTGGCAGTGTTTCTCAGTAGCTGCCATGTCATGCACTGCACGGTAGGGTAAAAAAATATGACGATTCCACATAAATGTAAAATTTTTACAGAATAAAGAATTTTTGGCTAGACTTTGACTTTGAAAAAATTTAGAGTAGAAAACATTATGATTGCTACGTGAGAGCTGTGCCCCGCGGTATTACCCGCGTTAAACTTTATAAATTATATGTGTTAATCCAGGTTATCAACTAACTTCATACCAATTTTTATTGAAATTGCACCAGGCAGCTCTAGTTTAGACGTGAAGAAGTAACAAACATACACACATGTGACGGTGTGAGTCTGTATGTTTTCTATATGTTAACTTTCGCCTTTATAATATTAGTGCGATAATATTAAATATCCGGGGCACATCATACAGCGCCATCTAGCCCAAACTAAGCAAAGCTTGAACTATGGATACTAGACTGCAGATAGAAATACTTATTATTCTGTCTGTGCTGTGTGTGTGTATATATTTGTTTTTCTTTTTATTATGGCGGTAACACGCAGTGAAAATATCAACTGTTTACCTATAACGGTACAGACGCTAGCACACCAAGCTATCCCAATCTGTCAAATTTCCCCAATTGAAAGTGCACCTTATTTATTTGTGATAGAGTTGAAAATCTATAAAAGAAATTTGAGAGATTGGGGAAGCTGGATGTGCTGGCGTCTGTACATGAGATACAGCCCACTGACAGACGCACGGAATGACGGAGAACGAAGGCTTAGTAATAGGTTTGCGTCGGCACCCCTTATAATAATAAATACCAGGGACATATCGCCATCGAGGTCAAACTAAGCAAAGCTAGTACTCTAAATAATATACGACGGATAGAAATACTTGTTTATAAATGTATACATACAATACACAGAAAATACTCAGATCCTCCGATCGAGACAAATTTCATGAACACAAATGTTTGTCTTGTGCGAGGATCGAACCCGCAACCTTTGGATCAGGAGGCAGGTTCACTACCAACTGCATCACAGTAGTCGTCGAATGGATATACGTATATAAATTTGATGTTTCACAAACACTACATAGCTTCAATTTAAAATTGTTACTATCGAATGGGCCTGCTGGCATGTAATATTAGGTCTTTACCTATGAAATTGCCGTTCTGCAGTACTGGCCATTTCAAATCAAAATAATTTTTGTTTGGCTAAGAATTCTAATTTCAAATTAATTTTATTTTAAAAACATGGATTCTTTTTTCCAAAAGTAGTCATTTCTTTATTGATTAGTGTTACATTTTCATCGCATTTCAATCTTTTTCGTCATCATGGATACGTTAAAAATTCGAGTAATTATGGAATATGAGTACCGTCGTGGCAGCAACGCGGCACAAGCGGCACGCAACATCAACGACGTTTACGGAGCTAACACTACAAACCAACGCACCACCTGTTATTGGTTTGCTCGCTTCCGTTCTGGAAATTTCGACCTGAAAAATGAACCTCGCGGTCGTCCGAAGACTTTGGTCGACAATGACGAATTAAAGGCGGTTGTGGAAGCTGATGATACACAATCTACGGCTGAATTAGCAGCAGCTTTCGACGTTAGCGTCAAAACAATATTGGTCCATTTGCGTCAAATTGGCAAGGTAAAAAAGCTTGACAAATGGGTGCCCCACGAACTCAATGATCGCCAGCGCGAAGTACGCGTCGAGACGTGCCTTGCACTGCTCAACAGACACACAAATGAAGGAATTTTGAACCGCATTGTTACCTGCGATGAAAAATGGATTCTGTTTGATAACCGCAAGCGCTCAGCAAGTTGGTTGGATCCTGGTTCAGCACCTAAACAATGCCCTAAACGAAAACTTACCCCTAGAAAAGTGATGGTCACTGTTTGGTGGTCTAGCGCCGGTGTGATTCATCACAGCTTCTTACCAAACGGGGTGAGCATTACTGCAGATGTGTACTGTGAAGAACTGAGCACAATGATGGAGAAGCTGGCGCATCTCCAACCAGCATTGGTCAATCGCTCGTCTCCGCTGCTCCTGCACGACAACGCGCGACCTCATACTGCACAGCAGACGGTCTCCAAGTTGCAAGAACTGGGGTTGGAAGCTCTCCGTCATCCGCCCTACTCACCAGACCTTGCGCCTACAGACTACTACTTTTTCCAGAATTTGGATAACTTCTTGGCGGGAAAAAAATTCAATACCCGAGAGGCAGTACAAAATGCCTTTGAAGAATTTGTTGCCTCCCGTCCAGCTGATTTCTTTAAGAAGGGCATCAATAAACTGCCACTGCGATGGCAAAGATGCATTGATTGCATGGGTGATTACTTCGATTAATACAAATAAAAAAAATCATGAAAAAAATTCGTTTAAATTTTTTCATACAAAACGGCAATTTCATAGGTTAAGACCTATTATATGGATTATTATTACATTAGAAGACGTATAGGTAACTAACTTACCTTAGCTTTTTCGGCATCAATCAGTTTTAGTTGTTCTTCGAGTAATTTTCGCTTATGTGTAGCAGCGGCCGCGGCGGCAGATTTCAGTTCGCTGTGGCGCTTATCAATAGCCGCTTTCAGTTCGGCGAAGTGTCTATCAATGGCTTCATCGGCCGCTGTGGCTGCGGCCTCCAACCGCCTCAATTCACTCGCGACGGCTTCCCGCGCCGAGCCGAGTTTACTCAAACACTCGTTTGCTCTATATAATAGTATTTCAGACATTCTTTTCAAGGCAATGGAAAATGGGACGACTGTATGGTCGCAGGGTGTGTCGCTGTGAGGTCCGTCAGCGCAATGTCTACAGAACACGCAATCACAAGTCTCGCAGAAAAGTAACTCTCTGCCTGGATGCGAACTGCACTGCGGTATCACTTCCCTTCGCTGCCGAGCCATTAAATCCAACAGTTGGTTAACGAGAAACGATGGCGGGAGCGCAGCTACCCCTCCTCGAGGTATAGTGATGAGCTCTCGACATATCGGACATCTGAAACTACCCGCATCTCTGGTTTGTGACGCAGCTATTCTAGTCAAACAGTGTAAACACACTGTATGCGAACACGGTAGGAGCTTAGGAGTGTGCTCGCCTCCGTCGTAAGTGCCTGAAAAGAACGCGAAATATTACTACAAGGTTGCTTAAAAATAACTAATTTATATTACCGAAATAATTAGACTTAAGTGCTCCACATTATAACATTGAACAAATGGTTTAGCGTTATAGTTTTAACTGGCTGGGCACTTTAGTGATAAATATTAATGGTAAATATTAAATTTGAATTTTAAAACCAGCCAGGGCTTAGTAACATGACTACAAAGGTAAGCAATTCAGAACCGTTTTTGGTTGCAGAACATGAGGTCTGACCGGGATGATGCCCAGGTCGACCCAAAGATATTTTTGATATTTTATTTTGCAGAAAATGTATCAGAGGCTGAGGATTTTTCCACCGCAGTTCCTTGGAGAGAAGAAAATACCATCTAATCTGCGGTTGATGTACCTATGTCAACGCGTAGCAAGAGCAAGGGAAAAATAGAGTGCCGCGAATTTTACGCATACAGTCGTGCACTATATTGCATACGGAACCATTACGTAATAAATCGGCTGCAATATTCCTGAAAGCCTTTGAAGTACGCTTAGATACCGTTCATATATTTAAAAAGTGGATAGCTTGATTGACCTTTGCAATTATATTATTTAAAAGGCTTTTTCTATGCCAAATAAAGAAATAAAGGCTAATTCCGTACACTGACTTCTTAAACAAAACAAATTGTAATCAATCGTTATAATTAAGAATCTAATGATCTCTAACAACGTTGTCGCTGTCTGTACCTGCTCATAATAGGTATTTATCATGCATCAATTGTTGTGATTGAATCTAGATCTATGTTGCATATATGTATTGGTGTTCCATTCCGTGGCCATAAACTACAATGATTCACGTCTTATAACAATAGCGATAAACATAAACTTGTGTCTACAGGAATATTTTATACTAAGGATTTTTTTCTTTATCCAAGGCTGGTAATGGATTTATAGACTGCAGTAGTTGAAAATATGGTAGATTACAACTCCATTATAGGAATGTCTATTACGTATAGAGTGATTAAGAGTTATCAGTGAATGAATGCAAAGTTTTGTTTACAAATCTTGGATTAGCGACACCAGAGGGGTCGCATAAGCATGCCGGCCATTAAGAGAGGAGTAGGCAGCGTTCTTGAAGGTTGCCATGTCATACCGGATCAGAATTAAGTTAATTGATTGGATAATTGTGTTAGAGCTGGAAGTTGAACATAATCAAAAGGAAAATTGATACTGTGATGCCCAATATATCCACAAAAAGCTATACTTACATTAGAAAAGAGCCCGATCACTTTCGGCCCGACCCAGGATTTGAACCCAGGACCTCGTTATCTGCGGTTGAACACGCTACCGCTAGACCAACGAGGCAGGAGGTGTATCATTTGTATCTTATCTTGTCGGTGCCAACTATAAGGACCGAGCCATAAGGGATCAAGCGTTTACCGGTGCAGGGTGCCGTGGTGGTCAATAAGGACAGATTTATCTGTTTCTTTATGCAAGTAAAACCTGGACCGATAGGTACCTGCACAGATTTGTCTCTACCGGAAACATGTTTGTGTCCGTGCGTACTCCACAACTGTTTACTCTACCTTCTATTAATAATAATGTTTCTCAAAATAGTCCAATACTAAGAATGTGTAGACAGTACAACAAAATATGCTCCAAAGTTGATATATTTCATCAAAGCTATAACGCATTCAAATTATTTTTAGCAAAGGACAACAATGTTCAGTTTTCTGTAAATTAGTGTATTTTAAATTTAAATTATTGTAATAATCATACTACATAGTAATATATTCCTCTCAAACTCCTAGTTTTAACTCACAGAATGTTGGTAATTTTTAAATGTTGTGTACAGATGTAATTGGACCTCAGATTTAACAGTGATATAAGAAAATGTTATAATTAATTTGCTATTAGTCTGTAGTCTGTTTCTGTACCTATGAAATAAAATAAAATAAAAAATGTTTCTTCATGTAATCACCCTTAAAAATCCGTTTCTTTATAGTGAACGTATAAAATAAGATACAAATAATATACCTGCACCAATAGGTACGACAACACAGTTAGGGTGATTACATAAAGAAATGGGTATCCGGTACATTTAGATTACATACACCGGATTTGTCTGTACCGGAAACCTGTTTCTCTATGTAATCGCCATTGGACATTGTAGGTATGTGTATAAGCCGTGTACTAACATAAACACGTGCCGCAGGTGAGGAAGCTCTCGTTGAAGTCCTCATAGTTGATGGAGACGGTCTCGACGAGCGTCGAGCTCATGCTCGCCATCCCGACGCCCAAGCGTGAACTGGTACACAAAACAAACACAATCATAATATGGGTGAAGCTTTAAGGAAAATACTACAATATACAGTAAGAAACTAGAACATGGATGAAATACGACTATGTAAGGAATCTATGCGTGGCGACGGCGGCGAATATCAAAGAAAGATTTCATTATTGCTAAGGCCCGGCGCCACTATCGGCCTGAGAGCTGCGTCGGGCGACTTCGGGCTGCCTTGGCAGCCGTAAGCACCCAAAATCTTCTTCTTTGCCTTAAGGCTCCAAGTTTCTCTTCTTCTTCAGCAAGATGAACAATGAGAACTAAGGGTCAGCGCAGCATTTTTTTAAGGCACTAGAAAATCAACTTTAGAGCTATACTTGAACCTCACAAAATGCTCGCGCAGTCTCGAGCATTATAATGTTCAAGCATACATGCACTTTATTTAAATAATTTTAAAGTTGATTTTCTAGTGCCTTATTAAAATCGTCTCCGCTGCGCTCCTCTCTGTCTGCGCTGGCCCTAAGTCCCAATCCACCATTATAAATACACACGCACAACTGTTTTGACGTAACGTTACGACTGCTCTGCGATGTTTCTGCCGCCCGAACTATTCTGAGGCTACCCAAAATCAGCTACGGCGTCCTTAGGTGTGCTTGTGACTGCCGAGGCAGCTCTCAGGGGTAAGGTCAGGGGCCGCACCGAGATTATGGCATATCCCTAAGATGACTCTTGATGATGATGATAATTAAGGGAACTATAGGCGCCCATAGCTAGTTGTTCTCGTCGATCCGTAAATTATCAGCGAAGTTAAGCGTCTAGGTGTGCGGTCATGTAAGTGGATTTCTTAGGCGATTGGCACAGTGCCGCGCATGATGCAGCGTAGTGCGTAAGTGCGTGTTCTAACGTTGCTTGTAAGTATCTCCGTTTCTATAGGAAACACGCAGTCCAATACACAGAACATGCATCTGCATGAACGCACGTAGATGCATGTTCTGTGTGTTGGACTGTGTGTGATATACGTACAAGCAACATTAGAATACGCACTCACGCACTACGCTGCATCATGCGGGGCACTGTGCCAATGGCCTAAGTCTCTGTGCTTCGGGGTTCAATTGTTGGTCCCAGATGTGGTTATTAGACTACAACTACTCTAATACCACTGCTCATGCGAATAAAATAAGCATAAAGCATTTAAAAACAAGCTGTTACTATGTGCTAAATAAACTTAGAGCTAATAATAGTTATTACTGCTAACAACAAACAGGTCCTGGTAATGTGAGTCTTACTGTTGTTTTATTCAAATATCATACCTACATTAGGTACTCAATAGGTGACTCAGCCGGTACGATTATTGAACTAATTTAATTAATTTGATACAAAATACTTTTAACAGCATGTCTGACCAAGATTACTTTTGTTCCGTAGCCTAGGTTCTACAATTATTTTACTCATTATAACTAAGTTACAGTAAGAAAGTTGTGTTTTTATTTTTAAAGACTATAATAATAATAATATCCTAGGACATCATTCACACATGGTCATCTGATCCCAAACTAAGCAGAGCTTGTACTATGGAAACCAGATAACTGATATACTACATTTACTATTTTTCTTTTGTAAATACATACTTATATAGATAATTTACACCCAGACTCAGGACAAACAGACATGTTCATACACACAAATATTTGTCCCGGGTGGGAATCGAACCCACGACCTCCGGCGTGAAAGGCAGCGTATCTACCAACCACGCCAACAGGCCCGTCAACTATGCTCGCATTAGTTCAATATATCTTAGTATTGCAAGTTATTTTGATGATGCAGCCCATGACTGTCCCACGGCAAGCAAAGGCTCTCGCGTCGGAGGGAATACCTACCAGAGAACGGGCAGCAGCGTTTTTCTTTGAACTATTACTATCTAACTGTGATCGCCCACCCGTCTGCCAAGCGTGGCGATTATGGCATATCCCCCTATTCTTTGGGGAGGCTTTTGTCCAGCGGTGGACGTACTTTGGCTGACATGATGATTAAAACATTAAGTAACTATTGAAAGTTTAGATCATTCATACTTCACCTAAGTCTGGGTGTAAATTATCTATAAGTATGTATTTACAGAATAAAAATAGTATATGAAATATAACAGTTATCTGGTTTCCATAGTACCTACAAGCTCTGCTTATTTAGCGATCAGGTGGCCTTGTGTGAATAATGTCCCAGAATATTGCTTTTTGTTGTTAATTTAAAAAAAAACGGCATTAGAACACATTTAAGTTCAAGCGAGGCAAAGTTCACATTCGTAAGAAGTTGGTCCTACTGTGTGAAAGAGGACAAAATTATCCTGTAATATGTAGTATCAGTGCAATAAAATATCTCGTGCCCAGTGACAAGGTACACAATAATATTAACAGAGACAAATTGTTAATTTACGTAAATAAATTAAGGGTATACAGCGCTCGGATTCCTCAAGCTAAATTAAGCTTTGTTGTATTACAATAGAGTAGTTATTCAAGTCTTATCGAAAAGATTCTTCCGACTTCGTACTATTTTTATTCTGTGCAAAACAAGAAATACTGAGAATAAATAACTAAGTCACAGACAAGGAAAATGGAATACCTAAAATAAAGTAAGTTCCTTTAATACAGTTTTTAAGTATAGGTAGTAAACTATATTTAACTTTTTATACAATCCGTGTACCTAAATATCTATGTAACTAGAAATAATAATGTAGGTACACTTAATTATATTACAACAAACATGTTCTGACTATTTACAAGCGCTTTTTAGGGTTCCGTAGCCAAATGGCAAAAAACGGAACCCTTAAAGATTCGTCATGTCTGCCTATCCGTTCGTATGTCACAGCCACTTTTTTCCGAAACTATAAGAGCTGTACTGCTGAAACTTGGTAAGTAGATGTATTTTGTGAACCGCATTAAGATTTTTACACAAAAATAGAAAAATAATTATAACTCAATAATTTTTTTTTCATCGCACCCATACATGTCTATGGATAGGTCTTCAAAAATGATATTGAGGTTCCTAATATAATTTTTTTCTAAACTGAATAGTTTGCGCGAGAGACACTTCCTAAGTGGTAAATTGAGTGTGTCCCCCCCCCCCCCCCCCCCCACTAACTTCTAAAATAAGAGAATGATAAAACTAAAAAAAATATATGATGTACATTACCATAGAAACTAACAACGAAAATTGGTTTGAATGAGATCTAGCAAGTAGTTTTTTTTTAATACGTCCTAAACCGCAATTTGCTTTCATTTAATAAACCCTATTCTTTGTGAAGAGAAAAATAAATATATTTTGAATTTTGAATTTAATCAACTGAAATACTTGCTGCTACGGAACCCTTCATGTGTGAGTCCGACTCGCACTTGGCCGGTTTTTATGGTTAGCATTTTCAGGTTTGCATAAATATTTACAAATTTATCTTCTTATTATTTTATCTAATAAAAATACATACATAAATTGATTTTTTTGCGTGAAATTAAACGTCGAAAGTCAAATAAATAGACGTCAAATGTTAATGTCAACAAATGTTTGTTGCGGTGTTTCGGAGGTGTTTTTCTTAGCGGTGTCGGATGTATGCGCGGTTCACGATCAAATAATTCATCAATTTCGTCTTCAATAGTATCAAATTTTACCATTTTATTCTAACAATAAACACCACCGAAATAAGCATCCAATGACATCTGTCACATATCTTATCCATCAGTTAACTTTGAAATCTGAAGCTTGATCTGGCCAATAGTTTACTTGGCAGTTTATAAATTTGCCAGTTAGCACAATTCATGGATTGTGAAACGCAAACGATGTCTTTATTCGATAGATAAGTTGCAAGTAGCTTATTCGGGACTTTACCTGGACATTGTGAAACAGGACCTAAGTAAAGAAGAAGCACAAAATGTGTAGAGGATGATGATGTCTTCCCTGCCGAATTTCGGCCACGGCGGCCTATCTCAATGGAGATTAGCCAATTGCGCAGGACATATTATAGTGCAAAAGTGTGTGCGCAAAACCAGGGGCACTCTCTATTCCATCACCCTCATGATCCGATGTGACGACTAACGACACGACCGGAAGGAGGTCAGGTACAAGACCGCCGACTTTACGTGTTCTTCGAGGCACGGGGATGTAATATCGCCAACTTCCAGACTTCGGGCTGATACTGAGAAATTTCTTCTTACGGAAAAATCCCAAAATCACATTTTTGGCCCGACCCGGGATTTGGACCCAGGCCCTCATTTTCTACGGTTGAACACGGTACCGCTAGACCAACGAGGCAGTCAAGTGTATAGAATATGATATACTCGGCGTGTAGGTCGTCAGCGGTACGTTAGTTTGAGCTTTTTGAAGTAACACTTCGTAACGCACGCTCGACTAGGGGAGAACGCGTGACCAGAGTGTTACGAAAAGTGTAATCATCATATCAGCCGAAAGACGTCCACTGCTGGACAAAGGCCTCCCCCAAAGATCTCCACAATTGCCGGTCTTGCGCTATTCGCATCCAGCAGTTTCCAGCGACCCGCACAAGATTTTCGGTCCATCTTGTAGGGGGCCTGCCTACGCTGCGTCTTCCGGTTCGTGGTCGCCACTCAAGCGAGCCACCACCACCACCCAAAGAGCAATGGAGACGGCTATGCTCGGAGTTTCCCAGTGGGATCGAATCAGAAATGTCGAAATCCGCAGGCGAACCAAAGTCACCGACATAGCCCGAAGAATTGCATAACTGAAGTGGCAGTGGGCGGGGCACATAGCTCGTAGAACATAGAGTTACGTTTCATATATAATAATAATAATAATATTTAGGGACAATGTCACCCATATCATCCTAGCCCCAAACTAAGCAAAGCTTGTACTATGGGTACCAGGCGACGATAAACATACTTATATACATAGAAAATATCCATGACTCAGAAACAAATATTCGTGCTCATCACACAAATATTTGCACTTACCGGGATTCGAACCCAGGACCACCAGCTTCGTAGGCAGGAGCACTACCAACTAGGCTACGGTGACCGTCATATTACTGTAGGTATAGGCAGGAGAGAGAGAGAGGTGCTAGCACACATTCTCTTTCTCTCATTGCCAGTTACGTTTTGGTTTATCGAAGTTTAATTTCAATCGTGTAAAAGTCGTGTCTAAAGCACACTCGTACTTTTTCTTGGTTGGTAAACGCTTGCCTTTGACGCCGCAGGTCGTGGGTTCGATTCCCACCCAGTACAGATATTTGTGTGCATGAACATGTCTGTTTGTCCTGACTCGTTTATGTAATTATATCAGTTATCTGGGTCCCATAGTCCCGTGTGTGAATAATGACCCAAGATATTATAATAACTTTTCCGTTTCAATCACATTTAAATAAACAATATTTGTTGGAAGTTGTTGTTTAAAATAAAGTAGGTACTATTGTGGGAGCAGCTTAAAATTTAATGGGCTTTGTGTTCATAGAGGTCGTCTAAGTAATGTATGATATGAGTACTTGAGGTCAAGGGAAAGCCCATGACATGAGCACGAAGTTTAGGATATTTTATGGCTCATTAAAATACCATGACACCACTTTATCTACTATACTGTGGAAACATAATACTGTGAAAATAAAATGTGGTTTATGCCTATTTGAAGTTAAACTTCTTAACTCACGCTTGTCTTGGAGAGTAAGCTGATGAATGCGTTACGAAAACTGTGATCGGAAGAGGCGAACGAAAGTCATTATAAGCTAGTAAAAATAGAAAGAGAGTGTTACGTTTCGTATATTACTGTAGGGACAAGGGACAGAGGTACGAGCATACATTTTCTTTCTTTCTTTCATAGCCAGTTACGTTTCGTTTTCATTATATCTAAGTTTAACTTCAGTCGTATTCTTTTTTTAATTTTATATGTATTCTCATTAATTACGAATAAATGTACAATATAAATTATCAGTACGCAAATGTTCTTTGACTGCTATTTTGTGGTGGCACCATGCACAGCAATGATACAAACTAGATAATTAAACATAATCTCTTGACAATAACTTGATACGAGCTAGCTAAATATCATTGCTATAATAAAATAAATTTTATAAATGTTTTCATACAATGTGTACCTAAATATCTATGTTACTAAAATAATAATGTAGGTATACAATACAACTATATTACTACAAACATGTTCTGACTATTTACAAGCGCTTTTTTAAAGTCTACGTGAATAAAAACCTTTTTATTTATTATTTATTTTATTTAATGTGAGATTGAGAATTTTCAATATTTGGTAGAATCAGAATGACAATATTTTTTTTTCCATGCCCGCAAATGGGTAACGATCATTGCATCGTGCGAACTTTACTAACATACATTCTACGGAGACAGCATACCCACCCACCCAGACTATTAGCGACCAAATGTTAATAACACAAATAGTTGCCCTTTGCTGGGATTGAACCCAAAACACAAGGCCCCAAAGTAATAGGGAGAAGTGGCGTCTACTACGAGTTGTGGTGGGGAACATCACTGAACACTGCTCACTCAACAAACATTTTCACACTATTGGCATAACTGACAGCCCTCTGTGGAGAGCGTGCATGGACGCTGACGAAATGGTCGCGCATGTGCTCCTCGAGTGCACAGGCATCGTGAAAATCCGGAAAGAAATCTTGGGTTCACCAAGAACTCTTCCGGAGGCCCTGAGAAGTTTGGGAGACCTAATATGCTTCTGGAAGGAGGTGGGCTGGATGGAGTAAACGCCACCGTGGCTCACGTACAATGGTCCACATCGGGACTAAGTGCGGAAACCATACCCACTAGAATATTGGCGGGTCAAGATGATGAGTAATAGGGAGATGACTGTCTTAAAACTATGCCACACATGCAGTCATCCATTCGGTTTTTGTTCATTATAAAACATGTAAAAACCAATGCTTCTGCCATATATTGGCAGTTTGTTAGTTGAATGTTAAAGATAAATGGCCTGTTAGTCTATTGGTTGGAGAACCTGACCGGCAAGCCCGTGGTTTTGAACTACAACCCCCACAAATCTTTCTGTGATGAGCATGATTACTTTATTATCTACTAGCTGTGTCCCGCGGTTTTACCCGCGTTAAATTTTATAAATTATCTTAGTTCCTCCCCCGTATGTGATAGCGTGATAATATGTAACCTATATGTTGACCCGATCTCCTAGTAATATTCATGCAAAATTTAAAGTAGATTCATGCAGTACTTTTTGAGTTTAGCCCGGACATACATACAGACAAACAGACAAAAATTATAAATACTATATTTTTGGCTTCGATATCAATTGTGGATCACGCCCCAAGCATCCTTTAAAAAAATATTTAATGTACAGTTTTGACTCTCCTACGATTTTATTATATGTATAGATTTATTTTATTTATGTTGTGTCTGGGTGTAATGTAGGTATCTATAATATGTATTTAGAAATATATAAGTATGTTGCCATAGTATTGCCTAGTTTGGGATCGGGTGGCAGTGTCTTGGTAGTTTCAAGATATGTATTTATTATTTTATCTAATGACAAGCCTCCAGATACTCATCAGCAATGAGTAAAAATTTTAGAAATACATACTATATATATTGTCTGGTTTTTTATATACAGTGTGTTAATTTATATGTATAGGAAGAAGTACAAGTATTTTTTGCATCATGCAATTTTCAATTTTCCTTGTGGACTCCCTAGATTAAACCAGGTATACGGTTTTACCCGCATTAAATTTTATTAATTATCACAGCTCCTCCCCCGTAGGTCATAGCGTGATAATATGTAGCCTATATGTTGACCCGACCTCTTAGTATAATATTCATGCAACAGTAATTTTTGAGTTTACCCCGGACATACATACAGACAAACAGACACAAATTCTAAAAACGATATTTTTGGCTCCTATATCGATAGAAGATCACGCCCCAAGTATCCTTTTAAAAAAATATTCAATGTACAGTCTTGACTTTCCTACAATTTTATTATATGTATTGATATCTGTATAATACGGAGTGTAACTATACTCCAGATTTGACCTCATTTGACCCCAGTCGGTCTTCACTTTAAATCCAAACAACATTCTTCATTGACTATAAAATTGTCAAATAGGAACATTAAATTTGGATTTTATAATGAAAATTGATTAATAAAATGTCATGGTTCTACAGTGTTAGATGTACTCATAATTAAGTAACACTGTTACCTAGTTATGAGGCGCTAAGTACTTGTTTATTGTATTTAATAAATTAAAATTGATAAAACAGACCACATGGATGACTAATTTTATTTTAATAATGTATTTAACTATATTTATATACTGCATTGTGATCTTGACAAGTACAAGTGTATGTTAATACCCAAGTACTGAATAAATTCTGCCGCTGAGGAACCTACCCTAGCTAACTTGCGGCTTTCTCTAGCTATAGTCATTAGACAACAGTTGTTAAGCCATGTGAGAAGCCTACATTTTATTTATTAATCATTTATTTCAGGCGTGCGAACCAAAGTAACCGACATAGCCGTAAGAATTGCCAAGCTGAAGTGGCAGTGGGCAGGGCACATAGCTCGTAGAGCCGACGGCCGCTGGGGCAGAAAGGTTCTCGAGTGGCGACCACGAACCGGAAGACGCAGCGTGGGCAGGCCCCCTACAAGATGGACCGATGATCTTGTGCGGGTCGCTGGAAATCGCTGGATGCGGATAGCGCAAGACCGGCAATTGTGGAGATCTTTGGGGGAGGCCTTTGTCCAGCAGTGGACGTCTTTCGGCTGATATGATGATGAATGATGATTTATTTCAGACCATTTTCCAGTCCATAACAGGTTAGTTACAAAAAATCTTAACCTAATGTTAGTAATTTTACAATATATAGGTAAATATAATATCGCGGTACTAGGGCACTGTCTACATTGTCGTGTGCAGTCGTATCTATTGCTCCAGCATCAGACTATCCCATTTATAGAATATTTTTCACATTAGGATAATATACATGAAATAAGTACAGTGTCTGAAGAATCAGGTTTTTTGAGTGTCCACTCACAATTATTGTATTAGATTGTGCCAATTGGGTTATCATTAATAATACGCATGGCACATTAACATGATGATTCACAGAACACGGAGACCACTCACTTGATTCATGCTATTATGTCCAATTGAGATAATTGCATAACTGTTTTGACATTCATCATACCAATTAGGTACATTAGATGGGTTATTAACAAATCTTTGTTTATAGGATTTAATTATTCTAATGTTTCCATGTATCATCATCATCATGTCAAGCGGAAGATGTCCACAGCTGGACAAAGGGCCACCCAAGAATCTCCACAAACAAAGGGAGATTATACTATTGTATTGTTTAACTATAAATTTGTAACTTCAACAACTACTTGTGTGACCCATAAATAGTTGTTCTGAATCTGGATGTAATTTGTGTCGTCTCTTATATGTTTGTAAATTACCCTGCAAAACAGGGATTAGATTCCCTAGTGTATGTGATGCCTTTTAAAATAAATAAATGGGAAACCATATTTTAACCAATCCAGGGAAGGCACTCTGCTATTGAGCTACAAAAAATCCATGGGAACAAGGAAATACTAGTGCTCATAGTTTATTGGCAGTGCTCTGTAAATTTATGCCTTGATTTGTGAATAATGCTACTTATAAAACTAAAGTTTATAAACATTTATAATTATCACTCATGGCGTCATACAATAGCTGATACTTTTTGTTGATTTTATACCTACTCTTCAGGACATATATGGCCTTTGCATCTGTTACAGACAATGTACGGCGCATTGTCTGAGAGACATTTCTATGGTGGCTAAACAAACCGATGCGAGAGTGATATAGCCTGCTGCAGGCCTGACAAGAGAAGTTTTTGGTGGTTGGTGCCGAGCCGAGGTGTATACAAAAGTAATAAGTTGGAAATTTGGATTGTAGTTTTGTATAAAAATCCAGCCCGCACCAGAGGTGTCTAAGTTGGTAACGTAATAATGGAAGTAAAGTGAGTATAAAGAAAGCAATGATTTTCTCAGCTTCTTGATACTGAAGTACTAATATTAGAATAAGTTGACTGGCCTATTGATCTTTTGGTTAGAGACCCCAACTACTAAGAGAGAGGTTGTGAGTTCAATGCCTACCCAGGGCCAATCTCTGTGTGATGAGCATGATTATTTGATCTGTTGCTGCGGGTAATTTATGTATACATAATATAATTTATGTATATATAATAAAATTGTAGGAAAGTGAAAACTGTACATTGAATATTTTTTTAAAAGGATACTTGGGGCGTGATCTACAGTCGATATTGAAGCCAAAAATATAGTTTTTAGAATTTTTGTTGGTATGTCTGTATGTATGTCCGGGTTAAATTCAAAAAGTAATGCATGGAGTTACTTCAAATTTTGTAAGAATATTACTAAGAGGTCGGGTCAACATATAGGTTACATATTATGACACTATCACCTACGGGGTAAGAGCTGTGATAATTTATAAAATTTAATGCGGGTATAACCGCGGGGCACAGCTAGTCTATAATATGTATATATTTAGAAATATATACTTAAGTATGTTTATCAGTTGTCTGGTTTATGGCAACCAGACAAATGATAAACATACTAACAACAACATATATTTCTAAATATATTATTACATACAGGCATTGCCTAGTTTGAGATCAGATGTCATTGTGTTAGCTGTTCCACGATATTGACTGATGGTCAGAAATAATAGAGAGTGACTAGTAATGTAAGGTCCTCTTGGGATTTTTAATCATTCTTATTTCAGAATACAAACAAAGAAGTTGGTTCGAATTATGGAAAGCTGTGTCTATAGGATTTACACATTCTATGTTTTATTTATTGCTCATCTGTACATATTTCTAGGTCTAGGTGATTTTATCTACGCAAGGCCTATTTTGGCTTAATAGCCATAGCTTAATTGGATCCCATATACCCTAGCCGGTTTCAAGATTTTTTTATGGAAGAATGAAGGTTTCAGGAAATCTAACAAAACTGTCAGTGTTTTCTGTATTTCCATATTAATAAGACGATATTACATAACACAAACATTTGTTACAGAATTGGTTGAAAAGTAAATGGTGGTATGGTAAGCCATCCTAGCTAGGTTGCTAGGCAACCTGGTTTAAAGAGATCATTTCCATAATGCAAAGCATTTCATGTTATACAATTCCTTATTTGTTTTCTTAACTAATACATAGAATAGTGACACAAAATAAGGATAGTTTTTGTTAAAAAGCCTTCTGTCTCCTCAGGTTTTGAACAGAAATTGTACACTGGTGAAATGTTAAGCTATACTATATATAAGTAAGTCAGTGTGAATTTTATTGTAAAGAAATATATATTGTATGTAAAGATAAAGTACCTAGTAGGGTTCATGAGATACAACTTGTTGACCTACAGACACTCATAGGACACTGGAGGCTAAGGAATATGGCTGTGTTGATATGACAGTACGACTATATAAGCAATTTGTCTTTTAGGGTTCCATAGCCAAATGGCAAAAAACGGAACCCTTATAGATTTGTCACGTCTGTCTGTCTGTCCATCCGTATGTCAAAGCCACTTTTTGCCGAAAGTATGAGAGCTGTACTGTTGTAACTTAGTAAGTAGATGTATTCTGTGAAGTGGGGTATCTATGGATAGGTCTTCAAAAATGATATTGAGGTTACTAGTATAATTTTTTTCTAAACTAATATATATATTTGATAAGAATAGTTTGCGCGAGAGACCCTTCCAAAGTGGTAAAATGAGTATCCCCCCCCCCCCCCCCTGTAACTTCTAAAATAAGAGAAAGATAAAACTAAAAAAAATATATGATGTACATTACCATGCAAACTAACAATGAAAATTAGTTTGAACAAGATCTATCTAAATATATCTAAACCGCAATGTACCTTTCATTTAATCAACTGAAATATTTGGTGCTACGGAACCCTTCATGGGCGAGTCCGACTCGCACTTGGCCGGTTTTTATCCCATGATATATTAATTTCATCATCATTCATACCTTATCCTTAGGTTGGAATCTAAGTATATATATGATATTAACATTCCTTAAGTTCTCTCTTTTTAATTCAATAGTTATATAGCTACTTATTTTGTCCAATACATGTAATCTCTCCCAATTGCCCCTTTAGATTCAGGATATGTACATAAAACTAAAATAAATAGCACTCCTGCATCTATTAAGGATCTATTTTAAGCATTTAATTAGTTTCCAAATTCAAAATGGGACCAAGAGTAAATAAAACCGATGATAAGCTCAGCTACACTACAAAAACTGGCTGTATGAGATTAAGTGTTTACTAATGATGTAACTTATCAGCGCTACACAGATTAAGATAAGAAGTTATCTCTAAAACATCAGATATACACAAGCATTAACATAAAAGTTCATTGACTTCTTTGGAAAACTTAAGTTTACTATTGAAAATAGAGAAATAAATGCAAATTTATCTCTCTAATATTTTCTATATCTATAGTAAATTACCAATGGCACAGTGCCAATATCTCTCAATGAGATAATTATATTATATGCATTTTTGATTTTTTTTTACATATTTAGTAATTTTAATTATTGGTCAGTGGGTATTCTTAGGGGCAGATTTGCTTTAAAAATCATTAACAGTTATTACAGTTCGGTGGGGAATAAACCATTCTCTATCAAGCAGTTCATCTGGTGTGTAGGTAACACATATTTTATGCATTGAAAAGTTGTAGACAATCATTGGTGCACACACAAGCAACTGGTCTATTTTCAGTGCATTTAATTCTATGGAAACTAACCTCATAATAAACTGCCATGAAATTGTTTCAATTTGATATTTTTTGTAGAAATGGGAGATTTGGGCCAAAGCCCAATTTATTCATAGCTATTATCAAAATTATTTTTTATTTTGTATGATATTTCTATCGATTTTCAGTATAGTTAATATTTATAAAATACACATTGATGGATACTAGACACACCTATTCATGAAAGAATACGTAAGGCTAAGCAATATAAAATATTGGTGCAATTAATAAAAATATATTGGCACCAAACATAAATGTGCATAGTGATGTGAAGCAAAACAAAAGCCATAGATATAATCAATAGCACCCTATAAATAGAAAGCAAATATGTGTCAGAGAAGAGATAATACTCACAGGAAGGAGCAACAATACATGGACGTGATCTCAGGAACAGTTTATAATATAGCCACTTTACCTATATTGCGTTACACTACACTATTACATTACACGCTTTATGGCTTTTTTAAGTAAATTGAGCGCATGATTACAACGAAAAGCGAACGTAAACACATATTTTTTTATAACACGTTAGCAATTTTAAATGCACGTAGTCTATTAGAAACACTGATTTAACTTCGTAGATTGAAGCATATTTATTGAACGAATGCTGTAAATTACTGATTTATGACATAATATTAAACAAAGTAAACTTAAAAGCTCTTTCGTAACCGATCGATAGTTATATCAAAACTATTCGAATGACAAAGAAACTTCGCTATAACGCATTCGATATGGTTGTAGACATTATTGCGAAGGGGATAAGCATAGCACTTCGGTCTTGTATGCAAGTTATTTTGTTGATATTAACATAATATTTGGGCTAAAATCCGTACCCAAATATTTATCTAAACTATTTTGTATCGACCATTAACCTCGCACCATCACCTAAACATTTTGAACTGTCAAATGTTAAGAATGTTCTTCACATTTTTCCATCGACTGTCGATATAATAGCACCTATATTATAACATTTTTATATCGATTTCATAGAGTATACATCAATTAAAATAAGTTAACTAAATTTATAAGCGCCAGGTCCGAAAAGCCCTTGCAGGCGCTTTACCTTAATCTGCATACTGAATCTTGAGCCTGATTAGTACAATGTAGCAGATCAGGCTAAAATCCCAAGGTGTTGAAGTAAATTTTATATGAATCAGTTTAAGTTATCTATTATTTTGCATCAATGAATTCAGTGAATATGATAAACGAATTTGAATGACATTTAGAGTAGATTCATACTGACAATTAATTGTTTAACCTTTGGTTTCAATCAATTGTTTAACCACGGGAACACTAAGGGGTGGAGCTAGTAAAAGTATAAACAATAATATTCAACTACAAATATTGATATCTAAATAATAATAAATCATGAAATTCAGAATCGAGTATCGACATGGAACAGCACTGAAACATCTGTGTTACCAGCTTTAAAATTTCTTGTAATTTATGATGCGTTCTGAATTATTAAAACGCCTTAGCAAAATGACATGATTGAAACTAGTATTAATTAAATATTAAAAATGAAGTATTAGCCTTAAAGTCTATGATTAGAACTAATCAGTGCTATAATAAAGATACTGTAAACACCTTACCTATATAATCACCTCATGTAGGTCCTGAAAATACCGCTGTACCGTAAATTGTAGTTGAAGTAGGTACTGAAAATATTTTTATGAAACGGCTTCGAGTCTCTATAAACTCGATATAAAATATACGTGATTAGTTTAGCTATCACATATTGTTAAAACCTATAACTAAATTCCTCACGTTTACGCCAAACATATGTATAAGTAAGGAACCAAGCAGCGAGATTCATACAAAAGGGCATTTATTTGATTTTCTTTCTCATGTTAAACCCTGTCTGTGATTGCTATCAGGCAAGCAAGACAAAGAAACTATACAAGATAAGACACTATAAAAAGAAGGTATATATCTACCTATTTGGTTTGTCTTCGTAAGGAAGATCGATCTGTGTTTTGTATTCCGATTTTGTGAATCAAATGCCATTCCCTCAAATTTGGATTTCGAAATTCGAATGGAGATATTCCATAAGCAAGCTAGGTAAAGATTTCTAATAATTAGTGCAGTCATTGAAGCATTATTGCTCCGATTTTTTTTACTGTGAACCGATTTGCATACAATTTTGGAATTAGGTTCATCTTACCCTTAACTTCAAAAGTGAAAATGATTTGAACTCCGCAACCACCCTGGGGGTGGTTGCCACCCCTTCTCGAAGGTGATTTTATTATTTTTCAAAATAACCTCAGATATCGATAGAAGGCCTAATTTTAAGCAAAAATCATCTATAAAGTTTTTCAATAAATCGAATACTTTTCAAGTTATTAGCAAATGAAAATTCGCAATTTTTTCACGTTTTTCATCGGTTTTTTGGAAATATCTCCAAAAATATACGTTTTATCGAAAATTTTATAGAGAACAAAATTGTAGCAGGTAAAACAATAAACAATTTGGTTTTTTATAAAGTATTCTAAGTGCAATATTAAGCTAGATATTAAAGATCAAAGCCGTTTTTTATTTTGTCTGAAATTTAATCGATGTGGTCAATGCCATCTAGCGGCGAGCAAATGCATTTTATGCATTCTAATACAATAGGGTTTTGTAGTCCTTGAAATAAGCTTTAAAATGAGCACTATTAAAAGTCTTTTGCACGTAAAATAAGTGAGCTGTATTGCAAATAAGGAGAGCATCTAATATTTTTTCTTTTAAATCAATGGGTTTCATAAGTGCCATTTCCACCAAAATTAAAATTAATCATATTCCGCCTAGAATTAACTTTATTATGAAGAGTTTGATAGATAGTATCAGTTTGGCTGCTTCAGGACACATAATTTTCAAAAAAGTCACGATAAAAAAAATTAACAAGATTTACAATTTTTAAAAATCCCACTTTTTTTTCATAATATCTCAAAAATGACGACAGATACGTATAAAAGTGTACAGATAAAAAATTTAGGTATTTTTATGACAAACAATTTGGGTTTTTTGTTTATTCTGTCAAACAAAAATTGACGGAGATATGATTGTTTAAAGAGCGCGTGGCAGCGCAATCACAGCCTCTCTTAAGCCCTTTAACCCTTCACCGTTTTATAAAAAGGTTATTTACTATATATTGCAATGCAGGATATTGTAGCTCTCTTAATTACCTTTACAATGGTGTTTTATAAATTGAAGGAGTTATGGTCCAAAAACTTATCATATTTTTTTCTACTTAGTAACTGAAAATTTATTATGGAGCAATGTGAAAGTACGCAGTATAATAGAGACCCCCAACTATTGTAATGTGTATATATATACATAATATGGCTCATATATTTTGGAAACGTAGGCATGAATACATACCAACGTTCTTATATGTATATATAACACATTTGAGTGAAGGGGCCAACGAGCAAGCCATCGATAATAAAATTAACTGATAGATTATGTAGTGGAATTTTTATATCAACACATTTTTTTGAGCTATTGGATACATAAATATATATTACTAAACTGCAAAAAAGGATGTGGAGCGTCTTGCGGATGCAGAAAAGTTGGTCTGTTTTGTAATAGTACCTGTGGAACGTGCAGTGGAGATAACTGCCAAAATAGCCCTCCGATTCAGCCAGAAGATGTTGAATGTGGCAGCGACTCCGAAATTGAGCCATGAATAATAATATTATATTTTAATAATAATAGTACAATTTTATATAATTTGTAAATATTTTATGCAATAAATGGCAATTTTTACTCTAAATTAAATTATTTTTAAATATGTAATCATATATATTTACTGTTTTAATTTAGGGGTAGTTTTAAGGGTAGAAAAGCTTAAGAATATGATAATCATTTTCGAGAGTGTGGAATAATATTCAAATCCTTTTCATTTTATATAAAGAAAAATTTAACCAATTTTTATCAAGGGGTAGTTTTCAAGAATTGAAAGGGGGTTAAAAATTTTATAATTATTATAGAGAATATAAAATATTACTTACTCTATACTTACATCTTTTTATGTCATACCAAAGTATTTTTTTGTGATTTTTTCAATTTAGGGGTTGTTTGCAAGATTTTCAAGGGGTTGAAAATTATTTTAATATGAGGTAATTAAGTTAGAAAATACTTTACAATTTCACCCCTTACTATTAGACATGTTTTATAGCGATAAAATGGCTCAAAGTCAATTATTCCATTAAGAGGTTGTTTACACCCCTTAAAAATAATAGGCGGAGTTCTGATCATTTTCACTTTTGAAGTTAAGGGTAAGATGAGCCTAATTCCAAAATTTCATGCAAATCGGTTAACAGTAAAAAAATTCGGAGGTAAGACCGTATTTTTCGCTTCAATGACTGCACTAAATGTGTGGTGGAAAATTTTAAGTGGAACTGTTCATTTCTAACTCCTCCTTTTTCTTTCTGATTAAATTCGTTGCGGGATCCAAGACAGTTGTCGCGATTCCCCGGGACATGCCTGAGCCTCACCGCTCAGAGTCATTTCATTGTGTGCCATTGTTGATACTGGCTTACAGGCGTTGAAGTGGTGCGTAAGAGGGAGGGATTAGTCCCGATAATAATGTGTGTTATCTGTGTCGGGACGAGCTTAACAAATTAATGATCAAGTAATGTTTATGAATCTAGATCCATGTCCCCCGATTCACATATTCCGTTCTCAAATACTTGACTTTCTTTGACTGCACGTGTGGCGTAGCGGTTAAGACGGGTCGCCTCACCAATCTTGTCCCGGGTTCGATTCCTGCACAGGAGAACTATTTGTGTGAATCATAATTAGTTAATTGCGCTGAGTATGGGTGTACTTTGTGTCCGTCAATTGTATGTTTGTAAACTCCACGAAACATGGATTAATTTGCCTAATGCGGGCTATACAACATGTACCTAACTTAATTAACGCACATCCTGAAAATAGGTTGTTCAGAATCGTTTACTGAATCGATTTATATCATTTTTAATATAGGTAATTTTTTATTCCCAAATAATTTAAACTACGGAAATTATTTTCATATTAACCCTGTCCAGTCAATACTAAATGAAATGGACCGTAAGTCAAAGTAATAAAAATTAGACTTTTAAAGCGCAGTTTTATTTGTATTCATACAAATTCCATTATTCAATACAAAATAAAGAAAAGTAAACTTTATTCCAAGAATTTAATTTAGTAAATAACAATGCATATACATGTTAAATTAAAAATTCAGTGTATGTATTATGATTATGATTACAACATAATATTCTAATTGGGGTGTTTGAGTGTGTGCGTTAATTACGTTACATGTTGTATTTACTAATACTTACCAACACTATTTTGATATAATTTAACAGCTAAAGTTATAAAGGAGGCGTTTGGAATTTGTTAACAAAGCTTTTATATAGATAATATGTAAAACAATTGATTTTCCTACATTTAACGATCACCAATTTCGAAAACAAGAGCGAAAGTCAGACACCTGTCTGACCGCCCGGACTTAGGGTGGGTAGACACGACCGTTGCATAAACAAAAAGTATTTTCTATACAAACTGTTATCGAGGTGATTATCTGCTATGTATGTACTGGCTACGAAAACACCTACATAATTGTAATCATCATCGCGCCTCCAAGGTTAAATCAGTCAGTTTCATGGCCACTTCTGTTTGTGTCGGCCGCCGGTAAAGCTATTTATGTTGCGGTGCTCTGAATTTAATAACCAAACTAGATAATATGATATACAAAACACTAAGCGAGTATTATTTCATATTAAGTGCTCAATCAAAAAAATGCTTTCGGTAAGTACTTGCTTACATACTATCTAAATAGGTATCATTGCTATAATAAAATAAATTTTATAAATGTTTTCATACAATGTGTACCTAAATATCTATGTTACTAGAAATAATAATGTATACAACTATATTACTTCAAACATGTTCTTTTTTATTTTTAATGTTTTTAAACTTTCGCGATTTGTACACATTTTTTATATAGTGTGGACACGGGTCTCTTCGCGATAAAGATTTAGATAAGTAAATCTTTTTTAAGATATATATCTTACATTACATTATAAATTATAGCCTATGTATTATTTGTATATATAAGCTACATTAGGTACTAAAAAGTTTCATCAAAATCCGATTGGTAGTTTTTGCGTGAAAGGGTAACAAACATCCATACAACTATTCATCCATATTCACAAACTATCGCATTTCTATCATTAGTAGGATACCTATTATATGATTTTTATGTAGTTAGCCAAACTTTATATTTTACTTGAGAATATTCTGATGTAGATATTTATAACGCGACGAAAATTTAAAATCTCTATCATACTTTACAAAAGTCTCAAATAAAAAATGGAGTCAGTATAAATTAATGACTTAAATCTTTATTTAGGTTTTATAAAGAAAACCTTAAACATTTGTTTTCATGATGACTATTTGCGATTTTCCTTGCTATACTGCTCTTGTAATTTTCTCAGTAAAAAGTTATCTAAATGTATAAAAAACCGAGTGTGCTTTAGATCACACGACTGAAGTAAAACTTAGGAATACCAAACGTTACTGGTTATGACGAAAAGATTTATGAGAGAAAGAAAATGTGTGATCTGTTTTTGGTTCATGTCGGCCTCGAAGTTTCCTGGTGTATTAGGAAAGAATTAATAATATCCCAAACAAATTATAGTATGCAAAACCATATATGTTCCATGGGAGGTGAGTTCGCAGTGCTTCAAAACGGCTGTACCGATTTTGATGTTGTGTGCGCCTTAATGTTTTGGTTTGAAAATTGGACCCAGCAGATGGCGCTACGAACATGCCAGGATTTTTTTCCATTTTCAGGGCAATACAACATCTGCCGGGACAGCTAGTTTTAAATATACTATATTATTCTTTACAGAAACGCCAATGTTCGAAAATATGCCACATCACAGGATGTCAAACCGTTCAAATCGATACCGGGCCTATCATCTTTACCATATTTCGGTCCGATCCATCACTTTATGCCTGTCATAGGTACGTATATTTAGTACTAAGTTTTAAGATCTCGAAGTCCGAGCGGTGTAATCCGGCCGCAGCACCCGGGATGACGAGGGTTCCACTCTCACAACGAATAAAGCTCCCGGTTGTTATAGGACTATCTATGACTATTGTCTTAGCCAGTCAGAAGCCAATGGACTATCAAACCTTGTCTAACCACCTTGATTTCTGCTTCTCTATGGGTTATTAATTCCAATATAGTCCGTTGACGGGCTTGTTGGCGTGGTTGGCAAATGCTTGCTTTTCACGCCGGAGATCGGGGGTTCGATTCCCACCCAGGACAGATATTTGTGTGCATGAACATGTCTATTTGGTCTGGGTGTAATTATCTATGAAAGTATATATTTACAAAACATAAGTAGTAAATCAGTTATCTGGTTTCTATAGTATCTACAAGCTGTGCTTAGTTTAAAAAAAAAAAGAAAAAAATAGCAATCACTTGATTAATACTGTTTTTGCTTTTGGGTCGATTGGCCCCAAATGAAATAGACAATAGGCCAGACACAAGAAAATATAAGAGACTTGGTTATTATTGATAAGTCAAGCTCAACTCGATATCGTGCTTAACTACACACTTGAGTTGTTGATTCTTAAATCTAATTAGATAATCAGTCCATTCAACAAAAACTTGGCGTTTCGACATCTATGCGTTTAGTCATTGACATACCTAGCCTCTTCTGGGATCCAAGAAAGGAACAAGGGCATCTTGGTTAAGCAAGCGCATCAACGACGGAAGGGCCCCATGATACCTGGAGGGCCCCCCAGGTTAGGTTAAGTTTTGTATACAGCATACTATTGCTACCAAATAACTGATTCCTCGAGTATTTTGTATATACTAGGTACATCTTGATTGAATCTTGTGAATTTTATGAAATTATTTAATTATCTTATACGAATTTTATCGCGTATTCATAACGGCTTTAGGTTACTGCCATATGGCAAAAAAGGGTGTCTCTATTAGCAGTCAAACTTTGTTATTTCTCTGTTTTCAGGTCAATTTGGGCCCAAAGAAAACCTATTCTCCATAGCTGAGATTTTGTATGAAAAATATGGTCCCATAGTGAGACTGGGTGGAGTATTTTCAAGGGCCGATATGGTTATGTTATTTGAACCGCAACACATCGATCAGGTACACTTGTTATTATTTTATGTGTATTATTTTTATTTTTTTATAATTATAATTATATTTATTATTTTTTATATGTATTATTATTTTTGTATAATTCGTCATTATATCCGGAAAAGAAATACCTACACACTCTGTGAAAATTTCAACTACGAAATATAGCTCGTACTTATCTATAATGAAATAATGGAATTTATTCAGCACTTGGGTATTGACATACACTTGTACTTGTCAAGCTCACAATGCAGTACATAAACATAGTCCAACACAGTATAAAAATTACAAAAATATAATTAGTCTAAAAAAATTAATCTATTATTTTGAAATTTAGTTGTACAATATTAAAATTAAAGAATTGAATTTGGCAATGAGCATTTGGCTAGCGCAGAAGGCTCTTGACCAGTAGCTTATATTAAACGATTAATACCCGAGGCCACCCTTTTAGGGTTCGGGCCACAGCTCAGGGGGCCGCTGAAGCAAAAGGACAGTATTCTAAGAGAGGGTGCGATCAGTTGCACGGGATCACCGATGACGCTTTCAGGGGCCAAAGCGATCCTCGCCGCTGAGGAGCCTACCCTAGCTAACCTGCGGCTTTCTCTAGCTACCTAGGTGGACGATCCGGAGAAGAAAGCCACAAAGAAACTCCGGGCTTGCTTTTTTCGTCTTCTTTTGCTTTTTGTTTTCGTTTTTGTTTTTTTTTTAATCATGTATTTTCTTACATTGGGATGGGGGTTATGTAGGCTAATGCACGCACAGAACCGTTGTCATCTAATGAATCGAAAAATTGTGAGATAATAAACAATATCATTAAATTTCACTCAAACAATTAGAATAACCTCTTACTAGATGAAAAAACGGTGGGTACATCCGCGTACATTTACAAAATTAACAAGTCACACGAAGTCAATATGTATTATAATATATTTTGTGTTTCAACTGTTTACTTGTCTGTTACAGTTACTATTAACGAATTGAAATTCTACACAATTTCAATTTGTAAATTGTATAATTTAACAAGCACATACAAACCCTTTCGAAACATGACCGACTGATATGTTCACAGTTTCATGTGAAAGATCATATCATATTGTAAACACCTTCCATACTATTAAATTTTAATTCTATAGCATTATTAGCAATGCAAAGCGAAAATCTAATATTTACTATGAGTAATATTATAAACTTCAACTTGATCTAATTAGGTCCCATCTCTGAGACAACTTGTCAACGCAAATCGGCTATAAAGATGCAATTCCGGGTCCACTGGAACGTCCTAGCCAAGAAACTTAAAGATTTAGGTAATTAGTCTACTTTCTAAATTGGTAGCTAAGAATTATTTTCAAACTAGGACACACATTAAAATATAAACAAACAAGGACTTTCACTTTAGCAATGCTACAAAAACACAATAAAATAATAGGTCAATACATTGATCCGGCTCGAAAGACCAATGTATTGACCTATGTAGGTCGATTGCGGGTGTTAGAAATGAGTGGACTGTATATTATTGATGTAGGTTATATTAATTACCACACTACAGATTCAGTTTTCGTTACGGAACAAAGAATATAAAATTAAGTATAAAAATTATGTATGCGCGAGCGCGGTGCGTCGGAGCTAACAGCTGACTGCCGAGCGCGGCCGAACGGGCACTCGGCTGGAATCGGTGGCCCCGCCCCCTGGTGGCGAAACGGTGCGCTGCGCGGCCGGTTGATGTACTCAACAATACTGAATTCCAATAAAGTTTGAACAACTAATTAGGGGATGGGCACTAATTACCTTAAATTCTATATATTTTAGGTTTATAGATCTCAAGAGTCAAATCCATTACGGCCTGGATTTGAAACAATGGAATATTACAGAGAAGTATTAAAGAAATCTACATTCGAGGGAGTCTATGGATTGATGACAGCGTAAATATTTTATAATACTTATTTTATGATATGACTTGAAACACCGGCCAAGTGCGAGTCAGACTCGCGCACGAAGTGTTCCGTACCATTATCTATAAAAACAAAGCAAAAAATTCACGTTTGTTGTATGGGAGCCCCCTTCAAGATTTTAGTTTTTTATTATTTGTTGTTATAGCGGCAACAGAAATACATGATCTGAGAAAATTTCTACTGTAACTATCACGGTTCATGAGATACAGCCTGGTGACAGACGGACAGACAGACAGCGAAGTTTTAGTAATATGGTCCCGTTTTACCCTTTGGGGTACGGAACCCTAAAAAGCATATGTTGTACCGACCATATACCTAATGAATACTAAAATAATTGTAATATCATAAAAATAATTAGTTGTCATTTAAAATATCACATTAAAATTCTTATGTACGTTTTACAGACAAGGAGCAAAGTGGCGCGACTTTAGAACAAAAGTGAATCCGGCTC
Organism: Pseudoips prasinana; assembly: GCA_951640165.1. Classification (NCBI taxonomy): domain Eukaryota; kingdom Metazoa; phylum Arthropoda; class Insecta; order Lepidoptera; family Nolidae; genus Pseudoips; species Pseudoips prasinana. The sequence continues at coordinate 25,521,813 of OX621260.1, forward strand.
TGTTGAAAATTAAACTGGTGAAGGTGTACACTCCAGCACTCGACGAAATTGCTAAAGATCTTATAGAGAGGTAGAACCTTTGACAACAATTGACTTTAATTAAAATACTTGTTATATATTATCTACTAGCTGTGTCGCGCGGTTTTACCCGCGTTAAACTTTATAAATTATCACAGCTCCTTCCCCGTAGGTGATAGCGTGATAATATGTAGCCTATATGTTGATTCGACCTCTTAGTAATATTCATGCAAAGTTTGAAGTAAATCCATGCAGTACTTTTTGAGTATAGCCCGGACATACATACAGACAAACAGATAAACAGACAAAAATTCTAAAAACTATACTTTTGTTAGATCACGCCCCAAGTCTCCTTTTTTAAAAATATTCAATGTACAGTTTTGATTTTCTTGTGATTTTATTATATGTATAAGATCATTTATTTTGTATATTTTGAAGGTTAAAGAAATTGAAAGACGACAAAAGTTATCTGCAAAATAACTTTCGGTTTGAGGTCGACAAGTGGTCTTTAGAATCTGTGGGCTATGTGGGTTTGGGAACGAGGCTAGGATGCCTCACAGACGAGATGACTGCCGATCACCCCGGATTCAAACTGATGAAATGCTCAAAGGAGGTCATGGATTATTCATTCAAATTAGAATTCTTACCCAACCCATGGAGATATATCTCAACACCTACTTTTAAGAAGCTTATGGAAACATATAATATACAATGGGAGTATGTATCATCTGTAACTACATAGACAAATTTAAAAACAATTAGATATAAGTAGTGTAAAAATGGGGGATCTGGATCAATGTTCCAAGATCCCCCCATTTATACAATTAATTTCATTCACAGTAACATAATTTTACTTATTTTACTATTCATATAATGTAGTCTTTAATAGGTACTGAATGAACATCTTAATCATTTTTCTGTCCATGAAATTAAATGATTAATCTATCTAGCTCTGAGTATTTGATAACATCTAATAAACATCGAATGAACATTGATATCTGACCCGTACAATGCAATAATGATCTCATCACTGAGGTACGCAGATTGTTACTCGTGCTATTTATAATTGTTTCTCTTAATACACTACATTACACACATACATTTAAAATATAGGTATCTAATTATGTTTCAAGTTTTCATATTCTTAAATAAAACTACAATTCATTTGCAAAATAATAAGTGATTATTGACAATAATTTATTAACATTTATTTTACAAAGACTGGTAAAACGTATTGTTCAAGTAATGTAACATATCTTTAACTCGCAAGTAGATGCTATCAGTGTAAATGTCTTTTACAATAATATGCTGAAAACATATCTCCGCACTGCACCGACAGACGGATGATTCGATGCTTTCAAACTGGTTTGCATTATAAACCTCGATCTGAATTACTTTCGAGCCCTTTGAAACAGTATTATAAAAATTCAACAACTGTCTGCTATCAGCATTGTTCGTTTGTTCTTCTCATCCAAATAATCAACGACATTTTGAACTACATCAGGGTCTATCATCAGCGGAAGTGAAACCGGTGAGTAAGCCCAAGTGGGTAACTAAAACATATTATTCGTTTATTTATTTAATAGACATTATTTTAATTTCTCCTATGAAATTAATAAAATATCAAATTATGTATAGTTAATTTACTGACCGACATTTTAGTATTTCTTAGGTGCACGTCAAAGAAGTCATAAAGTTAAATAATTTTATTCTATTGTTTTCTCGATCTTATATAACAATCATTTTGTATTGTAAAATGAATATTCATCTATACAAATAAATAAAATTGAAGTGTCTGTTTGTAATATTGAAATAACCGGTTTTTACTACATGTATATGAATATATATACGGTACATACTCCAAAATAACATTTTTTATAATTTTTGTCTGTCTGTCTGTCTGTTTGTTCCGGCTAATCTCTGAAATGGCTGGACCGATTTTGACGGGACTTTTATTGGCAGGTAGCTGATGTAATAAGGAGTAACTTAGGCTACTTTTATTTTAGAAAAGGTTCTTATTTTTGTAAAAAAACAAAAATCTAACAAAATAAACTAATTAACACGCGGACGAAGTCGCGGGCACAGCTAGTTTGTAATATAATATCAGGTGTAACAATAATATACAATGTGAAGATATGTTTGTTCCTTGTAAATAAAATTTTCTTGCTAATGCCTTATTAAACTAACATACCTATAATAAATATTTACATAAGTAACTTAACGAAATTAATTGTAAAAATGGGGGATATCCAGGATCCCCCATTTTTACACTACTGATATATAATTTTGCAAATAAAATTTTCAGTATAAGCACAAAGTGCATTGAAGATGCCAGAAAACGTATAAATGCAAGAGGACATGATATTCCAGATGAAGATAAAAGTATAATTGAAAAACTGCTTTCGATTGACGAGAAAGTGGCTATCATGATGGGAAATGAAATGCTATTCGCAGGAATTGATACTGTAAGTCATAAACTCATTTATTTAAATTTTTAGCCTAACTCCCTCGTCTCAAGGCTGCGGTAGCTGTATGAGAAGTGTCCTCTACTTCCGCCACGTGCAAGCAGATCTGGGAAGACAGCGATCTGTTTGTGTTGCAGTCGTTGTGCCGGACTGGCAGGGGTCGTTAATAGGGGAGGGCAATCTAGAGAGCCCTCCCAGGGTGAGTCCCAAGACGTAGAAGAACGGATTTCATAGAGAGAAGAAACTTAAACTTTAGTAACACGTCTTTGATTCCTGCATACTGTGAAGTTGTATTGTATTCCATCCCATCTTTACATTAAAAAATATTTATTTAAAAACTACCATGACTAAATTAGGCAGAGGCAGGGGCACATAGCTCGTAGAACCAACGGCCGTTAGGGCAGAAAGTTTCTTGAGTGGTGACCACGTACTGGAAGACGCAGCGTTGGCAGATGGGCCGATGATCTTGTGAGGGTCGCTGGAAATAGCTGGATGGGAATAGCGCAAGACCGGTAATTGTGAAGAGTTTTGGGGGAGGCCTTTATCCAGCAGTGGACGTCTTTCGGCTGATATGATGAAATTTACTGATACGTTTTTGTATTCTTAACGCCAAATCAATAAATTTCAGGTAAGTTTCGCTACAATTAACGTCCTATATCATTTGGCTGCAAATCCGGACAAACAAGAAAAGCTCCGACAAGAAATACGCTCAGACGAACCCCAAAAACGCTATTTGAGAGCATGCTTGAAAGAAGCATTACGGATTTGGCACGTTATTCCGGCGAATTTGAGGAGAACGGACAAAGACCATGTTGTTGGTGGCTATCACATTCCAAAAGGGGTAAGTACACTCCAGCCTCTCTTTGACGGGCCTGTTGGCGTGGAAAGCAGACGCTTGCTTTTCACGCCAGAGGTCGTGGGTTCGATTACCACCCAGGATAGATATTTGTGTGCATGAACATGTCAGTTTGTCAAGACAAGACGTAGTGAATATTTTACCTTATCTTCTGAACTTTTTTGTTTTATTTATTTTTATTGGTTTACTTCTGAAGGGGGTCCTAAGTATGGACAAGGGCCCCTGCATAGTGTAATGCCCCTGATTGCCCTGGATAAATTTGGTTAAAATTGAAATATATTTATTAAAATTAACTGTTTAAGGATTTGTTATGAAATATATTTATGAAAATTAACTATTTAGCGCTGTATGATGACAGCATAGAATATCATCACCCCATCTCATCCCCGTGGGGGGCGTAGAAATCGTCCGAGGGAATACCTCCCAGAGAACAGGCAGCAGCGTTTTTCTGTGAACTATGACCATCAAACTGTGATCGCCAACCCGTCTGCCAAGCGTGGCGATTAGGGCATATCCCTTCATTCTTTGGGCAGAGTTTGTCCAGCAGTGGACGTACGTTGGCTGACATGAATGAAGGATTTATTAAATGTAGATGCGTTATTTCTTGTGCAGGTAGAAGTCATCGCCCCAAATGAAATACTATCGAAAATGGAAAGACATTACCCGCGACCAAAGGAATTTATTCCCGAAAGATGGGTGGCAGATAAAACTGATCCTTTATACTACGGCAACGCACACCCGATGGTAACCCTGCCATTCGGTTTCGGCATCAGAAGTTGTATTGGAAGAAGAATAGCCGAGTTAGAAATAGAAATAGTCCTAAAAAGAATTATTGATGAGTTTAAACTGACGTGGGAAGGGCCGCCTATCAAAATTGTCAATACAGTGATGAATGCCTTTGAGCCGCCGTTCAACTTTACATTTGAAACTGCCAAGTAACTGATATTTTAATTCTACCCACATGCTCTGGTGAAGTAGTAAAAATATCCTATGCTAATTGTAAATGTGAAACTCAAAAGGAAATGTACCTACTCCCATTATGTTTATATTTTAATTAAAAATATTTTATTCAATGTTCCAATTGACATTTATTGCCGGTTATGTAAGTGTAAATATAATATAAAATATATCATTGTAAATATATACCTCCGACATTTTCAGTCTTTTTTCCCTATCTTTCAGATCCGATACAACTGGGAAGAGAACAGAATAGAGAGCAGATCTACTCTTCTTACCTGCTTTTTGAGACACAGGATTGTAAAACCGAGTTTATATGGAGAGAATTATTTTATTTGCCGAACTGCGAAATCAATTCTTAAAGAACTAATAACTATTGACGGGCCGGATGGCGTGGTTGGTAGATAGTTGCTTTAAACGCCGCAGGTCGTGGGTTCGATTCCCACCCAGGACTGATATTTATGTGCATGAACATGTCTGTTTGACGTCTGGGTGGAATTATCTATATAATAATAATATCTAGGGACAATGTCACACAGATCATCCTAGCCCCAAACTAAGCAAAGCTTGTACTATGGGTACCAGGCGACGATATACATACTTATATAGATAGATAAATAATTATATACATAGAAAACATCCATGACTCAGAAACAAATATTCGTGCTCATCACACAAATATTTGCACTTACCGGGATTCGAACCCAGGACCACCAGCTTCGTAGGCAGGAGCACTACCAACTAGGCTATGGTGATGGTGATAGGCTACCGTATAAGTATGTATTTACAAAAGAAAAGTGATATATCAGGTATATGGTTTCCTTAGTACAAGATCTGCTTAGTTTGGTATCAGATAGCTGTGTGTGAATGATGTCGCAGGTTATTAATAAATATGATTATTTACTGTTATAAAGGTTTTCTGTATTTCCCTTGTATCCAAACTCTATACATTTTCAACATTTTTCCTCTATTAACTTGTAGTCTTCTATCAATAAGATTCTGTTCTTCTGTGAAGCCGGCATCTTTGAACAAATCGGTGATCTCCTCTTGACTGAAGAAGTATACTTTGGTATTGTCTCCGCGAGCATAGAAGTTGTTGGAAATGCATCTGCCCTTCTTGAATCGAAGCTGAGCAAGGTCATATAGGCCGTAGTCACGAAAGACCACCAAACCGCCAGGCCTGAGGTACTTGTAAATGTTCTTGATCACTGTTGGCATCCTGAAATCGGAAAATATAAAAGTTACATTTAAATATGTACAGGGTTTTAGGGCCTTTCGTGTTTACCGTTGAACCCTGAAGCTTGTTTTTGGACCTTATTTCAAAGTGGTAAGGTTGAAATTGATGGGGTTAACAGCCTGTTTAAGGATAACCTGTACACGGTATTAGTGTATGTTCACAATTAATTGATTTTAGCTCTTATAACAACAAAAAAGAGTTTAATATGAGGTGGTAACTATTATACCATTGTCAAATTAAGGGCTAGCCCTTAATGAAATGAAATGAAATATATTTATTCGCCAGCAACATGGTTATAAGGTGTTACATAAAATTGTATAGGTTCAGCATGTTACGCCGATTTGACGGCATGCAAAATTTAAGTGACATAAAAGTTACTAATTATTATATTAATATTTTAATGTTGGGAAGTTTTCTGTGTCTTGTACCCCATTCTTTGTGGTGACATCGTATGGGTTTTAGAAATGCATTCAAAGTTGGGAAGTGACTTTGTTCTTTCAGATGTATATTTGTTAACCAATAGGTCACATTCAATGTGATACATTTCACTTCTAAATGTTCTGGGGACCTCCATCATCATATCAACTGATAGACGTCCACTGTTGACAAAGGCCTCCCCTAAAGATCTCGACGATTGCCCGTATTGCACTACCCGCATCCAGCGGCTTCCGGCGACGCTCACAAGATCAAATAAGAAAGACCGATGATCTTGTCCGGGGCCTGCCCGCGCTGCGTCTTCCAGTTCATGGTCGCCACTAGATTTTATCATTAACATAGTCTGAAACTTTGTTATATGCCTTGCTACAGCGACTTCTTACTTTAATTACTATGTTTTACTTATCTTTATATGTTTTAAAATGAAAATATTTTCTTTTTTCGCAAATTGTGGGAAATTATTGTCCTCAATTAAATGCCAAAAAAGGTAAATATTAGTTGGATACATAATTATCCAATCCATAGATAAAAATGTACTTGATTACCAGACACTTTTGATGTGTGTATTACTGAAGCATAATGCACATAGTGTTTCCTTTAAATTTTCCTCCCTAATTGAATTGAAAGCAGTACACAATCGGAATAGTGAGTGTGCAAATAAGACAGAAGACTGAGAGACGTAAATTTTTTTTGGTTAAAAAAAATATGGCAGTACTTAGTTTACTGGAACACCTAGTATAATATAAAGTCATACTCACTTAGCAGGATCAATAGCAGACAATACAAATATCAAAACAATGATATCTATCGAATTCTCTTCGAATGGCACCTCCCAGTCATTTGTTGTGGCGTCCAGTACAAACACATTGCATCTCTTTGTATCATACAACTCACTTTGGTGCATAATGTCTATAGCTGTAGAAGAAAAGTCACATCCATATATGAATAAGTTGGGATCTCTGCTGTATTGTAGAATTGGAAAGATGGTATTTCCCACTCCACATCCTATTTCAAATATGAACCTCTTTGTATTACTGTCTGTTATAGGTTCATTATTGTCAGTAGTCCGATTGTCATCTTCAGGGAATACTCTTATGGGTGCGGATGTGTTGTCTGGAGCAAGTTCAGGAAACTCAGTGAACAGCCAGTGACGGTCTTTGAAGAACCTGGAATTTTAAAATATCAATGTTACTAAATGGCCTCTGTGTCCGACCAATGTAAGCCATCTACTTGGGTCTTTGTTCACGGCAGAGAAACAAGTCTTTGAGTAACACCTACATTTTTCTATACAATTAATAGTTGTTTAAAAAACCTACCTGTTTTGATGTATATCATAAAAAGCATCCCAATGTTTGTCTGCTTCATCTTCTAATGATTTTAATCGATCTTCAGAAAATGTGATTTGAGAATTTTGCTCCACTTTTTCCTTTGCTATTTTCTCTTGTTCCTCATCCCAATCAACATTATCCCTGGAAACAGAGAAACCAAATATTGTTGACTATAAGTAGAAAAGTTTTATTTTTCAAAAGACGACATTTATTAATTATATTATTAATTTAAGTTTTTATGCTACGTTGTTGCACCTTGTATTGCATACTCGATTTGGGTACACTGTGAATCTTAAGCTAGAAATAATACTTAACATATACAATGTTTTGCAATAAATAAATCTTTATCTGTACTTCACAAACTTGTAATTTATATAAAAATGAGCAGCCTAGACTCAGAAATATTTTTTGGGTCTCACAAATTGTTCTGTGTGAGATTCAAACCCAAAGCCTTAGGGCACCATGCCTGAGGCAACCACATTAAACGCTGTACCATACATGCAGTCAATGTTTAGTCAAGTGATGGCAGGCAATAGGTCTATACAGAGCTAGGCATTTTACAAACATTTAATGGAAACAAAGCAAACTTGAACTATTAGTGGGCTGCATATAATTATCTCCTGCCATGTTTGCAAAGAAATAGTGAACAAGTTGATTAACCTAAAAGTATACATAAAAAGAAAATTGACAAGAATATATTTTGAAACCACCTATGCAATAATATCTTACTACTACAATAGCCATAGTAGAATTGAAGAAAAATAGTAACAGATATGTATTGTACCACACACAAACACATTATCACATCACATATGAAGATTAAGCAGTCTTCTGTTTTAGTGTTATATGTGAAAAGGCCTAAATCAGAACATGTTATGTATTGAATTCTCTTCAAATTCCCAGTCACTTAGTGTGGCGTCTAATAAAAACATTTTGCAGCTCTTTGTATCATACAATTAAATTAAGTGTACAATATAAGATTTGGATGAAAAATCATATGAACAACACAGGGAGCAATATATTTTGGATCCTTCCTGTATTATAAGACTTAAAATATATCTGCAAAATGTGATAGGGCCTGAGATATTTTTTTAATAATACTGACAAATTACTAAATGAATAGGTAGGGAACGAAAGTCTGATACTACTATCCTTGCTGATCGTACCAGGCATTAAAAAGATACGTGTGTTGAGGATCATTCAGGTACCGAGCTCCTCCCTGAGGCTTCCTTCTAAGCCGCGTTTTTTCCAGTTCCAGTACGATTTTACTATCACTTGGATAATTCTTACAAAATCTAAAGCAATATGTAAATACGGTACCACGCGTTGTGTTTAAAAACTTCGTCAGCATTTTCCAGGAATCTGTTACCAAATTGTGGTCTTTTATCTGTTGGAGAATCTTCCATCAGTACTATAATCACTTTTTACACGAAGAGAGTCTAATTATTTTAGTCTACACAATTTAACATAACCTATAACAGACGTCAAAGAGTTGACATGTCTTTGACTTACAACGACAATTGTCGTTGTAACCAATAGCAACAGTTTGTTTGCATGTTTCATCTCACGCAGCATAACATAGTTTTAGTTTCACAGCACCTTAGGTAAAATGTTTATGTGGGTAGCTTCGGACACGTATGCAAAGTGGTAATAAATGTGAGACAAATAGAATCTTTTAAATGATTGGATTAAGCTATTGTGGTTCAGCTTTTTAGGGTTCCGTAGCCAAATGGCAAAAAACGGAACCCTTATAAATTCGTCATGTCTGTCTGTCTGTCTGTCCGTCCGTATATTATCACAGCCACTTTTTTCCGAAACTATAAGAGCTGTAGGTACAGTTGAAACTTGGTAAGTAGATGTATTCTGTGAACCGCTTTAAGGTTTTCACACAAAAATAGAAAAAGAACAATAATTTTGGGGGTTCCCTATACATAGAACTAAAACTCAAAAAAAAAATTTTAATGGTACTTACCTATGCATGTGGTCTATTGATCTATGGATAGGTCTTCAAAAATGATATTGAAGTTTCTAATTTTTTTTTAATACCTCATAAATCGTAAACCGCAATTTACCTTTCATTTAATCAACTGAAATACTTGCTGCTACGGAACCCTTCATGGGCGAGTCCGACTCGCACTTGGCCAGTTTTTTTAAGCAGCCTAACTCTATGTCTATCGTCAAAACCTCACCGTAGGGAATATTTGAATATTTAATTAAGTATATACCTACTTACTTAGATAGAAAATAATATTGGTTGATAGTTATCTACTTAAGTAGAGTGGAAAAGCGTCGCGGTCGCTTAAAATGTAAACTTAAAAAAATTGTTAAAAAAGGAGCTAAGTCTGCCAACAAACTGCTTTGCAAAAAGGACTGTAAAACATTTTTTTCTCAGAATAACCGCTTTTTAATTTTATATTTTTTTTCATGGCCTGGGTTACAAGAAAGAATCCTAGATACTAATTCTAATAAATATTTTGGGACAACTAAAACACTGCAATTTGATCCTAAACTAGACATACTTATATTTCTAAATACATATATGTGCATATATTTTAGAAATATATGAATATAGATGAATTACACTCACCACAGTACAAAAAAAGAGTGTGTGTACTTATGTACACGCGTTAGAAGTTATACTTCTTAATATACAACTTGAACATAGTTATCAATTTTCATACCACCTAGAACTAACTTCATGCTGTTATTTTTACGACGCGCGCGCATCGTAAAAATAACAGTATGCGTACGCGTAAAAATTCACTCTCATACCACCTAGAACTAACTTCATGCCGTTAAATTTAGGTGTCGGTGTGCGCGCGCATCGTAAAAATTCACTCTCATCATTTTTCTCCATCGCGCCAAAAGAAGTATAACTTCAATAATCGTCCTCTTAATAAAAAATGTTTTTGGTGGGGATCGAACCCACGATTTCTGGCTAAGCTATCAGGGGAACTAATTAATAGACCAACAGGCCAGCCAATTCATATTGATATTAATAGAACATATTGTAGTACGAACTGAATCATAATATGGGAGGTTTGCTCAATAAAAAAAAGCTATGCAGAAGGCATTGCCATTTAGAATTGCATTGCCATCTTGGTGTCAGCGTTTTTATTGTTGATACAATCCTTAAAATACGTGGCTATAAATTATTGACACGTTCGGGGATCGAATTATAAGTGCCATATGCCAGTCAGGGCTTTTGGTGGATTTTGATTTCGAGAGTGAATGTACAGACGCCAGCACATCCAGCTACCCCAATCTGTAAATTTTTTTATCACAAGAGCAAAGGTTCACTTTCAGTTGGGGAAATTTGACAGATTGGGGTAGCTTGATGTGCTGGCGTCTGTACAAGTACAAAAGTAAATCCTGATGAACTGAACATACAAAAGTCTTAATGTAAAAATTGACATAAGATGGTTCTAAAATGAAAAGAAAGAGATAGTACGAATTTCTTGATAGAAAAGAAAGAGATTGGAGAAGACAAGCACAGAAGCATTTCAATATTGGTTTCTCTAGTTTTTTTTCCAATCTCCTGACCTACCGCTCATCAATAACCAAAATATATATATTTGTGATAAGCAAAATTATTCGTTCTGTTTTGTACCATAGTTATTAAATCTGAATGTCATTCCTTTGCCTATTACTGAACTCATGACCCCATACTGAATCAACAGAGTTGAAATTTAGCACAGATAAGTCAGTAGCAATTAATTAAAAAAATAATTATAATATTATAAAGATTGCACGGGGAGGTGACCACATCTCGCACTAGCAGAGCACTATAATATATATATATATATATATAGTATACCTATGTATGCTATGGTTTAACATTCAAAACTAACATGGACAAACTTGAAGCATTACAACTTAGATTCTTAAAACTACTTGTTCCTAATTAAACTAAATTTAATTGTATAAACGACTACAGGAAATTATTTAAAATCTGTTTAATATAACCATACCATATTGATACTAATATCAAACATAAAATTCTGTTAGCATTTAATAACCATGGTAATCCGGACGGTAATCTTATACATGTAGAAAATGAAATGAAATGAAATGAAATTTATTCAGCACTTGGGTATTAACATACACTTGTACTTGTCAAGCTCACAATGCAGTATACAAAGATAGTTGATAGTATAAAAGTTACTTACAAAAAAAAGAAATAAATTAGTCCGTCCGTGCGGTTTGTTTGATCGTATATATTTTCTGAAGTCCTTAAATAAATAACAGTTACTAATCTATTATTTTGAAATTTAGTTCTACTATATTAAATTAAAGAATGGAAGACTAAAGCAAAAGACGAAATTCTAGATGAGGGTGTGATCACATGAATGGGATCACCGATCACGCGTTAATGGGCCAAAGCGATCCTCGCCGCTGAGGAACCTACCCTAGCTAGTCTGCGGCTTTCTCTAGCTACCTAGGTGGACGACCCGGAGAAGAAAGCCACAAAGAAACTCCGGGCTTGCTTTTTTCGTCTTCTTTTGCTTTTTGTTTTCGATTTTTTTTTATATCTTGTATTTTACTTACATTGTGATTGGTTGTTATGTAGGCTAATGCACGCACAGAACCGTTGTCATCCAGTGAATCATAATAAAATAAATAAGCAATACCATTCAATTTCACTCAAGCACTTAGAATATCCTCTTGCTAGACGAAAAAACGGTGGGTGCATCCGCGTACATTTACAAAATTAACAAGTCACACGAAGTCTATCAAAGGCGAAAAAAGAAATAAAATATATGAATACCCCAACAGCAGTTCGACCAGTTACCGCAAGCAGCACCCGTTCACGAGTATGACGTGTGGGCCAGCCATCGCCTCCTTCGCCATATTAGAGGGAAGGAAACGACCCGACCCACAACGCCACCGCAAGCATTAACAGACAATGGGAGCATGACGAGCTTACAAAAGGGAGTTCATATTGAAGTCATAAACAGCCTTCGGCCGAACAGCGTTTGACATGTTCAAGATAATATACATTTGTTTTAATAATAAGTCTAATAATCTAGGTACAAAGTTAAATTATTAAAGCATAATTTCTATAGTCGATTGAGAAAAATATAAATGTATATCCTTAACGTAACAATAAGATGTTGCTCGTATTTAACCAAGCGACCAAGCGTTTTTGTCGTTTAAATAATCATTTAGAGTGTAATAGGCCTTTTTCATTAAAATATTCTTGACCTCTGATTTAAATTTAGCATAGGACAGTTCCTGAAGATTTGTTGGTATTTTGTTATAAATTCGGATACTCAGTCCGACAAAAGAACAATGAACCTTTTGTAAACCTTGAGATTCTGCACACAATTTGTGTTTATTTCTAGTGTTTATTGTGTGTGTGTCACTTCTCTTTTGAAACAAATTCAAATTTTGCCGCACATAAATTATATTAGCATAGATATATTGCGAAGATACCGTTAGTATATTTATCTCCTTGAAAAACTCTCTTAAGGAGAATCTCGCACCTAGCTGATAAACAGCTCGTACTGCACGTTTTTGTAGAATAAAGATACTGTGGATGTCAGCCGCCTTACCCCACAGTAGTATACCGTAAGACATAATACTGTGGAAGTAGCTAAAATAAACCAGGCGCGCAGTATCTATGTTAGTAAGTTGTCTAACTTTTCTAACAGCATAAGCAGCAGAGCTTAATTTTCCAGCCAAACCGGATATGTGAGTACCCCATTGAAGTTTTCTGTCTAAAGTTATGCCCAGAAATGTAGTAGATTGAACAGATTCCAACACTTTATTGTTCATTACCAGATCTGGTCCAACATTACTCACATTAGGTGTGGTGAATTTAACGCACTTAGTTTTTTTTGCATTGAGAACTAAGTTATTAACCGTGAACCATTCGGTAATCAGTGTGAGGGCACTATTTATTTCATCAAGGTTATCTCTGTTTCGATCTACTTTAAAGATAAGAGAAGTGTCATCCGCAAAAAGTACTACATCAAAGAAGTCTTTTAAACAATGTGGTAAATCATTAATATACACTAAAAACAAAAAGGGACCAAGAATGGACCCTTGTGGCACGCCTAAAGTGACAGGTAGATCATTTGACTTAACTCCACCTACGTCGACACACTGAACTCTCTGATTTAGGTAAGAGGATAAAACGTCAAGCGCAACTTCCCTTACGCCATAGTGTCGTAATTTCAGTAATAGCGTGTCGTGGTGAAATGTCTATAATACACATTGACCTTTATGTATTCTACTATAAGTCAATGATAAAGCACAATCAATGACTGCCGGAAGATTTGAAGCTAGGTTCTTCAAATCTTCCGGTCCAGTCATTGATCGGGTCATCAATTATTATGGTGATAGACCCATTAATAAACGATTACCTTATATTTTAAATAGTCTGCCGGCTGACATTAGGAGTGAACCAAAAAATATATATTTAAAAACAAATTATATAAATACTTACTTACTAAATTAGATTAGATATATATTAGAGATATTGTTAATATATAAAATAGTGCCCTAATATTAACTGTGATTAATAACAGTTATTAGTTATTTTTAGTATAATATATTTTATGGTGACTTTTCTCCCGCAGTCAAACCGACTGATTGGTTTTGTGGGGTATTTTTCTGTACTTGTGTTTTAATATTAAGGAAACAATACATAAATAAATAAAAAAAATACTTAAATTTATATACTGTACCTACTGTTTTTCTATCACACTAATATTATAAACGCGAACGTTTATGAGTGTGTATGTTTGTTACTTGTTCACGACTAAACGGCTAGAGCGATTTTAATAAAATTAGTATGGAGTTAGCTGACACTCTGGAGCAACACATAGGCTATAATTTATAAAGTTTAACGCGGGTAAAACCGCGGGGCACAGCTAGTAAGTTATAAATCTCAAATGCTTATTATAGACGAAAATTTTAAAGGGTAAATAACTAAAAACTTAAAACCTCAATACTTACAGAGGCAATGTAAACAAAATTTTATGTTACCAAAATATTATGTTCTTTCAATTTTGTGTCGAATACGAAGTTACAACGCCATAAAAGTCGTTGTTGCGATACTCTGATCAAAGTAAACACCATAAAAACGATTCGACGGGTCATTAAAGACTTTCTACAGACGAAATAGCTGCACGTTCCAAATTTATAACGTCTGTTAAATAACGAAACTTAAACAAGTCACATTTTCGTAGTAATATGGCTTCGTAATTTGCATGCAACGGTTCCTCTTTACTGAATTGTTGCTTTCTTAAACAAATGACAGTGATATTTCAAGTCCGGACTTACTTCTTTGAAGTGTATCCATAAACCTATACATATACAGCGTGCAGCATTAATCATGTCGCTCATCGCAGTCCAAACCATATAAAAATTTGATAAATCAATTTAACAATACCATAGACAGTCTGGACATATTCATAAACTAATTAAAAAAAATCTTATCTATACATATAATAAAATCGTAGGAAAGTCAAAACTGTACATTGAATATTTTTCCAAAAGGATACTTGATCTACAATCGATATCGAAGCCAAAAATATAGTTTTTAGAATTTTTGTCTGTATGTATGTCCGGGCTAAACTCAAAAAGTACTGCATGGATTTACTTCAAATTTTGCATGAATATTACGAAGAGGTCGGCTCAACATATAGCCTACATATTATCACGCTATCACCTACGGGGGAGGAGCAGAGATAATTTATAAAGTTTAACGCGGGTAAAACCGCGGGGCACAGCTATAGTTAATAAAAGATCTATATCTGTTAATAACTATAACAATTTATATGTTATAGCTGAGAGGAAACGGTAGAAAAATGAAATGAAATGTTGTCTTTTGAGGAGGCATTGGTCCAGCTGTGGACGTCATTGGACTAAAATGATGATGATGAGTAAAATCAAAATTCATAATAATAATAATAATAATTTATTTCCAGATAATTAAAATCCATATTTGTTAGTAAATAATTTATGAACTTAAACACTATTGTTAGTTACTTAAAGCCTATACCTTAAAGCTAAACATTAAAAAAACACCCCATTGGGGTAAGTTTGCGCATCCAATGTTCCAGTATTGGGCTGTCCCACCGGTCCACGATCGTGTTTAATATGCTATTGGGACTGCCTCGTACCCTGCTCATAATAGAGGCGCATCGCTTGCGCATGATGGCGTGGAATCCATCCGTGTGTGCTTCGGCGAACATTTTTGATGCGCTACAATGTCTTGGCAGTCCCATCAGCATCCTAAACGTGTTATTGTATTGGACGCGCAGAGCGTTATATGCCTTCTGCGTATAGCTAATCCATAGATTGCACGTGTAAAACGACTGACAGTACGCTCTAAAAAGGGTCGTCTTTTTATTTTCGTACATCTTGCAAATCTACGAGCCAGCATATTGCACCGGACAATCAGTCATATTTCCTTTAATTAAACTAATGTTCTATATATAATATACTAGCGGCCGGTACGTGCTTCGCTACGTATAAGGCATAGTAATAAAAAATATGATTATTAAGTTCATTTATTCAAACAAAAAAATATTTTAAATTGCTAGTAAAAACCTAAAAAAAATTGGGTACTCTTACTATGGTGGGTCTATATGGGAAACATTTGGATAAACAATATTTATTTGTTTTTCCATTTTGAGCATGAATAAATAAACAGTGTACTCTGGAACGTTCAGTACTGACTCCGGAACAGGCAACATAAAGTTGGCCATGTGAAAATCATGATTCCTCCAAGTTCACACCACAAAAGTGAAGTGTTTGCCCTTGGGCCTTGTTTATTGTCGGTGCATTGAATCGCCTTGCATGTTCTCCAAAAGGTGTTCTATCAGCCATTATTACAATTTTGTGACTATCAGATGATATACGATCGAGAGCAATTTTGAACAATTGAACTAATGCGTTATGCTGATGGAAAAACCTTTGTAGCTCACGAATAATTTCACGCCTAGTATTTGAAACAATTGCACAACGTTGATGCAATACACGATTTTCATCACCAATAAAATAAATTTGCTCAAATTTATGATCAGCGTCGAGGTATGGCAATAACGATCCAGCTTGATGATAAATCTGGCCCTGAATCTGTAACATGAATGCAATTTTAGGTAGATGTTGGATCAGAATTTTTAAGACTTTATGATTCTGATTGATATAAACATGGGAGAATCTTGTTGAGGTGTTTACCTTAAAAGTCGGCATAAAATTATCTGTAATAATTTTAGTAGCACCAAAAAATCATTTGAAATGCCGAATTTTATTGTTGAATATGACTCAAAAACTACTTCGACGTTTGAGATGTCCCAAAAATAAATGAATACAATGGTTCGGGTGGAGTTTCTAATGTTGGCAATCTCACTTTACCGTTAGCACAACACATGCCGGGCGTTTCACCTGGGAAGTTAGCCGCATCACAATGTGGACATATTGCGTCCATCATTCTAATGTATCCGTACATACTGTAATCAATCTGACTGTTGTAATTAAAAGCAGCACGCATCATTTCAGCCAAAACAGCACGACGTATTCGTGATCGCCGTGCAAGATTCAGTAGTGCAGTCTGAGATCTTAATAATTCCACTTGATTTGCATTACGCGTTCGCCGGCCTATGTTTGGTCGTCTGGTTCGTGGCATTTTACTTTTATATTAAATAATTCACTATTAAATAATTTAATTTTACTCTACTAATTCAAGACTCACCGATTGTTTAAATAAACTCAACAATATTTTGAAAAATATAAACACAATACAATAATTATCGCTGCTAAAATGAAATAACATATGATAACATTGAATGTGTTTGACAGAACTATCGTCACTTTTTTTGTCTTCGATTTTTTTGCCTTCCCGAAATCTCTTCACTAATACCTACTTGAACTTTACAGTATGGTATTAAGGTCCAAAATGGCTTTTAAGTATTAGTACAAATTGTTTGTATATGGGAGTATAGAAAGATGTTGATTTTACACTTTTTCAAGACTTTTTTAAAATTTTCTCTACATACGAACCTTCCCTGGACTTCCACGACCAAAATTAGCCAAATCGGTAAAGGCGTTGTTGAGTTATAACATTACAACGAAAAGTGGCATTGATTTTTGTATATATATAGATATAAATGACTGTGCAATGTGTTGTGCATGAGCTCACGAAGGTTTCTTAAATCTTTGACTACAAATTGCGGTCAACCAACAAGCACATCTCCCAATTAAATAAAACATAAGTATATATAACTGCTACGAAAATGTATTGTATTGAAAATGGCATTTGCGTGAAAAGGGATAACTTTACTAAAATCACAGATAATATAATACTAAGGTACCTAAGGTACCAAAATCGACGTAATCGAGGTTACTTATTGTCCAATTTGTTTGTCCAAAACTCAGCCGATTTAAGTAGGTAATATATAATTTTATATCATGAAAATAGGCTATGCCTGACTGTTTTACTTTTTATATTAAGTCATCAGATTAGTTTACGAGTCGTTTATGTTCGGCTGGTTTTAGTAGGCTTTTTATCGATTATTAGACGGTTATCACTTTTTATCAAAAATACCACTAAAACGAAAGCTGTAGCTGATTTAATCAAATAAATATACTTACTAATTATTAATATTACTCTCGCTTCCACCCATCAATATATTAAACCTAAATCGAGACTCAAATAGTACTTTTGAGTAAAAAAAAAAATAAAATAAAAAAGGTTTTTATTCACGTAGACTTTAAAAAAGCGCTTGTAAATAGTCAGAACATGCTTGTAGTAATATAGTTGTATACATTATTATTTCTAGTAACATAGATATTTAGGTACACATTGTATGAAAACATTTATAAAATTTATTTTATTATAGCATTGTTATTTAGCTATCAAGTTATTGTCAAGAGTTTATGTTTAATTATCTAGTTTAAGTCTAATATTTTTACTACATATTGTCAATGGTTCTGTCTATATTAAGGTATTATTATTATGACGGACCTTGTGTTAATAACGACGGTCGCGCTTTAATGCTACCACCGGATCCAATGCGCCCCAACTGAGAAGACCCAGCGAAACAAACTCAGTGGGTTCATCTACTACCGGTTCAACACGACCCAGTTGAGACGGTCCGGCGAAACATACTCAAGCGTCTGGCAGTCTGGGTGTAGGTCACACAAATAGTTGTCCTGTGCGGGAATAGAACTTATAGAAACCCTGTACACGAAGTAGCGAGGCGACTGTCTTCACCGCCGCGCCACACGTGCATAGGCAGGGCTAGAAGGTCACGTCCATTTGGTGACTTCGAGAGGGACGCGGTGGATTGTGGCAAAATTCTACAGTTGTAGAAGTAATGGAAAAAGTATTCCTTCGTTGAAAAACTACAACACCGTGTTGCATAGGGGTCCGCCATGTTCCGCAGGACTTGAAGGAGGCATCTATATCTCCATATATTCCGAAGAAGCCACCACGGAGTTACAATCGGTACAAGTGCGATATCACAAGTCATTATTGCCAGGCAACGAGTTCCGCAAGATAAAAAAAATGCGCTACAGATTTATTTATAAACTAAATGCACATTGAGTTCTTATATAAATAAAATGTGCAATAACGTCATAGTAACTTCAGGTACTTTTAAGTCGAGTTAAAAGTACCCGAAGAATTCACCCACTGTGTGTACAATACATTTATGTGACATTTATTAGGCTTTTAAAGGTTTAAAAACAGCATAATATTAATAAAAATAATTTCTTTATAACATACGGTCATCAAAAGAAATAGCTTCATATATAGGAATTAAACTTCACGTGTGGTGCACCGGTTAAAACAGTCGCCTCGCCACTTCATGTCCCAAGTTCGATTCCCGTGCAGGATAAACTATTTATTTGACCCATAAATACATATTATGAGTCTGAATGTACTTTGTGTGCGTCCATTGTATGTTTTAAAGTACCCCGCGACACAGGGATAAAATTCCCTGGTACTTATTAAAAAAAGAATAATAAACAGGTAGTGTCCATGAGACTTAGCAATGTTGAAGTTAAGAGGAATGTTGAAATCTTGAACTGCTTTCAAGATTTCAACATTCCGTGAGTATAGTAAAGTATAATCCAGGTAAGTGCAATATTTGTTTCTGAGTCATGGATGTTTTCTATGTATATAAGTATTTATCTATCTATATAAGTATGTATATCGTCGCCTGGTATCCATAGTACAAGCTTTGCTTAGTTTGGGGCTAGGATGATCTGTGTGACATTGTCCCCAGATATTATTATTATATTATTAATATAAGCATAAAGTTGTTACAGTCAGTATTATATATTTTTTGAAAAAAGGATGTAAGGGTTTATTTAGTTTAAGCCTAAAAATAGCTCGAATCTCAGTTAAAGAATCTCAGTGTGCAATAAAGAATATTGTAGCTAACATACCTACAGTCACTACGATCCTCTTTGAAGCGAGTAACCGATATAATACCGCAGGTACATAATTATACGGCATGGCATTCAGACTACACCTACTCATAATCTGTTCTACATCCAGCGGCGCGTCGCAGGTGGCACAAGCGATCCTATCTGCGGCCGCGGGAAGCCGTTACATTATCACTGAAGGCGAATTCAATGCATTTTCTGTGGGTATTTATTTGTATTTATTTAAAATACGAATTCGTGCGGTCTTTAACAAAAGGAGATCAAGTAGTCGACCTGGGGCTCTATATCTCCGGCTAGGTCGCGTAGCATCGATTTCTTAAATGGAGTTCAAATAAACAAAGGCTAAAAATGACTTAATCCATCATTAAATCGGCTTCCATGACCACATGTGACGTCATAAATGGTCCGGAATCGATTGTCAACGTTGAAGCCGATTTAACGATTGATTAAGTAATTTTTAACCTTTATTTATTTGAACGCCATTTAAGAAATCGATGTTCGGCGACTTAGCCGGTAGAGCCCCTGTATGTCGATGTGATTATTTATATCTATCTCTATCTATCTATCTGGACCCGTATGTACAGACGCCAGCACATCTAGCTACCCCAATCTGTCAAATTTCCTCAATTGAAAGTGAACCTTATTCTATTGTGATAAAGTTGAAAATTTATTATAGAAATTTGACAGATTGGGGTAGTTGGATGTGCTGGCGTCTGTACCTACACTAGTGCCTTGCGGTAGCGTGTTAAACCGCAGATGATGAGTTCCTGGGTTCAGATCAAGGGTCGGGCCACAAATTGATTTTGGATTGGATATTTCTGATACAAACCGAATTCGAAAATTACTCAGTATCAGTTCGAAGTCTGGAAGTTGGAAATCCGTCGGTCCTGCACTTGACCTCTTTCCGGTCGTATTGCTAGTTGTCTCAGCGGTTTATGAGAGTGCTGGAATAGAAAGTGCCCCTGTGTGTGTGCACATACTTTTGCACTATTATATGTCCCGCGCAGATGTCTATTCTCCATTAAGACTGGCCGCCGAAGACATTATTATTACTGTTACCTACACGATTTTTTCAAAATCTATCTTGATGCAGGTTTTTGTGTGTATCAAATATAACTTCATAGACATATATTATAAGGCTTTATTTCACTACCATGCGCCAGGGGGTACCGCTGTAGAACATTCTGATGAATGTAGTTAAGTCCCCGTGTGGTATCAAATAAAATATCCTGGTGGCGGGTTATATTAGGTTAAATTAAACTAGTAAGCGAAACTCCGCAGGAAAGCCCAATTGATTACGTAATCAATTAAATTATACGCACAAAAACAGCGCAACCTCAATCATAGCTAAGATAGGTAAATCTAACCGAGACGATAATATAATATAAATATCTTGGAACAACTAACACACTGCCATCTGATCCCAAACTAAGCAAATTACTATGGCAACCAGACAAATGATAAACATACTTATGTATTTCTAAATATATACATATTATAGATAAATTACACCCAGACATAGAACACATTAAATTATCGTGTTCTTCACACAAATATTTGACCCGGATGGCAATCGAATCCACGTCCTCTGGCGTAGTAGTCAGGGCCACTAACCACTAGAACAAAAAACTTGAGAGGTGTCAAGGGACACCCAGATGGAACGAAGTTATTTCTTATTATTTATTATGTACAAAAAACCTGTATACACTCAACAAAAATAACCACGCTGTTCAATGCGAAATAGAAATGAAAATATCTGGCTTGCTTTCTATAAGAGAGAGAGAGAGAGAGAGAGAGAGAGAGAGACAGACAGAGAAACATGCGCACACCGCACAGCTGTAAAAAAGTGTCGTGACAACTTTTCGTAAGAATTTTTTCCGTCTAGCCCCCTTTCACAACGCGCGATATGGAACTTCGTTCCAACAGGCCTGTCAAATATTAAGATATAAGATAATGTGTCACACTCTTAACCGGTTTACTCAACCCGTCTTGCTCTGATTGAGCACTTGCCTGTTGTTTTCAGTCTGTCTCTGTTACGTATTTACTTGTGGCTACGTCCCGTGCTACGCCGTAGTAATGAGAGACAACCCTACCACTTGTTGTACAAAGTATATAAATTTAGATTTGTAATATCATGAATAAATTGAACTATCAAATAAATTATACCCAAGAAATAGTTTTTTATTTATGTTTATGTGTTATATTCAAAGTCGTACTTGATATTTGAAAGAAGCGCTACTACTAAGCGTGTCATACACCTGGTAACTGTACCACTTGCGAATATCGCAACAGATTTTAAATAGGCGTGTTGTACGCTATTATAATATTTAATGACCAACAGACAATACTAGATTGATATTGGAATATGTTGCACTGAAGCTATTCAGTCCACAAGGTAGTCAAAGTTAGGGAGCTTATGGGCAGTTATCGAAAATGATCGGTAATACAGATAATTTTCAATAGTTCTCCATCATTAACATCGTTACAGCACAATACTTTCGAATTCATAAAAAAAGAATGTGCTACGCCGCTGCGTAGCATTGAGATAAACGCCGCTACGAGTTACGTCACCATCTGTTGAACACCACGTAGATGAAATTAGTGTTGGCATCTTACTTTTTTCTTTTCTTTTTTTTTAATATATATCCCGCACTAGTGAATCTAATCTCTGTGTCGCGGGGTGCTTTACAAACATAAAATAGACAGACACAAATTACACCCAGACTCAGAACAATTATTTATGGGTCACACAAATAGTTATCCGGCGCGGGTCTCGAACCCGCGAAATGTGAGACTAGCTATCTGTTTATGATTAGGTGATTTCACAGCGGTTGTATAATCCTGTGTATATTCTTAATCAAAGAATACCAACAGAACTCTATACTAACCCTGCACCGTCCACTCCACCACTTGGCTGTTAACTGGCTGTATCTAATGAATCTTAATAGGTAGACCGTTAAATATTTGCAGAGTATGTATTCCCGTAACAACAAGTAATAATAAAAAATTAATTTAATTTAAAATGAAAAAAGGTGCACCGGGGTTTTTGGTCAATGACTAACAATTTTGCACGATGATGTGGAACCCTTTATGTGCCATTCTGACTCGCACTTGGAGGGTATTTTATAGTTAGCAGAGACCAGAGTATTACTGTACCGTTACCTATAACGTGGTTTTCATTCGCCCTTTAAACATAAGCTTTCATATTTTAAACGGAGTATAATATAATAATAATATCCTGGGACATTATTTACACACGGCCATCTGATCCCAAACTAAGCAGAGTTTGTACTATGGAAACCAGATAACTGATATACTACTTTTATACATACTCATATAGATAATTACACCCAGAATCAGGACAAATAGACATGTTCATGCACACAAATATCTGTCCTGGTTGGGAATCGAACCCACGACCTCCGGCGTGAAAAGCAAGCATTTTCCAACCACGCCAATAGGCCCGTCATCAAAGGTAGAAATATCATCATCATCATCATAAAAGCTGAAAGAAATCCACTGCTCAACAAAAGCCTCCCCAATCGTCTTTGGGCATATGCCATAATCGCTACGTTTGGCCGACAGCTTGGCGATCGCAGTTGGATGATCATAGTACTCAAAAAGAAGCTGCTGCCCGTCTTCTGGTAGACATTCCCTCTGGTCGACTTCTGCGCCACCCACGAGATGAGATGGGGTGAGGTTAAGAGTAACCTCACCCCATCTCATCTCGTGAGGGGCTACTACTAACTAGGCTACGGTGACCGTTATCAGAGGATAACGTTCACCGTAGCCTAGTTGGTAGTGCGCCTGCCTACGAAGCTGGTGGTCCTGGGTTCGAATCCTGGTAAGTGCAAATATTTGTGTGATGAGCACGAATATCTGTTTCTGTCATGGATGTTTTCTATGTATATAAGTATTTATCTATCTATATAAGTGACGTTGTCCCCAGATATTATTATTATATTTTCTGCCGTCACCACACAGCACAAATAGAAGTGCTAGAATAGTAGAAATGTAATACTACTAAAAAGCGGATAAGCGTTAAACCTGTTGATAACCAATACCAAAATGAAAATTCACAAACTTCGCTAGACATACCTACGAGTATATTTACTCCGGCAATCCAACACTGAATAACCCGGCCGCAGAGCCGCTATAATAATTTTTCATAAATATTCTAGATCTTATTTGGAATTCCATGCGGAGCGCACGACTATTGGAGGAGACATAATTATAAGTTCTTTCTATAATCTGTTTTTTCAATTGCGTCTAGCTTTCGGGCACGTTCGGCGCCCCGGGAATGGAGATGTCCCTACTTATTTATTGCTCTAGTACCCTTTAATATTATTCTAGTCAGTATATAGGCCCGAGTATATAGAGCCTATCTATGTGCCTCAATTTATTTCATCTCCTTGAGGTTAGCTTGCTTAGTATGGTCAACTGCGTATTCCTACATGCATTGTACTATATTCATGGATAAGTCCTTGACAATAACATATAAGCTGTCTAAATATCAACACTATTATCAAATAAATCTTATTGTAAACTAGCTGTGTCCCGCGGTTTTACCCAAGTTAAATTTTATAAATTATCACAGCTCCTCCCCCGTAGGTGATCGCATGATAATATGTAGCTCATATGTTGACCCGACCTCTAAGTAATATTCATGCAAAATTTGAAGTAAATCCATGCCGTACTTTTTGAGTTTAGCCCGGACATTTAATTTACAAACAGACAAAAATTCTAACAACTATATTTTTGGCTTTTATATCGATTGTAGATCATGTCCCAAGTATCCTTTTTTAAAAATATTCAATGTATAGTTTTGACTTTCCTACGATTATTATATGTATAGATTTTAAGATATTGCATAGCTTCTATCGCGGGCCTTGAGCGTGGGGACCGAATCCAGAAATTCCGTAACGAAATAAACCTAACACCCCCCACTCCGACCGCCATCTATCGATAAATACCAGAACTTTTAATTACTTTTTGCAATATCACGCTTGTCTCTTTAGTTCAGCAACACGCCTTTAGGTGGCATTGGTTGTATTGGAAAACTACCGTAATTAGCTGTTTGTGAGAAAGTATATAGGTGTATAGGTTATCATCTACGTACAACAGTGAATATCTGTACTCGTATAATTTGTGTACAAAGTGTTTTAAATATGAATAAACAAAGTGCATTTATTAATGAAGAAAGTCACGAAAAAATAGTGAAAGAAAATGAGTTAGTACTCTATATACATTCATTTCATTATTATTATCACAAATGCAGTATTATAAAATAAATAAATAATTATAATTGCATAAGTTGATAAAAAATGCTATGCAATAGCTTTACCGCGGCAGTTTCCGAGTGCCACACGTCTTTTTTTTCATACAATCCGTGTACCTAAATATCTATATGTACTTAGAAATAATTGTATTACTAAAAACATGTTCTGACTATTTACATGCGCTTTTTTAAAGTCTACGTGGGTAAAAATATTTTTTATTTATTATTTATTTAAGTAATTTGTTGTGCAAGTTGTTAGATTGTGGAATGCGTTACCAGTTTCTATAAGACGTGCTCAGACTCTCCGCATTTTCAATAAGTTTGTTAAGGATCACTACCTTCGTTCGTAATTACTTACACCTGAGTATAATATTAATAATTTATTTATTTCAAGTAACATGACTCACATTTGTTAGTAACAATAATTCTCACACCTATATTAGTATTCCTATTCCTATAACAACACTCACACTACGTAAGTACTTTTTATTCTGTGCTCACACACAACATCACTCTTTTAACAGTGAGGTAGACAACTTGCAGCAGCGACTCACATACAGACAATCGAGTCTGTATGTGAGTCGATGCATTTATATTTACATACAGTTCCAATACATTCAAAGGTTGTATGGAAGAGATCGCAGAAGGCGATAAGACCGCCCGTTGTATATTATGTTCTTTATTTTCAATGTATTTTTGTACTTTTTTCTCTTTTTTAATCTATGTCATCCAGAACTACCAGCCCAGCTAGCACGGTAAGCATATATTTCTCTAAACTGGTCGACCAATCCCCATGATTCCAGTTATTGAATCGTGTGTTTTCATTGGTTGAACGCTCTAGAAACACATGACTTTTCATCACCATGCTCGCTACGCAGAGACAACTTAGGTCGAGTATCCGGGCCGGCTCATTTTAAGTAGTAGGTTTAAACCCGAAGAGGTTTCGATTAAATCTAAGTTTGAATTTAACACATTTATCGCAAGCATCATAGGCTAGTTAGTAGAAGAAGAAGAAGAAGAAGAAAAAAATATACTGGCATTTATATTAGTACTGTAACCACGTTTATACGACCAAAGATTTTTTTAATAAAAGCACCTGTAGATTTGGTTCACGCTGATGTTGCATGCTGTTGTTGATGTTTTTCGTACAATTTCTATGATTATACTAGAACTATTAATATTATATCTATTATTATCTATGATTATACTAGAACTATTGATATTTAAATAATTTAGATTTGTAATTGTAATGGATATATGTAATGGAATTGTAATAAACTTCACTGTAATTTAAGGTTTTAAACATAACTTTGCATACCCTCATCGAGGGTGAAATATGTCATGTACCTACTTACTACTGTATAACACCTTATGCCTACCGTATTTCATGCAAATAAATGATATAATTATTATTATAACATCAGGTGGGCCGTATTATTTTTTGCCACCTTGAAAATGTAAAAAAACTACGTTAGGTGCATGTTGTTTGTAAATTATGCATCGCTATTGGTGCTAACTGTAGATAATGGTAATCAGCGTTCGTTCGTAACCCATCAGGGCATAATGTCCGGTAATAGACGATATCATTTGCTGTGTGGTGACGGCATAGAAACAAACTAGCCATGCCAGGCTTTGGAGTAAGCAAAACTAATAAATAATTTTGTAAATACAAAAAATATATCATCACCCTATCTCATCTCGTGTGGGCGTAGAAATCAACCGAGGGAATACCTACCAGAGAACGGGCCGCAGCGTTTTTCTGTGAACTATGACCATCAAACTACGATCTCTAACCCGTCTGCCAAGCGTGGCGATTATGGCATTCTTTGGGGGAGGCTCTTGTCCAGCAGTGGACGTACTTTGGCTGACATGATGATGATGAGACAATATCAGGCTGATGATGTTTTTTAATTTAAAATAACTTGTATGTATGTCAACGTTGTCTTTAGTGTGTGTTGTGCATGCCTTTAATAGGTGTACATATACGAACTGAATGATATAGTGAGCTAAGATTTAAATGTTGTGTATGTATACTGCTGGTGTGTCTATAATAAATAAATAAACCTTATGTATGTTATTTGATGTCACATTTGATTGCAAACTGACTTTATAATTATTATTTATTCGATGTGAAATGCTTATTGTACTGGCCTATATAAAATTTGTTCCAATCGGTAGTTATTTAGAAAAGTTGCGCATCCGTTCTATGATTATAAGGTGAAAAAAGAATCAAGAATCAATAGATGCAAAGTTTCCCTATAAAACAGAATTTAATTTAAAACTGAGTCTTAAGACGGGATATCATTTTATCGCGAAGTCTATTTCTAAACGAGACTCCGTAGCAGGCTCCATTAGAGGCAGCGGTATCGGCAGGGGGTTGCGGGGTGAGGGCGGAGGGTGGTTCTACAAACAATCCTCGCGGATATTGAACTACGATGCGTTCGGAAATGCAGCGCCGCCGGCTGCGTGCAACGGAACGGCTCACGTCTCATTGAACGGGAACCAACGTGTGAACATGTGAGCGCCCTCATTTTCATCTCGTTTGCATTCATATTGCAGATCGTTTATAAATATAACAGACTAGCTTTGTCCCGTGGTTTATGCCGTAAAAGAGTAACTAACATACATCCATACATCCTACTCACAAACTTTGGCATTTATATTATTAGTAGGATGTTATGCCTCTAGCGGTTTTGGCAGTGCACGTCGGAATAGCTCGCAGATAGTAGACTTTTTCATACATCACACTTATCGTCATATTTTGGACAATTCGCACAATGTAGTCACCGTAGCCTAGTTGGTAGTGCTCCTGCCTACGAAGCTGGTGGTCCTGGGTTCGAATCCCGGTAAGTGCAAATATTTGTGTGATGAGCACTAATATTTGTTTCTGAGTCATGAATGTTTTCTATGTATATAAGTATTTATCTATCTATATAAGTATTTATCTATCTATATAAGTATATATACCATCGCCTGGCACCCATAGTATAAGCTTTGCTTAGTTTAGAGCTAGGATGATCTGTGTGAAATTGTTCCTAGGTATTATTATTATATTATTATATGTTATTCTGATGTATAAGCTATATTATTGTAAAGTTTCATTAAAATCCATTCAGTAGCTTTTACGTGAAAGAGTAACAAACATCCATCCATCCATACTTACAAACTTTCGGGTTTATAAATATTAGTAGGATTTTTACAATCCATAATATAGAGGAGGATTGTGGGTAAATTTATGTGTACATTATATATCACTCTTGTAATCCGATCAGATGACATTTGGGCATAAGCGGGGAGAGATCTGGTGCACCACCAAAGGCTCCACGAAGCCGTATTTCGTTATAACCATGCATTGACACGGTCATTGGTCCAGTAGATAATCTACCGTATATAATAATAATATCCAGGAAAATTATTCACGAAATAAATATACATAGTACATATATAAGTTATTTGATTTCCACAGTACAAGCTCCACTTAATTTGGAATCAGATGGCCGATTCCAAATTAAGTGGAGCTTGTACTGTGGAAATCAAATAACTTATATATGTACTATGTATATTTATTTTGTAAATATATACTTATATAGATAATTCCACCCGGACACAGGACAAACAGACATCACACACACACACACCGAATCGTACCCACGACCTGCGGCGTGTAAGGCAAGCATTTACTAAGCACACCAACTGGCCCGTCATATATCTTACCTATGCCTTTATTTCTCACAGATATAATCAGTTGTGCTAAGATTTATATCCTCTATTTAACATTAATTATTTACATATCCTCATAGCCCTTACAGACCGGTGAGGTTAAGCAACTAAGCTCGCGGTCAGCTCATGGATGGGTGACCGCCAAAGTGGTTTACTTTCTGAGCGTCTCCGTTGCTTCGGAGGGCACGTTAAGCTGTCGGTCCCGGTTGTAGCCATAAGGCAACAGTCGTGAAGCCAAGTCAGAGGCCAAAAGGGCGGCTTGAAAAACTCTGACACTAGGGTAATTACAGCCCTATATGATAAGTAAGTAAGTCATTATTAGAGATGTAAAATGACTGAATATGACTAGTCACAATTGTCAAAAACCTTCAATGACCGGTCATTTACTGTCAAATTCAGTCAATTTGACTCAAATATTATTGTCTATTCTCGACTACCACCCAATTAGTTATTTATTTAGGTACCCAATTTATATTCAAGTTTAAATGAAGCAACGTTTTATTTTCTATTATATCATGAGAGGATAAGACGACATCAAAGTCAATGCGCGAGGCGATGCGACGTTGCCATTTTGTCTTAAATGCACGCATGATAAGAAATGTAAAATGATTAACACTGTATAACAATACTATAAGTTATAAAAACTATTATAATTTATAAGTTGTAGACTTTTATCAACGACAAAAACTTATAAGGTACTAAAATATTACTGAAATCAAATTGACTGAAAATGACCGTTTTTGACAGTTAATGACCATTTTTTACCAATTTGACCGTAAATGACAGTCAGTCTAATTCAGTCACTTTAGTCATTTTCAACACTA
Source organism: Pseudoips prasinana (assembly GCA_951640165.1). Lineage (NCBI taxonomy): Eukaryota > Metazoa > Arthropoda > Insecta > Lepidoptera > Nolidae > Pseudoips > Pseudoips prasinana. The sequence goes on from OX621260.1 coordinate 25,551,336, forward strand.
GTGGAGGGGTTTGCTATAAATCCATATTATTCGACTGCACGTGTGGCGCAGCGGCTAAGACAGTTGCCTCGCCGCTTTGTGTTTCGGGTTCGTGTCCCGCGCCGGACAACTATTTGTGCGACCCATAAATAGTTGTTCTGAGGCGGGATGTAATTTGTGTCCGTCTATTGTATGTTTGTAAAGTACCCCGCGACACAGCGTTATCTTTTAACAAAAAAGAAAAAAAAACTTTATTCCATATTTATGTTAAGTATATTTGTATATTTTATGTATAGCCACTCTTTACCTGGCCCAGGTTAGACTGTAGCTGGAAAATAGCTTCAAGGTGAGATGATTTTATAGCAAAAATAAATTACGTCGTAAACTCGCCGTTTGTAAGGCAAAGTCTAGTATGATCCACCAACATTTCACGTTCAAAACTTAAATTAAAAGAGACTGAACCTTCTTAGCGGGCTAGTCATAATATGCGGACGTTGAAGAAAGTAATTTAGATGGACGTTTACTTATGACTTCAGCTCTTCTTTTCTAAAGCTAGAAAAAAATAAGGATGGATCTATTATTTCATATTTGTATAAAAAACGTTGAGTCAGTACTTAATTGTTAGTAGCATATTCAATAACCCGCGACTCCAACTATATCCACATCATTTTGAAAAAGTACTGATACTCTTACACAACATATACATATTAACATATAAATATACATATTAACCAACATCGCTTAGAACCACCGCAAGGAAACTGGCTTCCAAATAAAAAAAAACCGCATCGAAATCGGTTCATCCGTTTGAGAGCTACGATGCCACAGAAAGATACACATACACTACATCGACGTCAAACTTAACTTATCCCTTTTAAAAAAGACACCCGCAATAGGCAAACCACACTCACATACAGACAACACACCGCATAATCCTACATACTTTGCTTTAGTTTTTATTTTCTACTTTTATATTGTTAACAAAAAGGAAAATGTAATGTTTGTATTTTACGAAAGAGCGGAGACTCCTAACATCGGCATCACTTGCTTATAAATTCAAATTCAGTTATTCCGTAAAACGATATATTTTTGAGGAATTATATTTTTTTACCGTGCAGTGCATGGCGTGGCAGCTACTGAGAAACACTGCCAGAAAACTCAGTAGGAATCCTTTTTAAAATAAAATTAATTAATTTTATTTACATATTGTTTATCTGAATTGACTTGGAACAACTAAATCCCAAGCATTTTTGACACTTTAATAATCACAAATCTTCCACATAATTTGGCTTTAATATTGTTGGAAAGTTTGTTATACCTATATAATCTTATACATTAAAAGGAGACACCAAAATACTAGCTTTAATAATTGTTCTCTGTTTATGCAAATAAATACTATTTTTAATTGTGAAATTTACATTGCATCGTGGTGTACTTTATAAACACGTAATTCGTTGAAACTAAGCACACTGCTGTACATCTGAAAGATGGACCGATGATCTTGTGTGGGTCGCTGGAGGCCGCTGGATGCAGCTATCGCAAGACCGGTATTTGTACAGATCTTAAGGGGAGGCCTTGGTCCAACTGTGAACGTCTGTCGGCTGATATGATGATGATGACACCCACAAAGCCCAGATTCAGAAGACTCATAAACTGACTCAACAACTGTAATGAGACTCACAAATAGTCCACATGGGCCGGAATCGTACCCTAAGCGAGTGCATTAAGACAATAGTCTCTACCAAAAAGCTTGGTATACTTAATAAGGTGAGACGGTACTTCACGAGGGAACAGCTTTTAAATCGATACAAAGCTCAAGTCCGACCCTGCATGGAGTACTGCTCTCATCTTTGGGACGGCTCCGCAAAGTATCAACTAGACTCTTTGGACTCGATAGACAGACGCGCTCGCAGGATAATCGACGATAGAGACCTAACAAGTAAAAAGCTGCAAAACTTGGATCATCGGCGTCAGGTTGCAAGCTTATCGGTTTTCTACAGGCTGTTTCAAGGAGAATTCGCTCAAGACCTCCATGAACTTATCCCTCCATCTCCCTTTTTTCATCGGACTACAAGGCGTCGGGACCATGACGCTCTCCACCGCTATGTCGTTGACATCCCATTATGCCGTACGAAGCGTTTTGCTTCCTCTTTCATCATACGCACGGCTAAGCTGTGGAACAGCCTCCCGAACGACGTGTTTCCAGACTCATATAACATGGGTTTATTCAAGGTTAGAGTGAACAGGCATCTTATGGGTACGCGCGGTCCACCTTCGACCACATCTTCACTTACCATCAGGTGAGATCGTGGTCAAGCGCAAACCCATTTTGCATAAAAAAAAGTAACAAAGCTACTACTATGACAATCTTATAACGGATTAAATATTTCTAAATCGATACATATTATAAATAAATTACACACAGACACTGAATAAATAATCACTAACTACTAGTCCAATACACACGTCAAGCATATCATTGCCAACGATTTAAACTAACTCTGCTTGAAAGATATATTATTATATTTTTGCTCGTAATATTTACATAATCTTTATTCATTCAGTTTGCAGGGTTCCATACTAAAGTGGTAAAATCTAAGAGTTTTTGCGCGCCTATACTCCTATCCTATGAATCAAATCCTACGTATATTACTAGATGCTCAGCGTCTAATAATATAAGTAGGATATGAACAATATTGCAAGTAGATTTTTTTTAAATATATTATGAAAAAATATTGTATTGTGGGGTCTAAATTTTCAAAGCATACGGCAGGTGTGATTGTTTTCTATACTTTTTTATTTGAGTATTTCTGTCAAGAATAGAGCATTGTTTCTAAATAAGTCGATTTTATTTACATCGTCAAAAATGCCATACAATAAATCTTAGTTATGTGGTACGGTATTCAGAGATGTATCACTAACTGTATTTTTATACGTCTAAGAAAGGTACAGAATCCCCAGCGAGTGAGTGTACGTGCACTTCGGCGGCTTGTTTAGGTTTAAAACTTCGGATAAACTTTTAGTTTTGCATTTTTATTCATAAGTCTAAAGAAGCATAAGAGTAACATAAATAAAAAAATAAAACCTGTTGCTATTGAAGCCTTTGGGTACGATACGGCTATTGAACAAGTCGGTTGCCGTCCTATGAATATGTGAGCTGGGGCCAACATTCGGCTTTTGCTTCGTTTTCTAAAGAATGTAAGTAGATTTATAAAATGTTTACAAATTTGTGTGTTAATTCTTACATATTTGGTTTACCATAAAAAGGAACACATAATACAATTTGCGGGTGTGAATGTTTTAATTCTGACTCGCTAACATTTATAATTATTTTTAAGGTTCTTTTTTTATTCAACGTCGACGAAAGGCAGCAGGGTACTTTACAAACATGTCATGTATGAATACTAACCATTTCTAGACTCGAAAAAACTCCATAATAATATGGGTCACACAAATATCCTGTGCGGAATTCGAACTCACTCAGCTAAGTTACCATTTTAACCTGCACTAAACGTTCAGTGAAATTATCATACAGTGGTGCTATTATTATTATTGCCTTATTCCAACCAACAAGTGGATTATAATAATAAGTACATTAAATTAAAATTAGAAAAATAATACAAACCACAACACAAAATGACATTAGAACTTAAAATGATCTACAATGGATATCGAAGCCAAAAATATAGTTTTTAGCATTTTTGTCTGTATGTCTGTATGTATGTCCGGGCTAAACTCAAAAAGTACTGCATGGATTTACTTCAAATTTTGCATGAATATTACTAAGAGGACGGGTCAACATATAGGCTACATATTATCACGCTATCACATACGGGGGACGACCTGAGATAATTTATAAAACTTAACGAGGGTAAAACCGCGGGGCACAGCTAGTAACTAATATAAAAACTATTGGATAATCATTTGTAAATTAACACATTAATTTCTTAAATGGCCGTGTGATTTAATACACATATCAACATGTCATCCGCAAGACGCCCATTGCTAGACCATGGCCTCCCTCAAATACTTCCACAATTATCGGCTACCCGCATCGAGCAACTTGCAGCGACCCGTACAAGATGATCGGTCCTACTTGTAGGGACCTGCCCAGGTGGATTTATATTTACACAAGCTGTCCAGGCAAACATTGTACTGCTTCAACAATAGAAATATAACCTGGGATCTCATCGCAGCGCAAAGTACAAATAAAATCATACAATAAGTAGGTACAATAGAAAAAAAAAATTAATCATCGGGTGACCCACTTGCTCGTTTGTCGCACTCTCTTATAAAAAAAAAATGTGCATTTAGTAAAATCATATTATTTTGACAATCTAAGCAGTGATTTCATGTGGTCAAAGTGAATATGATTTATAATCAAACAATTCAACCTGTGTATATTTCTATATATGTAATACACATCCATCTTTAGCTAGATGTGACGTGTGTGTGTATAGGTGGCCGGGCCCATCTCTTGCGGTCAAGTGTTCTCCTCCCGAATTGGGATGAGTCCCCATCCTTCGTGGACCAAATAAAACGATCCCACTCACTAGATGTCTAATGTATTGTGCGCCTTATGTGGGGGCTAAGTACAAAATGCCTTTTTATATCAATATGAGGTATTGTTGAAGCTTTCTGAAGAAAAAATAACTAATAAATGAAATTGGTCGGTACATTCTCCTAATGGGAAAAGGTTTTACTTGAGCAAAGATTTGTTGTTTTATTTCGTGTATTTCTTTGGTGTAGCTCGCTTGTTAACCTTGCATGTACTAATCTATACATATAATAAAATCGTAGGAAAACTGTACTTACTCAAAACTGTACATTGAATATTTTTTTAAAAGGATACTTGGGGCGTGATATACTATCGATATCGAAGACAAATTATAGTTTTTAGAATTTTTGTCTGTTTGTGTAAATTTTTTTAAAAGGATACTTGGGGCGTGATATACTATCGATATCGAAGACAAATTATAGTTTTTAGAATTTTTGTCTGTTTGTCTAAATTTTTTTAAAAGGATACTTGGGGCGTGATATACTATCGATATCGAAGACAAATTATAGTTTTTAGAATTTTTGTCTGTTTGTCTAAATTTTTTTAAAAGGATACTTGGGGCGTGATATACTATCGATATCGAAGCCAAAAATATAGTTTTTAGAATTTTTGTCTGTTTGTCTGTATGTATGTCCGGGCTAAACTCAAAAAGTACTGCATGGTTTTAGTTCAAATTTTGCATCAATATTACTAAGGGGTCAGATCAACATATAGGCTGCGTATTATCACGCTATCGCCTACGGGGAAGGAGCTGTGATAATTTATAAAGTTTAATGCGGGTAAAACCGCGGGGCACAGCTAGTCATATAATATGGGGACTCTAATTGACTTGTGTCGCATCTTACTTCATTAATTATACGAAAAGATAATTTATATATTGTGTTTTTTTGTGCCTTTTGAAGCCGACGTGTTAGCTGCCCACCTGATGGTAAGTGGTAATCGCTGCTTATGGACATTCGCAATGCCGTCGTGGGGCACAGCAAACCACTGCCTACCATTGCCACTGATTAATACTCTTTTTAAGCCGCGTTTAAAGAAGGACATGTCGTAGCGCTGGGGAAAAACCGCAGAAGGTATTTCATTCCAGAGCCTGCACGTACGTGGGATGAACGCTGAAAGCGAACCTTCGTTGACGAGACCGCTTTCAGGTGTCTTAAAAGTCCCCCGTAGGAAAAATCTTACACAAACCCAACTATAAAAGATTTTTAACATTGTATAACAAAAACCTGACTAAAACAGGTAAAATAGGTAGAATATGGTAATTCAAATATAATATTTGGTATATAATTCACTCTTAGTGGTATCTAAAGAGTTAGCTGATGCTGTAATAATTCGAAAAATCTTTCATCATTATCATATCAGCCGAAAGACGTCCACTACTGAAAAAAACCGGCCAAGTGCGAGTGAGTTTCGTGTAAAAATCTTAATGCGGTTTACAGAATACATCTACTTACCAAGTTTCAATAGTACAGCTCTTATAGTTACGGAAAAAAGTGGCTGTGACATACGGACGGACAGTCAGACAGACATGACGAATCTATAAGGGTTCCGTTTTTTACCCTTCGGCTACGGAACCCTGAAAAGCCTCCCCAAACATTACCACAATTGCAGGTCTTGCGCTATATGCGTTTATTCTAGATGTTCAATTATCAGATAATAGGTCTTTACCTATGAAATTGCCGTTTTGTATGAAAAAATTTAAACGAATTTTTTTCATGAATTTTTTTATTTGTATTAATCGAAGTAATCACCCATGCAATCAATGCATCTTTGCCATCGCAGTGGCAGTTTATTGATGCCCTTCTTAAAGAAATCAGCTGGACGGGAGGCAACAAATTCTTCAAAGGCATTTTGTACTGCCTCTCGGGTATTGAATTTTTTTCCCGCCAAGAAGTTATCCAAATTCTGGAAAAAGTAGTAGTCTGTAGGCGCAAGGTCTGGTGAGTAGGGCGGATGACGGAGAGCTTCCAACCCCAGTTCTTGCAACTTGGAGACCGTCTGCTGTGCAGTATGAGGTCGCGCGTTGTCGTGCAGGAGCAGCGGAGACGAGCGATTGACCAATGCTGGTTGGAGATGCGCCAGCTTCTCCATCATTGTGCTCAGTTCTTCACAGTACACATCTGCAGTAATGCTCACCCCGTTTGGTAAGAAGCTGTGATGAATCACACCGGCGCTAGACCACCAAACAGTGACCATCACTTTTCTAGGGGTAAGTTTTCGTTTAGGGCATTGTTTAGGTGCTGAACCAGGATCCAACCAACTTGCTGAGCGCTTGCGGTTATCAAACAGAATCCATTTTTCATCGCAGGTAACAATGCGGTTCAAAATTCCTTCATTTGTGTGTCTGTTGAGCAGTGCAAGGCACGTCTCGACGCGTACTTCGCGCTGGCGATCATTGAGTTCGTGGGGCACCCATTTGTCAAGCTTTTTACCTTGCCAATTTGACGCAAATGGACCAATATTGTTTTGACGCTAACGTCGAAAGCTGCTGCTAATTCAGCCGTAGATTGTGTATCATCAGCTTCCACAACCGCCTTTAATTCGTCATTGTCGACCAAAGTCTTCGGACGACCGCGAGGTTCATTTTTCAGGTCGAAATTTCCAGAACGGAAGCGAGCAAACCAATAACAGGTGGTGCGTTGGTTTGTAGTGTTAGCTCCGTAAACGTCGTTGATGTTGCGTGCCGCTTGTGCCGCGTTGCTGCCACGACGGTACTCATATTCCATAATAACTCGAATTTTTAACGTATCCATGATGACGAAAAAGATTGAAATGCGATGAAAATGTAACACTAATCAATAAAGAAATGACTACTTTTGGAAAAAAGAATCCATGTTTTTAAAATAAAATTAATTTGAAATTAGAATTCTTAGCCAAACAAAAATTATTTTGATTTGAAATGGCCAGTACTGCAGAACGGCAATTTCATAGGTAAAGACCTAATATTAATTTTATGGACCCTCTAAATGTAACATTATTATCATCCGCCAAATGACACCCACAGCCCACAGCTGGACAAAGGCTTCACCCAAAGATCTCCACAACTGCTGGTCTTGCGATGCCTGCATCTTAGAATAAAAAATAAAATATATACCTATTACTAATTAGTTTAACCAAACGCTGCTTGCTTAATAGTATAACTTTTACTACGTTTACACTAGTAAAATACACGCCGCTCTTACGTAACATACTCCTCTATTCTAAGGGGCTATGCACACCACGTTTTCTAAGCGTGCCGTCGACGCGCGTTTATAGCGATACAGACGCGATGCTAATGCCCGTGTGTATCGATACAGACGCGATGCTAACGCGCGGCACCGGCGCGTCTGTATCGATACAAACGACAACAAACTGCACCGTAGGATAAAAGCGCGCCCTTCTGTGAGGCAGTCTTGCTGCAGAAGGAGGCCGCCGAGCGGGATCGGGAACGAGCCGATCCCGCTCGTAGGCGGAGGAGGCGTCGGGGCGGCGGCGGCAGCCGTTAGTCCAATTCCCCTCGGGGCCGCGGCGGCAATGTGATAAGTGTCCTCTACTGCCGCCACGTACAAGCAGCTCCGGGATAACAGCGGTCTGTCTGTGGTGCAGTCGCTGTGCCGTACTGGCAGGAGTCGGCAATAGGGGAGGGCAATCCAAAGGAATCCTCCCAGGGTACGTGTCCCGATCATCTGGGACATGGCGCAAAAGGGGGTACCGGAGCAGCATACCCGCGTTCCCGGGACTCCCCCATCAGGCGCCAGGAGAAGTCCACGGCAGGTAGGTTTAGTCGGTGCAAGTCCGACATACCCACCCGCAGACACTTTTTGCGGGTGGCATGCGAAGGCATTCCCCCTGCCTAAACATAAAAAAAAAGAAAAAAAAAAGGATAAACGCGCGCCGTCGCTCGCCGCGTCAACGCGATGCTAACGCGGTACAAACGCGCGGCACCGGCGTGGTTCTATCGATACACACGCGATGATAACGCGCGATTTGGAAACGCGAGTCGACGGCTCGCTTAAAAAGCGTGGTGTGCATAGGCTCTAAAACAAAGTAGCTACATATCTATTTACGTATATGATATCCCCGCGGACCTAGCCAAACCTAGTCGTTTAAGCAAATAATTCCTTAACAACTTAATTCAACAGCACGCTCATGGTAATGAATGTGCCTCGTAGTAGCAGTTCATTACCCAAGTTTTATCAAAAGGAGCCTTGTAACAAGCTTTATCGAGTACTTAGACTGCTCCTTGAGAATTGAGAGTAGGTATTACGAATACCAATAATAGTTGAGACGGATAAATGTCTGGAAATAAATATAGCGACCATTTTTTCTTATGATTTTCATAAAAATTCTTGTTGCCAAAATGTTGCAAGTTCTATTATGTACAGTATTGAGAGTACAGTTAGCTTGAATTGTATTGACTGACTCGTTGGTCTAGCGGTATCGTGTTCACCCGCAGAGAACGAGGTCCTGGGTTCAAATCCCGGGTCGGCCAAAAAGTGATTTTGGGACATTTCTATAAAAAAGAAAAATATCTCAGCATCAGCCCGAAGTCTGGGAGTTGGCGATATTAAACCCCCATGCCTCGGAGAGCACGTAAAGCCGTTGGTCCTGTGCGTAACCTCTTTCCGGTCGTGTCGCCTAGGCGTCCCATCGGATCATGAGAGTGATGGAAAAGAAAGTGCTCCTGTGTTTGCGCACACACTTGAGCACTATAATATGTCCCGCGCAGATGGCTAATCTCTATTGAGACCGGCTGCCGTGGCTGAAATTCGGCTAGGAGGATATTATTAAGTTAATTTGATTTAGTCATTTTGGTCTATAGGTTAGTACTGCAGATGGGATCTGGGGTTTGAATTCGGAGTCAACCAACCTACCTGTGTACTAGGTACCACCTAACCGCGATCGCCAACTCGCATGCTAAACGCGGTGACTACGGTAAACCGTTATGGCACCTTTTGGGGGAGGCTTATGCTCAGCATTAGAGATGTAAAATGACTGAATATGACTAGTCACAATTGTCATAATCATTAAATGACCGGTCATTTACTGTCAAATTCAGTCAATTTGACTCAAATATAGTCTATTCTCGACTACCACCCAATTATTTATTTATTTAGGAGCCCAATTTATATGCAAGTTTAAATGAAGCAACGTTTTATTTTCTATTATATCATGAGAGGATAAGACGACATCTAAGTAAATGCGCGAGGCGATGCGACGTTGCCATTTTGTCTTAAATGGACGCATGATTAGAAATGTAAAATGATTAACACTATATATAGTAATAATACTATAAGTCATAAAAAACACTTTTTGTTTCAATTTAGAAGTTGCAGACTTTTATCAACGACAAAAACTTAAAAGGTACTAAAATATTACTGAAATCAAATTGACTGAAAATGACCATTTTTTGACAGTTAATGACCATTTTTGGCCGTAAATGACAGACAGTCTAATTCAGTCACTTTAGTCATTTTCAACACTACTCAACAGTGAAATATCAGGCTAATTATAAGGTACAAATAGATTCGTATATATAATAAATATGATGAAAAATGTGGTCGTAATCCTAAAACAACAGCTTTGTACTAAATGCGTATGAAATTATCTACGGTAAATAACAAAAAAGCAATAAAAATGTCTATGTGTCTGTTTGTTCCGTTTAATCTTACTTACACCGACAGATAGCTGATGTAATACGTAGGTGTGAATGTAATATATCAGGCAGGTGCCGCCCGCGGCTGGTGCAAGTCAATTACATATACATACATATACGGTCACCGTAGCCTAGTTGGTAGTGATCCTGCCTACGAAGCTGGTGGTCCTGGGTTCGAATCCCGGTAAGTGCAAATATTTGTGTGATGAGCACGAATATTTGTTTCTGAGTCATGGATGTTTTCTATGTATATAAGTATTTATGTATCTATATAAGTACGTATATCGTCGCCTGGTACCCATAGTACAAGCTTTGCTTAGTTTGGGACTAGGATGATCTGTGTGACATTGTCCCCAGATATTATTATTATATACGGGCCTCTTGTGCCGCAGGTTGTGCATTCGATTCCCACCCATGACAGTTATTTGTGTGCATGAACATACCTGTATGCCCAGAGACACGGTGTAATTATCTATATAAGTATGTATTTACAAAAAAAAAGTAGTATATCAGTTATCTGGTTTCCATAAGTAGTACAAGCTCTACTTAGTTTGGGGTCAGATGGCCGATATTATTATATATACATACATACATAGACTCACGCCTGTTTCCCAGAGGGGCAGCGATACGACAAACTTACCCTTACCCCATAGTTAAATCATCATCATTACAACTGAAAGAAGTCGCCTGCTGGACAAGCCTCCCCCCAAGCATCATCTTGAACAGACATACCATAATCACTCAGAAGTGTCATAGAGTATATGTCATAGTACTCAGAAGGAAGCTGCTGCCCGTCCGCTGGTAGATATTCTGATAATTATCATTAAGTTTTTGTTTTGTATACCTAAATATAATCTAAAATAATAAGCATTCAGACAACCGATCGAGCATATATTGTGTTTGCCTACTAAATAATTACTCTAATTGGACCAAATCTCGTGTTCATGCCCGCTTGAGTATGTTTCGCCGGACCGTCTCAACTGAGTCGTGTTGAAACCGGTAGTAGATGAACCCACTGAGTTTGTTTCGCTGGGTCTTCTCAGTTGGGGCGCATTGGATCCGGTGGTAGCATTAAAGCGCGACCGTCGTTATTAACACAAGGTCCGTCATAATAATAATACCTTGATATAGACAGAATAATTGACAATATGTAGTAAAAATATTAGACTTAAACTAGATAATAAAACATAATATCTTGACAATAACTTGATACGAGCTAGCTAAATATCATTGCTATAATAAAAAAAATATATAAATGTTTTCATACAATGTGTACCTAAATATCTATGTTACTAGAAATAATAATGTATACAACTATATTACCCAAGCAGCAAAATGTGGTCTAGTAATTGTCCTGGAACCACCATTTCATTAGGACTATAACGGAATAGTAAGCAATTATAACCACGGAAAAGGGCCCAATTTATAGGCGTATTTTAGCTAATTAAATATCTATAGTAGACTTGGTGAATACCATTTTGACCAATAACGGCCATATAGTTGGACTATGTAAAACTATTTTCTCCCGCGTAGCCAACTATCAGCGCTTAATGGAACCAATCACGCCAATAGTAACCTTATAGTTAGACCACGTAGAACTATTTGCTCTCGCAAAGCTAACTATGAGCGCTAAATGGAACCAAACACGACAATAACGTACACAGTGAATATCTTACAAGCTCATACAAAGTGATGTGAATTGGTGAATGTTGCTATGCACATTTGTAAAGATTAATTAATATTGATAAAGGTAAGTTATTATATTTTTATAATAAATATTATCTAGAATAAGAGTAGGGTGTTAGTTAACAATAAGTGAAGCCGTGTTTGAATGTGCATGGCGCAGGTATATTTTCGGTGAAGTGTAATAAGTTTTTTGTCAAAATTTTTAAGCGCCCCTCGAAAGTCACGTTTTCATTAAGTTGAATTTTAAAATAATGTTGGTTTCAGTAAGACATACAACGAAAAGTCGCCATCTTGACAAACTTGGTCTTCCCAAATACATTAACAAACCGTTATAGGCGTACTTTGTTTAAAAATGGTAAATATCAGAACTATTGCTTGGCCATATTGTTTGGAATTAGAGTTCCGCAAATATTGTAATGTTACTCTATGTTGTTATTAGGTACCGATGTCTTATTTTCATATTTTTGTTTAGGTGTCAGGTGTGAAAATGGTAATGTTTCTGGACGTCGATAGCTTTATAACTAAAAGGGATTTTCGAGCTTTAAAAATTGTTTGAAATATTTTCTACTTCTATTTTTGTGCTTTCCCTTGCTAACTTGGTTTATTGTTTCACAGAATCGTGATCAAGACCAAATTAGTGAGATGCCAACGGTCTCTCGAGAAGATACTCGTTCAAATACTACAAGATCACTTCATTTACAACAAAACTCGGCTACCATTCAATCCGGTTCAGCAATTTTACCTGTATCTTCTTTTGTCGCGCAAAACCCTCAACTTGTCATAACAGAAGCAGAAGAAACACTGTCAGATGTCAGTTTAAATGCTCAACATTGCGTTCTTTACAACACGGATAACCAAATACAGCCTGTCGAGGTTGGTCAAATTCCACAACTTCAACATGAAGTAAAGTCAATCAAAGAAGACATTATAACCATCATACCAAATCAAAATGCACTTTATGAAATACAAACTAACATGTGCTGAGTGCTGTGTCGAAGAGAGATTCAGAATGAATTAAACTCGTACATTAAGACGTAGATGTAGACATGTTATAAGAGATCTAAGAGAACTTGAAGAATTTGAAACAAATACATTTATTCAAAATTTCTAATAAAAAATTGAATGCCGCATGTCGTATTGTATTCTACAGCCCATTTTCTAAGATCGCTATGTAGTTGAAAATTGGAATAGTTTTCAATATCGCATTCATCTTCTTGTACAGGTTCCTCACTAACACAATCTTCCAAGTGTACATTTAAAATTGCTTTTATCGATTAAACGTTTTTTCGTGCAGAATCATTAAAATAAACATTTTGTCTTAAATTTTCACAATAACAATTTTGTACGGAACCTTCTCATATTTCTACGATTCAAAAAAATCAAAATATCCGTACTGAGACTATAACCGAATTTGCAAGACCATTATAAACCAATGTTTTCTTGTTCAGGACACCACGGATATAGTTTTGGGTACTAAGTATATTATATTAAACCTTTATAAGCGTGTTAAGATTATAACGATATTGGTATATACCACTATATAACCGCTCCATTTTACTGATAATTGTTCTGTAAAGTAAATTTATAAACCCTTATAAAACCAAGTAATAAATGCAAATAGTATCCAGAATGTTTAGTTCTGTTTATCACTCTTATTGGTGTACTTTACTTATAGTGGTTCTATAATGTTTCTTGTTAGTAGTTATAAGCATAGCTTACCAGTTTATCTGCTCTTGAGTGCGTTTACACCCTCGCGATACTTTTATAGGTCACCCAAGCTTATATTTGACTTTTAATTTCGGCCTATAAGTAATTATAAGTTAATGTATAGGAGGAGATATACTATAAGGCCCAACTAACTCCATGCTTGCTATTATAAGCGATGCAGCAAAAACTAGAACCCTTAAGAGAACATTTAAAGTGCTGGAGTCCTATAACGTCTGCACTATAGGATAATTTTGCTGCTTGGGTAAGTACTACAAACATGTTCGGACTATTTACAAGCGCTTTTATAAAGTCCTAAGTCCCCTTTTTGTAAAAACCTTTTTTATTTATTTTATTTTATTTTATTCCCGCACAGCACAAAACCTACTATTACCTACTTTGTATTTAAGTTTCTAGTTCCTGCTGTTTAATAAAGAATATTGTGACTGTAGTGGTTACGTTAAAGCTACGAATACAATTAGCAAACGATTGGTATCTTATGGTAAACTATGAAATCACACTAATATAAAAGCGAAAGTTTGTGAGTGTTTATGTTTGTTATTTCTTCACGTCTAAATGGCTTGAGCGATTTTAATAAAATTTGGTATAATAGATTTATTTCTTCTCTCACACAGAAAATTACACGTATTAAATTAACTAATTTAGGCATAACATTTAAAAATTGTGAGATCTGTGTAAGAGACTGGTATCCGTACTAGGTGGGAAACCTGTATGACAGATGACCAGCCTCTCCTAACTCTAGACATGAAGGTGTTATGGTAAGTGTAGTTTGTCGTTCAATAATCATGTTGTGATATAATTTTATTTTGTGAGATGAGGAAGTATATCAGCGTTCGTGATGTGTGTGTGTGTGTGTGTATGTGTTTGTGTGTGTATGCGTGTGTGTGTGTTGTGGGTATGGAGGTTTTTATTTTTATTTATTTATTTTATTTTCAAATTTCGAAAACTTACAGCTAATAGGTTACAATTATTTCGGAAGAATAAAACGGAGATGGCCAATTAAAAGTTTTCACAAATAACTTAATAAAAACATAATTTATACAAAGGCAAGTGTTTGTTAGGAAATCCTCGCACGCATATCTACTATGTTATTAATGCGGATATGTATAATGCCAAGATGGTATTAATGAGTTTATGAGTAATAGCAGCCAATTTAATGAATTAACAGTAATTAAATTGGCAGCCATCACTCATAAACTTTTACTATTACACATGGTTCTTTTTATGCTTGAAGCACTTGAGTGAAAGAGGTCGATGTCGACTCTCTGACTTACAGTGTTATATGTACGGCTCGCCCTGATTAAGAACGAGTTCTGCCTGTAATTGATATAGGGAGCAGGCGTATGCAGAATGTCCTGTCGCCTAAGACACCTTTTGTTATTAGTATTATTGTTGTTTGGGGCTTGATGCCTTGATGGCATCTTGCTACCTCGACCATTACTGATCTGTTGTAGCAGAGCTCCTTGACTTTGTCAAAGTTCACTGCTTAATCCTATAGCTTTTAAAGCTCCCAGATTGATTGTGCAGTGAGTGTTTGTATCTCTTCCGGTTGCATGATATGCTGTCCTTAGTAGATACTTCTACAACACATTAGCGGCCCACACGTATGGAGATAGCTGACACCCTGAATTAACACATAGGCTAATTATAAAGTTCAACGCGGTAAGAACCGTGGGGCACAGCTAGTGAGTTTATAAAGTCCAAGTGTAAGTAAAAGCAAATTCCGTGAGAAAGTTAAACATTTCCAGTTATAAAATTGGTCAAAAACTTGATTCAAAGACGAGTGCAACCTCGTGCGAATGTAACTGTGCAGACATTGTGTTCTGGCGCACTTCCAACATCACGAGCCGCGTCCGCCCGATGTTACGTGCGCCCGCATATATAGATAGATGATCACATATTGAATCTACAATGTAATTAGGCACTTAAGTACAGACATAAAATTCCTATTACGAGGCTGACAATACCCAATTTTATTGTATCATGCTAGTGTCGCCCGTATAAACTACGACATACGGATCAAAATAGAGTGAACTGAAAACTATCATAACACGTAAAAGAAGAGAGTAGGAACAGACAAATAAAAAAAATAATACAACAAAGCTTTAAAGTGCATTACATATTATTATAATAACTTAAATTAAGTTGTAATTTTTCGAGGTTATTTTGCTGCAAAAAATTTTTAGGTTTCAATACCCAAAGGGTATGTAAAACGGGTCCCTATTACTAAGATTCCGCTGTCTGTCTGTCTGTCAGCAGGTTGTATCTTACGAACTGTGATAGTTAGACAGTTGAAATTTTCACAGACGATGTATTTCTGTTGCCGCTATAACAACAATTACTAATAATTGAATAAAATAAATATTTAAGGGGGCTCCCATACAACAAACGTCATGTTTTTGCATGGGAGACTATAGACTTTTGAAATATTCACAGAATATTTAGTTATATAATCACTTTAAAAATAAATAAGTATTTAAATCAAAATAAATAAATATTTCAAGGGGGCTCCCATACAACAAACGCGATTTTTTGCCGTTTTATAAATAATGGTACAGATCCCATAGTGCGCGAGTTCGAACCGCACTTAACCAGTTTTTTTCAGTGTGACTTAGTGATTCTTTATCTCGAGCGAAAGTAGTTGATTCGTGTTTTGGGTTCCTTTAAAATATAGTAAAATTTTGCGTATATCCTGGGGTATTATTTATACACGGCCATCTGATCCCAAACTAAGCAGAGCTTCTAATATGAAAACCAGATAACTGATATACTACATATACTACTTTTCTTTTGTAAATACATACTTATATAGATAATTACACCCAGACTCAGGACAAACAGACATGTTCATTCACACAACTGTCTGTCCTGGGTGGGAATCGAACTCACGACCTCCGGCATGAAAAGCAAGCATTTGCCAACCATGCTGACAAGCCCTAGAGCCTATTTTTTTTTTTTCTCTCACAACAGGTCTAGGTCTAGTAGGCCTATGTTTTTTAACATGGCGAAACTCGTAATATTGCCTCAAAACTTGCGGAAAATCATCGACAAACAGCTGGCTGATTTTAGCGGTAGTCTTTCAACCATAGCAGTCAGTCTCAGCGGAGTCTAGCCAAGTACGTCTATATGACATATTACATCATAGCGCATACGTGTACGTGCGCAAAGCCTCAACATTCTCTCGCTACCCTCGGGACAAGCAGCTTCATGTGTTCTCTGAGACACGGGGGTGTAAATCAATTTCTTGACTAACATTGAATTCTTCCCTAAGTTAATTAATCATTCTAGATTTTTATAATACTTGACAGTTTTTGGTCCTACCAGGGGATCGAACCAGGAACCGCATACTACATACAAGAAGATAGCTAATTATTTTTTTATATTAAATGCTATCATGCGTATCTATTCGTTTATATTTCCTGGAACATTATTTACACCCGGTCATCTGGTTCTAAACTAAACAGAGCTTATACTATGGGAACCAGACAACTGATATACTACATATACTACTATTCTTTTGTAATTACATACATATATATGTCGAAGATACCCGATGCTATAGCTATATTGCCTAGACAATACGCTATTCGGGTGGTTGTATTACCACTATACGAACGTAGAATTAAGATTATGTTCGCCTCCATTTTACTTTCTTTATTTTTAGTGCAATTATTGTAATTAGTGTGTAAATTAATCGACCTTGTTTGTTAATTGTGGCTACTTAATCCCAGCAACATGGGCACTCCAAACCCTGACACACCGCTCTTGGCCCCCGGATCCTACATATAAATAATTAGACATGTATGTGCACACAAATATCTTTCCTGGGTTGGATTTGAACCCAAGACCTACGGTGTGAACGGCAAGTATTTACCCACCACGGCAAGCGGCCCGTCCAAGTTAGTTAAAATTATGATGTATATTTTGTTTTATATTAGACAAACTTACAAACTACTCTGCATGCTACAAACTTGTTCAGAATATTAAAACCTGAAATTTTAATTTTAATCTAAGTAAACTACAGTCTGTTAAAATATAAGTTGAGGGTTAATATACAAAAAACTCATTTCATGCAATTACATACCTACAAATCGAAACTTCTAAAGCTAAATATTTCATACGATGGGGTGACAGTGTCAGAAACAGGGATTTATAACTTCCTCGGCATCACAATCGATCGTTTTTTTAATTGGAAAAGTCACATAGCAGATATCTGTTCAAGGTTAAATAGTTTTGTATATCCGTTGAGACGAATAAGTCAAGTGGTTTCTAAAGAAGCCGCAATGACGGCATATTATGGGTATGTTGGTTCCATACTACGTCATGGTATTATCATTTGGGGCAGAAGTGTAGACATAGACGATGTGTTTATAGTGCAAAAAAAATGCCTAAGAGCCATATTTGGGCTGCAACAAATAGATTCTTGCCGGCCATTTTACAGGCAATATAAAATTTTAACTGTTCCATGCTTGTATATTTTGGATGCATGTATATTTGTATTTAAGTATAAGAACCTATTTCAGGAAGCCTCTAGTTCTTATAGTAGAAGGGCGCGACATCAGCATAAATTATGCAGACCTTTTACTTAACTGACTTTGACATCTAATAATTGTTATATAATGTGTATTAAAATATTCAATAAGATTCCTAATAATTTTAAATCAATGACATTTTCTAAATTTAAAAAAGAGTTAACGCGGTGGCTTGCTGAAAAATGTTTCTATAGCATTCATGATTTCTTTGAATTTAAATTATAAATTGACATTATATTGTTAGATTGTGCTGTTGAAAAACAAGAATGTATTTAGCTTCATACAAATATTTGTACGCTCGTAAGAGCAAAACATAGTGGGCCATGATTAATTTATAACACCTTTAATGTACCTGTGTTTGTTGTCAAATAAACATTATTCTTATTCTTACGGCTTTAGAAACCAGAGCTTTGCAGCTAAAATGTTAAAATAAATTAAATCTCAACTCTTTATTGCTCATTCTCATTATTTTCTAGCAATTTTAAGATTTGTAAAATCAATTAAATTGTCAAATGATTTGAGTCAAAATTCAATAAAGAACACCGCCTGAAATGTTCTTGAGTTTCTTGACTGTAACTGAACTGAACTGAAATCACAATTAAAATCTCTATTTCATTAAGTCCTGGAATGGAAAAGTTTTCAATTGCGTTAATTCTTAAACTAAAATAATGAGTGTTCTGAAACTATGTTTAGTATTTTACAACACACTATTACGAAGCTTAAAACAATTTTCAATAAAAACATCGAATCATTTACAGTATACTGAAGTTAGTACAAGATGAATGTATGAAAAAACAGCGTGAACAAAAAGTTAATGAATTTTGTCTCAGCAGTAATAGTCATTAATAACTTCAGTATAACTAATTGGCATAATTATGGAGGAGTTGGATGCAATTAACGTCAGTCGTAGGCGGCAAAGAGTACTCCTCACAAGAGCCATCTGGCGGGCCTCCAATGTGGCTCTCCTTAACACGACAAATTTCACTCGTTCGGCCGAAACTGTTACAGAATGAAGACTTCACTTCCACTAATACAATTTGTACATGGCCTGTTAATTGTTACTTTTTGATGGATTAAAACTTGAGAGGTGTCAAGGGACACCCGGATGGAACGAAGTTATTTCTTATTATTTATTATGTACAAAAAACCTGTATACACTCAACAAAAATAATCGTCGCGACACCACACTGTTCAATGCGAAATAGAAATGAAAATATCTGGCTTGCTTTCTATAAGAGAGGGAGAGAGAGACAGACAGAGAAACATGCGCACGCCGCCGCACAGCTGCAAAAAGTGTCGTGACAACATTTCGTAAGATTTTTTTTCCGTCTAGCCCCCTTTCACAACGCGCGATAAGGAACTTCGTTCCAAAAACTTTATTATACCGGAAAATCGAAGGCGCTCATAGCTAGATGCTCTCACCGGTCCGTAAGCGATCGGCGAGGTTAAGCAACGATGCTCGCGGTCAGTCCATAGATGGGTGACCGCCACAGTGGTTTAATTTCTGAGCATCTCCGTGCTTAGGAGGGCAACAAATTCTTGATGTGGTTACAATAAAAAACGTTTTTACGGATTCTTCAGATCCTATAATAATATAAGTAAATATTAATAACTAGCTATGTCCCGCGGTTTCACCCGCGTTAAACTAGTTTTGGCGTAAAAGAGTAACAAACATGCATCCATACATCTACTACTATACTCATAAACTTTCGCATTTATAATATTAGTAGCATGTATACCTCTAGCGGTTTTGGCAGTGCACACTGGATAGCTCATATTTTGGACAATTCACAAAATATATTTTTGAAAATTGTAGCCTATGTGTTGTTCTGATGTATAAGGTATATTATTGTAACGTTTTATTAAAATCCATTCAGTGGTTTTTACGTGAAAGAGTAACAAACATCCATCCATCCATCCATACTTACTTATAAACTTTCGCGTTTATAATATTAGTAGGATATATGCAATGAAAGACAAAAATATTGATTCAGCTTTTTAAGAGTTCAACTCAGGCAATCCGTATTTAAATTAATATTCTATATTTCCTGTAATATTTATGTAAACATTTATTTAACAATGAATTAATGCATTACTAAGTCACTATCGAGATTACGTCACTAGCATTTATATTTTTTTTGTTTGAATCCTAAAAGTAGTGTTGTTGTAGGAATAAATAAACATTTATTTATTCCTACATAAACACACTTTACAATTTTATTTGAACTATTATTAACTGTCAGCGCTATACACTTAATAAAACTCCACACTGCTGTTGAACTGAACTCATTTATTTGAAATATTACGGCTGGTCCTATGTTCTAATGTGAACGAAACCATACCGCCATTCAGCCGTTGAAACAATGCCATCTAGTGAATTTTGATGTAACTAAATTATAAGGCTGAATGGACGGTATCGTAAATACGTAATATTATTACAGTAATGATACAAATCTAACTTATTGAACTTATAAAAAATATATACATGGTGTTTCATTAAGAAAAAGCATTCATTTAGACATTCCGCCCACCAAAGGACTTGTCCTTTTAACACTATATTTACTTATTAAAACAAAGTTGACTAAAATTACTTTAAGGAAAAGTAAAATAAGACCGCCCACCGTTAAGTATGGGCATTAAAAACAAATTAACAACTATTGATTAAGAAGAAAACTAATCAGCCTTATTCAGAATGGATACTTTGTTAATGGGACGTTTTATAAGTCCATTTTTAATTTTAAGTGTAATCACTCTAGTGAGTCCATCCTGACCTGTGTGCTTTTCGACCACTCTACCTAATAGCCACTTCGTCGGTGTTAGATTGTGGTCTTTAATGACGACAATGTCATCTATCTCTATATTAGGTTTTTCCTTTGACCATTTGTATCGTTGGTTTAGACCGACTAAATACTCTTCCGACCAGTTTCTCCAGAAGTTATTTACCATTTTCTGTGTCATCTTCCATCTTTGTATACCAGTAACATTCATATCCGCTAAGTCTTTATCTGGAATGGCTACTAATCGTTCTCCAACTAAAAAATGGCCGGGAGTCAAAGGTTGTGGATCGGTGGGATCATCACTCATATGTGAAATCGGGCGTGAATTGAGGCACGCCTCGATCTGGGTCAGAACTGTAGATAAATCTTCAAACGTAAGTGTGGTATCTCCGATCACTCGCTTCAAATGAGTCTTAGCAGACTTCACACTCGCTTCCCATTGCCCTCCAAAGTTAGGGGCGTGTGGAGGGATAAAATGCCAAGTGGTTCCGTCATTGGCTAATGTTTGACCAATTTCTGTGGGAAGCTTTGATTTAGCTTCAATAAACATTTCCTTCAATTCTTTGTCTGCTCCCACAAAATTAGTTCCGTTGTCACTATACAGATGCTCACACTGTCCGCGTCGGGACACAAATCGACGAAAAGCGGCAATGAATCCCTTTGAGGTTAAATCCGATACCGCTTCGATGTGAACGGCTCTCGTTGACATGCATATGAATATACATATGTACCCCTTATATGATTTTGATCCTCTTCCAGGTGAAAATTTAATATTGATAAAACCTGTAAAGTCGACTCCAGATGTTTTAAAAAGCCTTGAAGGTTTCAATCTGATCTTTGGCAATCGACCCATAAGTTGGTTATTATTTTGGCGCGAATATCGTAAACATGTGACACATTCACGATAGTGTTTCTTTACACGTTCTCTAGCTCGTATTATCCAATATTTAGACCTTAGGTAGTTGAGCATGATTTGTGGACCTCCGTGCATAGTTTTGTAATGAGCATCAATTATTATTAACTTAGTAAGATGGCTCTTACTTGGCAAAATAATAGGATGTTTTGTATCGAATGTGACATCGGCGTCTTTAATACGACCACCAACTCTTAAAACTCCGTTCGTATCCATTATGGGGTAAAGAGTTCGTAGTTGACTTTTCACACTAACCGGCTCTTGACGCTTCAGTTTCTGAATTTCTTGAGTAAAATATAATACTTGTGTTTTTTTAATTAAAATTCTTAGGACCTCTTCCATTTCATTAACTGTCACAAACTTTATTTCTGTTGGTCTATGTATCTTTGGTAATATAACGTTTTTTAGAAATCTTTGACAGTAGGACAGTACTCGCAGCATTACCGTTAAGTTCGAAAATTTAGTCCAAATGAAGTCTTCTTCATTTGTAATCACAGCAGTTAAAGTCTTAATGGCTCGTTGTTCTTCAGTAGTAGAAAACATATCATCATTATCGTACAACTGAGTTTGATGCAAAATATCTGGACCATGCCACCACAGCTTAAGATTGGTCATTTCTGCGCCTTGTACGCCTCTTGATCCAAAATCAGCGGGATTGTCATGAGTACTAATGTGGCGCCACTGAAAAGGATCAAGCATTGTATGAATTTCTGAGACTCTGTTACTCACAAATGTATTCCAACGAGAAGGTTCTCCCCGTAGCCAGGCCAATACGACGGTGGAATCTGACCAAGCATGCAAATCATCTACGTAATGGTCGTGAAGCGTTATTTGTGCAGCCCGAGGATAATTTAATTCTTCATCTTTGGCCAGCTGTTGCAAAGCTTTAACTGCTAAGTAGGGTGCACACGCTGTTCCAGGATTTGAACGCCAAAGAATTCTCTGATAATCAGCGTCTTGCTCGTAAACGCGTACTTGTCTGTACATTTGAACTAAATCTGCCAGTATACAAAAGGGGTGGCGTCTCCATCTCATTAAAATATGACGAAGATCTTGCTGTATCTTAGGTCCTACAAGTAAACAGTCGTTCAACGAGATATGATTCACACCCTTGCAAGATGCATCAAAGACTACGCGGACTTTGGTAGTCAGTTTGTCCTCTCTCACTACTGGATGATGGGGCAGATATACAGCTTTTGAATGTTTTATCTCTCCAATATCTGTGATTTGCAGCATGTGGTTTTGGTTTTTATACCCATCAATTACCTGTCTATATTCTTCGTACAACCATGGATTTCGTTGTAATTTCTTCTCCAACATATAAAATCTTCGTAAAGCTATCATCTTTGATTTTCCTTCTACACACTGTGGTTTGACATCTTTAAATGGTAGTTTTACCATGTATCGTCCTTCCCTATCCCTTACAGTAGTAGATTCAAACAGTTTTTCGCACTTCATTTCTTCTTTTGTAAATTTCTTCGTAATTGCATCTGGCTCTCTTTCTATTTCCCAGAATTGTTTTAATAAATCGTCTTCTTTAACTCGTATGTGACAATTGATAAGCTGAGACTGAAATGAATCGAATTGTTCTCTTACTCGACCAGAGAGAATCCATCCAAATTCCGTTTCTTGTGCAATTGGACCTCTTCCTGGTGAATGTCTCATAAAACCTTCTAGAATGATCTCTTCATATACTTCAACTCCCAATATCATGTCGATTTTTGCAGGTGATCCATAATTCGGATCAGCCAAGCGGACCTTCTTTAAGTCTAGCCAGTCTGTTATAGTGGTTTGACTCGAAGGGAGAAATGATGTCAGTTTTCTCAGAACGAACGCATCGATTTTTACAGAATAGTTTGGATTGTGAATCGACTCGACCGTGAGGGACACCATATTCTTTGATCTAGCTAGACTATCTCCGACTCCAGAGACGAGGCCATTAATGCACACTCTCTTCAGACCGAGTGACTGCGCAGTGGCCTCGGTGATAAATGAACCCTCGGAGCATGGGTCGATTAGAACTCGCACGACTTGTGAATAGCCATTTGTTGAATATGCTTTGACTACGGCGGTGGCCAATAGCATCTCTCTTTGATCTTTATCTGTGACTAAATGTGCTACCACTTTCTTCTCAGTTTCTTTGTTCGGTTCTAGATTATGTCTCGTTTCAGTTCTTTCGGTGGTGGAAGATAAACTCCCAGATGCATCATTTCTATCAATATGCAGCAGTGTGTGATGACGTCTGC
Organism: Pseudoips prasinana; assembly: GCA_951640165.1. NCBI lineage: Eukaryota > Metazoa > Arthropoda > Insecta > Lepidoptera > Nolidae > Pseudoips > Pseudoips prasinana. Next base: position 25,575,387 of record OX621260.1, read on the forward strand.
CACAGCGGCGGCAGCATGCCGCTGATCGGCATTCTCTCACTGAATGTGTGGGTGCAAAACAATTGAAGCACAGTCTCTTTGATTGCACAAATTCTGATCTCTCTTGAGGAGACTGTTGTCCGAATTGCTTGCATTGATAAAGAAAGTGCTGACTTTTACAATTCGTACAAATAATATTTTGTTTATAATCATCTTGCGTGGTAGAGTGAAAAACTTTCGGTTTAGGTATGTTCGAGTGCGTACTGTGAAATTTGACTGCAGGTTTGTTTCCATTTATCATTTCTAAAGTTCGGAATCTGGTTTCTAAAAACTTTACAAGTTGTTCCCATGTTGGTAATTCATTTGGATCTGATTGGCTGACTTGGATTTCCCACAGTTTTCGTGATTCCGAATCAAGCCGTGATACGACCAGATAGTTGATGAAAACATCCCATGACTTAATTTCAATTCCAATATTTTCCAAAGATTTAAGAGATGATGACGTAATGTCCAAAAGTTGTTTGATTGAATTAGCAGATTCAGTGATATTTCGTTGTGAAAACAATCTCTTCATGATCTCGTTGCAAATGTAACGTTTATTGTTATAACGGCGAGTAAGTTGCTGAAACGCTTGTTCATAATTTGAGTCTGTGGTTGAGAAATTTTTTAGCAGTGTTTCCGGTTCTCCTGTGAGGCTACTCTTCAAATAATGCATTTTTTGCACAGCACTCAAAGTTGCGTTCTGATGAATCAACGACGTGAACATATCATAAAAGGTTTGCCATTCTTCATATGAACCCGAAAATTTAGGAAGTTGAATCTGTGGCAACTTGACTTTAGTACTTGCTAAACTCGATTCACCAGCGTTATCGATTTGAGACGAACAAGGCTTCGTAGCGTACGTCTTGAGATCCTCTTTAATCCTGGTTTTATAGTCAGTGTAAACTTCTTCAAACTGAAAGTAGCAATCCTCTAAAAAATAGGGTAGTTTCACTTTGTCTTCTCTTTTTACACCTCCGACTATGTCACCATGTGTCTTGACAAAACCGGCAAAAAGTCTTTCTAAATTTTCAAGTTTGGCTTCAATATAAGATACTTTAAGTCTCTCTTTGGGTGTCTTTTTATAATTGCCATAAGCTTTGTTCAAATGCTCAAACATATCCTCTTGGTTCATTAACAACTTCTCCATGTTTACACAACAAATATTTCTGTCTTTTCAATGCAAAATTATTCCAAGTCTTTTTTGCACAAAATTTTCTAAGTGTTTTTTACACAAAACTTTTCTAAGTCTTTTTCTCTCAAAATTATTCTAAGTGTTTTTTATCCAAATATTTTCTAAGTCTCTGGCACGCAAATTATCACAAGTCTTTTGAACACGAATTTTTTACAAGTCTTAATAACTCACGAATTGTCACGAATTTTTCTAAGTCCTCAGTAACGCACATCGCTATAATTGTCCACTTCACTTTATTCACGCACTTCCCGGGTTTCGGCACCAGATGTCAGCGCTATACACTTAATAAAACTCCACACTGCTGTTGAACTGAACTCATTTATTTGAAATATTACGGCTGGTCCTATGTTCTAATGTGAACGAAACCATACCGCCATTCAGCCGTTGAAACAATGCCATCTAGTGAATTTTGATGTAACTAAATTATAAGGCTGAATGGACGGTATCGTAAATACGTAATATTATTACAGTAATGATACAAATCTAACTTATTGAACTTATAAAAAATATATACATGGTGTTTCATTAAGAAAAAGCATTCATTTAGACATTAACAATACATTTAGGGAGCATCAAATAGGTGTATTACCCGTATAGCACTCAAGCGGAGCGAATGGACGCGAGCTGTATTTCTGCAAATCTACTACCCATGAAAGGAAAGTTATTGTAATAAAATATTCCTTACGGCTATCTTATAGCACTTGGACTTGGCTGAGTAACAAATATACCTCTAAATTTTATACGAAATTCAAAAATCCTGTTTCATATTTGACGGTGCTTTAATATACGCGAGTACTTATTTATTATGCAAAGGAGTACGAAACCTTTTACCCTTTCACCGGCGCGGCGGTCCATCGAGTGAGCGCCGGTACCGGTCTCTCCTGTTGAAAGTCAGGCCGAGTAATCCATGCTATCGGTAAAATTATTTATGAGTACCGACATGTATTTTATCTTTAGAAGCTTACTTATATTTTAGATCATGCATTTTTGAAGTTATACTTCTTTTGGCGCGATGGAGAAAAATGATGAGAGTGAATTTTTACGATGCGCGCGCACACCGACACCAAAAAATTTAACAGCATGAAGTTAGTTCTAGGTGGTATGAGAGTGAATTTTTACGATGCGCGCATCGTAAAAATAACAGCATGACGTTAGTTCTAGGTGGTATGAAAATTGATAGCTATGTTCAAGTTGTATATTAAGAAGTATAACTTCTAACGCGTGTACATAAGTACACATAAGTTTTTTTACTAAAAACTAGCTGTCCTGGCAAACTTCTTACCGCTGCCATGCTTCCCGTCAATACTAATAAGTCTAATATTTATTTTAATGCATTGTATGTACAACATTTTTCGTTTTCCTTTCCGCAAATAGGGCTAACGTGTGGTAACGGCTCGCAAATATCAGACAGAATAACATCACCCCATCTCATCCCGTGGGGGACGTAGAAACCGACCAGAGTGTCTGCCAGAGGACGGGCAGCAACGTCTCTCTGAGTACTATTACCGTCATACTGCGATCGCCAACCCGTCTGCCAAGCGTGGCAATTATGGCATATCCCCCCCAAGATGCTCCTTAGGAGAGGCTTTTGTCCAGCTGTGGACTTATTACAGCTGTTATGATGATGATCATAAATAGGGCTTAAGTAACAACGACCAAAAATACAATGTCTGCAAGTCTTCTGTCTCATTCGCTCACTCACTCTTCTGATATTTTAAAATATTTGCTATTTTGTTTTCATACTCGTCTCGTGATAATAATGAACACATAAACAAATATTTAAGATTTATCCTTTTAGTGCAGTCGTTTGGAAATTATGAGCGTACATAGATTTCGGTGATTCATTTGTTTTATTTAGATAACTGTCGCACGTGTGAAAAGTACTCGTACTGATTACAAACTCAAGACTATTCTATTGCAAAAGCACTGTTCGTCATAAAAGTTGTATTCGAGTTAACTAGTTAAGGTTTAAAACCATATCCACAAGTGATTCGGGAACTTCTAGAATAAAATACATTACTAACAAATGAAGGCAATTAAAGCAGGTTAATAAGGATCTATAGAATTAGCTTCAGTACGTTCAGTAGATTAGATTAAAGTGTAACATGAAATTTTATATATTTGTTCAATGTTATCTTTGATTATTCTTAATTTTTAACTTTATAATTAACATTGAATTCAATTGAATTATTCTGACATTATTCATTATTGCCACAAAATGTTTTTTTTATTCTTAAATTATTTTTTCTTAACTTTTTTTGTGGTAGAGCCACGCTGTAAGCAGCATGAATGGGCCGCTTCGACCGGGGAAGTACCACACTCTCGCAGAAGACTGGCGTCCGAGTAATAGCGTTTCGATTCGCTACTGCGCTTCGTATGGTGAGCGAGAGGGCCGGAGGCCCACCCCCCACCCCTTTTCTAACATGGTAGCGGAATTTAAAGAAAGAGTACCCCAGGAGGGTACCAGTACGCTACGTTATGGAGAATCCCTCCTTGAGCATTCTTGCTCAGGCTGCCCTGTGTATTCTAGGGAGGGCAAAATCCCGCTCGCAAATTCGCAAACTACCACATGAACTCCATGTACATTTTTGCAACATCAGGGGATTACACACCAACCTAAACCCTGTTCACCATCATCTTGAGACGGAGAAGCCGGCTTTGCTCTTTTTGACGGAAACTCAGATCTCGTCTCCTGCGGATACATCATAGACTAGACTAGACTACCCAGGCTACAAAATTGAGCACAGGTTTGTGTTTAGAGCCGGTGTATACGTATACGTGAGAGATGAGAATATCTGTGTCCGCCGCCTAGGCAATCTTGAAGGCAGGGACCTCTCCTCTATCTGGCTGCGTGTTGATTGCGACGACCACCCTCGCATATACTCTGATCCAGGTAACTACCATCCTATTGCCATTACTTCCTTGCTCTCAAAAATAATGGAAACCATTATCAATCGCCAACTTCTACGGTATCTTGAGGATCATCACCTTATTAGTGACCGCCAATACGGATTTCGTCAGGGTCGGTCTGCTGGTGATCTTCTTGTCTACCTGACCCATCGTTGGGCGTTGGTGATTGAGAGCAAGGGGGAGGCCATGGCGGTAAGTCTGGACATTGCAAAAGCCTTCGATAGGGTGTGGCACAAGGCGCTACTTGCGAAGCTTCCTTCCTATGGGCTGCCCGAGAAACTCTGCAAATGGTTTGCCAGCTTCCTCACGGAGCGCAGCATCAAGGTCATTGTCGACGGTACATGCTCAAACTCCAAGCCCGTGAACGCTGGTGTCCCACAGGGCTGTGTGCTTTCACCAACCCTGTTTCTTCTGCATATCAATGATATGTTACAATTCCATGACATTAATTGCTATGCAGATGACAGTACGGTGGATGCCTCTTACTTTGGCCACTGCAATATTTCTCGGGCACACGTCATTGAGAGTCGGAGCAATCTTGTGTCTAAAATTGAGACAACACTTGACCAAGTCTCAAACAGGGAGCATATCAACCTAGTTCAATTCAACCCCCTAAAGACACAAGCTTGCGCGTTTACTGCCAAAAAAGCTCCCAATGCCATACCTCCTCAATTTCAGGGCACTCCCCTGGATATCAAGCTGAAAGTAGGGATTCTCGGCGTCGACATCGAGAGTGACGTCAAATTTCGCGGTCATCTGGAAGACAAGGCCAAATTGGCCTCCAAAAAGCTGGGTGTCCTTCGCAGAGCTGGGCGATACTTTACATGGGTCCATCGACTCCAATTATATAAATCGCAAGTACGGCCGCATATGGAATATTGCTGCCATCTCTGGGCCGGGGCACCACCGTATCAACTTCTTCCTTTTGATCGCATACAACATCGTGCAGCTCGAATGGTCGTTGACGACGGGAGTCCCACTATTTGGCTTGATCCTCTTACCCTGCGGAGAGACGTGGCGTCTCTATGTGTCCTTTACCGCATTTATCACGGGGAGTGTTCAGAGGAATTGTTCGAGCTTATACTTGCCGCCACATTCCGCCACAGATCCTCTCGCCAAAAGTGGAAATTTCATCCTTATCACCTGGATGAATGGTCATCTACCACGGTGCGTTTCACAAGAAACTTTTTGCCGCGCACTACCGCTCTGTGGAATCAATTAGCTGCGGAGGTATTTCCGATCCGGTATGACATGGCAACCTTCAAGAAGCGAGCCTATTCTTTTCTTAAAGGCCGGCAACGCACTTGCAGCTCCTCAAGTGTTGCGAATGTCCATGGGCGGTGGTGATCACTTACCATCAGGTGACCCACTTGATCGTTTGCCATCCAATAATATAAAAAAAAATTTATTGTAGCTTGTTATTCAGTTTAATTATTTTAGTTCAAGTAACAATTGTACCCCACTTCGCTTATATTGAGCTTGTGCTAGTTGGCTATAAGTAGTAACTATACTTGAATTGGTTCTGTGCACCGAATTTACCTTATGTATTAGTATAAGTTACTGTTGGTAAGCCAAAAATAAATAAATAAAGTATGACGGATTTAATCGCTCCCGACGACGCCCTGAAAAGGGCTGCAGACCGAGACATGTAGAAATGGATTAAGGACCTTTAGTAATTAAAGTATCGACAAGGAAGAAGATATTAAGTTCACCTGAATGAGTATGGTAACCAAATCCAAAAATCCCAGTCTCGTCGATGTCGAGTTGTAAGCTTATCTATCGGCTTTCTACAAACCTACAAATCAAAATATCAAAATAAAAAGTCATTTATTCTCTTGAAATATTAAATTTATGTGGAATCGTCATTTTTTTTTACCCTACCGTGCGTGCATGACGTGGCAGCTACTGAGAAACACTGCCAGAAAACTCAGTAGGAATACTTTTTTAAAATATTTATTTCTTACATAAAATTACATTGTATTTAAATGTGTTAATTTAGAGCGACTCAATCCCAAGCTGTTGTCACTTAAATAATCAGAAGTTTTGTAGTAAGCCCTGCTACACAATTTGGCTTACATAATTCTTTTAAACTTATTCATAGACATTTCTCGGATATCACTGGGAAGTTTGTTATAGAATCTTATACATTGCCCCATAAAAGAGTTACTTACTTTGTGGAGACGGGTGGTATGCAACACAAAGTTACGCTTATATCTAATATTTATATTATGAGTATCACTCCTTTTACAGAAGGAGTCTTTATATTTATGCATGTAAATTAGATTGTCATATACATACTGACATGCTACAGTCAGAATGTTAATCTCTTTAAACTTCTCTCTCAAAGATTCTCGCGGACCAAGTTTATATATGGCTCTGGCTCTCAAACTGATACCCTCCCTTTCCTTCGGGACTATTCCATCGGACTAAAGCAGTCGAGAGACTGGTGCGCGGGAGTCGGGCAGCAGCGCCTCCTGCGTACTAGCTACCACCTAATTGCACACACCAACTCGCATGCCAAGCGCACTGAATAATAATAATAATGTTTTATTCTCTCACCACAATATTACAGAATACATTGTATAAGGTTTATTAGTTATAGGTAGATATTATAATATTGTGGGAGACTGGTGCCTAAACTAGGTTCAAGGCCTGTATTTCAGGACACCAGGTCTCCACGCTTTATGAAGATAATACATTTATTATAGGGTAAAAGCCGGATAGTTGCCACACTTTTTAAAAAGCTCGATTAAAAAATGTGTATCAATACATTTTTTATTCAAAGTGTATTCTCAAACATAGTTCATTCATCTTCTAACATACCCTATCTATAAAAAAATTATAAATATTATAAATTTTAAGTTAATCCAGTTTAATATGACCTCTAAAAAAGAGGATAGTTGCCAACTATAGCGGATACTAGCCTAACGTTAAAAGTGGTTGGGGGGATACATGCCCAATGTGAGGATAGATGCCCGTCTGTTTTTTTTTTCAAATAAAAATGAACTTATATTAATTTAAATAATCAGTTTTTATTATTAAATACAATCTTTTATTAAGTATTAATTAAAGTCCAATTATAATTATAACAATATTAGACTCCAAAATAGTAAATAAGTGTCCAAAATAAAAATGTAATGTTATTATTTATTTTGAAGATAGAACAATAAACAAAATTAGAATTAACTTTGGCATTAGCTTCTATTAAGTAAGTATTCAGTCTTTATAACTTGCTGAGATCCTTTATTATGTACTAAGTACTAATAAAAGGTAAATTATTACCTAATCAACACTTAAAAATACTAAGGTTTTAAATTGTAAGTTAGTGAACATGTAATTTTTTAATTAAATATTAGTATTTATCTTAAATATTAAAAATATGGTAATCAACTTTGGCATTAGCATGGATTATCACGAGAAGTCAAGCTTTTCAACTTGCCACATCTCATGCAACGATTTTTGAGTGTTGAACAATTTTCATGCAACCACATTCGACATCTGACATTCAATCCAATCTGATTTCGATTTAGTTAATTTATAATTTTCAAAACATTCTACACAATAATCTTGATATTTTCTATGTTTGAATTATTTTTTTTTACTTTTAATATATTTTCAGTGTCTCCAATAGATAATTTGTTTTTTTTTTGCCTTTGATTAATAGCCCTTTAGTTGCTTTTCGTTTAGATATTTTTGAACTTATAACATTTTCTTCATTTTCTCTGCTAGAACTATAGATACGAGTTTTTCTTTTCCTTAGAGCCCTTCCTTCAGTCAGTTCAATAAAATCTGTGCTATTTGATTCTGATTCACTGCTAGTAATATCTGTATATTGTTTTTTTGTAGTCACCCTTTTTTCTTCGTAACCTTTTCTTTGCTACCAACTGGTTTGTTTTTGGTTTCTTTCGTTTGTTTCATTGCGCTTGTTTTCTTTACTTTCTCAGTTTTATTCTTCTGCTCGATTATTTTATCATTCCAGTTTAAAATGTCTGCTGATTGTTTAGCCCTTTTAGACATATTCAGCGGAATATTTGGTATAGGAGATGATTGATGTAAAAATTTCGATGGTGCTTCTTTTTGTTGATCTTTGTTCCGTGACTCATTTAAAGATATCAATGTAATTTTCAATCAATGTAATTTTCAATCTCACCATCTCCTAGTGCTAAAAAATCATGAGAAAGAGCCAAAAGACTCGACGACGGCCGTGGTGGCGTGCAACTCTGGTTCACACTGTTCTGCTCAGCTTCATTTATGATAGTTTCTGGGTTATTTTTATCACAGTAGCTTGGGACATGATCGCCTTGTAAAGTCACTTTGTTCTGTCGACTTAGTACATTACCTCGGTCATATTCAGATTCCTGTATCCGTTCACGTAACGCAAGTTCTTCAGAAGCGCCTGGTAATTGATCTTTTATAGTTTCTTGTTCCTGCGTAAGCTCCCCCAATGCAATATCTGATATAGTAAATTCAGCATCCAAAACCACTTATTGCATTGGCAGGTGTCGTTGCTCGAATCCACGCCCTTGCTATCAGTTGACCAGAATTGTACCGGTTCAGTTTTTTTTGTGGATTGGTGCGAATAAAATTGATTGTCTCCGCATAATAGTATTTTTTAAATGGTCCGAATACAGATACTGTTCACTGCGGTTCATCACCGCGTCAATAGATGGCGCTGTTAAGCTCGTTAAAAGTCGCAATGGTTTCGTTCACAAATATACTATATAGCTATCGAGGATTTTTGTTGACAATATACCAGCATCAGTACAGTTTTGCGTGTTTTATTTATTTAAAACCCCAAACACACCCCTGAACTGCTTGGTCACTCAACATTGGTCCTTCGAGCCGGATAGTACGGACCAGGATTTTTGACACAAGTGTGGAGCCACCGCTGGCCGCGCTTCCCCCGTGTACTTGTAGTGAAACGCTACAGCAAGGTACACGATCCTCCGCACAAGCGGCGACAGCTTTGCCCAAACTGGGTCCAGAGCTGAGCCAGCATCCCCGGAGCAGTACAAGGAGCGGCGACAGACGGCGCCACTTTTAGTTCAACGAGTGGTCACCAGAGGGCGCTGTTCGAAGTTCAACACTTCACAAGGACAACACGGTGACGCAGGCGCAGCTTCGTGACGTCACAGGGACGTCATACACAGTGAGTTCAACGAGCGAACAGAAGGCGCGACCTGGTGTTTGTGTGAAGTGCATTTTGTGAGTACATTTGTTTACCTGTTTATCATGTCCGTAAACAGAGCAACAGTTTAAGTGCCAAGTAGTAATTAGTTCAACTTAGAACAATCGTGAAGACCGGACTTAGAAAAATTCAGTATCTTTTGAGACTTATAAAATTTTAGAACATTTTTAAACTTAGAATAATTTAGTCGTAGTTTGTGTGCATGTTAGTTAAGGACTTAGAATATTTAAGAAAAAACGGGGGAACGAGGAATCTATGTCCGATTTCCACCAGGTTTCGTGTGTTGCCAAACACTTGTAAAATTATGACCAGTGTTTTGGGACTTGTAATATTTTTAACTTTTTTGTTTACATTGACTTATAAAATTTTAATGCATTTGAGACTTAAAAACTTACACATATTTTTGAACATCAAATAACTTTAACAAATTTTAACCAGTTCGTACACTTAGCATATTAAATAACAAATTAAATTTGAAAAAAATAACTTAGAATCAATTTTTATTTACATATTTTTATACGAATTTGTTTCTTGTTTCAGAACAATTTTAAATTAATATATTGCTATTAGTTTTGATCATTAATTACATTACAAAATGGAAGGATTACTAAAAGTTTATAAAGATCAACAAAATGTAATATCAAATGGTTTAACAAATTTTAAGAAATGTGGTAAAGATAGATTAACGGTAGAGTACATAGAAACAAGACAAGAATTATTAGAACAAAATTGGAATTTATTTAAAGAAACTAAGTATAAATTATATGCGCATAAAATGACAGAGGATACAGAGCAAAAATTAGAGGATATTTACGATTCAACAGAGGACACTTACATAACTTATAAATGTTTGATGAAATCAATTTTGAATAATATCCGTTTAGCCACGGGGTCGGTGCAAAAAACCGACGGTACCTCATCCAGTACTAGTAAATTGAATAGTTCACTTGTAAAATTGCCCAAAATTTCCATACCGATATTCTCAGGTAAATATGATGAATGGACAACATTCCATGATCTTTTTTCCTCATTAGTACATAATAACCAGGCATTAGATAATGTGCAAAAGCTTCATTATCTTAAAAGTCACCTTTCTGGCGAAGCAGAACAATTAATACGTCACACTCCTATAGCCGAGGCCAATTATGTCCAATGTTGGGATCTATTAGGCAAAAGGTATAGCAATAAAAAATACCTAACCAATTGCATTCTAAAAAGGTTGTTCGGTCAAAAGCGAATGCATGTCGAATCTGCTACGTCTTTGAAAGAATTGCTAGACACTACATGTGATTGTCTTAATGCGTTTAGTAACTTAAGCATAAACGTGAGTACATGGGATGTCATTATCATACACATTGTTACCTTTAAGTTAGATGTTGAGACGCGAAAACAATGGAAGCTTAGCGTGTGTAACAATGACTCCAACAATGACTTGCCAACTTTTAGCCAGTTCAAAACATTCCTGGAGAATCGGTTTCGCGCGTTAGAGTGCTTAGAACCTAAAAAGGCACCAGTTCATCAGTTCCATAGTCCAAAGGCCATGCTGGCAACAAGTTCTTCAAAGACTAATAATATGCGGTGCGAGTTCTGCTCCGACCTTCACAAACTTTGCTTCTGCAAGAAATTCAATAAGGAATCACTCAAGGCCAGACGTGAGTTCGTATTAAAAAATAATATTTGCTTCAACTGCCTTGGTGGCAATCATGTTGTTAGTGAGTGCAGGAAGCCTACCAGATGCAAGGTGTGCCAGAAGCGCCACCATTCAATGCTGCATTTAGATCAGGAGTCGATCAAAAGGGACCTTCGACATCATCGGCTATCGACAATGTTAGTGCCACTAATACTAGTCCGATTGCTTCGTTTTTGTCGACAGGTAACACTCCCGCATCGAGACAGGTTTTACTAGCCACTGCGCTAGTAAAAGCCGAGTCGCATTCTGGTGAACTCCAGACTGTCCGAGCCCTGATCGATCAGGGCTCGCAGGCGTGCTTCATAACAGAGGCCGTAGTTCAGCTGCTCAGCCTGAAAAAGATCCCTATTCAAGGAGTTATCTCAGGTCTTGGCGGTACTAGTTCAACCATGGCACGGTACATGGTATATTTAAATATCCAGTCTCGGATTAGTCCAAATTTCAAACTGAAAATTAAAGCTTACGTACTAAATAAAATAACAACTTATTTACCCGAACGCAAGATTAACACTGCCTTAGATTGGCTAAGTATTGACACTCTGCAGCTAGCCGATCCAGAGTTCAACACTCCCAATAAGATTGATGTGTTACTGGGCGCTGATGCTTACAGCAGCATCATAAAACAAGGTATATTTAGAAACCCTTCAGGCACGTTGATCGCTCAGAGTACTACGTTAGGCTGGGTACTATCAGGCGTAGTAAACAAGGACACAGATCAAAACACAAAATTAAATAATATTAGTGTATTACATGCACAAATTAGTGAAGACGACATGTTAAAAAAGTTCTGGGAGATAGAAGAGCAAAGTAGTGTGAAGAAAATGCTTACGCTCGAAGAAAATAGATGTGAAGAGTTCTACAGCAAAAGTACAAGAAGAGATAGCAACGGCAGGTACATAGTAAACTTACCTTTCCGCGATGAAGATCCCCCTTGCAAAGGCGGTAACTCCCGTTCTATCGCTGAAAAAAGATTTAGAGCATTAGAGCGAAGATTAGAGAAAAATACAGATTTGAAAAACAAGTACAAACAGGTCATAGAAGAGTATTTAGAACTAGGACACATGAGAGAAGTTGACAAGCACGATAAAAATAGAAATATAGCTGTCTACTTACCTCACCATGCGGTAGTTAGGGATGACAAAACTACCACAAAGGTGCGGGTTGTCTTCAACGCCTCAGAAAAGAACGAAAATGGTGTATCACTCAATGACGCGTTGATGGTAGGGCCCACTTTACAGTCTGACTTAAGACACACGGTGTTAAGATGGAGACTACATCCTATCGCATTGGTAGCGGACATCGTCAAGATGTATCGCCAAGTAAGAATTGCTGAAGAAGACGCAATGTTTCAGCGCATACTGTGGCGTGAGAATCCTGACACTGACATCAAGGACTACGAGCTTATAACGGTCACGTTCGGCACCGCATCAGCACCATATCAAGCCGTTAGGACTCTGCATCAAGTCGCCTATGATGAAGGTTCAAACTACCCTCTCGTGGCGGACAAAGTGCTGAGTTCTTTCTATATGGATGACTTGATGACAGGATGCAACACGATAGAAGAAGGCCTAGAAATATCTCATCAAATAACAGAACTATTAGGAAAAGGAGGATTTCAGCTACAAAAATGGAATAGTAATAATGAAAATATAGTAGACATAATTCAGAACAGAGAGAGTACAAACATAGGACATACAAATCAAATTAGTACAGAGGACAAAATCAATACATACAAGGACAACACAAACAAGGAGAACATAAATAAGAACAACACAAATAATGAAAAAATAATACAGAACACAGAACAAACAATAAAGTACTACAAGCAAACAGAACACAAAGAAAAAGAACTAGAAATAAAACTTGCCAGTACAATAAAGTTTCCTGGACTTACCTGGAACCGCATCGATGATACTTTCCAGTACACGGTGAACCTCCCGCCGACGACGTCTGCACCTGTAACTAAAAGATTAATTATTTCTGTGATACCACGTCTTTTTGACCTTTAGTTAGCACCTAGTGTGATTCTAGCGAAGGTGTGACGAGGTGCTTATCAAGGAACTTATTAACGAATCGAGATCATATAGAAGATTGTTACTACTCACCAAGCTCCGGATTCCTCGTTGGCTCGGAACAAAGTCCAACGAATATTTGGAGCTACACGGGCTTAGTGACGCCTCCAAAACAGCGTATTTAGCTGCAATTAACTTGCGTATGGTAGATGCCCACAACATAGTAAAGGTCACGTTGCTGGTTGCTAAAACTAGAAGACGTTTGAAATCTTGACCATGATGAAAGCGTCACAATGGTTTCATGTCTCTACGCAGAACAACTCAGCGGATTGCGCCTCTAGAGGAAAATAACCCAGTTCCAGGAAACCCAGTTCCCTACGAAAACGAACTATGGTTCGCGGGACCATCATTTCTCATGTCGCAGAACATTATTTATAGTAGGCCAAATAATCTTTATAGGACAGTTTTAGAATAGAAAGTTGGTTAGAATTATTGCGTACTGCCGAAGGTTTGGTGAATGTGCCAGACAATAATTACGAGGAGTCCAACCTAAATTGTTTGTCACGCTGGCAATTTATCCAGCGAATGCTGCAGTAATTTTGGAGACGTTGGTCCAACGAATATTTTTCCACATTGATGAACCGTTACAAATGGTCATCACATGTTACTGAGCCAAAAATTGGAGACATTGTTTCAATAAAGGACGACGACTTGCCGTCAAAAGTCACTGGTTGATGGGTAAAATTGTTGAAAAACACCCGGGACATGATAATGTCACCCGTGTCGTCAGTTACGCACTAAGTCCTCAACAATCAAAAGACCAACATCCAAAATATGTATTTTACCGGTAGTCGATTACTAAATATTTTTTGTTATTATTTATATTGGTTGTTGCATAAATCATAGTTTTATTACATGTTTTATCGTTTTAAGGTCTATTTACACAAAATTATATACAACCTTCAATTATTATAGACATAGAACCTAGAATAAGATGTATTATCGAATCCAGTTTACGCCACATCGGAAACGAACACGGCTCTATAAATATAATCGCTTACTGGGCCTCGGGCTCACTCTGTGCGTGGCGTTCGAACGTGTCGGTTGTTGTCGTGTAGTTTTAAAATTCATTTAACGATAAATTGTTTAAAATAATTGTGCTAGCATTTGTATCTGTTTTTGAGAAATATAAATTCGGTTGGATTTATGTGATTTCTTTTTAAATAACCTAACTGGAGTCCCATCTATAATATCAGAAGTCGGAAAAACCTAAGCGTTGCTTGTTGCCATCCTAATTACGTAATCTAGCCGCATTTTTATTTCCTTTTGTGATTTTCTTAAAAGAAATTAAAACCACGTTGTGTGATGTGTTTTGAAGTGTTGTGAATTACCGCCGACGCAGCGTAACTCGCGTTGTTAAGCGCGTGAGGACTGTGATCGGTCGCGAAACAGGTCGCCGTGTGCGGAGTCATGTGAGTCGGGAAAAGGTGCGTCTAATGGAGCTCGTGATAGCAGCCCCGACGCCGTTACGCCGTGCCTATACACGGCGGTAGCATTCTCAATCCTAGTTTCGCTCTCAAGTTAAACACCGATCACGTAGGTGTGTTCATTCGCGGTCAGTTTGACGAAAATCGGACGAGTTCTGTTTACGATCATTGAGCAGCGATAGCATAGTGCGAAGGCGAATGTAAGCAGCCTTCCAAGTTACAAATATATCTACACCGCACTTTAGATACTATCGTGAGTTGTTTAGAGATGATCGAAAGTAATTTTAGATCTCCCCCTATAAAATGAACTTAAAATGCGGGTATTTCGGCAATTCAGTCAATTGCCAACGCGAGTCAAGAGTGTCATTATTATGTGTCTAAGTTTAATACATCATACTTCACGATATACGCTTATAGCGCAACGGGGTGGATCGTGCTGAAACAAAATCATTGTGACGACAAGGAATGTTTATTTGAGCCTTTATTGGACGTCACTGAGTGCATTAACTATAAACAGAGCCTATGACGTGTATGCCTAAACGGAACAAGTGTAACCTCAGTGAAAGTTTTATTTTTGTTAAATGTTGTGTTGTGTGATTTCACGTAAGTATATTTTTATTGTTTTGTTTGTGAAATTACGCGATCTATTTCACGTGGCCGATCAAGACCTTGATTGAAAGGTGGCTCCCGTATTAGGGCGTAACACCATTCACATAGTTTGCCACGCGGTGGTTTACAATATGGTTGCGATCTTAGTCGCGAAATTCGACCAGTAGTCGTCAGGTGTTGATAGCCGTCGCGGGCGCCGCTCAGTATTGCGATCATTGCATGATAGCCATAGTATATAGGTACGTGTAGTAGGTGTTGACCACCGCTGAGGAATGGTACCTCAATTCAACGTGTGTGACTTCACGGTGTTGAAAAAATGTCATGCCGTTGTTGCACCTTATGATAGTGAGAGGATTAAGTGAAGAGTATTGACAGCGCTGAAATACGCGCACCTACAACGAACCCTGAACAAGCATGTAACAAACCCTAATCATTTTGGTTATTTTATTCAATCACCTGGTAGGTATAATAGCAGTGAACGTTCTCAAGCTACTTCGTACCAACGGAGTTATCAAAATAAGTCTTGTCATCCTTTAATGTTTGACTGCACGTGTGGTGCAGCGGTTAAGACCGTCGCCTGGCCACTCCGTGTCCCGGGTTCGATGCCCACGCGGAAAATCCAATTGTGTGAACCATAAGTAGTTGTTCTAAGTCTGGATATACTGTGTCCGTCAATTAAATGTTCGTCATATGTAATGATGTCGTTTTGTAAAAGATTAGGTCAAACGGAGGACAAACGTTTCACTAATGTGAGATCAGTTATGTAAGCAGTCTCAAGACAAATGAGTTATGGTCAGGTGAGGCCGAGTCCGAGAAAGGTGGTTTGATATACATTTTCCCATTACAAAAAGACTGACAGGTAAGACGATTTCTTGGTCTCTCTGACTACTTCCACCATTATCTCATACAAGTGATTTTTTATAAATACCGATTGTATTAAATATTTCTCTGAAATATACCTACTAAGCGTAAAAGTGATCTCATACCGCGTGTTGCGCGATTGTACATTATTTCCAGGATTTTGATTTCAAAGGGGATAATGATGCCACATGCTGATGTTTATTCATTTATTTATGTTGCTGATGTTCTACAATTTAGAGTCGATGCCATTTCCAAGCCTTGGGCAAAGTTAACCCAGATATGGTAGTATGGAGTCAAGAAGGTACTTAAGATGTTGTGATCTTTTGAATTACGTTACAAACATGAGTATGTAGGGGTGGAATAAACTGTGACCCTTATTTTGAAGTACTTCTCGTTCCACGTGCTTCGATTTGATTGAACTTGGGCATACATTAACGCTAACCAAAAGAGTTCACGTTTGGTGATGTTAACTTTCTAATTAAATTCTCTTAGTTCACAGGGAGGTTGGACCTATAAATGCCTTAACCCTAGAAGGTGTTCAGCATACTGCCAAGCCGTCTTTATGAGCATGCGCTGTTGAGTGGCACGTATGGCAGAACGACGTAGGTTGGCTAGTGTCTGTGGCGAGGTTTGAAGGAGTTTTTAACGTCGGAAAGTATACTTCCCATACTTGCGGTCGAGGTGGGCACTAAGGTGCTTTACTTCCCGTTTTCAAGGTTGAGGTGGGCACTTCGGTGCTTTACTTCCCGTTTTCGAGGTGGTTGAGGTGGGCACTTCGGTGCTTTACTTCCCATTCATTTTTTGCGGTATGGTGGAGGCGGATTCGGCCGGATTTTGCTTCCCTACTGTGTGGTTGTGTTGTGTCGTAGTATTCGTTATCTGTATCGGCGAATATTGACGACAATAGCGCGCTACTGTGTTAGACGCACGACACGACACCTGTATTATGTTAGCTCGTATATGAAACGAGCTAACATAATACAGGTGTCGTGCGGGTGCCTTAAATTGCGCAGTTTGAGGTATTTGCACGACTGCCACTCTTCTCACTTATAAAATTCATTTTTGGCTGGTCTTTACTGCCGATGTAAGAGTGCACGCTTGCGTCTGTAGTCGGGATACTAAATTTTCATTTTGGATCTCTTTTTTAATAGCCTTAAAAGGTTTGAGAGAATTAAGGCTTACGTGTGTTTTCTATATTGCAGAGGATGAACTCATTGGTGCCAATTCTGATGTAGCTTGAAGACTCCTCTGCCGCCTTGCATCTGTTGAGTGATGAAGCGGTCGGGACGCCTCGCTGCCAGGAACGGCCGTATTATCGAATCCAGTTTACGCCACATCGGAAACGAACACGGCTCTATAAATATAATCGCTTACTGGGCCTCGGGCTCACTCTGTGCGTGGCGTTCGAACGTGTCGGTTGTTGTCGTGTAGTTTTAAAATTCATTTAACGATAAATTGTTTAAAATAATTGTGCTAGCATTTGTATCTGTTTTTGAGAAATATAAATTCGGTTGGATTTATGTGATTTCTTTTTAAATAACCTAACTGGAGTCCCATCTATAATAGATGTTTAATTTTAAGATAGTTCATAGTTTTGTTAGTTTTAAACTGTAGCACATAGTAGTTCAGCCATGACTTCTAGCTTGTAGTTCATTGTAGTTCACTTTTAGTTCTTAGTTCAGAGCAAGCAGGGCAGTAATTAGTACAAATTGTTTTGCTTAGGTTTTAGTTTAGTTCATATTATTGTCAATAAATATACATATATTTTTACAGTAGAAACTAAGATCAGCGTAATGTACCATAGAGCAATGTACCCCTTTATTTAAGAAGGACGTTCCATCAGTAACGTCCTT
The DNA here is from genome assembly GCA_951640165.1 of Pseudoips prasinana. Taxonomy (NCBI): domain Eukaryota; kingdom Metazoa; phylum Arthropoda; class Insecta; order Lepidoptera; family Nolidae; genus Pseudoips; species Pseudoips prasinana. The sequence continues at coordinate 25,593,210 of OX621260.1, forward strand.
GGTGGGCGGTATGTTCACTGTTGTTCGTCACCGCGTCAATAGATGGCGCTGTTAAGCTCGTAAAAAGTCGCAATGGTTTCGTTCACAAATATACTATATAGCTATCGAGGATTTTTGTTGACAATATACCAGCATCAGTACAGTTTTGCGTGTTTTATTTATTTAAAACCCCAAACACACCCCTGAAGTGCTTGGGCACTCAACAGATACGTCTAATGGTTGTAAAGCAGAAGTAGTGTGACTAGGTAAACAAAGCAGTATCACATCATTGTCACGAGAAGTTTCTAGTATATTGACAGCACTGGAATGTGATGAATGACCATCTATATGGGTATAAAATGTTCGGTCAGCCACTTGTAAAAAAGTTTTGAGGAAATATATGCTGATTTCTTTTGCATATAAACTTTTGAACCAGGAAGAAGTCCTTCTTAAATTCTGGCTTTTTATTTACCCCCTTGATAATCAGAACAGGTGGGAGAAAATTGCCAATAGCGTTGCAACAAGCAGCAACGGTAATTGTTTCGCCTTTTTCACCGGAAGTAAGTGATTTCACTGTTCTAATACCTTTCTTGGCCAATACCTTGCCAGGTTTATTGTTAAGTTGGACACCGCTTTCATCCATATTGAAAATTCGCTCCGGCTTATCTAGCAAATCATTATCAGTTAAGACGGTTATGAGCAGATCAAAAAATTTGGCTACTTCGGTCCTGCTTAGACCCTTCGCTCTTTGAATTGATAAGCCCTCAGCTTGCCTCACAACTATTTCAGGATTTCTTTCAAGGAAGCTTTTCAACCATTGCGGTCCAGCCATTTTAGTTTCATTATTAAAATTGTGCTTCGATCCTAATTTTTCGGCAAACTGATAAGCTAATTGGCGAATTAAACTTCTTTCAGGAGGAAATCTTGCATATCCGAGCTTCAATATATGGGAAACTAGTCTTTTTTCATTTTCAAAGCCAAGGGCAGGGTATTTTCCTAGAAGTGTTAAAATACGATTAGATAAGTAGGCAAGTATGTAAATAGATTATTATATTTATAAGCGAAATATACAAATTTAAATCCTTGACATACCTTGGGTTACCAGCAGCTGGTTTCTTTTTTCATACCGTCTTCTTAAGGTTCGAGAGGATATGCCATAAATCCGGGATATTTCGTTGATACTTTTTTGTTTTTTATTTAGTTCTTCGAACGCAAGTGTTAAACTATCTTTTGTCCAGTTCATGTGGCGTGGCACCACGCCTGGCTTTCGTTTATACTTGCGAGGCATTTTACTGTTGAGTATTTATTTTATTTAAGATAAACTATAGTAAAACCAACTAAAAAATCACCAAGAAAAAATAGTAAAAGCAAATGAAAACAATAACTAAGAAAATCATCTGTCTTTGCTTGTTAAAATGTATAGTTACGGATAGTTGCCGTAGGGCAACAATCCGCAAAAGACAGTAGGGCAACTATCCGACTTGATACGGATACTTGCCCTTTTTATTTACGAAATAAATAAAACATATTTAACAATAAAACCTAATAAACAGTGCAGTTTATACTCTAATGCACTCAAAGAAATATATTTTTGACTAAAATCGCAATCGGTTATAAAAATATTTAAAAGAGATTACTTACCAATATAATTCTGGCGCTCGTCAAAGTATCGCCACGGAAGATGATTTCTCACACAGACAAAACGCGTGTGCCTACTTCAACGGCTTATGCGGCACTGAGGCCTACGCGGGGGACGCTTTTAATTATGATCAAAAAGAAACACTGTCAATACGTCTAACACAGAGCATTTGAAACTGAGGCATGTATCCCTCCGAGGCAACTATCCGACTTTTACCTACATTCTTAGGAATAATAGGATCACATGCATATGTACATAATTTGGTTTATAAGAGAATAATTAAGTTAACAAAGTAAAGAATACAAAAAAAATGTCTGTGTGTGTGTCCGAATACGGCAAACCAATAGTAGAAACCTTTGGGGGAGACCTATATCCAGCACTTCAATAAAAAAATTACGAGTCATATTTCAACAAAATTATTATTTTTTTGTTTAGTAACATTTTCATTTTCGGTTCTTTATGCGCCTTATACAATTAACAACCGATTGATATATACCACTACATTCAAATGTCTCAGGATTACCTTTAATGAAGATGAGTGGCGCTCATAACCAGGATGCTCTCACCGTTCCGTTAGTGATTGGCGAGGTTAAGCAACTAGGCTCGCGGTCAGTCCATACATACCCATCTATGGACTGACCGCGAGCCTAGTTGCTTAACCTCGCCAATCACTAACTAATTCCGAAGTAACCAACCAGATAATAGACAGCAGTATCTTTCTGAAATTATTACTATCATACTGCGACGACTATTTCAGGCCCCCTGGCCACCATTATTGTCCAGCATTTGACGTCATTCGTCGAATATATACGTGAAATAGATATCGAATCGAATCGAATATATACGGAGACGCTCACAAATTAAACCACTTTGGCGTTAGTGATTGGCGAGGTTAAGCAACTAGGCTCGCGGTCAGTCCATAGATGGGTATGTATGGACTGACCGCGAGCCTAGTTGCTTAACCTCGCCAATCACTAACGCCAAAGTGGTTTAATTTGTGAGCGTCTCCGTGCTTCAGAGGGCACGTTAAGCCGTCGGTCCCGGTTGTAGCCATTAGGTAACAGTCGTTAAGCCATGTCAGAGGCCTACTGGGCGGCTTGAACAACTCTGACACCTGGGTAACCACTGCCCATACTATAAGCAAGCAAACCTTTAATGAAATATTTCACGTATATATTCGACGAATGACGTCAAATGCTGGACAATAATGGTGGCCAGGGGGCCTGAAATAGTCGTCGCAGTATGATAGTAATAATTTCAGAAAGATACTGCTGTCTATTATCTGGTTGGTTACTTCGGAATGGCTTTTACGCCCCCCACGGAATGAGATGGGATGGTGATATTCATCAATATTTAATTATTTGTAATATTATATTTCGCTTCGTCGAACAGAAGTACCCTAAACCGGCGAGCATGTATGAAGAATATAATGACAGTAATCGAGTAAAAAGAAGTATGCAAAGATCGTGACAAATGGAAATCCGTTGTCTCTGCCTACCCCTCTGGGAAACAGGCGTGAGTCTATGTATGTATGTATATTTCGCTCATTTCATTGTTATTTAATACTAGCTGTGCCCCGCGGTTTTACCCGCGTTAAACTTTATAAATGATCACAGCTCCTCCCACGTAGGTGATAGCGTGATAATATGTATCCTATATGTTGACCCGACCTCTTAGTAATATTCATGAAAAATTGGAAGTATATCCATGCAGTACTTTTTGAGTTTAGCCCGGACATACATACAGACAAAAATTGTGAAACTATATTTTTGGCTTCGATATCGCTTGTAGATCACGCCCCAAGTATCCCTTTAAAAATTTTTTTCAATGAACTGTTTTGACTTTCCTACGATTATAAATTTTATCGTCCGGCGGGTCTCGAACCTGCACAGGGAATCCTAAATTTGATCTGCCAGCGTGTATCGTTCGTAGCTTAACGCAGAGCGCCTACCCCGGATTGGTAGATGGTGCAGTTTTGAGACCCGCCGGACGATTAAATTTATGATTTCTCATTTTTGAGATTAGATAAACGCTTTGCATTGCGAATAATGCTATAAAATTAAAATTTTCTACGATTTTATTATATGTATAGATACGCACAGTCGCAAATACAATAACCTAATAGTTATAAGTAATTATCAGTTAAATTAAAATATATGTTATAGTTTGGCATATCTCCAACATGGCTCGCCGTAGCGAGGACATATTCGAGCCGCTTCCATCGTATAGCTTAGTTTTAACTGCCCGATTGTATTGCGTTAAGCACCACTCTTACGAACTTACTATGTATCTCCAAGATATTATTTATTTGAGAATGTAGATTTAACGACGACGCAGTAAACTTTAGTGCGCCAAGTTTAAAGCACAATGTTTTAAGGTGCTCTGAAAATAATGTGATGATAAGATATAAGTCATATAAGTATAGCACGGTAACCGGTGACTACAGTGACGGTCACCGTAGCCTAGTTGGTAGTGCTCCTGCCTACGAAGCTGGTGGTTCTGGGTTCGAATCCCGGTAAGCGCAAATATTTGTGTGATGAGCACGAATATTTGTTTCCGAGTCATGGATGTTTTCTATCTATATAAGTATTTATCTATCTATATAACTATCGTATATATAGTCGCCTGGTACCCATAGTACAAGCTTTGCTTAGTTTGGGGCTAGGATGATCTGTGTGACATTGTCCCCAGATATTATTATTATTATAGCAAGGCATTTTAATGGGGAAGCTTGCGCGCTGGATGGCTACTTCTAAGGGAGCAAATGATGAAGCTTCCATTCATAAATAATAATAATAATGTCCCCCTAGCCGAATTTCAGCCAAGGCGGCCAGTCTCAATAGGGATTAGCCATCTGCGCGGGACATATTATAGTGCACAAGTGTGTACGCAAACACGAGGGCACTTTCCTAGATACCTAGCTACACGACCGGAAAGAGGTCAGGTACAGGAACCACTTTACGTGTTCTCCGAGGCACGGAGGTATAATACCGCCAACTCCCAGACTTCGGGCTGATGCTGAGAAAATTTTACTATTATCAGTTTTTGGCTTGACACGGGATTTGAACCCAGTACCTCGTTTTCTGCGTATGAACACGCTACCGCTAAAGCAACGGGGCAGTCATAAATATCAAGTAAACATCTACTTTTTAAATAAATCTTATGGATTTACTGTTCTATGTGTGGGTATCATATAAATACTACATATACAATTAGCTTTGTGGGATAAATCGGACAACATGTAGTAGTAGTAAAACATTCTCATAAACCTACTTATTTCCATACAAACTTTCATCCCCTATTGCCTCTATTGTTGTTGTCCACCCTTGAAGGTAAAACTTTTACTAACTTTGAATGCCATATATCGAATTAACAACCTAAAAAATAAGTTTCAAGCTTCTAGGTATAAAAACCGGCCAAGTGCGAGTCGGACTCGCCCATGAAGTTGGCATAGTAATGTACATCATAATTTTTTTTCAGTTTTATCATAATCTTATTTTAGAAGTTACAGGGGGGGGGGACCTCATTTTACCACTTTGGAAGTGTCTCTCGTGCAAATTATTCAGTTTAGAAAAAAATTATATTAGAAACCTCAATATCATTTTTGAAGACCTATTCATAGATACCCCAAATGTTTGGGAACGATGAAAAAAAAATTTTTGAGTTTCATTTCTATGTATGGGAACCCCCAAAATTATTGTTCTTTTTCTATTTTTGTGTAAAAGCCTTAATGCGGTTCTTGGAATACATCTACTTACCAAGTTTCAACAGTACATCTCTTATAGTTTCTGAAAAAAGTGGCTGTGATATACGGACGGACAGACAGACAGACATGACGAATGTATAAGGGTTCCGTTTTTTGCCATTTGGCTACGGAACCCTAAAAATGACTATACTGGAAGTATAGTTTACTTTTCGTAGTTCCCTCCTTTCAACTCTTTTTTCGCATTAAAAAGAAGCATATGTCCTTTCTCAGGCTCTAGACTATTTATGTACCAAATTTCATTTAAATCGGTTTATTAGTTTTGGCGTGAAAGTGCGACAGACAGACAGAGTTACTTTCGCATTTATAATATTAGTAAGGATTTACTTACAAAAATAACTACTATTATCATATTACATACATACATACATAGATTCACGCCTGTTTCCCAGAGGGGTAGGCAGAGACATCGGACTTCCATTTGTCACGATCCTTGCATATCTCAAGGACCTACCTGCTTGCATACCTCCTCCTCTTGTATCATATTATTCGGGCTATAACAAATATCAAAACTATAACTCTTAAGGGATGCGCTTACCAATAATTGGTGACAATTATTGTCAGTATAATTTTTTATACAAGTTTTTATGTAATTTTCAATTTAAAACAACAATCAGCGGTATTTTCATGGCGATGTTATGGTCGTCTTACTTCAGTGCCTCAGTGGTGAAGAGGGCAACGAGTGTGCAGAGGTCGAGTGCCTCTGGCGAATTTCCAAACTATTCCCGCCTTCCCTCTAGGTATTTGTCGCTTTGTATCGATTTGACTCACTGAAACTGTAATTTCTAGTAACGACGCTTCGACGCCGGCACCACACTACTGAACAACTACGATAGGTACAGAAGTCTAGTGAACACATAAAATATACAATGCTACGAAGCTGTAAGTATATAAACTTGAGTGTTAAGTATAACCTTCCGATATCGCTGTTATTGTACGAAGTTTAAATAACTTTTGAATCCTTTTGCCTTACCGGCTATGAGCAGGTGAGGTAAGGTTTATTCCATTTATAAATAAACTAGCCTTTATTGAAATGTAATAATTTTATTGTGGTACACAGGCGTTATAGATGTTACAGAATGAGTTGTGCCGCTACGACGAATAATAAACAAATTTATAATAAAAAAAATACATAAATCACTTCCCTACTAATTACAATCATTCAGATATTCCTGCAAGCTATAGTTACATTTGTCAATAAGAAATATATACAAAGCTTTTTTAAAATTATAAATGTCACTTAAACCTAAAATACTATTGGGTAATTTATTATAAATGTCAGGGATAACATTAAATATACTTTTATGGAATAAAGTTATCTTATGTTGTATTCGTCTCATCTTATCTTTATGTCTAGCTCGGTTGCTGAACTTGAATAAAATACAATTAGACTTGGCAAAAATGGCACATTCATAAATATACATAGATGGTAGCGGTAGTATAGCCTAGCTCTTTGAAATGAGGCCTGCAAGAGTATGTTGATTTAATATTGACTATTATTATTAACTTATATTTAACTTTGACTGCCTCGTTCGTCTTACGGTAGCGTGTACAACCGCAGATAATGAGGTCCTGGGTTCAAATCCCGAGTCGGGCCAAAAAAGTGATTTTGGGATTTTTCCGTAAAAAGAAATTTCTCAATATCAGCCCGAAGTCTGGGAGTTGGCGGTATTATACCCCCGTGCCTCGGAGAGCACGTAAAGCCGTCGGTCCTGTACCTGAACTCTTTCGGGTCGTGTCGCTAGGCGTCCCATCGGATCATGAGAGTGATGGAATAGAAAGTGCCCCTGTGTTTGCGCACTCACTAATATAATATATATAATATAATATGTCCTGCGCAATTGGCTAGTCTCCATTAAGACTGGCTGCCGTGGCCGAAATTCGGTCGAGAGCACATCAAATAAACTAGCTGTTCACCCGCGTTAAACTTCATAAATAATAGCATTTGTAATATTCGGCTGAATAAGCTATATTACCGTAAAGTTTTGTCAAAGTCCGTTTCTTAGTTTTGGCGTGAAAGAATAACAAACATCCATACATGGCCTGGTTGGTAAATACTTGCCTTTCACGTCGCAGGTCGTGGGTTCGATTCTCGATATTTGTGTGCATGTCTGTTTGTCCCGAGTCTGGATGTTATTATCTATAGCAGTATGTATTTACAAAAGAAAAATAGTATATGTAAGTATAAAAGTTATCTGGTGTCCATAATACAAGCTCTACTTAGTTTGGGTTCAGATGGCCGTGTGTGAATAATGGCCCTGGCTATTATTATTATTATATTATTATTCTCAAACTTTCGCATTTATAATTTTAGTAAGATAAATAAATATCATGAGACAACCAGACGACTGATAAACATATTTTTACACTTAGACACAGAAAAAATAATCGTGCTCATCACACAAAGATTTGTCCTGGGCGGGAATCGAACCCACGACCTACGGCATAGCAGTCTGGGTCACTAACCGCTATACCAATAGCCCAGTCAATTTATTACCATGCACGTTCAAGATCGCTATATAAATCCCTTACAAAGTGTACACCGGGTTATCCTCAAGTTTGTGTAGAGGTGATTATGACGAGAGTCAACACTATTCGGAGACCTCTTGATAGAGTTTGAGTTATGTACGTAATATTGAAGCTCACATACTGTATGTAGCCTACACAATATTAGCCAGCACATCAAGCTACCCCAATCTGTCAAATTTCCCCAATTGAAAGTGAACCTTATACTTTTGTGATTAAGTTGAAAATCTATAAAATAAATTTGACAGATTGGGGTAGCTGGATGTGCTGGCGTCTGTACTTAAGTATATACTACATGTAACATTGGTGTGGTACTTAAGGCGCTGAATATGCCCATAAAATATAATAAATTAATGCATAAAAGATGGTGCTCTAAATTTTAGTAGTAGTTTGAGTTTTAAGTAAAATGACGATATGAGAAGCACGTCTATGGTTGTTCTTGCACATTACAGATTGTACACTACGTAATAGCTTTATTATGATAATGGGGGAAATGTGTCGCAAACGTCGAAGGCTACGGTAAACGGTACGTATTTTTGCGTATTCTACCAATGCGCAAAAATACGTACCGTTTACCGTAGCCTGAATGAACATGAGAAAAAAAACTGCTTTAAATCGTGAAAATTTCTTTAATCTATGTTCGGCAATGTCTTCCATTTCATAGAATTGAGTATACTTTAGGATTTTACAATAAAAGTTGTTTATTATATACATACGTTATGCAGCTATTTGGCTATATAGCTAAATATATCGGTCTAGTTTGACTGCCTATGTATCGAATAGCATAATTTTATTCTTATAAATGTAGTGTGAATAAAGTGGTATCTAATCAATACATATAATAAAATCGTAGGAAAGTCAAAACTGTACATTGAATATTTTTTGAAAAGGATACTTGGGGCGTGATCGACAATTGATATCGAAGCCAAAAATATAGATTTTAGAATTTTTGTCTGTTTATCTGTTTGTCTGTATGTATGTCCGGGCTTAATTTAAAAAGTACTGCATGGATTTACTTTAAATGTTGCATGAATATTACTAAGAGGTCGGGCCAACATATAGGCTACATATTATCACGCTATCACCTACGGGGGAGGAGCTGTGATAATTTATAAAATTTAACGCGGGTAAAACCGCGGTGCACAGCTAGTTATCTATATAAGTATTTATTTTCAAAAGAAAAGTTGTATATTATGTCAGTTATATGTTTTCCTGTACTATGGAAACCAGGTAACTGATATTCTAGCTCTGCTTAGTTTGGGATCAGATGACCGTCTGTGAGTAATGTGCTAACATATTATTATTAAAGTTATTGTTAATATGACCAGCACGACTATGGTTATGCTTCCACATTACAGATTATTCACTAGGGAATAGCTTTATTATGACAATGGGGGAAGTGTGTCGCAAACATCGAAGGCTACGGTAAACGGTACGTATTTTTGCAGACTTGGTAGTAACATGACAAATCGTGAAATTCTTTAATCGATGTTCTGCAATGTCTTCCATTTCATAGAATTGAGTATATACTTACAGTACCAAATAGCTTTACTGCCTCTGTATCAAATAGCTTAACTTTATTATTATAAACTAGCTGTGCCCCGCGGTTTTACCCGCGTTAAATTTTATAAATTATCACAGCTCCTCCCCCGAAGGTGATAGCGTGATATTATGCAGCCTATATGTTGAGTCTGCATGGATTTATTTCAAATTTTGCATGAATATTACTAAGAGGTCAATATTCATGCAAAATTTGAAATAAATCCATGCAGAACTTTTTGAGTTTAGCCCGGACATACATACAGACAAACAGACACATGGACAAAAATTTTTAAAACTATATTTTCGGCTTCGATCTTGATTGTAGATCACGCCCCAAGTATCCTTTTTACAAAAATATTCAATGTACAGTTTTGACTTTCCTACGATTTTAATATATGCGTAGATGTTGAATAAAGTGACATCAAATGAATATTATATTTAATTTGAAATTCTATAAACTAAGTGCGTAGAAACATGACCAATATGATAAATACCTTTTAAAAGTACAGTCAGCTGCTGATTTATCTACAGATCTTAAATTATAAAGGCCCAATCATATTTCAGAATTATAATTCAGTCATTGCTGTACATTGATTTTTTTTTTACTTTTTTACTTGGGGCGTGATCTACAATCGAGATCGAAGCCAAAAGTATAGTTTTTAGCATTTTTGTCTGTGTGTCTGTTTGTCTGTATGTATGTCCGGGCTAAACTCGAAAAGTACCGCATGGGTTTTCTTCAAATTTTACATGAATATTACTAAGAGGTCGAGTCAACATATAGGCTACATATTATCACGCTATCTCCTACGGGGGAGGGGTTGTGATAATTTATAAAATTTAACGCGGGTAAAACCGCAGGGCACAGCTAGTTCACTAATAAAATATTTTAATATCTGACGGTGTATAAATAACGTTATCTTTTCATGTGTGGGCCGGGTAATAATAGTGTCAGAATTTTTAAAGCAGCTGGCCCTTGTTATGGCTTGACGGTTTTTGTCCAGTGTTTTAGTCACTCCATAAATACGTGATTCAGACCCGTCTCCATGGTAGTAGTCTGGCTACTACCAGGGCTACTGCCTAGCGTACCCTATGAAGCACGAAAACGGGTCTGAAACACGTATTAATGGAGTGACTATTATTATCATCATTCTTTCTATTTATTTTAAATAGAAAGAATGATCGTGACAAATGGAAATCCGTTGACTCTGCCTACCCCTCTGGGAAACAGGCGTGAACCTATGTATGTATGTAGAAACATAAAGAATCAAAATGAGGTATCCGGTAGCAGCCTGGAGTCAGGAAGTTGGTGGTGTTACAAGTTAAATTGCCGGTAATGCGTGCGTGTGCCCTCCTCTGTCGTGTCATATCGCTATCCCATCGGGTTATAAGAGTGAGAGATTAGAGTGTGCATCTGAGCATGCACTCATGAATTGTAATATATTCTGCATAATAGGCTGCAATTGCCAAAATCGTCCAGAACGAGGCGTTATTACTAGTATGCTTGACTACCGACGTTAATCTAGCGTGTTCAATTCAACCATAGATATATATCTATACATATAATAAAATCGTAGGAAAGTCAAAACTGTACATTGAATATTTTTTTAAAGGATACTTGGGGCGTGATCTACTAACGAAGTCGAAGCCAAAATATAGTTTTTAGAATTTTTGTCTATGTGTCTGTTTGTCTGTATGTATGTCCGGGCTAACTCAAAAAGTACTGCATGGGTTTTCTTCAAATTTTGCATGAATATTACTAAGAGGTCAGGTCAACATATAGGCTACATATTATCACGCTATCACCCACAGGGGAGGAGCTATGATAATTTATAAACTTTAACGCGCGTAAAACCGCCGGGCACAGCTAATAGATAATAAAATCCTGGATTCAAATCCCGGGTCGGGCTGAAAAATTAAAATATTGGGTTTCTCTTTATCAGCCCGTAGAGTTTTTACACCCCCGTGCCTCGGAGAGCACGTAAAGCCGTCATTCCTATACCTGACCTCTTTCCGGTCGTATCGGCGATACTGATGAATAGAAAGTAACCTTAGTCAACGCACATACTTTTGCACTATAATATGTCTCGCACAGAATTGGCCTGTCTCCATTGAGACTGGCCGCCATGGTCGAATGCTTATTGGTGGAGCTGACTGTACCTACGTAGTTGTGAAAAATAATGTAGATAGTTGTAGAGAGAAGAGGCCGGTGCAGCCTGTATGCGCTCCCGACTGCGCTTGAAACTTGAGTGCCCAACTTTATCGGCCACGCGGGGAAACTTCGTTTTTCATTTAATTTGCCCGAAACAAGTCTACTACCTACAGCTCACAATATTTTCAACGCTTGCAACTTTCGACTTGGTCCTTCGTTATAAATTTTGTAGTTAGCTGGGGGGAGGGGGGGGGGCGTGTTGTTACCACCTTAACCATCACTTATAAAACCACCACAACTGTAATGAATTTAGTGCTTGAAATGTCAAGCGGAGCAGTACGCAACAGTTTTAAAACTAACTTTTGTGTTTTAAACTGTTATTCACGACGCTATTTCTTTTTCTATTTTAGTTCTATATTGGAACGAAGTTGCGCGTTGTGAAAGGGGGCTAGACGGAAAAAAATCTTACGAAAAGTTGTCACGACACTTTTTGCAGCTGTGCGGCGTGCGCATGTTTCTCTGTCTGTCTCTCTCTCTCTCTTATAGAAAGCAAGCCAGATATTTTCATTTCTATTTCGCATTGAACAGTGTGGTGTCGCGACGATTATTTTTGTTGAGTGTATACAGGTTTTTTGTACATAATAAATAAATAAGAAATAACTTCGTTCCATCCGGGTGTCCCTTGACACCTCTCAAGTTTTTTTCTGAGAGAACACTTAATAGTTTGGGGTGAGCAATTGTCAATTGTGTTGACTATTGACTATTGGTCACCAAACTATTAAGTGCATTTATTGACGACACTGGGTGGCTACTGGCAAAGTCACCGAACATCATTTTCGTGATCGGCGTTCGAATAAATAAAGGTATAAAAATACTTAATCAATCGTTAAATCGGCTTCCATGACACATGTGACGTCATAAATGGTCCGAAATCGATTGTCAAAATTGAAGCCGATTAAACGAATGATTTAGTAATATTAAGTATTCATCTATTTGAAGGCCGATCACGAAGACGATGTTCGGCGACTTAGCCTGTAGCCCTCCTGATGTCTGATGTATGTGAGACGGTCACCGTAGCCTAGTTGGTAGTGATCCTGCATACGAAGCTGGTGGTCCTGAGTTCGAATCCCGGTAAGTGTAAATATTTGTGTGCTGAGCAGGAATATTTGTTTTCTGAGTCATGGATATTTTCTATGTATATAAGTATTTGTCTATCTATATAAGTATGTATATCGTCGCCTGGTACCCATAGTACAAGCTTGGCTTAGTTTGGGGCTAGGATGATGTGTGTGATATTATTATACTATTATCACATGTTTATTAGCACTATTATTTACAATACATATATTATATAAGGGTATTTTAATACAAATACAACTTATAAAATATATGGGCTACATGGAGAGAAATTTCCGCACAATCCTGGCATTCGCCAGCAGAACCGCCTTCTGCATGTAACTCTCCAGCCAGATATCAAGTCCTAAACTTGCAAGGTTGATTTTCAGGGATTTAGGAATAACTCCATTAGTGGATATAACAATAGGTATGATCGCAGGTCTTTCGGTTCTCCAAATTTGCGCATATTCAAAACTCAGATCAAGGTATTTTGATTTTTTTTCTTTTTCTGCGTTAGATATGTTTTCATCATACGGTTATTATTATTATATTATAGTTACTACGAGTATTAATAGTAACTCACATACATCAGACATCAGTGTCGTCAATAAATGCAGATTGTACATTCTTTTTATGAACTCATAAATCGAGCTAGGAGGTGGTGTATAGACGGAACCGTTGCGATATTACAGTGAACGGTTTTCAATAAACAAGCTTAGCGCCATGAAGCGTGAGCGCAAGCCGATAGTGGCGCCTGCAGTCAGCGTGCGTGTGCAAATAGCATGTGGAATTTGTCGCAAAGCCTTTTTAGTGCGAGGCTGTAGCGGAGGCTCGTTCCGGCGGACGATAAGGACTGATCTGCGGAAGACAGCGGTGCAGCGTGCAGCAGACGCGATCGATACTGCAGCGGGGGCGCCGGTGGGCGGCGGCGGCGCCCCCACGCTCCCTCTCGGCCCGCCGGCTGAAACTTTTGCGATAAGTACGGAAGTAGCGCGTGGCGTACGCAATGCAATATTGTTAGCCGGTTACGAGTCTGCAACAGCGGATAGTAAGGCTACAGAGACTCTGCCGTCCCGTTTTTACAATGTGCCTAAGTTTGAAATGAATACCGAGTTACGGTGCATTGTATTAATTTTTATTATCTGTGCATAGTACGCGCTTATTGCAAATAGTGTGTGGGGAAGCCATTGTTGCTATATATACGCAATTTACCCGGCGTCTATCCTAAAGTATTTAAACCGCCAACCTCCCTCTCTTCGTACGTGATTAAAATAATAATTAAGATGAAATATTAAAGTACTATTAACACGTCGGTTATTTTAATATTTTTTGAATATATTGTGAGAGATGTAATGATAATAATTTAAAAACTACTTCTATTAAGGCTCATTCACGTATTGAAGGAATGAAATTTGTCTAAGTTTTTGGGTAATAGTATCTCTGCACGAGAATGAATAAATAATAAATAAATATCTTGGGACAGATTATACACTGTCATCAGATCACACAAAAAAAATCCAGGTTGTGGAATGAACCCAAGTCCTCTGGCTTGGCAGACGGGGCCACTAACCACTAGACCGACTTGCCAGTCCAATAGCAGTCGTCACATGCACCCAAATATAGTCGAAAACCGTACATCTCACACTTGTTTACGTGCTCACTCTCATGCTTTCTCTCAGTCGGGTCAGTAAACAAAACTAGTTAGTGAAACTCAAAAATATATTTTTTCGGCGCCCAAAACAAAATGCGACAGCTGTATATAGACATGATTTTACGTGTTATGTGCGTATTTGTAAATTATTTGTAAATACATACTTATATAGATAATTACACTCAGACCCAGGAAAAACAGACATGTTCATGCACAGAAATATCTGTCCTGGGTGTCCAGAAATATCGAACCAACAACCACGCCAACTGGCCCGAAAATTAAAAGTACTAATCTATCTTTTCATCTATCTACTCATGTGACGCCGGGGAACATCACTAGCTACAATATGTGTATCTGAGTTAGCCTTACTAGAAAGCCTTAAACCAAATATAACGTAATCGTTTGAAAACTTCAACTTTAAGCAAACTCCAATTAGGCTTATAACTGTTTATATTCTAGTAGTCTTGAATAATCTGTTATACTTATGTATGACTGCCTCGTTGGTCTAACGGTAGAGAGTTCAACCGCACCTAATGAGGTCCTGGGTTCAAATCCCGAGTCGGACCAAAAAGTGATTTTGAGATTTTCTGTTAAGCAAAACTATATTTTTGGCTTCGACGTCGATTGTAGATCACGCCCCAAGTAACCTTTTTAAAAAATATTCAAAGTACAGTTTTGACTTTCCTACGATTTTATTATATGTATTGATTTTTCTTTCTGTAAATACATACATTTTCATGCACACAAATATCTGTCGGAATCGGTGGGGATCGAACCCTCGACCTCCAGCGTGAAAAGCAAGCATTTGCCAACCACGCCAACAGGCTCGTCAAACTTTATTATGTTTCTTGGAGTATTAATAGATAAGTAATGTTAGTTGGATCCATTAAGCCAAGACGTTTCAAAACTTTACTAACATCTATAAAAAATAACCCATGAAATTATTCAGTTATAGAGCATCCATCCTAGAGAATTTCAAAAACTTGTTAGTCTTAGCAAGATGACTGGGTAATCCTCTTCGGTATTATATGATGGGTATTTTTGACAGCCTCGTTGGCTTAGTGATAACGTTCTTAGCAGTTGATAAAGAGGTTCTGGGTTCAAAACCCGGGGTGGGTCAAATAGTCTCATTCGGATTTTTCTGTTAAGAAACTTCTCAGTATCAGCCCGGAGTCTGTGCCTCAGAGAGCACTTCAAAGCCTCTCCTCTTTTCGGTCATGTCAGCTAGCAGTCCAAACGGTCAAGAGAGTGAGGGAATAGAGTAGAATCATATAGAATTTGTACTTGTGTTTGCGCAGATACTATTTTTTTTTATTTTTTTTTATGCATAATGTGTTTGCGCTTGACCACGATCTCACCTGATGGTAAGTGAAGATGTGGTCGAAAGTGGACCGCGTGTTCCTGTGTACTTCATTCTGCTATCCTGGCTAGTCTCCATTGAGACTGGTCACCGTGGCTGAAACTCAACTAGAAGGACATTATTATTATATCATGGGTAAAAAAAGAATATATTTTTGTTAACTTGCTAAATTATTATTAATTTTTTTGTTTCATGAATTCAGTGAAGAATAATGTTTCAGACATCTTTTAAAATGAATTGTATAAATTTAAGTGCGGGTGGGAATCGAACTCACGACCACGGGGCATGTGCGTTAACCGCTCCGACAACGCACCGTGAGTCTGGGACCCTAATTGATACAATCCATTCGATATTTCTTAACGCATTTAAGGAGCTCTAGTGAAGAATAGTTAAAAAACCGGCCAAGTGCGAGTTGGACTCGCACATGAAGGATTCCGTAGAAGAAAGTATTTCAGTTGATTAAATGAAAGCAAATTGCGGTTTATGACGTATTAAAAAAAAACTACTAGCTAGATCTCGTTCAAACCAATTTGCGTTGTTAGTTTCCACGATAATGTACATTATATATTTTTTTTAGTTTTATCATTCTCTTATTTTAGAAGTTACAGGGGGGGGGGGGACACTCATTTTACCAGTTTGGAAGTGTCTCTCGCGCAAACTATCCAGTTTAGAAAAAAATGATATTAGAAATCTCAATATGATTTTTGAAGACCTATCCATAGACACCCCACCCATGTATGGGTACGATGAAATTTTTTTTTTGATTTGCGCTTCTATGTATGGCGATCCCCCAATATTATTGTTATTTTTCTATTTTTGTGTAAAAATCTTAATGCGGTTCACAGAATACATCTACTTACCAAGTTTCAACAGTACAGCTCTTATAGTTTCGGAAAAAAGTGGCTGTGACATACGGACGGACAGACAGACAGACATGACGAATCTATAAGGGTTCCATTTTTTGCCATTTGGCTACGGAACCCTAAAAAATACGGTACAATATAAACACGTAATCCTCAACAGTCAATATACGAGTAGCAACCCTATGTAAATATTTACAAGCAACAATAGCCACAATATATATTCAATTGTTCAATTTACATACATACATAGACTCACGCCTGTTTCCCAGAGGGGTAAGCAGAGACAACGGATTTCCATTTGTTTCTTTGCATACTTCTTTTCAATTTATCCATCAATTAGGTTAAATTACACGCGCGTGTGTGCAATTGCCAGGTTTAAGTATATAATTATGTCTACTAGCTGTCTCTGTAAATGTTGTACTGCCTCAACTATTTTTAACCTTCGACTGCACGTGTGGCGCAGTGGTTAAGACAGTCGCCTTGCCACTTCATGTCCTAGGTTCGAAATCCGCGCAGGAAATTTATTTGTGTGACCCATAAATATTAGTTCTGAGTCTGGATGATATTTTATGATTCCTTTCACGCCTCAGGTCGTGGGTTCGATTCCCACCCAGGACTGATATTTGTGTGCATGAACATGTCTGTTTAATTATCTAAATAAGTTTGTATTTACAAAAGAAAAATATTATATGTAGTACCTATATTACGAGTAGTTATCTAGTTTCCATAATACAAGCTCTGCTTAGTTAGGGTACAGGTGGCCGTGTGCGAATAATGCGCCAGGATATTATTATTATTACTATGCATATACATTTTTTTTTAAAAAAGACTACTCTCGCACTAGTCGAATTTAATCGTTGTGTCACGGGGTAATTTACAAACATATAAACCTTCTACTAACTACCAAGCTTTAATTTTTAATAGCTATTTAAAATCAAACCAATCAGCGTTGCTCAATTTTCGCAAAATAAAATATAATTCTTACCATCGACATGATAAGAAGAAGCTATTTAATAATCGCTATTAAAAAATAGAGGTCGGTAGTACAGGGGGAAAAATTAGGATTGTATGAATTTTTCAATGCCAAATCATAGTGAAATAAAAAAAATGATAAAAAATTTGGTGTGAACTATCCTTATAACTTAGGGGCTTAGAACATAGTTTACGACCGATACCAAATATGCACACAGATTTTCATAAGAATCGGTCAAGTCGTTTCGGAGATATTAACAGACAAACTGTGACACGATAATTTTATATACTAGACATATTTGGAAAAGTAACTTACAACTTTTGTAAGAAACAAAGTCAATCAAAATTCTATTCTAATTTATTGTAAAATTGCATGTTAAGTATCATAAGTAGGTTGTATGTTTGGCTATGTCTTATTACACATAATAACTCATGAAAACTACTCGCAAAGTATGCCTATTACCTCGGAACGCGTGGTGTGGTTAAAATATTGCATATTACGTCACTAAAGCATTTTAATGACAGAGCAGAGGCATTTCGGTGCACCGCGAGTTGGACAAGAAAGTTGTCTAGTGGACGGCAAAGTTTGCCAGTTGCGGCCGCGACTCATATATACCGTCTAACAAAACGAGATAAACATTTATTTATGTGGTTATTAGTCTATATTAAGAAAAAATACTTAAAAATAATAATATCTAGGTACAATGTCACACAGATCATCCTAGCCCCAAACTAAGCAAAGCTTGTACTATGGGTACCAGGCGACGATATACATACTTATATAGATAGATAAATACTTATATACGTAGAAAACATCCATGACTCAGAAACAAATATTCGTGCTCATCACACAAATATTTGCACTTACCGGGATTCGAACCCAGGGCCACCAGCTTCGTAGGCAGGAGCACTACCAACTAGGCTACGGTGACCGTCAACTTGTGCTTAATAGACAATTAACCACCAAATTCATTTCTTCTAGAACTAGCCTACTACGCAGCGTCCAACTCCCCTCGGGCCTGCGGTGGCAGTATGAGAAGTGTCCTCTACTGCCACCACGTGAAAGCAGCTCCGGGAAGACAGCGATCTGTTTGTGGCGCAGTCGCTGTGCCGGACTGGCAGGAGTCGGAAAAAGGGGTCCAGAGCCCTCCCAGAGTACCCGACCGTCCCGACCATCTGGGACATGGCGCAAAAGGGGAGCACCGGAGCAGCATACTCGCGTTCCCGGGGCTCCTCCCATCAGGCGCTAAGAGAAGTCCACGGAAGGTTAGGTTAAATCGGTGCGAGACCAACATACCCACTTGCAGATACTTTTTGCGAGTGCCATGCGTAATTCCCCTAACTAATCAACAAAAAAAAGGCATTTATCTCCCGAAGACGCATCGGATAAGTCCTCAGCATCGTCGGAAGGTAAAGTATGGTAATACTAATTATCCTTGGGCACTACAAATATATAATTGGTGGACACAAAGTACATCCAGACGCAGAACAACTATTTATGGGTACACAAATAGTTGTTCTATGCGGGTATGTAAGGGTGCCTTAACCCTTTGCGCCACATTTGCACTTAAAAGTGCGGTTCCGTTAACATTTAGTTAAAGCTCCATCGTTTAGTATTTACACAAGCTTCTACTACAAAGATAGTTTCAAATCCATTGCGAAGAATTGTAAAAACACTAGCTGAAATATGAAAAAAATGTGTACTTTAGATGTCTGTTTATATTGTAATCGTAATTTTAAAATAATAATTAATTATTTATTTCACCACATCAGATTCATTTTAGTATACATAGTGTGCTTAGAAATACAGTATGTATAACATACTGGTACAATAAAATATGGAGGTACATTACGATGGTCACATACATTTGTGTGGTGACTAGCATCTTCGCTAAGTTATTTTTAAAATAACTTGTTGTAAAGATGCTAGGCCCAAACTCCCTGAAGAGCATACTGACATCGGTAGCTAATAGTAATTTTTTACATTTATTTAATATTAGAAAAAAAAACTTGTGTGTACTTATGTACACGCGTTAGAAGTTATACTTCTTAATATACAACTTGAACATAGTTATCAATTTTCATACCACCTAGAACTAACTTCATGCTGTAAAATTTTTTGGTGTCGGTGTGCGCGCGCATCGTAAAAATTCACTCTCATCATTTTTCTCCATCGCGCCAAAAGAAGTATAACTTCAAAATGTATTTATTTTCTTAATTATGATGATTATTAGTGATTAAAAATAGAAGTTAAAGTAATGATTAATAATTAACAAAGCATGCAATAAATTGTGAGTGTGTGTGTGTGGGTGTGTGTGATGTGATTTGTGAATGTGTGATGGTCCGATTGATATTAGTTAAATTTAATTGAGTGAGCTTAACATGTTCTCCGTTTCGTCATAGTTTTTAGTTAATAACTATGTTGTAACTGACTTTTTACATAGATGGTTGGACATTGGAAATATGTTTATTTTTTTATTTATTAAATTATATAGGTGAGGTCCTAAGTAGCATTGAAATCTTTGGGTAAAAGAGAGGTTACATTTGTAAGGGTCGCATGGTTTATCTCTTCGCCTCTTGTTTGATGGTTGATAAGGAGTGCTAGTGTGTTGAGTTAAGATGGTACTCAGGATAAATAGTTGCCTAACTGAGAGGACCTCACATGACTTGTAGAGGGCGACAGTTGGATAGAGGATTGGGCGAAATGTAGCTACTTTTAGGACAGCTCTTTGTGCTCTTTCGAGTTTAATAATAATGGATTTAGGCGCACCACCCCAAACAGAAACACAATAAGATAAGAGAGATTGACAAAGTGCTAGGTAGATTCTCTTAACTAATCGGGCCTCAGCAACATGTCGAATTGTTTTAAAGACAAACATCAATTTTCTCGTTCGAGAGGCTAGTTGGTCAACGTGGACAGAAAAATTTAGACTATCGTCGAGAGTAACGCCTAAGTATTTAATAGTGTGGGTGCGTTCGAGTGTTGGGCAATCGCAAGACTGGGGGTCTTTTAACTGACATGCGTGAGCGAGTATGCAATGCGAGGTGTGAGGCTGGTTTGGTTGTCGCAAGTATATATATGAATGAAATAATGAATGAATTATTTATTTTCAGGTACCCATAGAAATTACAAAAATAAAAATTACAATAAAATATAAATAATAAAAATGTTAGTATTACACAACTTATAAATAAGATTAATAATTTAATTTAAATTATTACATTGAATGTCCTCCCTCAGCAGGTAAACACATAAAAATACGGTTGACACAATCTTATTGTTCGTGGTACTCAATCGAGTGTGGAACGACGTTCTTAATTTCTGAAATAGTGCACAGAACTCTGTAACTTTGTTTTCGGCGAACATACCAGTCGCACTACACCGCCAGGGCAACTTCAGCATGGCCCGGAATCCATTGTTGTATTGTACGCGAAGAGTGTTATAGGCACTCTTCGTGTATTTGTACCATAATTGGCTCGTGTAGAACGACTGGCAGTAGGCCTTGAACAGGGTTATTTTGACTTGATTCGAGCATTGGTAGAAGCGTCTAGCTAACATGTTACTCCTACACGCAATGCTTCGTCTCTGTCTTTCCAAATCATCTTCGTCAGATAAATTGTCTGTAATTATATGACCAAGATATTTAAACTTACTTACAACTTTTAAAGGGGTTCCGTATAAGTAAATCGGCAAGAAGTTATCGGGGCCTTTTCCATACTTAAAAATCATTATTTCAGTTTTATTCACATTATATGTCAATTGATGTTCATCTGCATATCTTTCACATATCGAAATGAGCCTTCTAAGGCCGTGAGGGGAGGGGCTACTCAGGACCATGTCATCTGCGAAATTGAGATTGTTTACGCATACATCACCAATATGGCATCCAACTCTGGTGCTGTTCAGCTCCTCGATCAGGTCGTTGACATATAAGTTAAACACTACCGGTGACGTAAGACCACCTTGCCTCACGCCACTGGCCAGCCTATATGTGTCAGATAGAGA
Source organism: Pseudoips prasinana (assembly GCA_951640165.1). Classification (NCBI taxonomy): domain Eukaryota; kingdom Metazoa; phylum Arthropoda; class Insecta; order Lepidoptera; family Nolidae; genus Pseudoips; species Pseudoips prasinana. The sequence continues at coordinate 25,614,776 of OX621260.1, forward strand.
GTTATCCCATTTAACTTGATTTATTTGATTAGAATACAAGTATTTTAACAAATCTATAATTCTTGGTTGTACTTTAGTTTTTCTTAATTTATTCCATAATATTTTATAATTTACCGTATCAAAAGCACGACTTAAATCTAAAAAGCATGAATAAACTGACGTTTTTTTACGTAAATATTGATATATTGTATTTTTTAATGCAAAAATAGCTAAGTCGGTGGATGAGCCCCGACGGAACCCAAACTGTGCATGATTTATTGGAATGTTATTCTCATTTAAATGTTTCATTATCATTTTTTCAAAGACTTTGGACAATATAGTTGCTAAAGATATCGGCCGATAGTTAGACAGGTTAGACACGTCACCCGTTCTATTCTTAATAATAGGGACAACTATAGTTTTCATGAAATCTGCCGGAAAATAACTGTGGTCAATACATGCATTAAATAACTGTGCAATTTTTTCAAACAACACTGCCGGTGCATACTTTAAATGCTCGACACTGAGCCCATCGTGGCCTGGAGACTTACCGCGCTGCATCCGTTTCACACAGCATAATACCTCGTGCGCCGTTACGTGCAGGGTGCTGACGTCATCGCACTCTGCGATCGGACCGCGCACCGCCGCCTCTGTCTCCATTCCACGATAGGACCCACGTCGCTCATCACTCACGCTAGCTGCCGCGGCGGCGGGTACTGGCAGCGGGACAGGTGTCGAATTACATTTACTGGCAAACATATTTGCTATACTGACAGGATTTTGATTTCCATTTACAGATTTAGGCAGACGTGATTTATAGTTTAATTTATTTGTTTCTTTCCAAAAATTACCAAAATCTTTATTACATCTATGGGTAGCTATAATATCCATTTTTATTTTCGATTCGTTCAACTGACACCACTTGATCTTATTTTTGAAGATTTTCTTACTATGAATCATGTCGTCATATAATTTATCATTAAAGGCGCTTAATCAATGGTCGATTCCAAATGAATGAAATTATTTATATTTAGTAAAGAATTCACATCAATCAATCAATAAATTTTTGTTTTGTTTATATGTAACTAGATATATACAACTATATTACTACAAACATGTTCTGACTATTTACAAGTGCTTTTTTAAAGTCTACGTGAATAAAAACCTTTTTTATTTTATTTTATCTATTTTATGTGGGTGTGTGTGCTCTAGGTATTGTATTTTTTACATCCATTTTATTTTCTACGATATATTAATAATACACGTGCATCCTACAATGGATGCGGGTACAATGAATGAACAATGTATGTCATTATCACTGAAAAGCTAGCGCGACAATGATTCAAATTCTTGGGAAATTATCTTTCCTCATTATTCTATCCTGTTTTTCTATATACAACATGTAACTTAATTAACGCACATCCTGACAATAGTTTGTTCAGAATCGTTTACTGAATCGATTTATATAATTTTTAATATTGGTATTTTTTTTTTCATTTTAATTAAAATACGGAAATTATTGTCATATTAACCCTGTGCAGTCAAAACAAATTGAAATGGACCGTAAGTCAAACTAATAAGACTTTTAAAATCACAGTTTCATTTGTATTCATACTAATTCCACAATTCAATATAAAATAAAGAAAAATAAACTTTATTCCAAGAAAATAATTTAGTAAATAACAATGCATATGCTAAATAAAAAATTCAGTGTATATATTATGATTACAACATAATATTCTAATTGGGGTGTCTGAGTAGTAATTAACGCACACCGCGTTAATTACGTTGCATGTTGTATTAAATACCAGTATACTATACAAACTTTAACCATCATTGAGTACAGGTAGTACAATCATGTCAGCCAAAGTACGTGCACAGCTGGACAAAAGCCTCCCCAAAGAATGGGGGGATGTGCATGGTTGTACAGCTTAGGTAAAGTAGAGAATTAGAAATTACTAGAAAGATGGGTATATGTAGTTTATGTTGGATTGTATACCTTGCCAACAAATTATGTGCCTACAAATCTTAAAATATTGCAGTTGCTTTTGTTGGACGCCGTACACAGCAGTTTGCAGCTACCCACGAGTTGTGACATATTCTTTCTTATGTCTCCTCGTTACCCGTTACAGATATATAATATCTACTGAGAAGTTCAATGTGTGTTGCATAATGAGCATTGACTGCCTCATTGGCCTAACGTTAGCATGTGAAACCGCAGATAATGAGGTCCTGGGTTCAAAACCTGGGTCGGGCCAAAAAGTGATTCTGGAATTTTTATGTTAAGAAAATTTCTCAGTATCAGCCCGAAGTCTGGGAGTTGGCAGTATTATACCCCCGTGCCTCGGAGAGCACGCAAAGCCGTCGGTCCCGTACCTGAACTCTTTGCGGTCGTGTCGCTGATCGTACCATCGGATCATGAGAGTGATGGAATAGAAAGTGCCCCTGTGTTTGCGCTGGCACTTGTGCACTACTTATAGGAAGTCCCGCGCAGATGGCTAGTCTCCATTGAGACTGGCCGCTGTGGCCGAAATCGGCTAGGAGAACAGTAGTTGTATTGATACATTTAATTGTACAGTCACCATTCGACGGGATAGCTACCCAACGCGATAGAGGACAAATCAGGCGTAGAACCGATGGCTTTACATGACCTCCGCGACACGGGCGTTTGATAACGCCGATATAGTAGGGGTTGCTACTTGCCAGAAATATCCCTGTAATACTCTTTAAGACCGGGGATTTGAACTTTTGATCTCATTAGTTGCAGTTGAACACGCCACTGCTAGTGCCAAACAGATTTAGAGTTCAGTGCGGTACCAAGCCAGCATAGTCCCCTCACCAAGCGTGCTGGGTTTTGAAGACTTTTATAAAAAGGATTTTGTAATTATAATTATGTGGTATTTTATATATAAATATAATATTTTGGTATATGGTATGTAATGGGGATTTTTATAACTGTTGAGCAGTTAAACATAGAAATTGGCGGCTTTCAGGACGAAAACAGCTCTAGTTAACTCTGACTTCTGGAGAAACTATAATTAAAAAAATGGAACTCTGATGGTGAAGATGATGATGGAAATTTCTTAATAAGATTTTGAGTTATTTTTCTCTGATGTATTCTTTGGTATAGGTATTACTTACTTCTTATATGTTACAATACTTTGAGTTATATTGTCTATTGTAAACATACACACACAAAGTAACCTTATTACATCGCGCAACAAACTCGTTAAGCTGAAAATAATACTGATAATAATATCCTGGGACATTATTCACACACGGTCATCTGATTTCAAACTAAGCAGAGCTTGTACTAGGGAATCCAGATAACTGATACATAAACTACTTTTCTTCCGTAAATACGAACTTATATCGATAATTACACCCAGAGTCAGGACAAGCAGACATGTTGATGCACACAAATATCTGTCCTGGATGGGAATCGAACGCACGACCTGTGGCGTGAAAGGCAATCTACCACCCACGCCAACTGGTCTGTCATATAATAATACCGCTAGATGGCACCAATGTTTCCATTAGAAAGAGAATCATACATTTTCATCATCATCAAAATTCATCGTATCTTAATTGCCAAAGAAGCTGGGCCTGTCCCCAGATAATAGAAGTTCAAATCTTGTTGTCTAAATTAATTTAAACTCGGAAGAAAAGTTGAAATATTTTTGACATAAGATAATTAAATAAACATTAATAATTTGATGAAAATGAACACAGAAATAACCAGCCTTGTTTCGCTTCCTGAACATAATTAAAGCGCCCTAATAAATAACGAATTACTACGATTTGGGTATTATTAGCCCCATTAGGTAATAATTAAAAGTTTTGAGAGTACCAACAGAACAAACTATGAAGTAATAAGTCAACCTACGCCGTAAGGAAAGCTCCGGCGAAGGATCGTGATTTCTTTGACGAGATGTTAATAAATGAGGCGCTTACACCTTATAATTGGGAAAAACTGTCGCGTCCTCCTCTCAGTTACAGATGGGAATAAATCTTTATGTAGACGGGATCGAGGCGTCGTTCCTTTAGCCCCAGTCGGTAACTTATTCCGGGCACGCGCTCACTCTGTCCTCTGAATATAAGGAATATCAGGCGTTGCGGCCCATTTATTGCACGTCGACTCGCCTCCCACTAAAGATGTTCAAACTACGCTAAATAATTAATGATCAACGTCACCTAACGCAAATTTTAATTATGTTTAGTCACGAAACGCCGGATGACTAAACATTTTTGAATTGTTAATTTGATTTATAGCTATGCAGCTCTTGTGTTCTGATAATATTGCTTTAGAGACGATATTTTATATTTAGATGGAAATAATGGGGCTGCATGTCTACTGTAAATGAGGAACTAAGGCATTATAGAATATAAAAATAAAGTATAGCTTAAAAAAAGACGTAGTAGTTTATATATGAACATTGTTAACAGGTATTAACGCGACTAACCTTATTGTTATTTTCCCGACGTTTCGAATAAGGTTAGTCGCGTTAATACCTGTTAACAATGTTTATATGTAATTATGATACGCGAAAGTTTAAAAGTGTATACGTAGTAGTTTGTCGTAGAGGTCGCGGACTACGGGATGCTACGAGAACAGCGCTGTTTTGCTACGGCCGCTACGCTATTAAACTGACATAAAAATATAGACGTAGAATTTTGTGAAGTTTATTAGATTATTATGTTGAGACGTGTTTTGAATATTTGTAATTGAGGAAGATGCAGTGTATGTGGGGTCTGCTACATCGCATTACATTGCGTAATACACTGAATGCATAATTAGTCTAGCAGCTTCCTTCTGTGTACTATGATCATCTTACTGCGATCGCCAACCGGCGATTATGGCATATCCCCCCAAGGTTATTCTTGGGGTAGGAGTAAGCTTTAAGTAGGTGTGTTTGTTGTGGACTTTTTACAGCTGTTATGATGAAGGCGCAGTAATGAAGTAAGAGGCAAGACTGTTGTAGTATGACAAATAACAAAAAACACATCCGTTACCCGTGGGGTTTCCGAACTAGAAATAATAATAGTGCCACCCCATTACATCCCGTGGTATTGTAAAAGGCGATTAAGGGAGCAGGTAGTCGGGGAGCAGCGCCACCTGCGTACTATAGATACCACCTACCTGCGGTCAGCAACTGACATGCCAAGCGTGGTGACCTTTGGGGGATGGGCCAATGTCCAGCAGTGGATGTATCAGGCTGATGATGTGATGTGACATCCCTATGTGCCTTGAGGAACATGGAAAAGTTGCGTTGGCACCTGATGCCACTCCAGTCTTTTTAAATTACGGGCTTATTGGATTATAAAAGGTAGACTTAAAGAGTACATCTATGTTTAAGGTTACATTTGGGTACTATAAATTATAATATGTCCCACGTAGCTAGTCTGTCTTAAGATTGGCCATCATTCTCGAAATGAGGCCAAAAGTAGATACTATTACTAGTACTTTAGAAGAAGTTGGGAGTCAAATATTAGTATCTACATCCGTAGACATCAGCCACAGTAACCTTCACATGATCTCTAGCAACATGACGTATGGTATATTAGACTCATTGAGGCTGCTCGTCCACCAGGTTGCGCAGGCGCCGAGCGCATGGCTTCTTGACGTCAGTGGCTCGCACTAATACAATTCGCACCGGTTGTAAGAGCCATACGAGTAATAAACAGCGCCTCACAAAGAATGGATATTTTAAATTATTCATTGGCGGAATACGTGAGGGTGAATCTGGATTTACTAAGTAATTAATAATAACCACAGTATGACATTGGGTGTAAGGCTGTTAAGATAGTGTTAAATTGTAAAAATAAAATAAAGTTCCCGCTTATTACACACTATCTACTCAGATAGATTTGTTCTCTTGTCCACTGAACGTATTCACAACGGCTGCCTATTGCCTTTGCAGTAGCTAGTTTAGTTTAAGTTATGTTAGTTTGTACGGAAAATGATGTAAGATTAGGTACGTAGGTAGATATAAGTTTAACTACTCTGTCACATTAGGCTCGCCTGTAATGATAGAATAACTTTTATGGTCAATAAATAAATAAATAATTATTTACATTAAATTAGTTACCTTACAGGAGAGACTCTAAGTACAGTACCTGCAGTTTATTCTATTATAAAGTGGTAATCTACAAAATAATACCTTTATTATTATATTTGTAGATGTACCAATACCTTACATGACACACTCCAGTTACAGTACCTGCAGTGTATTCTATAAGGTAGTTGTAATACTGCTATTATTATATCATATATGTTGCGGCGCCAGCACACCGAAGAAGCGTCAGCAATGCGTGAGTGATGCTAAGTGTTTCGTAACTGCAAGTATACTATCTTGGTAGTATTACAAGAAGCTTTTGATATGTAAGTAAAAATTAAAACGCTGCCATCTGATCCTACTAGGCAGAGCCTGCACATGGCACCCAGTCAACTGACAAATCTATATCTATATATATAATAAAATCGTAGGAAAGTCAAACTGTACATTGAATATTTTTTTAAAGGATACTTGGGGCGTAATCTACAATTGATATCGAATGCAGAAATATAGTTTTTAGAATTTTTGTCTGTTTGTCTGTAGGTATGTCCGGGCTAAACTCAATAAGTACTGCATGGATTTACTTCAAATTTTGCATGAATACTACTAAAAGGTCGGGTCAATATATAGGCTACATATTATCACGCTATCACCTACGGGGGAGGAGCTATAATCATTTTTCAAATTTAACGCGGGTAAAACCGCGGGGCACAGTTAGTATACAAATATATTTCTAAATACTCGTATATACACAAAGAAGATAAATTATACCGAGACACAGAATAAAGTATTTGTCTTGGAGCTCGAACCCACGACCTTTGTCTCAGCAACCACGGTCACTAAGAGCTGGTTCACATTAGGTCAGACCGACAGTTTGCCGTTCACCGACTGCCGGGTATTGCTGTTCACACTAGACGCCGCCGACCGGCGACCCGACCTAATGTGAATATAACTGTCGGTACGGTCGTTTTACTGCCCGGCCTGGGTCGTCACAAAATAGTTGTGTGTTGGCTTTCGTATAGAATGGACGACGACGACGTTTTCATTGCAATGTAGTATTTAAATAAAAGGTAGAAAAAAAGAAAAAGGAACCAAAAAATATATTAAACTGCTTGCGCGAGTGCCGAGAGCGGGGTAAGGGCGAGTGGGAGGGTGGCAGGCGGGTGTCGTCGCCGCTTCGCGCCGACAAATGTGAACGGCGCCATACTTGCTAGTACGCCAATATTATGTCCGATCCGACAGAAATCGTGGCTAAACGTACGGTAAAAGTGTCGGCTCCGACAGTTTGGTCGGGTCCCACTAATGTGAACGGCGCTATTGGCATACATACGCCAATATGGATCCGACACATTTGTCGGGCCGGTAAAACTGTCGGTCCGACCTAATGTGAACCAGCTCTAACCAGTAGCTAGACAGGCCAGACAAACACTCCACGCGGAGGCTCTATAATGGTTTTGTAAAGTTTTTCCAAATATAAAATTGTCTACGCATTAATAGCTGAGAGCTTATTCCCAAACAGGCTATAACCATTGGCTGCGGATAAGGGGCCTTGGAGAACTGTTGTTATGCCACCGCTCACCCCCCCGAATGTAGCAATTATGCCGCTCGCACTAAACTTATAAATCACCTTAAATACTCTACATTGCTGCAATGCGCTTTGTAAAATTTATTAATACTTATATACATACGAGCAATATTCATTCGCTTCCAATAAGTGTTATTATTTTGGCCGGCGCATTTTTTGGCTATCAGTGATATTTTACTAAACAAGAATATTTAAAAAAAAATAAAAATAATCCTACGTGTTCTTTTTTGTAAACTAGAAATAGTTATACTGTCGTTTGTAAAGAGGTAGCGTGTCCATCCTCAGTCAATGAGTTCATAGGTTCATATTCCGGGTCGGATAAAGAAAGCCTATAACATTTTTTCCAAGTTAAACGCTCAGTAACATACAGAGTCCTGTATTAGACACTCGTGTCTCGGAAAGCACCTAAGCCTTTGAGTCTTGTGAGAGATTAGCTTTCCCCAGTTGTGTCGGATATCCATCCGATCAGATTATAAGGCAATAAAGAGTGCACTTGAGTTTGTTCCCGAACTCTTCTACCTTTTGGCTAATCTCCGTTATGGTTGGCAATCATAACCGTGACTCAGCCAAAAGCACAGCACTACTTATTATATTAAAATGTAACTTAGCTTATAATGGCAGTGCTTTCCTTCTTTTGTTTTAAGACTACGCCCGCACTAGGTAATCAAATCCCTGTGTCGCGGGGTACTTTACAAACATATAATAGACGGACACAAATCACATCCAGACTCAGAACAACTATTTATGGGTCACACAAATAGTTGTCCGGCGCGGGACTCGAACTTACGACACGAAGCGGCTAAGTGACTGTCTTAGCCGCTGCGCCACACGTGCAGTCCCGTGTTGCGAGTCATGTCTAACTAAAATTGCAAATGCAAAATTAATGCAAGTGTCTATAGGCTACGATAGCTGTTTTCCATAAGGCATATCTGTAGGTTAATTTGTATATTTAAAATAAAACTTGTTAATAAATACATTTATTTAATAAGGGTACTTATTAACTCTATTTCGCCGTATGTCCATTTTTTTCGGCAATTGATGTTATTATCAAACGTTTACTTAGTAATGATTTATTTCTTCCTTAATATCTTCGGCCCCCAGCTTATTTGGGTGAGGGGAGGGAGGCGGGTATTGGTATAAAAATAGTCTATGTGTTATTCCAGGCTATGTAGCACTTAACTGAGTGCCAAGTTTCACGCGAATCCGTTGTTTCAGGCACTTAGGCGTTATCACGTCACTGCCATGTAGACTCACACTTATTTATTTTAGTACCTGGCCGACCATGAGTAATACATATTAATAAGTTATATATTAATATACGTAATAAGTTTTATTATTATGTATATTATCAGATATGGTAGCTCAATCACCCACAAACATACAAAATATAGTATTTAGCATTCGGTCATAACAGATCATAGATTGGCTATTTGTACAAACCGGTCGTACTCATCACTCATAAATTTTTCAAAGTCAAGCCCTTATCTAATAATAATATTAGGTACAAACTTGGCTCTTAGTGGCCTTTTGCAGGCATTGCAAGTTTAATTATTAAATTAGGAATAAATGTCATTTATTTCGATTACATTATTTGATTATATATTTTTTTCAAGACAACGCCCGCTCTATTGAATTTAGTTCCTGTATTGCGGAGTTATTTACAAACATATTATAATAGACGGACACAAATTACATCCAGACTCAGAACAACTATTTATAGGTCTAGCAAATAGTTGTCCGGCGTGGGAATCAAACCTGGGACACGAGGTGGCGAGGCGACTGTCTAAGCCGCTGCGCCACACACATGAGTACGTGAGGTCGTAATTGATAGGTGAAGTAAAGCACAGGAGCATAAGCAGTCGGTTTCGTTGCCGCAATGTCGGTTGATACACATTTTTTCGTTGTACAGACGCCAGCACATCCAGCTACCCCTATCTGTTAAATTTATTTTATAGATTTTCAACTTTATCACAAAAGCATAAGCTTCACTTTCAATTGGGGAAATTTGGCAGATTGGGGTAGCTTGATGTACTGGCGTCGTCTGTGCCTCAACATTTTTTTTAAGATAATGTCCGCACTTTTTAAGGGAACGCCTGTGTCGCGGTACTTTACAAACATATCATTGACGGACACAAAGCATATCCAGACTCAGAACAACTACTTATGGGTCAAATAAAATAAAATAAAAAAGGTTTTTATTCACGTAGACTTAAAAAAAAGCGCTTGTAAATAGTCAGAACATGTTTGTAGTAATATAGTTGTATACATATTATTTCTAGTAACATAGATATTTAGGTACACATTGTATTGATTGTATGAAAACATTTATAAAATTTATTTTATTATAGCAATGATATTTAGCTAGCTCGTATCAAGTTATTGTCAAGAGATTATGTTTAATTATCTAGTTTAAGTCTAATATTTTTACTAAATATTGTTAATGGTTCTGTCTATATTAAGGTATTATTATTATGACGGACCTTGTGTTAATAACGACGGTCGCGCTAATGCTACCACCGGATCCAATGAGAAGACTCAGCGAAACAAACTCAGTGGGTTCATCTACTACCGGTTTCAACACGACCCAGTTGAGACGGTCCGGCGAAATATACTCAAGCGGGCATGAACACGGGATTTGGTCCAATTAGAGTAATTATTTAGTAGGCAAACACAATATATGCTCGATCGGTTGTCTGAATGCTTATTATTTTAGATTATATTTAGGTATACAAAAGAAAAAACTTCGAAACAATAACATTATTCATTTTGAGACAGAGTCAATAATTTTAAATTAAGTATAAACAGTTGTCCTTTATGGGAATCGATCCCGGGACACGAAATGGGAGTCGACTGTCTAAATCACTGTGCCACACGTGCAGTTAATATCAAATTATTATTGACGCGGTGGTAAATGTAGCCTTTCGATTACAGTTCACATTTCGCCAACTCACATAGTCCATTATTACGTCACCCCACTTTATTAATAATAACATGTGGTTATATCACCAGCCTTTGATGGTATTAATGGGCCGTAATAAATTGAGATATCCTTAACGCTACGTATAAATATTATTAGGAAGGCAACAACTCATTTTATATTCTGCCCACATATACGCACTTCGTGGAAATGTGACTCGTAGAAGCTATGCTCTGTTTTATGTTTAAATATGTGGAAAGTCTTTTCCTACATGCTGTATGGAGCCCGATGGAAATATATTTTCTTCAGTTAATCAGAGCCCTCAGTCAAGACAAACTCTGTAAGTATATAAAGCTAATCTCGCAATCTCGTTGAGACTTAACACACACGATATAAAATGTGCGAAGTGTATTTTATTTTGTGTTTCCTCTTGTTCACATCAACGCTTGTTACAACGCTCTCGCAAATGTTATGATAAAAACCTGAAAGATATTTAAGTCAAAGTCAGGTTAGTGGATTCCACGTCATTTTAATATTCTTAAATTGTTACGTTGTAACAGATACATATTGAAATAATTGTAACTGAAAAGTACTACTTACTTATGGGCAGTGGTTATTCTAGTGTCAGAGTTGTTCAAGCCGCCCAGTAGGCCTCTGACATGACTTAACAACTGTTTTCTAATGACTACAACCGGGACCGACAGCTTAACGTGCCCTCCGAAGCACTGTTACTCAGAAATTAAACCTATTTGGTGGTTACCCATCTACGGACCGACCGGGAACCTAGTTGCTTAACCTCATTCTGCAAGGTTGGCGTGGTTGGTAGATACTTGCCTTTCACGCCGCAGGTCGTGGGTTCGATTCCCACTCAGAACAGATATTTGTGTCTATGAACATGTTTCTTTGTCCTGAGTCTGAATCTGGGTGTAATTATCTATTTAAGTATGTATTTATAAAAGAAAAGTCGTATATGTAGTATATCAGTTATCTGGATTTCATAGTACAAGCTCTGCTTAATTTGGGATCAGATGTGTGAATAATGTACATACCAGGATATATTTTTTTTAAAAGACAAAGTACTCACTAGGGAATCTAATCCCTGTGTCGCAGGTTACTATACAAACATATAATAGACGGACACAAATTACATACAGACTAAGAATAACTATTTGTGTGAATAGTAGTCCGGCGCGGGAGTCGAACCCGCGACCCGAAACGGCGACTGTCTTAGCCGCTGCGCTACATGTGCAGTCATTATTCTTTTTAAAATCATGTCAATCGAAGTATTATTATGTTTCAGTAATCTATGCTCTGTTTTCTGTTGTATCATATAATAATAATAATATCCTGGTACATTATTCACACACGGCCATCTGATCCCAAACTAAGCAGAGCTTGTACTATGGAAACCAGATAACTGATATACTATTAAATATTATACCATTTTGCTTTTGTAAATATGAATAAAGTCTTTCTCTACATGAAAGTCCGTAGAGCCCAATGTAGAAATATATTCTCCACTTAATCAGAGCCCCCATTCTTCTTAACACAAACTCTGTAAGTATATGAAGGTAATCTCGTATCTCTCAAGCGCCGAGTCTTAACACACACGATATAAAATGCGCGAAGTGTATTTTATTTGATATTTCTTTTTGTTCACATCAACGCTTGTTACAGCGCTCTCACAAATGTGATGCAGACAAACTCTGTAGAGTACAGTCGACGTGACTTTAACCTACAGCGTCATATAATAATAATATCTCGAGACAATGTCACACAGATCATCCTAGCCCCAAACTAAGCAAAGCTTGTACTATGGGTACCAGGCGACGATATACATACTTATAAAGATAGATAAATACTTAAATACATAGAAAATATCCATGACTCAGAAACAAATATTCGTGCTCATCACACAAATATTTGCACTTACCGGGATTGGAACCCAGGACCACCAGCTTCGTAGGCAGGATCACTACCAACTAGGCTACGGTGACCGTCTCACATACATCAGATATCAGGGGGGCTACCGGCTAAGTCGCCGAACATCGTTTTCGTGATCGGCCTTCAAATAGATGAATACTTAATATTAGGTACTAAATCATTCGTTTAATCGGCTTCAATTTTGACAATCGATTTCGGACCATTTATGACGTCACATGTGCTCATGGAAGCCGATTTAACGATTGATTAAGTAATTTTTTACCTTTATTTATTTGAACGCCGATCACGAAAATGATGTTCGGCGACTTTGCCAGTAGCCACCCAGTATACATACTTATATAGATAGATAAATACTTATATACATAGAAAACATCCATGACTCAGAAACAAATATTCGTGCTCATCACACAAATATTAATATAAACACGGTAAGGTTGGTTTCTTTAATCTGATGGTAACAATTCACCTGAGAAGTAGTTTTTAGGGTTCCGTACCCTAATGGTAAAACGGGACCCTATTACTAAGACTTCGCTGTCTGTCTGTCCATCACCAGGCTGTATCTCATGAACCGTGATAGTTAGACAGTTAAAATTTTCACAGATGATGTATTTCTGTTGCCGCTATAACAACAAATACTAAAAAACAAAATAAAATAAATATTTAAGAGGGCTCCCATACAACAAACGTGAACTTTTTGCTCGTTTTTATAGATAATGGTACGGAAACATTCGTGCGCGAGTCCGACTCGCACTTGGCCGGTTTTTATATGGTAGCAAACGAGCAAGTGAGTCACCTGATGTAAGTATACACCGCCAACCATGTACACTAGCAACACCAGAGGAGATTGAAGTGCGTTGCTGGCCTCTAAGAAAGGTATAGGCTCTATTCTTGAAGGTTGCCAAGTCTTAAAATAAATAAAATAAAAATAAAAAAAGGTTTTTATTCACGTAGACTTTAAAAAAGCGCTTGTAAATAGTCAGAACATGTTTGTAGTAATACAGTTATTATTTCTAGTTGCTTATTACAGATATTTAGGTACACGGAATGTTAAAACATTTATGCAATTTATTTTATAATAGTAGTGATATTTAGCTAGCTTGTATTAAGTTATTGTCAAATAGATTATGTTTAGGTTTAATGATTGAAATTTATATTTTACTACATATTGTCTGAATGGTTCGGTCTTACCGGAAATACCTCCGCAGTTAATAGATCCCACAGAGTGGCAGTGCGCGTAAAAAGTTTCTTGTGAAACGCTCGGTGGTAGACGACCACGCATTTACTGCTTAACCGGACAATAGTAGTAAAGGGGCCTCCGGCCATCTAAAGAATTACGTCGTCGATGCAGAGTGTTGGTTTTTAGGGAAATTTTGTGCAATGTCGCTCTACGCATCGCAATACGCGAAAACGCTAACAAAATGCAAAGAGCTCACAATAACATGATAATAATAATATCCTGGGACATTATTTACACACGGCCATTTAACGCAAACTAAGCCGAGCTTGTACTATGGAAACCAGATAACTGATATACTTCTTTTATTTTCATATTTCAAATTTTAACAAAGCAACACAAGCAAACTCCCTACAATGCAAATGTGTATAATAAAAAACACGTTATTAAAAATGTATGCTTACCTGTTAGATGTCGGCTAGACGACAGCAATCTTATAGGTCTTCCTACTTATATAATAAAATAAATAAAATAATAAACATTCATCCACTTACCCTTCGAGAAACCAAAAATAAAATTAAAAACTGGTTACTTCAATTAGATTACGACCAAACAGAAACGAGTAATAACTCACAAACTAATATTCCCTACAACCCACACACACACACACACATATATACAAACCCACGCACACACACACACACGCACACACACACTATTTTCTTATTCACAATTTGTAAACGAACGAAACTGGGAGAGGGCACTGACTTCTGTAATACAGGTTCTTACCTAGCTCAGAAGTCAGGGACTTCATAGGAAATTGTAAATAAAAAAAATTGTGAATAAATGAATTTTATTATTTATTATTATTATTATTTTTGTAAATACATACTTATATAGATAAATTACAGCCAGACTCAGGACAAACAGACATGTTAATGCACACAAATATCTGTCCCGGGTGGGAATCGAACCCACGACCTCCGGCATGAAAAGCAAGCATTTGGTAACCACGCCAACAGGCCCATCAATATGAAGAAGAAAACACAAAAACGTGTGCCTATCAAGTTTTATTTTGCAAACTTTCTTTTTATGACTACTTATTCATGCATAGTTCCATATAAGTTTGCATGGAAATGTTATACAGCGTGTGTTCTTCGCTGGCTCCATATTTATGGCACGCAAAACAAAATGTAGCTTCCTGTCGTCGATGCTTGATAAAAATGCAAACAGTAGCCGCGGGCTGCCGGCTCCGACGCCCACTCAATATGGGTATCGTGAGGACGGAACAAGATTACATTTTAAGAGTGTTTACTCCGAGAGACTGCAAACAATTTGCTTAACTTCTACGAGACTGCCCGATGAGAATATCTACCAATGGGTTATTATACTGATAGACGTAACTTATAGTCACTGATTGTAGTTTAAAACGATGATAATCACACTAATATTATAAAGGCGAAAGCTTGTGAGTGTGTGAGTATGTGTGTATGTTTGTTATTCTTTCACGCAAAAACTACTGGACGGATTTTGATGAAACTTTGTAGTATTATATATAGTTTATATATCCTAATAACACATAGGCTATAATTTATAAAGTTAATCGCGGACAAAACCGCGGGGCATAGCTACTATTTTATATATTGACTGGCTTGTTGTTCTAGTAGTTAGTGACATTGAATGCTAAGCCAGAGATCGTGGGTTCGATGTCCACCTAGGACAAATTTTT
Source organism: Pseudoips prasinana (assembly GCA_951640165.1). NCBI lineage: Eukaryota > Metazoa > Arthropoda > Insecta > Lepidoptera > Nolidae > Pseudoips > Pseudoips prasinana. The sequence goes on from OX621260.1 coordinate 25,630,160, forward strand.
GTGTGATGAGCACGATTTCTTCCGTGTCTGAGTATAATTTATTTATACTATGTAAGTATTTGGAAATATATAAGTATGTTCTTCGGTTGTCAGGTTGCCATAGCACAGGTTCTGGATATTGTGGGATCAGATGGCAGTGAGTAATTTTTAATGTGCCTAGGTGTAATTGATCTATGGATGGATTTGGAAATGTACTATTATATAAGAATGTTTATCAGTTGTCAGGTTGCCATAGCACAGGCTCTGGCTAGTATGGGATCAGATGCCAGATGTTAGATGTTATTTGTTCTGTCTGGGTGTAATTGCGCTATCTGTCTATCTAACTGTCCCGACAAACGCTGTCTTACTAATAAAAACAGAACTTGGAATATGTTCGCAGCCCCATGTAGCAGGTCTATTGTAAATGTATTATAAAACTATTCGGGCCCAAACAAAACACTCAAAAAATTTACCAAAACGTAATTTTTTTTATTACATTGTTAAGTGCAGTCAACTAACCTAACTCATAGAAAGAAATTTAAGTATAAGTAAAAAAATACACCTGTTAGATATAATTTAATCCATAATCAATAATAATGTTACAAACAAACATTATTATTGATAGATATAGACCACCTAGCCGATATCACCTATGAGCAGCGCTGGGTCAAACTGCATATTCTACCACTGCATGTAAGACGAAACATTTCTGATATAACTTTTCTTCTCAATATTGCCCAGGGTGATAGCGACTGTCCCGAACTTCTTTCAAAAATCAAATTGTCAATACCTGTAAGAAATTTACGTATAAATCTCTTGTTACACTGTCCTGCATGCCACACCAATTTTAGAGTTAACAGCTTTCTGCCTAGAGTATTCAATGAATTTAACAAGTTAAATGGTGACAGTCGTTTTGATTTTATTGATCTGTTTACTACTAGCAAAAATTCTACCAGATCCAAATTAACAAGATATTTCATTGATAATGTATAAGTCATTGTATACCACTATTGGCTCAATCTTTTAAAACCATTTGTAGAATTGTCATTACTGTAATTAATTAAGTAGACCGGAGATGCATCCATTTAGTTAACTAGTTGTGGAAGCTTGTTATTGGTATATAAGACAAACGAGCGAGTATATATTGTGTTTGCCTACTAAATAATTACTCTAATTGGACCAAATCCCGTGTTCATGCCCGCTTGAGTATGTTTCGCCGGACCGTCTCAACTGGGTCGTGTTGAAACCGGTAGTAGATGAACCCACTGAGTTTGTTTCGCTGGGTCTTCTCAGTTGGGGCGCATTGGATCCGGTGGTAGCATTAAAGCGCGACCGTCGTTATTAACACAAGGTCCGTCATAATAATAATACCTTTAATATAAGACAGAACCATTGACAATATGTAGTAAAAATATTAGACTTAAACTAGATAATTAAACATAATCTCTTGACAATAACTTGATACGAGCTAGCTAAATATCATTTCTGTAATAAAATAAATTTTATAAATGTTTTCATACAAGATGTACCTAAATATCTATGTTACTAGAAATAATATCTAATGTATACAACTATATTCCTTCAAACATGTTCTGACTATTTACAAGCGCTTTTTTAAAGTCTACGTGAATAAAAACCTTTTTTATTTTTATTTTATTTATTTATTTACCAAAATTTGTAACCAATTGTATGTAGCTGTTAGCTTCCCTAATAAAATAAAATAACCAAAATTGTTGCTGTACAGAGACTCGATCCCACAGACAAACCGGTAACACGGTTTTGTGGGACATATGCAAAACCTGTTATAATATATTTATAAAATAAATAAATAATAATCCTGTATCAGAGATACGGATTTAATTATTTTGTTATTTTCTTACTTTATCTATTCATTCTTCTTCTGTGGATTAATTCACAATGTTACGCAGCCTAATTGCATTACGGCTTCGTTGGGAAAGATTGCATCTTCTTGGTGGCGGCATTTTTATAATAATACTCGCACTCGCACGGTAAGATTTATTATAATTACTCGCAGAAAACAATCAAATCAACCGGTAACCTCTTTTTTAGCAAACCAAAGACAATCTTCACAATTTATAGCTTATATACTGAGAAGCAGCGAAGCAGCTATATTGTTCTAGAAATGTCTTGTACAGACGCCAGCACATCAAGCTACCCCAAATTGTCAAATTTCCCCAATTGAAAGTGAACCTTATGCTTTTGTGTTAAAGTTGAAAATCTGTAAAAGAAATTTGACGGATGTGGTAGCTGGATTTGCTGGCGTTTATACATTCTGTGTTGAAAGTTGTTTTTCTTTTTCATTTCGATGCTATTATTTTAAATTTATTTGTACGAATTGTTTTTTTTAAAGAACGCCCTCTCTAGTGATATTAATTCCAGGGTCACGGGGTACTTTACTAACACGTGATTGACGAACATAAAGTTCATTCGGACTCAGAACAATTACTAATGAGTCACACTAATAGTTGTTCGTTCGGATTCGAATCCGTGACACGAAATTGCGAGGCGTCTTAACCGTTAGGCTACATGTGCACTGTGCAGTGCAAAAATACATACAACCACTTAATTTTAACCCTTCTACTACTAATCTGCAAAGACACATAAAAATAACCCTACTACTCCGAATTTCTCTAAGAAATAATCATCATATCAGCGGAAAGACTCCACTCCACTGCTGAACAAAAGGCCTTTCAAAGCCCTCCACAAATGTCAGTCCTGCGTTACCAGTAGCTTTCACAAACCCTCAAAAGATCATCGGAATCTCGACAGTCGGAACTCAACAAACCGGTCCCTAAGCAAGTGGCGAGGTAAAGCAACAAGCGATCAGTCTATAGATGGTGGACCACGCATGCGGTTTAATTTCTGAGCGAGTCACCATGTCAGAGGCCTACTGGACGCTTGTACAATTCTGAAACCAAGGTAACCACGACCCAAACGAAAAATAAATAAAAAGCAAGATAAACAAATAAATTAAGAAAGAAAAATATGTTGTACAATGGCGAACTAACTTCCACAATAATACCTACGCATTATCAAACGGTGGACGTAGAGTAGTGGCGAGAATACATGTACTCGTAGGTCCACTAATTGTTCAGTGTAATCACCCATCGACAGTGACATCTACTTGAAAAGTAGTAAAACTAACCCGTAGTACTTATTTAGGGAATCGGCTGACGGCGTAGTAGCTATGTATAGAATGGAGTGGAGTGGAGTAGCGTGGGGTCTCACCTGACCGGCAGCCGGTCGCAGGTAAACATTGTAACGTGACCCGGCCACGTGGAAAACATGTGACCTCTCAGCGAAGCGGCGGCGCTCGCGCGGGGGAAAGCTTCGCACCCGATAAACAAATCTAACGACATAGGATCTCTAACGCTCACAAATTTAATGATTTTTACCCAGTTTTATTTTATCAAATATCCACCGAGGAAGCGCAGTTACCGAGTTGAACCGGTGGGCGTGTTCCAGACAGTATTGATTTTGTTCTCTTTTACGTCGGAGAGTAAGGCTATGGGGCGTGCGAGCGAGAGCGCGCTAGCTGTACGAGGTCGGCGCCTAGTGTAGAGTTTCCGTGTAAAACTGTCGCCAGCTCCGAAACGACTTAACTGCGGGATGAATGAAATCGTGTTGCGAGCCTGAAGCGACGGCCGCTGTCGACGCGTCCGCTTCCGGTAAATCCGCACTACAACTCCATGCACTTAGTTTTGTTTCAAACAGTTCAGTTTTAAACAAAACATTTAGTTCTTGTACAAATATCCCTCTGTCAGTGGTTTGCTGGAAGAAAACTCATCAATGAGTTAAGCTCGCCCTAAATAAATAAAATAAAATAAAAAAGGTTTTTATTCACGTAGACTTTAAAAAAGCGCTTGTAAATAGTCAGAACATGTTTTTAGTAATATAGTTTTATACATTATTATTTCTTAACATAGATATTTAGGTACACATTGTATGAAAATATTTATAAAATTTATTTAATTATAGCATTGATATTTAGCTAGCTCGTATCAAGTTATTGTCAAGAGATTCTGTTTAATTAATCTAGTTTAAGTCTAATATTTTTACTACATATTGTCAATGGTTCTGTCTATATTAAGGTTGTACATTAATTTACAAATACACATGTATAAAATGTATATTTTCTGTGTGCAATAAAGAATAAGAATAAGTTTGTAAATGTTACTCGACTATGCTTTGAGCTATTTATAATGTGTTTTATGCCACAAACACACTAGAAATTGTTCGAGGCATATAAGAAGTAACATGAATAGGTGAGCTACTTATAAAGGAAAAAAAGAGTATCCTTAGACCACACTACTGAAGTAAAACTTAGATAGTTTTACTTCAGTGGTGGTGTAGTAGTGGTCTAAAGAAAGAGAGAAAAAAATGCTTGCTCGCACCTCTCTCGCTTGCTCCTACAGTAAATATACGAATCTTAACTCTCTCCCTCTCTAGCTTCCGTTCGGCTCGTACGATCTTATTATTCGTAACGCTTTGTGCGCGCATTCACCAGCTTTCCCCCCCAAGTAAAGCGTGGGTCTAGGAGTACATCAAAAAATCTGAACTATACTGTTAAAATATTAGTATTTATTCGATTATAACGGTTAAAAAAATCGCCGCCTATGAAATATTACTTCAAAAAATTATATTCGCAAGTTCTTTTAATAGGCAGATCAAGCGTCTAATATAGCACATTATTTAAGTTACACGGTATATAACTGTTTCATTTTGCATGACCAAAGGAAATCATAAATCATAGACTGGTAGAGATGGGTTTAGAACGAATGAATGCTGAGATATCATCAATTATATTATTTATATTCAATAGATGTGTATCTTCTATTCCTAGGAAATTACAGTACTAGAATTCTTTATGCGTTGGAAAAGTGCTTGAGAACTTAGGGCAGTTATTGAAAAAAACACTTAAGGTAAAGTTTCGACAACGACCTCGTATGAGAATGAATTGGAATACAATACTTTGTTACCACTCCTTGGTGAAACTCAGTTTTTTAGGGTTCCGTAGCCAAATGGCAAAAAACGGAACCCTTATAGATTCGTCATGTCTGTCTGTCTGTCTGTCCGTCCGTATGTCACAGCCACTTTTTTCCGAAACTATAAGAGCTGTACTGCTGTACTACATTAAGATTTTTACACAAAAATTGATAATTTTGGGGAGTCGCCATACATAGAACTGAAATTAAAATGAAAAAAATTTCGTCGTACTCATACATGTGGGGTGTCTATAGATAGGTCTTCAAAAATCATATTGAGGTTTCTAATAACATTTTTGTCTAAAATGAATAGTTTGCGCGAGAAACACTTCCAAAGTGGTAAAATTAGTGTCCCCCCCCCCCCTGTAACTTCTAAAATAAGAGAATGATAAAACTAAAAAAAATATATGATGTACATTACCATATAAACTAACAACGAAAATTAGTTTGAACGAGATCTAGCAAGTAGTTTTTTTAATACGTTATAAGCCGCAATTTGCTTTCATTTAATCAACTGAAATACTTGCTGCTACGGAACCCTTCATGTGCGAGTCCGACTCGCAATTGGCCGGTTTTTTTTTTAATATTTACTAGTTGGCAAATGATGCTAAGCTGTCAGCGTGGTGTATGAGGCATGGCATCACAAACGCAGTGGCAGCTATCTTCCTACACCGACGAGCCCCAGTGACTATCCTAACAACAAGGCGTTGCTGGTTAAAGTTGTAAAAGTCAACCAAACCTAATATGCTTATTGGTGAAATTTGCTTATCCGCATTACTAGCTATAAGTTTGGCGCCACCAGTTTTACCGTGTTCCTTCTGTCTATATGAGGCATAGAGCAGTTATTTTGCTCAGAGAATATCTGTCTGAAAAGAATATGAACAAATTCTTTAGTTATATAAATACGAAAATAACGTGACTCATGCTTTGTCGACCCTTCTCTTCTCCCCAATGAACTTTGATAAAGAGATACAGGTTTTAACATAGAATTGTAATTAGAAGTAGTTCATATTGCATGCAAGACCCACCTAATACAATTAGAGCGTGCACAGAGAGCGGTGTTAAAGGTGTGCACTTTTAAACCGTATCGCTTTCCTACTAAAGAGTTATACGAATACTGTGAAGTACTCAGTGTGAGGCAGATTTTCATACTCCATATAATATTAAGACAGCACACAGAAATTATTCCCAACAAACATAAAAACACACTCCCACAAACACAACCTTTCTTAACAAATCACGCACCCAACGTAAAAAAAAAATTCTGTTACAGTGGTAACAGAATTTTTTTTTTACGTTTTTTTTATTATTGTCCAAAAAATGTCTTACATGTAGTGACATGTAAGACATTTTTTGGACAATAATTTTATTACTTTTTCGGTCACTATCTATACAACAAATTTCTGAACAACTCACCAGCCCTACTCACTAAAAGTAAGTATAACTTGAAAGAAACGGTATCAATTAGTCTTAAAAAACTTACTTAAGACGAAACAGAAGCATTTATTCATCCCTCTAATTAACATCATAATTTTACACTTTACTTTTATTACAACACTTACACACACTTGCACACATGTATGCACTCATTACACCCGCACTCACCTATCCACACATACTCAATCTCCCATTCAAACACATAATGTAAATAATGCGAGACATTTAATTTCATTAATTTAATTTTTGTGTATAATTATAATACATTAAATAATTAAATTGGAAGGTGCTGGTGCTTATAGCACAGGTTTTCCTTTTTTAAGCACCAGCCGCGTTAATTATAGTACTTACCATACCAAATAATGTATAAAAAAAGGTATCAGTGGAGACCTTCACCCTAACAGCGTATCTATTTAAGGTCGTAAGCAGTAAGGTCAATATTTGTAATGCAAATGTGTTCATGTTAATTTCAAAAAGGCATGATGAGATCACTAACTAACATTTAAAAACCAAAAGTGTGACTTCTGATACTTTCGGTTTATAAACGTAAAGATTCTGACAACGTGTATTTTTCAGAATCCTATTCAATAATAATCCCATTAATTTGAATTGTGCTTCTAGTTAAACATTCAATGAACTAATTTGCAGATTAAGGATCCTAATATTTAATAACTTCTATTAAATACTAGGATCTCTGGCTTAGCAGACAGGCTCACAATCACTAACCACTTGATCTACAGGCGAGCTAATGCACGTTGCAGTGAGGCAGTCTTTATCGTCCAAGGACTACGAATCAGGGTGATGCGGCGAGAATACAGGTATTAAAATTTGATGGTATAATATTTTGGTCTGACTATATTCGACAGAATACGTCGTGCAAATATTTAAAGTAATACATTATATAATTTGAATTATAGATTGTTCACATTGTTAATAATTATTGAATTTGTTAATAATAGTTGATACATGATTGAATCCAAACAATAAGTAAAAACTAAAAATAAGATTTCAAACAGTGTTAGTTATCAGAGATGAAAAGTTCAATTAAAATTTCAATTACAAATTATTGACAGTCACCGTAGCCTAGTTGGTTCTCCTGCCTACGAAGCTGGTGGTCCTGGGTTCGAATCCCGGTAAGTGCAAATATTTGTGTGATGAGCACGAATATTTGTTTCTGAGTCATGGATGTTTTCTATGTATATAAGTATTTATCTATCTATATAAGTATGTATATCGTCGCCTGGTACCCATAGTACAAGCTTTGCTCAGTTTGGGGCTAGGTTGATCTGTGTGACATTGTCCCTAGATATTATTATTATTATTTAGACTAATTACATATTTATGTGAATTAATATTTAATGTAGTCATCAATTGAATAAAAACATCTGTCACATAGCCACTTAAAGAGCGTCCTGAAAAATTCAAGGTCAGGTAACGTCTAGGGGCTAAAGTTTTTATGGAAATGCAACAAATGTTAGCATGGGTTGCAGCCACAGAATTACGTTTCAGAAGCAGGCTCCCAACACGGTCTACACCATCGACAATCGTATCACAACTAAAGGCTTTTTAATTATGACGACGAAATGAAAAACCGAAAGTCATTAAGGATTGAAGGGCCTACAATGGATATATTTATCAAGCTTCATGTCAGACATGGGACTTGATAAATCTTCCTCTAATATTGGCTGTTTTTTATTTTATTGTGTATTTGAGTTGTTATTTTTGTATCTATGTGTGTCTAAGTGTTACATACTAACATAGTTTTTTTTAAGTTTGTACTGATTACTAACATGCTATGGGCCGTCGATGCCTGAAAATAAACGATTTTTATTTTTTTATTTTTATTTTTCAGCTGAGGTATATCTAACCACAGTTAAGTGTAGGCCTGTTCTTTTACCCCCTATGTGATGGTAGATGACGTTGCGAGTTTTTTGCGAGATATTAGGTGGAATTACCATACAAGAAACTTTGATGCTATTTTGTTTTGCTTAGTTTTGTTGTTTGTATTATAAATGCCGTATATATATGGGATGTTGCACCTTCAAATAAGTTTTTATTTGGTTAGACGGAAGCGTCTTTTGATAAATAAGTACTTTGTTAGAATTGACGGGCAGACTGGCTTTGTCGGTAAAAACTTGCCTTTCACGCCGCAGGTCTTAGGTTCGATTCCCACCCAGGATAGATATTTGTTTTCTATAACATATGTCCTGTGTCTAGGTGTAATTATCTATATAAGTATGTATTTACAATAGAAATGTAGTAGCTATATCAGGTATCTGATTCCAATAGTACAACCTCTGCTTAAAATAACCAGGATCAGTTAGATATTATTATTGTAACACGCATTATTCAATACGTCAAATAAGAATCTAATATAAATTGGCACCTCATAACTAGTAGGCTATTATCCATCGAATATTACTTAATCTGAGTGCAACAGTTGTCAAACGTCAGTGTCAAACTTGAAAATTGACAGCGGCGGGTAGATGTTAAATGGAATCGGGCATCGTCCGTCGAGCGAGTAGTTAGCGTAATAAAAACTTTTTATGATTTAATGTAATAATCTGGAGTTATTATGTAATAAATTATATTGTTGTGGTACCGATCATGTTTGATTTCCAACCGTTATATTCTGAGTTTTACATTATTATATATCAATAAGTTTTACAATAGGCAACAACATAATATCTGTATCTTAGTATTTACCAAACACTCTCGATATCAAGACGCCCTTTCAACCTCAAAAACGAACGACACGTGAGCGCACACGGCCATCACCTTTCTATCATTTGGCTAGGAAGATGATGGCTGTGCTTAAGAGTTAAGATATGATTCGATCTACTTCGCTACCGTATTCTCAATTATTAAAATACTTACGTGAAATATATACATTATCACAGAATGTCATTAATATTTATTTTTACGCTCTTAAAACTAGACTGCGAACGTAGATGTATATAATATATGAATAATGTGATCTACTATTCATTTAAAGTCGCTATGGAACAGGATTTTTTAAAGTACTTAAGGACATTACCTTAACTAGCTTGGAACGATACTCCTATAATTACGTTCCCAAGGATATAATTCAAGTTGTGAATATCCTTTTTCGAAGACAAATAAATCTATTTGACTTATATGACTAAAGTTTGCCAACGAATGCAATAAATTTGCCTAATGTATTAAATATAACTGCTGATAGGTTTGCTTGTTTCAATAAATCTGTGAAACTATTAGATTAAAAGTTATGCTTAGAGCAATTGAACCCTACACCCAAGAAACTTAAATTTATAAGGTAAGGGAATGGATGCAGATGGTAAGTATTAGGTAAGATTTTAATAAAAATGCGAAGTGTGAGTCATGGCTAGCTCAATGAGTCATCACTCACGCTTTTTTAAAGTTAAATAGACAACGCCCGCACTAGGGAATCTAATCCCTGTGTCGCGGGGTACTTTACAAACTTCCTACCTGCACATTGCTCGCTGGAGATCTTGTAGCCAAGATAATATAGACATGACTGATCTGCTGTGTTACGTGAACTATCTGTAAATGATTGCTATCATATACTTAATTTAAAATTATTGACTCTGTCTCAAAATGAATAATGTTATTGTTTCGAAGTTTTTCTTTTGTATACCTAAATATAATCTAAAATAATAAGCATTCAGACAACCGATCGAGCATAATATATTGTGTTTGCCTACTAAATAATTACTCTAATTGGACCAAATCCCGTGTTCATGCCCGCTTGAGTGTGTTTCGCCGGACCGTCTCAACTGGGCCGTGTTGAAACCGGTAGTAGATGAACCCACTGAGTTTGTTTCGCTGGGTCTTCTCAGTTGGGGCGCATTGGATCCGGTGGTAGCATTAAAGCGCGACCGTCGTTATTAACACAAGGTCCGTCATAATAATAATACGTTAATATAGACAGAACCATTGACAATATGTAGTAAAAATATTAGACTTAAACTAGATAATTAAACATAATTTCTTGACAATAACTTGATACGAGCTAGCTAAATATCATTGCTCATCATCATCATCATCATCATATCAGCCGAAAGACGTCCACTGCTGGACAAAGGCCTCCCCCAAAGATCTCCACAATTGCCGGTCTTGTGCTATTCGCATCCAGCAGTTTCCAGCGACCCGCACAAGATCATCGGTCCATCTTGTAGGGGGCCTGCCCACGCTGCGTCTTCCGGTTCGTGGTCGCCACTCGAGAACCTTTCTGCCCCAACGGCCGTCGGCTCTACGAGCTATGTGCCCTGCCCACTGCCACTTCAGCTTGGCAATTCTTCGGGCTATATCGGTGACTTTGGTACGCCTGCGGATTTCGACATTTCTGATGCGATCCCGCAGGGAAACTCCGAGCATAGCCCTCTCCATTGCTCTTTGGGTGACCTTGAGCCTTCCAATAAGGCCCATAGTGAGCGACCACGTCTCTGTTCCGTATGTCATCACTGGCAACACACACTGGTCGAAGACTTTCGACTTGAGACACTGCGGTATTTTGGACGAGAAGATGTTACGTAGCTTCCCGAACGCTGCCCAGCCGAGTTGGATTCTACGATTGACCTCCTTCTCGAAGTTGGACCTACCTAGTTGGATGGTCTGTCCTAGGTAAATATAGTTCTCTACAACTTCGAGTGCAGAGTCACCAACTTTCAATTGAGTGGGTGCAACATGGACGTTTGACATGATTTTCGTCTTATCCATGTTCATTTTCAGACCCACTTGTTGAGAGACTCTGCTGAGGTCATCGAGCATTGTACCGAGGTCTTCCATGGTCTCAGCCATGACTACAATATCATCGGCAAATCGAAGGTGAGTGGTGTACTCGCCATTGACATTGATGCCAAAGCCTTTCCAGTCCAGAAGCTTGAAGACGTCTTCCAATGCAGCGGTGAACAGTTTCGGAGATATAACATCTCCCTGTCTCACGCCTCGCTGCAAGTGGATAGGTTTCGAGATCTGGTCCTGGAGTCGCACTGACATAGTGGCGTTTTCATACAAACACTTTATCACCTCGATATACCGGTAGTCAATTTGGCACCTTATGAGGCAAATGAGGAGAATCAAAGGCTTTCTCATAGTCCACAAACGCTAAGCACAATGGCTTGTTATACTCTTCGGTCTTCTGTATAACTTGCCGCAGCGTATGTATGTGGTCTATGGTGCTAAAGCCTTTTCGGAAACCGGCTTGTTCGGGAGGCTGGAAGTCGTTAAACCTGCGCGCGAGACGGTTCGTAACGACCCTCGAAAACAACTTGTAAACATGGCTCAGCAGTGTGATGGGTCTATAATTCTTCAATAGGGTTTTGTCGCCCTTTTTGAAGAAGAGCACCACCACACTTCTGTGCCATGCTTGTGGCGTTTGACCATCTAGTATGACGGAGTTAAATAACTTCTGAAGGGCCCGTAGGATTGGTGTACCACCCGCCTTCAGAAGCTCTGCTGTAACTCCATCATCACCAGGCGCCTTGTTGTTCTTGAGTTGTTTGAGAGCCATTCTAATCTCGTACAGGCTGACGTCCGGGATGTCTTCAGTGTAATGTCGGGTTAGTCGTGCTCTGGGATCTGAGGCATGACTTTTGACAGGTGGCTGTGTTGTCGTATATAACTGTCCGTAGAACTTCTCGATCTCTCCCAGCAACTCAGGTTTAGACGTGACGATTCTACCATCCTCAGTCTTCAGCTTCGTCATGTCCAACAGACAGAGCTCTTGCGAACACTTTAGAGCCTTTGTTTCGCTCGATGGCCTCTTTAATACTAATTGTATTAAATAGCCGCGTGTCGCGAGTCAAAGACTTTGAGATCTGTCTGTTGAGCTGCCGATATCTGGTAGCATCATCTGAGGATGTCAGAACCATTTTCCGTCTATCTTCCATAAGTTGCAGGGTAAAGTCAGAGATCTTTTTAGTTCTGTTTGTACGGCGGGCCTTGAAGACCTTAGACCCAGCCGTATGGACATCTTCTACGAGCCTGTCATAGTATGAGTCCACTTCCTCGCAGTCTGCTAGGCATTCGAAACGGTTTTGCAGTTCGAGCTGAAATGGTTCGGGGTTTTGGACGTGGATAGGTAAAGGTCGGAGCGTAGACTTTATCAGTCGGGACCTCTGGAGTTTGACATTAAGGTTCAATGAGCCTCTGACCAGTCTGTTTGACTGACTCTGACCAGTTTTAACCGCATTAATCACGGAGACATCATTGAACATCTGTCGTCTCGTCGACAAGATAAAGTCTATCTCATTTTTAGTTTTACCATCGGGGCTCACCCAGGTCCATTTGCGGTGATCCGGCTTCCTGAAGAAGGAATTCATCATAAAGAGTCCCTCCTTTTCCATGAAGTCGGCCAACATTTGGCCCCGGGGGTTCCGGTCACCAGTTCCAAATTGCCCCACTCTCAGCTCATTACCGAATCGTTTGCCCAGCTTCGCGTTAAAGTCCCCCATGACCACAGTGAAATAGGAGTTAGAGGTATGTATGGCTCTGGATATGTCCTCATACATAACCTCGACTTCATCGTCGGAGTGTGTCGAAGTGGGTGCGTATACCTGTGTAACCTTCAACGAATACCGCTTGGTGATTCTGAGTATAAGGTACGCAACCCTCGTCGACACACTCTCGATTTTCACTAGGTTGTTCACGAGGGACTTGTGGACTATGAACCCGACACCACCTTGGGATAGTTGGTCACCCTCCCGGTAATAGAGCAGGTTTCCGGATTTCAGTATTATCGAGTCCTCCCCCTCTCTTCGGACTTCAGATAATCCTACAATATCCCAATGTAACCTGCTCAATTCTTCCTCCAGTTCGGTTATCTTCTCGTCGGACCGCAGTGTGCGTGTGTTATATGTTGCCAGGGCCAGAGGTCGTCGGTGTTGGTAACGCGGAATCTGCCGGGGATTCTTAGCACCCCCTGCCCTGCCGTAACCACGGCTGTTACCACGGCTGGGAATAGCAGGGCTGCCGGGGACTGGGGGCCGCGGTTTGGTTGTGTCCATCATTTGAGGGGGTTTGCCATAATCGCCACGCTTGGCAGACGGGTTGGCGATCGCAGTAAGGTGGACATGGTACTCAGGAGAACGCTGCTGCCCGTTCTCTGGTATATATTCCCTCGGGACGACTTTTACGTCCCCCCACGGGATGAGAGGGGGTGGTGATATTCTTAGGCCGTCACCACACAGCAAATTGCTATAATAAAATAAATTTTATAAATGTTTTCATACAATATGTACCTAAATATCTATGTTACTAGAAATAATAATGTATACAACTATATTACTACAAACATGTTCTGACTATTTACAAGCGCTTTTTTAAAGTCTTCGTGAAAAAAAAAAATAATGATAATAAAAAACAAAAAAACATATAATAGACGGACACCAATAACATCCGGACTCAGAACAACTATTTATGGGTCACACAAATATTGACCGGCGCAGGATTCGAACCCGCGACACGAAGCGGCGAGGCGACTGTCTTAGCCGCTACGCCACAGGTGCAGTCTTAATCTTGACCTAGTTATACTTAACTCGTGTAGGAAAAAATGTTTGATTGTTTAAATTATTTAGTAAACTACACCAATAAAAGGTGATTATTTTATATTGGTGGTTAAAAATATGATGTTAAAATTAACAGAAATTCACAATTACTAACTTATCAATCAATCAATCAATATTTATTGTGTCAATATTAGTGGTAACAAAACATAGCCTAAATTAAACACTTTGATGGCAAAAAAATATGTAATTGTATTCTGTTCAATAAGTAGTTATAATAGAGATACCCTGTATGCCAGAGTAAGACAAAAAACTATTTTTGGAAGCTTTTTCCATGTATTCTATAACAAACTCCCCAATGATATTAGAGAATTGTCTACGAATAAGTTTAAAAGAATTATTAAAGACAAATTGTGTAGCAGGGCATATTACAAAATTCCTGATTATTTAAGTGATAAAAGTGCTTGGGATTGAGTTGTTCCGAGTCAACACACATGATTGTAATTAATCTTAAGTATATTTTATTATAAAAAAGGATTCCTACTGAGTTTTCTGGCAGTGTTTCTCAGCAGCTGCCACGTCATGCACTGCACGGTAGGGTAAAAAAATATGACGATTGATTTTATGACCATCCCTGGGAGCGTTAGATCCCCACCCAGAATAAATCTTTGTGTCATTTAGAAATATACAACATGTAACTTAATTAACGCACATCCTGAAAATAGTTTGTTCAGAATCGTTTACCGAATTTGATTTATATTATTTTTAATATAGGTAATTTTTTATTCCAAAATAATAATTAAAACTACAGAAATTATTGTCATATTAACCCTGCACCGTCAAAACCAATTGAAATGGACCGTAAGTCAAAGTAATAAGACTTTTAAAATCGCAGTTCTATTTCTATTCATACAAATTCTATCATTGAATACAAAATAAAGAAAAATAAACTTTATTCCAAGATAGTAATTTAGTAAATAATAATGCATATACATGTTAAAGAATAAAATCAGTGTATGTATTATGATTGCAACATAATATTCTAATTGGGGTGTTTGAGGGTGTGCGTTAATTACGTTACATGTTGTATACTTAAGTATCTTTATCGGTTGTCTGGTTGCAATAGAACAGGTTCTGCCTACTTTGGGATCAGATGACAGTGTGTTAGTTGTCCCAAGGTATTTATTACTTATCTTTAAAAATATAATACAAATAATCATTAAAATATATGCCTATTATTAGCCTTTGCATCAATGTTTCACACTATATATGCGTTAGCGAATAAGTAATTAATTATGACATAGCGGGAGTTCAACCTTAAAAGCATAATTCTATAAACATAGTTTTTTCCTCAAAAAAGACTACAGAGTTTATTGGTTTAGCGGAAGCGTGCTCACCCGCAGAGGACGAGGTCCTGGGTTCAAAATCCGGGTCGAGCCAAAAGTGATTTTGGGACAATGCAGTTAAAAAAAGGAAAAAAAAAGAAAAAAGTTGCCGGTATTATAGCCCTGTGCCTCGGAGAGCATGTATGTGCCGTCGGTCGTGTACCTGAACTCTTTCCGATCGTGTCGCTAGATCATGAGAGTAATGGCATAGAAAGTGCTCCTGTGTTTGCGCACATACTTGAGCACTATAATATGTCCCGCGCGGATGGCTAATCCCTATTGAGGCTATTGAAATTCGGCTAGGAAGATATTACTTAAGCACTGAATTATTAGCGAGCTATTTGTACCGTATTGAGGCATACGTACAGCCTAATTTACCAAGAAACTCAGTTTGAAGCCTTGCTAAATCTGATTGGACAATCAGATCGTTAAGTTTAAAGTTATGCCCGTCTCCTAGCTGAGTTTCATCTCTTCAAGTGTACCTTCTAAGAATTTGTCTCTATACACACTTCAACTCAAACGTCCATTATCCGAAAGTTCAGTTTCCCTCCGTCTATTATTATTATACAAGGGAAGACGTATTTTTACAATTTTTTATGAAAAGTGCGCGACCCGGGACCTCGCAACCAATACCACCGTGTTTCTACCTCGTAAAATTCATTTTGTCTTTTCCTTTTACATAAAAAAAACAGATCATGACAATTGCTTATGAATAGATCAGCCGCTTTTGGGATCAATGTGTTTTCTAAGAAAATTGTGATACTTTTCGACATTGATATCTTTTGTGAATTAAAGGTAATCGCGGAAAAATATAAAGGCGTTTAGTGCGCGTGTTACAGAGCTTTTAGTTGGCGGCGGGGTTTTAAACTGAACGTTTATCGCCGGTCGGCTTTCAAGCAATGTTCGGGTTCACTTTTACGAGCTTGTGGCCAAAAGAACTGCTTGCAAAGATATCGTACTTCAAATTGCTTTGTGTAGCTGGCGGCTCACTGAAATTTTATTGTAACGTGTCATTTTTTGATCTTCTTTATCCTATGCGCAGCGCAGTAGTGATCCCGGTGTCACAGTTGGTCAAGACACTCAGTAGGCCACGAACATGGCTTAACTTCTGTTCCCGTTAAGCCATGTCTTTGAGCCATGACTACAACACGGACCGACACCTTAACATGTCCTCCGAAGCATGCACCACCTTGACTGTCACCCATATATAGATTGACCGCGTGCATTGGTGCTTAACCTCACCAATAACTTACGCACCAGCCTATTATTCAAGGTCCATGTAAGTACTGTACATGCGATAGCTTAAGTCGTGAGTGAATGTTGAAATTAATTGATCATCAATAATTATAATAAATAAATAATTACGTAATAATATAATATCCTGGGACATTATTCACACACAGCCATCTGATCCCAAACTAAGCAGAGCTTGTACTATGGAAACCAGATAACTGATATAGTACATATACTGCTTTTCTTTTGTAAATACGTACTTATATAGACAATTACGCTCAGGCTCAGGACAAACAGTCATGTTCATGCACACAAATATAATAATAATGTCTTTTTAATTCTTAAAAAATTAAGGGGCACGGATATGCCCGTTAATTTTCGAGGAAGACCGGAAGACGTGCGCTATAATCGGGATAAACACGGGTTGTGAAACGGCTAAAAAGAGAGCGGACGACCAAATTCCCGAAAACAACATTTAAATTTATACATTTAATTGCTAAAAAATATTTTTGTGTATGCACTTTATTAGCATTACAATTTCCACTGCAACTGGAATAATATTGTGATACTGAGATAAAAATACATGTTTATGAACACAAATTTAGTCTTGTGCGAGGATCGAACCCCCAATCTTTGGATCAGAAGGTAGATTCACAACCGATTTACGGTGATCGTCGAAATAAATAAGAGTTAAACTTAATCTATACATAATAAAATCGTAGGAAAGTCAAAACTGTACATTGAATATTTTTTAAAAAGGATACTTGGGGCGTGATCTACAAACGAAGTCGAAGCCAAAAATAAAGTTATTAGAATTTTTGTCTGTGTGTCTGTTTGTCTGTATGTATGTCCGGGCTAAACTCAAAAAGTACTGCATGGATTTACCTAAAATTTTGCATGAATATTACTAAGAGGTCGGGTAAACATATAGGCTACATATTATCACGCTATCACCTACGGGGGAGAAGCTGTGATAATTTATAAAGTTCAACGCGGGTAAAACCGAGAGGCACAGCTAGTTTGAAATAAAGCGGTCATTGCAAAACCCACAAATTGTTCATTAAACCGCGCGCCAAGGGAAGAAGTAAAGAAATCATATTTAATTTCATGCGAAGCGTGAACGTTAACAAAGGTATTTCATTAGGCAGTGTTAAAACGTCTAAGAAAAGCAGTTAGCAAGGCAGACAGTAAGAATAATAATCGAATAGACGGTAATAGCTCATTTCCAGCTAACAAAGGATTCGTTCATGTGAATTGAAATCGGTAAATTGCTCTTACCTACCTACTTGCCGAGGAGAGGTAATTATTGGTAATTGATTTATTATGTCAAAGATGGACCGCTGGAGAAAAATGAAAGCTTGCACCGAGTCTGCAAACCCAGAGGCAGAACGTTTTGCAATCTACCGACATGCTATAAAATAAAATATTTCTGATTGGCCATGTATCAATTTGGCATTGTATTCAATAATTGTGAGCATCGGCGGTTATAATAGTTGCCTTGCCACTACGTTCCTGGGTTCGATTCCCACATAGGACAAATATTTGAGTGACCCATAAATAGTTGCAGTGAGTCTGGATGTACTTTTTGTCAATCAATTATATGTTTGTAACGTATCAGGGAATAATCTACAAGTGCGGACGTTGTCTTTAAAAATTGAGTAAGTAAGTCTAGACATATTTAACTGTCACATTAAAATGATTCAAAGAGAAGAAATACAAATTCTATACAGGGTGGTCCAAGTTTTTGTTAAAGTTTCTCATTTATTAACTAATCTCGGTAACTTTTACAAATTTTAAGAATATTAATATTTTATGCATTTATTCATTTATGTTTCAAAAGGAGATTGTTTAATTAACAGGGGTATAAAATAATAAAAAATTTAGACAGGTGTTAAATAAAACAAATAGGCATACAAGGCGTATGGTACTTGATGTTGATTACTTGTATGGTATGAGAAATATATTGTTTACCTTTAATGTTAGTACTTTAGGCTACCCTGTTGATATTAAATCAGACAGGAAAATGGAGTGAAAAGAGAGCTATTAGTGGTTTTATCACCGTGTTCACTCAAAGATTCTAGATGGTTTTCCATGCAAATAGAACATTTATTTATTTGTCCAGTCAGTCAGTTGTCTGGTTGCAATAGTACAAATTCTACCTTGATTGTTTACCGATGGCAGTGAGTTTGTTATCCAAACATATTATTTATGAATGCCCATGTTCTTACCTTACCGTATAATATAATAGGGCCTGTTGGTGTGGTTGGCAAATACTTGCTTTTCACGTCGGAGGTCGTGGGTTCGATTCCCGCCCAGGAAAGATAATTTGTATGCATGAACATGTTTGAAACTCCTGAGTCTGGGTTTAATTATCTATATAAGTATGTATTTACAAAAGAAAAGTAGTATATGTAGTAGGTATATCAGTTATCTGGTTTCCATAGTACAAGCTCTGCTTAGTTTGGGATCAGATGGCCGTGTGTGAATAATGTCCCAGGATATTATATTATTATTATAAAGATGCTCCGTGAAACACGAGATTACCGAGATAAGAGTGACTACCGTAACCACTACGTCACTACATATAGTTACAGGGTTCGTCCGT
Organism: Pseudoips prasinana; assembly: GCA_951640165.1. Taxonomy (NCBI): domain Eukaryota; kingdom Metazoa; phylum Arthropoda; class Insecta; order Lepidoptera; family Nolidae; genus Pseudoips; species Pseudoips prasinana. The sequence continues at coordinate 25,649,310 of OX621260.1, forward strand.
GTGTCGCGGGATATTTTACAAACATATAATAGACGGACCCAAAGTACATCCAGACTCGAAACGATTATTTATGGGTCACACATATAGTTGTCCTGTACGGGATTAGTACCCGGAACATGGAGTGGCAAGGCGACGTCTTAACCGGTACGCCACACGTGCAGTCAATCTATATTAAATATCATACAATATTTCCTAAATATCGATGTCAGTAAACGAGGCGAAAGAGGTGTGCAAGGATCGTGACAAATGGAAGTCCGTTGTCTCTGTCTACCCCTCTGGGAAACAGGCGTGAGTCTATGTTTGTATGTATATATCGATGTCATTATTTAGTAGAACAATATATATGTGACAACAATATATGAGTGACGTCAGGAACAGTGACGTCACATTCATTATCGTCGGTTTCTCCCATCGAGAGTTGTTGGCCCATTGTGGCTGTAAAGTAAAGTAAGCATTATAATTCTATATGCTCTGAATTTGACATATTTCATGACAGTATAAACAGGTTGACTGCCTCGTTGGTCTAGCGGTAGCGTGTTCACCCGCAGAAAACGAGGTCCTGGGTTCAAATCCCAGGTCGGGCCAAAGAGTGATTTTGGGACTTTTCTGTAAAAAGAAAAGTTTCAGCATCAGCCCAAAGTCTGGGAGTTGGCGGTATAAAGGCGCGGCCCCACCGCGGTGCATTCTGTGCACGGGCACGCGGCGCATTTTAGCTGCGTGTATTCATTTGTTTGACAACGTGGGTCTACGTTTCCACTGGAGTACCTACACGAAGACCCACGACTATGTTTAGCGTTGCACGGCGCACGGAGAGGCTACACACATGCCACTGCAATCTACGGACACAGGCTGCGGGAGGTGGGACAGGCGGGGACGCAAGCGAGCGACGCCTGCGCCATTTTGTCAAGCTATACATAGTCGTGGGTCTTATTCGTGTACTCCAGTGGAAACGTAGACCCACGTTGACAGCGTTGAGCTATGTAACCGCCTATTCGAGCAAGCCACGCGTGTATCAATGACGTCAATTCATGCGTAGCCTCTCCGTGGGTAATGCAGTGGACACAACCACATACATTTTCTTACAAAGCGAAGCTTAATACACGTGCGTAGCCTCTCCGTGCACCGCGGTGGGCCCGCGCCTTAATACCCACGTGCCTCGGAGAGCACGTAAAGCCGTTGGTCCTGTCCATGACCTCTTTCCAGTCGTGTCGCTAGGCGTCCCATCGGATCATGAGAGATAAGAAAGTGCTCCTGTGTTTGCGCACACACTTGAGCACTATAATATGTCCCGCGCAGATGGCTAATCTCTGTTGAGACTGGCCGCCGTGGCCGAAATTCGGCTAGGAGGACATTAAACAGCTTTAAAAAAACTTTATTTAAAAAAGAAAACCTACATTTAAAACCTATCAATCCATTATAAACTCAACCTATTAATTTCAGCATGCCAATTATTGTCGGTACACTCTAATTTTACCAATTATCTCGAATATTCGAAATATATAATATACAGTTATAATTGGACTACAAGTTAAAATTTTGCTTAAACATAAAATATGTGTATCCATAAAATCTGTAATCTGTTTCTCTACCAATAAAATAAAATAAACCTCGAAACAGATGATGGACCGATGATCTTGTGCGGGTCGCTGGAAATCGCTGGATGCGGGTAGCGCAAGACCGGCAATTGTGGAGATCTTTGGGGAGGCCTTTGTCCAGCAGTAGACGTCTTTCGGCTGATATAATGATGATGATGAAACCTCGAAAATTGGTTTTACAACGACACACAGGTTTTACAACGAGATAGTCAATGGTGTATTGGTAACTAGCAGTCTTGTTCCTGCTGCTGGTGGTTCGTTGGTTTCTGTTGATCAGGTGGTGAACGATGAAGCAGCTGGGGTCCACCTTACAGCTCCACAATTGGTCGTCGTGAGTCATTTGTGTACACCGTAGTAGTTGTAAAAAGTAGACGTAAAAAATGTGTTCAAATCGCGAAAGTTTAAAAACATTAAGACGTAGTTGGTATTGCTAGGTTTCGCATATTGTTTTGCGTCTATACGGCTATACTGAAAGACCAAAAGTGATTTAGGGATTATTCTATTGAGGTAAATTCATTATAATAGAGCCTCAGAGAGCACGATAAGCCGTCGGAGCTGTACCGTACTGTGCCCTGATCCGGCCGGTCTCAATAGAGACTTACCATCTGTCCAGGACATATTATTATTATAGTGAAGAAGTGTGCGCAAATACAGGGGTACTGTCTATAAATCTTCTCTTATGATCCGATGGGACGACTAGCGACAGGACTGAAAAAAGGCTAGAACATGACCGATAATGATGATCTTTGTTACGACCCTGTGCCTTGGGGAGCACGTAAAGGTGCTGGTCCTGTCGTCCCATCAGATAATGAGGGTGAAGAAATTCATTTTTAGCTTGATCAGGGTGTTGAACCCAGGACTTCTCTTTCTGCGGTTAACGCTACCGCTAGACGAACAATGCTAAGATACTAATATAATTATATAATAATTCTAGTATCTTTATAGAAAAATAGAAAAGGTTTAAAGTGATCACCGCCACCCATGTATACACTCGCAACCTCACAGAGGCCTCAAAACGCACGGTGATAGGCGACCATTCTTCCAGGTGATATGAAAGAAATTTCCACTTCTGCTGACTATAGTTGCATGTATAAGTTCAGGCAATTGCTCAGGAGACGTTCTCTAGTAAATTTGTAGTAAATTTCTTTCACACAAAAAAGAAGGCTTTTACGTAGGCCAAGGTGGAGAGGAGGTACATAATGCTCTCCTTTTATAGGTTCGTGAGTGATAATAAATTACATGTTCTATAATTATTAATAGGCTACAAACATTTCGAGATTTCTCTCACTGTCACTTTCTTTTCTATCCGGTGGTTGACCCGCAACTATGCGCGGCTGGCACCTATAAATTGTTCAACAAACATTCTCTACAAAATGAATAAAAGACGGATCTTGAAGTTGAGCGAGTAGAAACTTGAGAGTAATTCGCAGCAATTGTCCCCTCCGCAGCGAATCTTCCAACAAATAAAATTACTCACTCGGAACATGAAAACAATGAGCTGTAAATTTTCCCTCATAGTACCTTCCTTACACACGCTTTTTATGGTTCCGTAAAAAAACGGAACCAAGATAGATTCGTCATGTCTGTCTGTCTGTTCCGTATGACACAAGTCCGAAACTATAAGGACTATACTGTTGAAACTTGGTAATTATATGTATTCTGTGAACCGGATTAAGATTTTCACACAATAATAAAAAAAAAACAATAATGTTTGGGGGTTCCTATACTTAGAACTGAAACTCAATTTTTTTTTTCATCAAACCCATACATGTGGGATATCTATGAATAGGTCTTCAAAAATGATATTGAGGTTCCAAATATCATTTTTTTCTAAACCGAATAGTTTGCGCGAGAGACACTTCCAAAGTGATAAAATGTGTGTCCCCCCCCCCTGTAACTTCTAAAATAAGAGAGTAATAAAACTAAAAACAATATATGATGTACATTACTATGCAAACTTCCACCAAAAATCTGTTTGAACAAGATCTAGTTAGTAGTTTCTTTGTAATACGTCATAAATCATAAACCGCAATTTCCCCTTAATTACAATAACTTTTATATTATTACTTTTATACTGTTACTTGCTGGTACGAAACCCTTCATTTGCGAGTCCGACTCGCACTTGGCCGCTTTTTTATCGATGCGTAGTTTTGCAGATAACGTGCATCGGAATTATTTTAGCGAGGCATTCGCTGGTAGATATAGATTGGAGGCGATGTGTGGAGGACTTTGTAAACATTCGAGACGAGACTATTATATCACAGGGATGAATACATTGAAAGGTCGAAACCTTTTGTAGCTTCGAACGATGAGTGAGCACAATTTAAACTTCCAACGATTTTTATTCTATTCTCCTCATAGCAGAGTTGAGTATGCCTTTTTTGCTCCATTCCTATCAGTCGGTATACCTAAGTGGTACGTGGGATATTACGTGGGTATTCAGTATTTCATGTATGGTAAGACATACTTTAAATAATAAACATAAATATTCAACGCCTACATAGTAAGTTATGTTCAAAGAGACACTGACTAAAGTCATAAACATAAGATTTCGACAGGCGTTGAGACTTAGATTCCTACAAGTACTTAAATAGCAATTAGGCTTTGACCACATATTACTTCAAATAATATGTTATACGTCATCGTTATAAGACATGATTATATAGAAATGGGCTCTATTGTCTAAATTTACTTTTATTATAATATCACGACTTTAATTTCGCGGTGTTAGTCGGTACTAACACCACGAAATCGAAGTCATGATATTAAAATAAAAGTAAATGTAGTGATTATCACACTAATGTTATAAAGCCGAAAGTTTTTGAGTGTGTGTAAGTTTAGAAGTAACAATCATACAGACTCACACACTGTGAGTGTGTACCTATGTATGTTACTTTTTCACGGCTAAACGGCTGAAGAGATTTTAATAAAATTTGGTATGGAGTTATCTGACACCCTGGATTAACACAGGCTATAATTTATAAAGGTTAACGCGGGTAAAACCGGGCACAGCTAATTTGATAATAATCGCTACATTTCTTACTCCCTATTTATTTACTATTGGGGTCTGCTCCATGTCTACACTGATGGGGCAGAGGCTGCTGGCTACAAAATAAAAAACCGAGATCATAAACGAAGTTAGTGTCTTATGTTAATCAGCTTTTGCTAGTGTTAACAGATATTATTTATTTATTTATATATGGAAGGCGAACAGCTATTTATATAAAAGACTAATGATAAAAATAAGTATTAGAAAGCCAATTACAGAACCTCACTTATAAATATATCACATATAATGACTGCCTCGTTGGTCTAGCGGTAGCGTGTTCACCCGCAGAGAACGAGGTCCTGGGTTCAAATCCCGGGTCTGGCCAAAAGTGATTTTGCGACTTTTCTGTAAAAAGAAAAATTTCTCAGCGTCAGCCCGAAGTCTGGGAGTTGGCGGTATTATACCTCCGTGCCTCGGAGAGCACGTAAAACCGTCGGGACTGTACCTGACCTCTTTCCGGTCGTGTCGCTAGGGGTCCCATCGGATCATGAGAGTGATGGAATAGAAAGTGCTCCTGTGTTTGCCCATACACTTGAGCACTATATATGTCCCGCGCAGATGGCTCTGTTGAGACTGGCCGCCGTGGCCGGAATTCGGCTAGGAGGACATTATTATTATTATTATAAGTGTTTTCATGGCTTTTCTACGTTGTACTTCTACGTCAAGCAGACTCTAAAAAAGGTCTAGTTGTCTTGAAGATTTCACGTCAAGTCCACGAGTTTCCGAGCGCCACAAGTTGATCGGATTTCTTCCATCGCACAATATGTCGTCAGGCGTGTAAACAAACCACTTAGGCAATTATAGTAATGGGTGTAAACCCATTTCTATAATTCCCTAAGTGGTTTGTTATCTCGTCAGACGAATTTAGAATTATAGTTTTAGATCTACGGTGTAACTACCATGTTTTCTATGCAGCACCCTAAGGACTACTGGCAAAGGATTTCTTTGGCATTAGTCACCCAGTACAATTCTCTGCAAGAACTAGTTAATAATAATAATATCCTGGGACATTATTCACACACGGCCATCCCAAACTAAGCAGAGCTTGTATGTACTATGGAAACCAGATAACTGATATACTACTTTTGTAAATATATACTTATGTACATAATTACATCTAGACTCAGGGGGGCTACCGGTTAAGACGCCGAACATCGGGATAATAATCGGCGTTCAAATAAATAAAGGTTAAAAATGACTTAATCAATAGTTAAATCGGCTTCCATAAGCACATGTTACGTCATAAATGGTCCGGAATCGATTTTCAACGTCGAAGCCGATTTAACTATTGATTAAGTCATTTTAACCTTTATTTATTTGAACGCCGATTACTATCCCGATGTTCAGCGACTTATCCTTTAACCCGCCAGGACAAACAGACATGTTCATGCAGGCAAATACCTACTTGTTTTGGGTGGGAATCGAACCCACAATCTGCGGCGTGAAAGGCAAGCATTTACCAACCACACCTTTCTTAGATGACTTAGACTTACACATCTAGAAATAATTTTTAAAGAAAGGATGGTTATTTTATTAATGTGATTCGCGAATGTTAAAACGTTTATAACGTCCACGAATTGTAAGGTAAACGTGGCTGGCTGTTAGTTCCTGGTAAAAAGACTGATGTTTATTCAAAATTCTTGCAGATAACGAGATGAGGGCGAACATTTACGTCTAATTTATACGGAGACAATAGGCGGTGGTCGCAATTAGTGAAATGGCCACTGAGAACAAACGCGTTTCCAACAAAAGAGTGGAGGCTTCGGCTCAGACAAGGGCCCTCTTTCATTTCTTCCAAATGAGCAAACTACTGTCGCTAGTAGGGAAGATTTGTTGTTTAAGAACGAAGGGCTCACGAGTGCGCCCATTGTGCCGGCAGCCGGTTTGTAAGCACTTGTGTTCTAATCAAGATTACGAGGGGGCATTATATGGTTTTGCTTGTTATTTGTTTCAATACTGACTGATGTTATCTTAAGTGTTTATACATAAGTTATGATTGTTGCTCGCTTTTGACAGTTGTTTTGTGTTTTGTGTTGATATGTTATCTGTGGTGGTGGTATTTGGACTATGTAAGATGAGCGATATTAAGAGGTAATTTTCTTCATAGTTCAAAAAGTTTATGAAAAGTTGTGTGCTGTGTTATTGTGAGGAATATATGTGTTTCTTATGTCTATGAGGGTACGCAAAGGCCAAAACGGAATGTCTGGAAGAATTCGCTATTATGCGACAAGACCGCTAATTGTACATTATTTTTAATAATAAGATTTTTCTGTACTTAAACTGTTTCATATTCTGTGCAATATAGTGTATCTATCTATCTTATTGAAGTACGCTACTGATTGTCCTTCTGTCCACTCAAATGTTGCAGATGACAGATTTATAGCTCATAAATGGAATGAAATCTGCAATTTTGATAAAGAAAATTAAAATTTGATGTAAGTGTAAAAAAAAATTCGTCCGATTGTAGATACTTTTTCGAGATTTGTTTATTAAAATGTAAAATAAACAATTAATTGTTGGCGTGGTTGACAAAAGCTGGAAGCTGCTGGATGCGAGTAGCGCAAGACCGGCAATTGTGGAGATCTTTGGGGGAGGCCTTTTTCCAGCAGTGGACGTCTTTCGGCTGATATGATGATGTGGTTGACAAATGCTGGCTTTTCACGCCGGAGGTCGTGGGTTCGATACCCACCCAGGACAGAAATTTGTATGCATGAATATGTTTGTTTGTTCTGAGTATGTATTTACAAATGAAAAGTAGTATATGTACTATATCAGTTATCTGGTTTCCATAGTACAAGCTCTGCTTAGTTTGGTATCAGATGGCCGTTTGTGAATAATGTTCCAGGATATTATTATTATATTATTAATTCTAATAATGCCAAACGGATAGTTTAGATTCTTTAGAGCATATGATATACGAGTCAATATCAAAAATGAAGGCTTCATTTTCAAAACTTAAATTCTAAATACAGTACATTAATCGTAAATCATGTAACGTAAAAGCAATTGGAGCGATTATAAATCAGGTAAGTTAGACGTGCATACAATTTAACAAGTCTGTAAGTTAACAACACATTATTATTCCCCCCGGCTGCCAACTGAACGCTGCGTTGGTATAACTAGTTGGGTTCCCAGCGTTATAACGTAACAGTAAACCATCTAGCAGAGAGTACGCGGTCCTCTCTTAAATTTTATTAAGTAACTAGCTATGCCCCGCGTTAAATTTTATAAATTACGTATCACACCTCCTCCCCCGTAGGTGAAAGCGTGATAATAAAATATGTAGCCTATATGTTGACCTAACCTCTTAGTAATATTCATGCAAAATTTGAAGTTAATCCATGCAGTACTTTTAGACATACATACAGACAAACAGACACACAGACAAAAATTCTAATACCTATATTTTATGGCTTCGATATCGATTGTAGATCACGCCCCAAGTTTACTTTAAAAAAATATTCAATGTACAGTTTTGAGTTTCCTACGATTTTATTATATGTATATAGATAAAAATTAGATGGTGTCACCTATGGCACAGATGCCCCTCAAATTTAAGGCATAGATATATATAGAACAATCAATATAATGTGTAGTGACGGCATAGAATATCATCACCCCATCTCATCCCGTGGGAGCGTAAAAATCAACCGTGGGAATACCTACCAGAGAACGGGCAGCAGCGTTTTTCTGTGAGCTATGACTATCAAACTGCGATCGCCAACCCGTCTGCTTAGCGCGGCGATTATGGCATGTCCCCCATTCTTGGGGGAGGCTTTTGTCCAGCAGTAGACGTACTTTGGCTGACATGATGATTATGATATAGAACAATATTACCGTACCTGCACTCACATACGGAAGTCAAACCTGGGCGGTTAGACAACGCTATGTCCCTATGGTGAAAGTTGCTAATGTGAAGATGCTGCGGTTAATATGTGGAATGAGGAGCCTGGATAAGACGTGAGTACGTTTGCGATAGCCTCGACTCACGCGATATCCGCAATAAGGCTGAGATGGTGTTGATATGTATGTCAAGGACTCGGCGATGAATCAGAGTACTTCGGGTCTAGAAGAAGAGGAATCTAAAAATGAAATATCTGACAAGCTGTAATTTCTCAGAAAACAATGCGTCCAACCCATCAAAGTGGAAGCAAGAAACGAGAATAGCAGATCCCGCCATCAAATGGGATTAATACCAATTAATGTAGAGAAAGGAAGAGGGAGAGAATAATTATAATATTCTTATTATTCTTAAGAGAAGTTGCACAGCGTTCATTAGCTCAAAGAGCAGCCTAATTGGGGAAGTACCTCCACCATACAGAAGACATTTCTTCAAAATAACTTTGTATTGTGTTTCTGCGAGTGAGAATCCCTTAATGGCTGAACATGATGTGGACGAACGTGAGAATGACGATTTTCTGCCATTGTCGATATATGTATACATCACGGCACGACATCAACTGTGGGTAAAGAAAGAGAATTACTACCTCGATCTCCAAGAGACTTGTTTTACAACCACTACTGACACTATTTGTTACTAATATAGCGATGTGTGCCTTTATTTTATTTATTTATTATAATACATACATCATCAACTTAACATTAAACATTTGAAGATAAATGAATGAAGTTATTGAGTTTAAGACAAATTGTTAAATCTCTAATGTATACAACATCCCTAAAAAAGTCACTAAATATACTAAATACAAATAAAAAACAATATCTAAATACTATACTACTAATTCAAATTAAACTTAACCTAAAAATAAACAGTTAAATTCGGATAAAAGTAAAACAGATTCATACTTCGGTACATTGTCTTGAGTGCAATCATGTATACTGTATAATATAAACGCTAGAGTATTCTAAGCTTTCATTCTGTGAGTTAAATTAGTTATGTGATTACAGCTTGCCCAGTTGAAATGATATTAGGATCTAGTCAGGTTAGGCTGCGTTTGTGTTCATGGCTATGGTTTAATTGGTTCCTGTTGGTGTCACCTTTTCATTAATCTGTATTGAAATAACAATGAGATAATTGTAATTACACACTATCTCTCCTATTGCCCTCAATCAATAGACTTTATCATCTTCATTTAGAGGCGCTTATAGCTAGATGCTCTCACCGGCGGCGAGGTTATGCAACTAGGCTCGTGGCAAGTCAATAATTGGGTGACTACCAAAGTGGTTTAGTTTCTGAACGTCTCCATGCTTCTGAGGACACGTCGACCTGTCAATCCCGGTACTTACTTCCATTCTTGATTTGATTTGATTTAAAAAATCGACAACACCCGCTATAGGTAATCTAATCCCCGTGTTGCGGGGTACTCTACAGACAAATAACAGACGGACATTTTACATCCAGACTCAGAACAACTATTTATGGGTCACACAAATAGTTTTCCGGGGCGGGACTCGGACCCGCGACACGAAACAACGAGGCGACTGTCTTAGCCGCTGCGCCACACGTGCAGTTACTTATTGTATAGGTAGTGCTTACCGTCGTGTCTGGTAGAGTTCTGACTTGGTAGAGATGTCCAAGCCGCCTAGTAGGCCTCTGACACGGCTTAACGACTGTTGCCTAATGGCTACAACTGGAACTGACCGCTTAACGTGCCCTTCGAAACAAGGAAACGCTCAGAAATTAAATCACTTTGGCAGTGACCCATCAATGGACTGAACGCGGGCTTAGTTGCTTAACCTAGCCAATCAATTACGGACCGGTGAGAAAATCTGGGTGGTAGTCCTTAGAAAACGGTCGTTAAGATATGTCAGAAGACTACCAGCTTGAACAAGTCTGAAACTAGGTTAACCACTGCCCATACGATAAGTAAGTAAGTATCATCTTCATTATTTCGTATCGGAAAATATGTTTTAAAAAATAAACCAGATCTCTACTAACTAGGTTTAATCACTTCCTCGGGGCTGTAGTGGCAGTATGAGAAGTGTCCTCTACTGCCGCCACGTGAAAGCAGCTCCGGGGTGACATTGATCTGTTTGTGGCGCAATCGCTGTGCCGGACTACCAGAAGTCTGCAATAGGGGAGGGCAATCCAGAGGAGTCCTCCCAGGGAACGTGTCCCATCCATCTGGGACATGACGCAAAACGGGGGCACCGGAGCAACATACCCGGGGCTCCCCCATCAGGCGTCAAGAGAATTCCACGGCACGTAGGTTTAGTCGGTGCGAGTCCGACATACCCACTCGCAGACACTTTTCGCGGGTGGCATGCGTAGGCATTCCCCCTGGCTAAACAAAAAAAAAGTTTGATCACTTGAAAAAGACCATTTTAAGATTACACAGGAATTAAAACGGTGTTTTGTTCTTTGAATTGGAAGTACCGAAGTAAAAATGAGCAGATTGAAAAGTACCTAGTATATTATATACCTATATTTTTAAGATAATACCCGCACTTGTGAAATTAATCTCTGTGTTGCGACGTACTTTAAAAACTTTATAATTGATGGACAAAGTACAGACATCGATCACATCCAGCTACCCCAATCTGTCACATTTCTTCTATAGATTTTTTGGTTCACTTTCTATTGCCGAAATTTGACAGATTGGGCTAGCTTGATGTGCTGGTGTCGGTACATCCAGACACAGAACTTTTGGTTAACACAAATATTTGTCCTGTTCTGGAATCGAACCCGGAATACCAAGTGGCGAGGCAACTGTCTTAACCGCTGCGCCACACGTCTTGTCACATATCTATCATTTATTGATGTGATCTGCAATATGTAGCGCCACGAAGCTGAATACTATAACAGTTACAGGCGCCATTTTTTTAAATTAATATATGACCACAAACTAATTCCAAGTACCTAGTATCCTCTTGCTTTATATAATGTGGTCTGCCTCTTTGGTCTAGCGGTAGCGTATTCAACCGCAGATAACGAGGACCTGGATTCAAATCCCGGGTCGAGCCAAAAAGTGATTTATCCGTAAAAAGAAATTTCGCAGTATCAGCCCGAAGTCTGGAAGTTGGCGGTATTGCCTCGGAGAGCACGTAAAGCCGTGTCGCTCCTGTACTTAAACTCATTCCGGTCGTGTCGGTAGGCGTCCCATCAGATCACGAGAGTGATGCAATAGAAAGTGCCCCTGTGTTTGCGCATACACTTGTGCACTATAATATGTTCTGCGCAATTGGCTAGTCTTCATTGAGACTGGCCGCCGTGGCCGAAATTCGGTCGGGAGGACATTATTATTATCATTTAATGTGGTCATAAGTAGCTGTTTGCCTTTGTGCTCATCGACTTAATTTACACAATTAATCACCCTTTGCCACTGAAATGCGCAAGCAACGTGCTGCCCTTATCGTTAATCGAGTTTCGTTGTTGGTACCTATCATTGCCACAAGTTTGCAGTACGGCGCTGCACGAAGAGTTAAGTTTCCGTTTGCATTGACTGACACTCACACCGACACAGCCCCACACATGTGGAGAACAAACTGTGTAGCGACGAGGCCTGTGCGACACCAACTTATTAGGGTGAGGTCTCTTTAACAGCGTTAATTATATTAAATACTTCATGTCTATAATCTGGTTCGACATCTGGGCCTCTACCGGCTAAGTCACCGAACATCGATTTCTTTAATGACGTAATCAATCGTTAAATCGGCTTCAACGTTGACAATCGATAACGGACCATTTATGACGTCACACGTGCTCATGGAAGCCGATTTAACGATGGATTAATTCATTTTTAATCTATATTTATTTGAACGCCATTTAAGAAATCGATGTTCAGTTACTTATCCGGTAGAGCCCCTGTACATATAATAAAATCGTAGGAAAGTCAAAACTGTACATTGAATATTTTTTTAAAAGGATAGGTACTTGGGGCGTGATCTACAATAGATATCGAAACCAAAAACATAGTTTAGATTTTTTGTCTGTAAGTATGTCCGGGCTAAACTCAAAAAGTACAGCTTAGATTTACTTCAAATTTTGTATGAATATTACTAAGCGGTCGGGTCAACATATAGGCTACATATTAACACGCTATCACCTACGGGGGAGGAGCTGTGATAATTTATAAAGTTTAACGCGGGTAAAATCGCGGGGCACAGCTAGTTCGATAATAAAACTCAAAAAGTCCAATTGAAAATGATACATCTCTGAGTATTTTTAAGCTATTCTTAAAGCCGTTGGCTAATCAGCTCATCTCCAAACTGAGATTGATTTGAAATCTGGGGCTCTACCGGCTAAGTCGCCTAACATCGATTTCTTAAATGGCGTTCAAATAAATAAAGGTTAAAAATAACTTAATCAATCGTTAAATCGGCTTCCATGAGCACATATTGTGACGCCATAAATTGTCCGGAATCAATTGTCAACGTTGAACCAGATTTAACGATTGATTAAGTCATTTTTAACCTTTATTTATTTGAACGCCATTTAAGAAATCGATGTTCGGTGACTTAGCCGGTAGAGCCCCTGGTATTAAAAGACACAAATGTCATAAATGCCAGAACCTGGTGCTTTGAAAGTGAGGATATGAGGATCAAGGTATAGTAAAAAGAATGAGCAATAACTATGAGTTAGGGAGAATTTTTTAGTTGTCTTACTTCCTCTATCATGGGTAGTTTTCTACTTTATAAAAATATTCATGTTTGAACTTGTAATCAAATCTAATCCCTGTGTCGCGGGGTACTTTACAAACACATAGTAGACGGACACAAATTACATCCAGACTCAGTACAACTATTTGTCACACAAATAGTTGTCCGGCACGGGACTCGAACCCGCGACACGAACCGGCGAGGCGGGGAGGCGAAATATTAGTTTTCTGAGTAAATAATCTTCACTTGTAAAACCATTTATGTAAGCGTTCTGACATATTCTCCAAGTGAATGTTTATTGATATTTGACACCTGACATTCACTCTGTCACACCTTGTTCCTATAATGGTATATTCATTGTATGGCCGAAATGATTTGCATCGAGTGGATTAGTGTCATCATGTAAATAAACGCGCCTCGCTACGGTATTTAATGGGCCAGAAATTTCTTTTTACGGAAAAATCCCAAAATCACTTTTTAGCCCTACCAGGGATTTGAACCCAGGACCTTATTATCTGCGGTTGAACACGCTACCTCTAGACCAACGAGACAGTCATATTTGTAGATACCTGCTACGTAGTACGCTAAAGTAGCATAAACAAAAATGATCCTGTAGTTAAGTAAGACATCTATAACCGTGCTCGCAAAAATGTAAGCTTGAAGGAACTTAAATAGCACTTCTGTTCCTTCAAGTTCAAGTTGGCGAGCGGAATTTAAGTAATGCAAGTGCAAAGAAATATATTCAACTTAAACGCAAATTTAGCTTTCTACAGTTCGTAGTATTATCATGTTAGTGTAGGGGCTCTGGATGAGATTATCTCCCCTCGAGGGCCAAAACACAATGACTTTACGTTCGCTAGAGCTCATGAGAGAAGTGTAATAAGTAATAAAATAAATAAATATCTAAAACATCTCAAACTAGGCACATTCTATGGCAACCAGACAACTGATAAAAATACTTACATATTTCTTAATAAGAATTCCGTATAATAATTAGGAGTATCATGTATGGGCAAATTTAACACGGTAAAATCAAAATTACTGGCTACAAAATCGGTCAAACAGTTCCTACTTAAGAAAACCGATGCATGCTCTTTTCGAAGCGAAGAAATAGACCCGAGGGAATGTCTTCCAGAGGATGGACAGCAGCGTCTCTCTGAGTACCTACTGTTACCATCATACCGCGATCGCCAACTGTTCTCCCAAGCGTGGTGATTATGGCACATCCCCCCAAGATGACTATTGGGGGAGGCTTTTGTTCAGCTGTAGAATTTTAACAACTGTTATGATATAGTTTCCTTTCAACTTAAGTACTGAATCCTCGCTAATCGCCGCCTGCAGGACCTGATCGCATCCACAGTACCTAAATGACACACTCAATGTTCTGATTGAATTGTTTACGTACGCCAATGTTTGTATAACTAACGTGAATCGTGTTCATTAATGTTTCACCGCCGGCTTTCAACTTCGTCCGTTTGATATCGCGGATTTATTTAGTGGAGTTAGTTCAGCGAATGGAGAAAACGAGGTTATTTTTAGATTTATGGTCAACTAGTGCAGTAAAATACAGCTGTTATTAATTGGGTAAAATAATTTTGTAGTTGTACTTGTACCTTTATTTGGTCACTAAGTGGATTATGTAATTCATTAAATTGTTTGTAATACTCTGTTGCTGTAAACTATTAGAAGTGTCTGTTTTAAAGCTAATCATAAAACTATAAATTAATCTTAGGGAGGCCGGTTGGTGTGGTTGGTAAATGCTTGCCTTGCACGCCGCCGGTCGTGGGTTCGATTCCCACTTAGGTCAGATATTTGTGTGCATGTCTGTTCGTCCTGAGTCTGGGTGTAATTATCTATATAAGAATGTTTTAAAGATAAGATAAGATTCTCATTAATTTGATTTTCCTTAAATGTGGTAGGTTTTATTCAAGTTCAGTATTAGCTGATTTACGGCATACAAATATTAATTATGTACTTTACAATACTAACAATTTTTACATACAAACACTTTGTTACATGTTATTATACTTATTTATATATATGAATACCATATCAATTCCGAATTTTACGTATTATAATTAAAAGTTATATTGTAAAAACGCATTAATCGAATAAAAACATTTTAAACATTTCTCAATTTCCAAAAGAAAAGTAGAATATGTAATATATCAGCTATCGGGTTTCCATAGTACAAGCTCTGCTTAGTTTGGGATTAGATGGTAGTGTGTGAATAATATCCCAGGATATTATTAATTAAATATAAGCAAAATTTTTGTTTGTTACGAGTATCCTAACCTCAACTCATCATCATCATGTCAGCCAAAGAACGTCCACATCTGGACAAAAGCCTCTTCAAAGAATGGGGGGATATGCCACAATCACCACGCTTGGCAGACGGGTTGGCGATCGCAGTTTGATGGTCATAGTTCACATAAAAACGCTGCTGCCCGTTCTCTGGTAGGTATTTTCTCGGACGATTTCTACGCTCCCCACGGAATGAGATGGGGTGATGATATTCTATGCCGTCACCACACAGCAATCTAGCCTCTATTATGAAAATATATTTCTAAGTAAATGTAATATTCAATGCACTTGGTCTACGGACTTCACGATACTTATAGAAAGTGGTTATAATGTACAGACGTCAGCACATCAAGCTACCCCAATCTGTCGGATTTCCCCAATTGAAAGTGAACCTTATGCATTTGTGATAAAGATGAAAATCTTTAAATTAAATTTGACAGATTGGGGTAGCTGGATGTGCTGGCGTCTGTACAAGTGCGTATCTGTAACGAGTGGGGTCGTATCAATATGCACTTTGCTTTACGACGATAAATAGTTACTAAATGGGATCCATTGGTCAAATATTTATGGTCGCTAGTCATATTAATATTATTAACAAGAAAGTTTGTAAGTATGGATGGATTTTTGTTACTCTTTCACGTAAATACTACTGATTAGATTTTAATGAAACTGTACAATAATATGCTAGAAGGTCACCGTAGCTTAGTTGGTAGTGCTCCTGCCTACGAAGCTGGTGGTCCTGGGTTCGAATCGATAAGTGCAAATATTTGTGTGATGATCACGAATATTTGTTTCTGAGTCATGGATGTTTTCTATGTATTTAAGTATTTATCTATGTATATAAGTATGTATATCCCCATAGTACAAGCTTTGCTTAGTTTGGGGCTAGGATGATCTGTGTGACATTGTCCCTAGATATTATCATTATAATTATAGCTTATACATCAGAATAACACATAGGCTACAATTGATAAAGATATTGTATGATTTGTCTAAAATATAACGATAAGATTCAAGTAAGTAGGAGAAAATCTACCATTTGCAAGCGATTCCGGCATGCACTGCCAAAATCGCTAGAGGTATACATTCTACTAATATTATAAACGCGAAAGTTTATGAGTATAGATGTATGTATATATGTTTGTTACTCTTTTTATGACTAAACTACTTAAACACGAGTGAAACCGCGGGCCGCAGCTTGTAACCAATAGTACAGTTTGTTTACTTCTGGATACATGATTGGACTTGTTTTAACTTGTCTCAACTCGGTGAACTTATGGCTTGCCACTTATTCCTAGACTAGCTGTGCCCCGCGATTTTACCCGCGTTAACCTTTATAAATTATCACCGCTCCTCCCCCATAGGTGATAGCGTGATAATATGTAGCCTATAAGTTGACCCGACATCTTAGTAATATTCATGCAAAAGTACTTTTTGAGTTCAGCCCGCAAATACATACAGACAAACAGACACACAGACAAAATTTCTTAAAACTATATTTTAAGCTTCGATATCGATTATAGTTCACGCCTCAAGTATCCTTTTAAAAAAATATTTAATGTACAGTTTTGACTTTCCTACGATTTTATTATATGTACCTATAGATAGCATGTGACGTGGAACTCATTTGTCCGTTGAAGCAGTGAAAGCCTCCTAGACTAACTAATTAAAAAAGTAAAAAATGCGGAATGCATTCCTGCAAACATTATACCGGCCAAGTGCGAGTCGGACTCGCGCACGAAGGGTTCCGTGCCATCTATAAAAACGGCAACAAAATCACATTTGTTGTATGGGAGCCCCCTTAAATATTTGTTTTTTTTTATTTAATTATTTATTTATAAAGTAAATATATAACTAAATATTCTGTAAATATTTCAGGCGTCTGTTGCCCTTATCAATATCGAGCAAAAACAAGCAAAAAATAAAAACACTTTTGTTGTATTATAGCCTCTCAAATGTTTATTTTCTTCTGTTTTTAGTATTGGTTGTTATAGCGGCAACAGAAATACATCATCTGTGAAAATTCTTAACTATCACGGTTCATGACATACAGCCTGGTAACAGACGAATACACAAACAGACATCGGAGGCTTAGTGATATGGTCCGTTTTACCGTTTAGGCACAGAACCCTAAAAAGGGCGGCAGCTATATATTGGCACTTTGCCATTTGAACAGATAACAGTTCCAATGTGTGAGCTCTGTAAGCCGCTTGTACTTGGTCATGGTTTGGTGAAAACACCTTTTACAGCTTAGTCGTATTAGTCGCTTAAATTAAGCGTCTGGCGGTGAGCCTTCTGCGCTAGCCAACTGCTTGTCTTCAATTCTTTAATTTTTATATAGTAGTACTAAATTTATAAAATAATAGCTTAGTAAATTGTTATATACTTAAGGATTTAAAATAATATACAGGGTGGTCGAGGAGTCGAAGTTCAAACGCAAAATTTAGATGAGGAGTATCCGAATCAACCCTAATCAGTTCTGTAACATGATTAGATAAACCATACTTTTTAGGGTGTTAGGTTAAACTATAACAATAATACCTTAATATAGACAGAACCATTCACAATATGTAGTAAAAATATTAGACTTAAACTAGATAATTAAACATAATCTCTTGATAATAAGAATATATCATCATTGCTATAATAAAATAAGTTAAAAAAATAACCTAAATATCTATGTTACTAAAAATAATAATATATACAACTATATTTCCTACGTTCCTTCTGACTATTTTTACAAGCGCTTTTTTAAAGTCTACGTGAATAAAAACCTTTTTTATTTTATTTATTTTATTTTATTACCTGTAGGCACATATTTCAATCACACGCAACCCTAAAAAATCTTACTAAATCATGTTTAACTTATTCTATGAATACGTTCATAAACCGATATCCGAATAAAGTTTAACAGAACGAGAAAAAAATGAAAAACTGATGTTAGGTGAAATTAACGAAAGTATTATTTAAAAAAATCTATCTCGAAAATACATGGGGGTGATTCGGATACTCCTCATCATAAAGTATCTAAATTTTGCGTTTGAACGTCAACTTCTCGGCCACCCTGTATATGTGATAAGACAGACCGCACGGACGGACTAATAATATTAATGATATATATAAATATATATATATATATATATATATTTTTGTTAGTTTTGTACTCTATTCTACAGTGTTTTGCATTGTGAGCTTGAAAAGTACAAGTGTATGTTAATACCCAAGTGCTGAAGAAATTTAATTATTTCATTTACTAGGTAGCCAGATATCTAAGGGCTGCAGCTTATCAGTAACTAGCTAGCCCCGTGGTTTTACCCGCGTTAAACCTTATAAATTATAGCCTATGTGTTTATTCAGGGTGTCAGCTAACTCCATACGAAATATTATTAAAATCGCTCCAGCCGTTTAGACGCGAAGAAGAAACAAACATACACACTCACAAACTTTCACCTTTAAATAATTCTAGCTGTGCCCCGCGTTAAACCTTATAAATTATAGCCTATGTGTTAATCCAAGGAGTCAACTAACTCCATACCAAATATTATAAAAATCGCTCCAGCCGTTGAGGCGTGAAGCAGTAACAAACATACACACTCACAAACTTTCGCCTTTGTAACGTTAGTGTGATTAGACATTAATTGTGAGGTCAGATACAATCACTCCTATTATCATAATTCTCCATGTTACACTGACTTACAACCCTAATAAATATGTCATAAAGGCAAGGAAGGTAACTAAGCATGAACGTTAGTTCTTAGGGTTAATTTACGTTAGGGGCGTCAACTAAGGTCAATGTTCTTTAGTTAAGCTCAGATCCGTGCGGCATGGTAACGATGATGTGCTATATGACTAGCCTATGGGTTCATCATCATATCAGCCGAAAGACGTCCACTGTTGGACAAAGGCCTCCCCCAAAGATCTCCACAATTGCCGGTCTTGCGCTATTCGCATCCAGCGATTTCCAGCGACCCGCACAAGATCATCGGTCCATCTTGTAGGGGGCCTGCCCACGCTGCGTCTTCCGGTTCGTGGGTGGTCGCCACTCAAGAACCTTTCTGCCCCAACGGCCATCGGTTCTATACCGGCCTATGGTTTAGTGGTGCTTATTTACTTATCGTATGGGCAGTGGTTACCCTAGTGTCAGAGTTGTTCAATCACCAAGTAGGCCTCTAACATGGCTTAAGGACTGTTGTCTAATGGCTACAACCGGGACCGACAGCTTAACGTGCCCTTCGAAGTATGGAAATGCTCAGCCACAACTTTGGCGGTCATCGAACTATGGACTGATCGCGAGCCTAGTTGCTTAACCTTGCCGATCACTTACGGACAGGTGACAGCATCTGGCTATGAGCGGTTTAGTGGTTATTGACTGCTAAGCCATAGGTCGTGGGTTCGATTACCACCCTGGACTAATCATTGTGTGATGGGCACTATTATTTGTTCTGTGTCTTGGTGTAATTTATCTTTACTATGTGTGTATTTAGAAAAAAGTATGTTTATCAGTTGTCTCTTGCTATAGTATAGGCTCTGATTAGTTTGGAATCAGTGTGTCAGTTGTACCAAGATATTTATTGGTACGAAGTTCCTTATCGCGCGTTGTGAAAGGGGGCTAGACGGAAAAAATTGTTACGAAAAGTTGTCACGACACTTTTAGCAGCTTAGCGGCGTGCGCATGTTTCTCTGTCTGTCTGTCTCTCTCTCTCTCTCTCTCTCTCTCTCTCTCTCTCTTGTAGAAAGCAAGCCAGATATTTTCATTTCTATTTCGCATTCAACAGTGTGGTGTCGCGACGATTATTTTTGTTGAGTGTATACAGGTTTCTTATGCATAATAAATAATAAGAAATAACTTCATTCCATCCGGGTGTCCCTTGACACCTCTCAAGTTTTATTATTATAAACTGAACCAATCAAACACATTTATGAAGCAATGCATTTAAATTTGTAACCACTTTTGAAATACTTTGCTTGCACAAATTTCTCTAAGTTGAACTACATAAAATTAAATTTGGTACAATATGATTTCTACAAGAAATCTATGCATTATGTAATCAGCTCTAACGATTTTGTCATTTTGGTGTTGTTGGGCTGTTGGCAGAACTCTCTCTCTCTGAGTAGGTCTTATATATGTATATAATTATGTAGTCCATGTCTATCTGTGAGCTAAACGAGCGGAATTCACCCTAGACAAGTGGAGGTTGGGTGGGGATCTTTGGAAAAGGAACATCTACCAGAGAAACCCGCAGCGAAACCCTGATCATTAGTAAATGACCATCATAATGCGATCCTCAACTTGTCTACCATTATGGCATATTTCCTCAAGTGATTCCTATATGCACCATTAGACATCTTTTACCTGATATGATGATAATATCGAAATCCTAAATAAAATACAATATTTCAATAACAAAAGTCCTACGTTGGATTTCTTTATAAAGATTTAAAGATTTTACCTAAGACAATCCCCGCATTAAAGAATTTAATCCCTGTGTCGCAGGGTACTTTAATAATAATGTCCTCCTAGCCGAATTTCGGCCACGGCGGCAAGTCTCAACAGAGATTAGCCATCTGCGCGGGACATATTATAGTGCTCAAGTGTGTGCGCAAACACAGGAGCACTTTCTATCCATCACTCTCATGATCTGATGGGACACCTATGCGACACGACCGGAAAGAGGTCAGGTACAGGACCGACGGCTTTACGTGCTCTCCAAGGCACGGGGGTATAATACTGCCAACTCCCAGACTTCGGGCTGATCGTGAGATTTTTTTCTTTTTACAGAAAAGTCCCAAAATCACTTTTAGGCCCGACCCGAGATTTGAACCCAGGACCTCGTTCTCTGCGGGTGAGCTACCGCTAGATCAACGAGGCAGTCAAGGTACAAGGTCAAGTCAGGGTACTTTACAAACACAATTGATGGACACGAGGTACACCCAGACTCAGAAAAACTATTAATGGGCCACACAATAGGTATATAAATCATCTCATCATCCGAATAATATCGTCCACGGCTGGACATAGACCTCGCTCAAAGATTTCTATAACGTTGTCACTTGGAGGGGTTTGCTGTAGTCAACGCGTTTGGCATCTGAGTTGGCAACCGCAGATAGGTGGTAGCTAGTACACAGTGGCGCTCCTACCCGACTACCTGCTGTATCCCTTAGTAGCCTTTTACTATACCCACGGGATGGTATGGGGTAGCCCTATTTGTCTTTCAATGCCGGAAACCACACGGTATATATACAAAGTATATCGAGATAAGATCACATCGAATAAGAGTATAGACATAGTTTTAAAGAATACTTTTCCTAATGAAGCGAATAACAAAGTTGATTTATGCGATAGTTACCGCCTGCACGCGAATTCCTGCCAGCAGAAAGCGGCTAGTTATGACATTACTGCATAACTGATACATTGTGTCTGATTACTATCACTTCCTCGATTTATTCATTTATTTATCCGTATATAGTCACCGTAGCCTAGTTGGTAGTGCTCCTGCCTACGAAGCTGGTGGTCCTGGGTTCGAATCCCGGTAAGTGCAAATATTTGTGTGATAAGCACGAATATTTGTTTCTGAGTCATGGATGTTTCTATGTATATAAGTATTTATCTATTTATATAAGTATGTATATCGTCGCCTGGTGCCCATAGTACAAGCTTTGCTTAGTTTGGGGCTAGGATGATATGTGTGACATTGTCCCTAGATATTATTATTATTTATTAACCCATTTAAAAAAGAAGCATGTTATCAATTCGGCTGTAAATTTGTTTGTGTCTTAAGATATTTTTCCGTTGATTGTCGACCGATTCTAATAATTATTTTTATTCGTTAGAAAGTTCTATAGCAAATGAAGTTCAATTCGGTTGTTATATATAAAAGTAGCAGTAGCAGACTGGTCTGTTCGTCTAGTGGTTAGTGCCCTTGATTTCTAAGCCACAGGTAGTGGGTTCGATGCCCACCCAGGACAAATATTTATGTGATGAGCCTGATTTGATGATGACATGTTCCTATTTTGCATGTAATGTTTACTAAATTTAATTTAATTTTAACCTAATCTATATTGAATTGTTTCGATGTTTCAATGTTCATGTCTACTACTTACTTGCTCTGTAACAATATACCTACCCAAATTGGAAATGATACTTTTGTAACTCTGACTTTACTTTAAACTAAATTTTAAGAAATAATGTGTCCAGTAATGTTTTAAAATTACAGTCAGTTTTTTTTTCACTTATTAATTCTTATTCTACGTATTTGAACTTGTTTGTAATACTTACTATCTAAATGCTGTGGATACCTGTAATTGTTACAACACAAGGAATGTATATTTAAATAACTTACTGTCATAAATATCTCTGTGTATGTAATGTTGATATTCCTTAATAAATAAAATAAAATTGTTTGTGTCTGGTGGAATTTATGCATAATATATATGTATTTAAAAGGCGTGTGGCACAGCGTTGGATAGTCGCCTCGCCGCTTCGTGTCGTGGGTTCAAGTCCCGCGCCTGACAACTATTTGTGTGACCCATACATAGTTAATTTCTGCAAGGCGGGCGATGTAACAAAAAAAAAGAGGATCAATCCGACGGACAGCGGTGACTCAGTAATAGTGGCCCTGGCTACCCATTTGGTACGGACCCCTAAAAACTCGTGTTTTATTATTTACTAGCTGTGCCCCGCGGTTTTACCCGCGTTAAACTTTATAAATTATCACAGCTCCTCCCCCGTAGGTGATAGCGTGATAATATGTAGCCTATATGTTGACCCGACCTCTTAGTAATATTTATGCAAAAAAATTTAAGTAAATCCATGCAGAACTTTTTGAGTTAAGCCCGGGCATACGTACAGACAAACAGACAAAAATTCTAAAAACTATATTATTGGCTTCGATATCGATTGCAGATCACGCCCCAAGTATCCTTTTTAAAAAAATATTCAATGTACAGTTATGACTTTCCTACGATTTTATTATATGTATAGATCTTCAAGACTGTTATTTGAATTTGGAAGGTGATAAAAAGATGAAACTGTATATATTTATTTTTATTACGCACTCTCCAGCGACCCACAGAAGATCATCGATCCAACTTGTGGGGGTCGCCAGAAGCCGATGGATGCGGGTAGCACAAGATCGGCCACTGTGGAGATCTTCGGGGGAAACTCTAGTCCAGCTTAAAAATAAGAATATAGTCTTGATGGTAAGCGATCACCGTAGCCTATGGGCGCGTGCAAACACACGAGTGAAAAGCGCCAGTTACCTTCATCATCATCATCACCATTTGTCCCCACTAATATGCTAGTGGGTGTGGTTTCCACACTTAGTCCCGATGTGGACCATTGTACGTGATCCATGGCAGCCTTCATTCCATCCAGTGAACTTCCCCCTTGAAGCATATCAGGTCTCCTAAACTTCTCAGGGCTTCCGTGAGAGTTCCTGGTGATCCCAGGGTTTTCTTACGGATTTTTGTGATGCCTGTGCACTCGAGTAGCACGTGTGTGACCGTTTCCTCAGCGTCCATGCACGCTCTGCACAGAGGGCTGTCAGTTATGCCGATAGTGTGGAAGTGTTTATTTAGTGAGCAGTATCCGTGATGGTCCCCACCACGACGTGCATGCTTTTCCTGTTTAGCCGCAGTAGTCGCCTTGTTAGCTTACCATCCAGGCATGGCATTGCTTCTTTGGATTGTCTGCAGCCCGATGCTGAGGACCACCAGTTCTCGGATTGTGTGTATGTGTAGTTCTGTAACCATCTACGTATTTGGGTGAAAGGTATGGGCACAGTTGGTTCGGGTCCAATGGCTGTCGTGCTCGAGCCCCTCCTGGCAAGCTCGTCAGCAGCATCATTACCTAGTGATCCTAGTGATCCATTGTAGTGTTATAATATTGTTGTGGTATGCCGCAACGTGTTCCAATGCGTTATGGCATTCTAGTATTAGTCCTGAGCGCCAGTTACCTAAGCTTTACCGGGTTGACCATATTCTTGAGTGGCGACCACGAACCGGAAGAAGCAGCGTGGGCAGGCCACATACAAGATAGGTCGTGGAAGCCTTTGTCTAGTAGTGGGCGTCTTACGGCTCATATGATGATGATGATGATACTTGATATACAGATAGTTGTGCAATCAATTGTGTACCTCATGTAAACTTAAACTATACATATAATAAAATCGTAGGAATGTCAAAACTGTACATCGAATATTTTTTTAAGGATACATGGGGCGTGATCTACATTCGATATCGAAGCAAAAAATATAGATTTTAGAATTGTTGTCTGTTTGTCTGTATGTATGCCTGGGCTTAACTCAAAAAGTACTGCATGGATTTACTTCAAATTTTGCATGAATATTACTAAGAGGTCGGGTCAACATATAGGCTACATATTATCACTTTCGGGGGAGGAGCTATGATAATTTATAAAATTGAACGCGGGTAAAACCGCGGGGCACAGCTAGTAATATATATTATACATTAAACTATATTTTATCTATATCGTTACAAATGTGTAAATTATTCATAATATCCAACCTTAGTGTTTACATTTCCTCAAACGTCCTTTTGCGGCCTTTTGCGTGCGGCCACTCATCTATGGCCGCACGTTCCACATTCAATTGTTTCAATATGGCTGGTTTCACTAAATCTGCTTTTAGTAACTCGATAAATATCGAGTCGCTTAAAACGAATTTAGTGTAACTTAGGAGTAATGTTTTGGATGTATTCGACCAAAACCCTTGTAGCCCTTTGTAATATTTCAAAGTTCTTAGTTATAATTTTTCTAACATTATTAATATTAAAAGAATTATGCCTAAAACAAAAAAAAGAATGATCTATTGCATTAAATATTAGATTACAGAAATAAATGCACATACATACTTTAAATTGAACACTATAATTACAGGATATCAATAAACTTATATAGATAAATTACATACTTATATAGATAATTATACTCAGACTCGGACAAACATATTATACATTTTCGTGCACATAAATATCTAACCTACTGGCAGAGTATTTCAAGCCAGGTGGCTTGTACAACTCTGCCACTTGGGTAGAGGAGTGTGTGGCAGGCTAGTGGCAGAGTTGTTTAAGCCGTCTGGGAGACCTAGGCCATGCTTAACGACTATAACTGACTCCTAACGCCCTCTAAAAATAGAGACGCTCGAAAATTAAACCACCGGGGTGGTTAGCCATGTACAAACTGACCACGGACATTTTTTTATTTATTTATTTATTGAGTACAGCCACATCATAAACATTAACAATTCACATAGCAAATATTATAACAATGGTCACTGATGCATATGACAATAACGGCGTACATAATAATCGCCACATTTAACAGTTATATAAGACTAGCTGTGCCCTGTGGTTTTACCCGCGTTAATCTTTATAAAATATGGCCTATGTGTTATCCTAACTATAAAAATTAGCTTATGTTCTTACTCAGGGTCTATACCATCTGTATACCAAATTTCATTCAAATCCGTTCAGTAGTTTTGGCGTGAAAGAGTAACAGACAGACAGACAGAGTTACTTTCGCATTTATAATATTAGTGAGGATTTTACAAAGTTAAAATAAAAATAATTTTTTATTACATTTACAAATTATATTATGATGACAGTAAATGTGATATAGTAATTAAATTAAACAAATTATATCTATAACTACCTAGATTAACCCAAACGTAACTAATTTTAAACAAAACAAGAATGAAAGTATAATCAAAGAATAGAAATATATCATTATGTCATTACCTTAACCCTAACAGCAGCTAGTAACAGATAAACGTTTAATTTGACACTGGACAAAATACACATATTCATTACAACCTTATCCTATTTAAAATCCATCTTGTTATAAAGTAAACAGCGTTTAGACGGAACTATTGCTGGAAATAAGTCGGAAATTTCGGAAAAGCATTCCTCAAGTGTGCCTTGTAAGAAAGAATTCCTCGAAATTCCTGCGGGAAAGGGGCTATAAACATAATAACGGAGAAGTTGGAAACATCGCTCTAGTAGCTAACGAAATAGTTACTTATTCCGTAACAATGTTGAAGGAAATACACCATTTTATATGACGCACGTACCTATATAATATGATCGGAAATCAAAGACCGAGCCAATCACGATAAATAAAAACAGTTTCCCCCAAAGGGGTTTACGCTGGAAGTTACTCGAGTCGGCACACACGAGTAATGGCACAGTAATTCGTTTTTGATGTCTGTCCCATAATATATGGCGTGCTAATCAAAATATATTGCTGACTCCTTTATATCGCTCCGGAGGTTGACTTGCTCCCATTGTGGCACTTGGCACTTGCCACTCGTAACACTCAATGAACTGTGGCGTCTGACGAGTTTAATAGCTTGTTCGTAGCTTCTCGCATCTCTTTTCATTTCATCTGTGTCACTAAAGTGGCATGCATAAGATCA
Source organism: Pseudoips prasinana (assembly GCA_951640165.1). Taxonomy (NCBI): domain Eukaryota; kingdom Metazoa; phylum Arthropoda; class Insecta; order Lepidoptera; family Nolidae; genus Pseudoips; species Pseudoips prasinana. The sequence continues at coordinate 25,676,249 of OX621260.1, forward strand.
TCCGTATCTTCCTATTTATTGTCGTGAAAAAGAAACCTAACAAGGTTTCTTAAAAATAACTAGTACTAAGAATAAGTAATCAATTCCAGTAGATGAGAAAGTTCTAGTTATAAGAACCACTATTCAAGTTAATCTGGGTAATTGATAGCCACGTTCCCAACCCCGCGCTCCAAAACTGTTGCGCGCTCTAATAAGTAAGTAATTGCAAGTTCATAAATCTCAAGTTACAAAGTTTGATTCGAGTGTGAGAAATATGAACGGAAATATGTATGGATGTACGACGAATAAAGTTGAAAAACAGACATTAATATATCGAGTTGGATGAAAAAAAATTAAATGCTAAAGTTATACATGTAGGATCGTATCGAAAGTGTAACTTTTAACTCAATTACAAGTTGTACTATAAATCAATCGGCAGTGTAGAGTCGCGTAACCTGTGGCGGTGTGCGCCCTACAGCCCGCCCCTTCACCGCACGGCGCTCGCTGGCTATTTTTGCGCAGACGTAACGATTGGCGTCGGTGGCGCCACGCGGAGGGAACCCGCACATTTTGACAGGCGGCTAAAATGGCCGCGTGAACCACGCGATTTGCCACGCTGAACTCGCTACGTACGTCATCCGCGAAGTTATAACCTAACGCCGGCTGATCGAACTATGTTATAGTGCTTTACCGGACTTTATCACGCCGATCGTTCGATTAAGAATACTAAATGGCTCTCCACCTCGAGACCGCGTTGCAGCGCAAGTTGAACTTCAAGATGAGCACGGTAAGTGCACGCCGCCCGCCTAGCCGCGTACCGATCGATACCCTCGTGGTTGAACATATGGTGGCCGCTACGAACTCGTAGCACCGTTTAACCTACGAGCTACGTCACTGAACCCTGCCTACTCACTCGCCACTCTTCTACGTTAGAACGCTTGTCATACTCATAGCAAAATCACTTTCTTATTATCGTATTGTAAGAGATATATAGAATAGTATATGCGTGTAGATAGGTAAATAAACACTTGTAGAGACGCGTTACGCCGCCGGCGTTCGTTACTATACAATACATCGTGTTGTTTTACTTTTATAATCGACTTTAGTTACTGTTTCGATATTATTTTATTTAGATGCAGGTATTAAACTGGATTTTGGTATAGAATATAAAGTTTGAAGTTACTATATTACCAATGAATATTAATGATAATAATACAGGCGCGTTTAAAATTAATAGTCAGTAAATTTTAAATTACTTTTTCTTTGTAAATGACGTTGGGTGATTAGTGAGAAATAAAGGTTACATGTAAACATAGTGTGCACATTATATGCAGTCCGAAGTGGGCCGCTGCGCCGCGCTCTGGCGCGAACGCCTACGGGCTACCGAAAGGTCATGTTGATATTTATTTCTAATGTTCAAATTAAAGGTCAAAACTTCAGTTTTAGTTGCCAATTCAGTTATGTTGTATGTATACAACGTTAACGTGTGAGCCGCTGCTCAGTTATATCAGGCAATAGGTACCGTGTAGGTTTTAAAATACATAGTATGAATTTCTATAATTATACATGGTGCTTATTAAGCAGTGTGTAACTTTTAAACCATACATGTACTACTGATCTATGTCTATACATATAATAAAATCGTTGGAAAGTCAAAACTGTACATGGAATATTTTTTAAAAGGATACTTGAGGCGTGATCTACAATCGATATCGATGCAAAAATATAGTTTTAAGAATTTTTGTCTGTGTGTCTGTATATATGTCTGGGCTAAACTCAAAAATTACTGCATGGATTTACTTCAAATTTTGCATGAATATTACTAAGAGATCGGGTCAACATATAGGCTACATATTATCACGCTATCACCTACGGGGGAGGAGCTGTGATAATTTATACAGTTTAACGCGGGTAAAACCGCGGGGCACAGCTAGTATACTAATATAGCTGTAGCGCAGGAAGGTTTATCTCTGGTAATTAGGAGATTTTGCCTTCAACGTGGTGTTCACCGGAGGATACTGAAACATATACTTAAAATCTATGGAAATTTTTGATTTACCTCAAAACTTAAATATACCCTTTAAAATAACTTTACAGGGTTTTGGGTAAGTAGTGTTCACATTTGAAAATGGTACAAAATTCAAAATAAAAATCCAAAAATGATGATTGCATCAATGCTAATCGGAACAACATTGAAAAATTGCCTTTCATTTTTTCAAGGTTATCCTGATCGAATGATGATTTTGAACACTCATTAAGGCAGCAAACACTAACTACCTAAACTCCTGTATAGCTATAGTAGATTAAGATGGTTTAAGGCTTTTAGACGTTAAAGGAAACACTTTGTATATAAATCTGTACCCCTTGCAAATTCCATATGTTATAATTTGGTATAGGATGTTGGGAGCAGTTTCACACAACATGATGTCACGGTCCAGTATATACTAGCGGCGAAGGGTAAAATATTTTTATAGGTAAAACTGATGGTTTTCTTGAAGTCACTACGATTACCATAAAGTTTATTATTAATAAGTCACTGGATCCTGTACTAGGTGATTAAACTAGTGTTATATATATCCCTCTCATTACATTTATAACAGCATAAAATGACCAAATAAACGAATGGAAAGCGGTATGTGCTTGTAAATAATACATATATCTACAGACCGTGCATTGCACACAGTCGAGTCATCATCAGAAACAGCATCTCAGCAGATGGTAAATTGGACTTCATTGTAGTATCTAAAACAAACATATTTTTTATTTATCATTCAAAATTATTTTTTAACGAAAACGAATGTCTTATATGTATACCACGCCACTGATATATGATCTAGAACGGAATCATTTTAGATGATAAATTTAAAAAATACAGGTTATCTTTGACATATTCTATGTGTGATGTGTTTACTATATTAAACTACCCCGCGTCGGTGGTGTAAGTCTTTAATTAATCGCGTTATATTCACACTTCGCCATTGGAATGGGATTCAGAACGCCTCAGTGATCAAATGATCTTCGATAATTATATCAAAGAATATAATTAATTTGATGAAATAGTAATTCGATAGATTATAGTGTTATATTTTACAAGTAAGAACTATACTGCCCGATAAAAAGCGGTAACTGTAGCCTTTGGGTGCTTGCAGTACCGGTAGCCTATGGGCGTTTGTGTGCTAGGATTGTGTTACATATAAATCTGTTGTCTCTGCCTACCCCTCTGTCGAAGTCAGTGGAGCTCTCCTTAGGTTTGAACTTGAGACCCCCTTTTTTTTACGTGGTGGAAATGCCATTCGCACGTTGTGTAGGGCCGACCCACTAAAACCACCACGGTAGCCAGCCTCACAGTGCCTGTAGCGGGGGCTCTGGGTACTCGTGAAAGATCTCACCAGTGCCCCCGCCGTACACTGAGTGTCTGAGACTCTCACCCGGAGACGGGAGGGGCCCGAATGCCTCCCCCTCCCCATCACGCACAAGCGAGTTTAGGCAACCTGAGCTACAGCAGGTTACCTCTTCCCGGGACCGCTTATACAAGACGAGTGGAGTGCCCTTCCTCCAAACGCCAGCGGTCCCAGGGGCGGCGCCTAGCCGGGGAGAAGCCGGCCGGAAACGGTCTAACCCCTAGCGTAACTAACCCCTACCTTACGTTAACTCATCGAGATCTGACCATCAAGTTCAACTCTTACGAAATAACCTTACAAAATCCGTGCCGCAAGTTTGCATAACGCTGTAAAAAAACTTTTTTAGAATAACAAACAGTTAAGTAAATTTTAATAAAGAGAAAAGTTTATGTTTATGTTTCAATTAGAATCAGAATTAAAACATGAAACTCGACTCATTTCGTACACGTGAACTTGAGAAGTTGTTGGTAAATAAGTAGGCACAGCTTGCTACAGATTAATTAGCATATTGGATCTTATTAAGATTACAGAGGATTTATACGAGAAGGGAAGGCTGTTCTAATTTCGTACATCAAGCGCGATTCTAAGATTTTATTAAATTATTTTGTTCATTGTAGATATTTAGTTAGTCGATGAAAAATTTTAAATACCGACAACAACAGCAACAAAGCGAAATATATTTGATTTTGAATAGACTAGTGTGTAGTACAGAAACACAAAATTAATTTATTAAAAAATATCTTATCTTATCTAATGTTATTATTAAGGAATGTCTTCTGTAAGGTGCAGGTACTTTCCCAGTCGGGCTGCTCTTTGAATGAATGAACGCTGTGCCCTACCTCTCTTAAAATGTTCTATTACTTTATAAACTTTATATTATTATTATAAAGTTGTATTATTACGCTTGGAACGTGGGGTCCGAGTGCCCGTGGTCTCTATCGCCAGATTTCGAAGCATTTGGTTGACGTTTCCCGTGACCAGAGGGCTGGCTTTTTCTTTGGCCAAAGAATTAGTTTAGCTATACAACGTGGTAATGCAGCCAGTCTTCTGGGCACGTTTTCTCATGGCCTCGATTCGGAGGAATGCTACGACGCCATCTGTAGTTAGTTTTAATTTATTTATGTATATACTTTTTCGTAGATTTAGTTTTTCTATCAATTAATGAAGTAAATGTTTCAATGTGAGATTAGTTATTTAGAATTAAATAAATAATATTAATATACTTACAGTATTATTATATAAGTAAGTTGTCATTTATTGAAACAGCAACATAGGTTCATATCTATATATAAGTGGAACCATTGGCACGGGCACGTTCACCTGCATGTAGATACCATCGCGGCTGCGGTTTGCGAAGGGTTGCGGGGGTCAGCTGTAATCGCCACTCGAAACACATTAATCATGGCCGACTGAATTGCTCGAGAGCTTTCTAATAGACGGCCAATGATTTACTTAATGCGTAAATTATTATACTAGGAATAACTAAACGTGTTGTCTTATCCATGTGTAAGCAGTATCTTCAACATTAAACTTAGTTATGCATAACATTGCATGTAAAATGTGTGAAAGAAAGAGATTAAAGAGTTTATATGTAAGTGTCAAAGGGACAATTGATGTAAGAAAGATTATAGAACGAGTGACGACTAAACGGATAAGAAAATGTAGTTTGTATTAAAGTAAGAGAGAGACAAAATAAAAAAATAATAATATGGCGAACGTTATTGTTATATTAACACGTCCTTACACGTGTCTAGTGCAGAGCAATGTTATTTTTTTTTAATATAACGTCTGCATTAGGGAGTCTAATCTCTGTGTCGTGGGGTACTTTTCAAACATACAATAGATAAATTACATCCAGGCTTAGAACAACTATTTATGAGTCACACAAATTGTTCTCGGCGCCGGACTCGATCCCGCGAGACGTAGCGCTGAGGCGACTGTCTTAGACGCTGCGCCACACGTAAATAATAATAATAATATCTGGGGACCATGTCACACAGATCATTCTAGCCCCTAACTAAGCAAAGCTTGTACTATGGGTACCAGGCGACGATATACATACTCATATATCGTCGCCTGGTATAGATAAATACATATATACATAGAAAACATCCATGACTCAGAAACAAATATTCGTGCTCATCACATAAATATTCGCACTCACCGGGATTCGAACCCAGGACCACCAGCTTCGTAGGCAGGAGCACTACCAACTAGGCTATGGTGACCGTCAAATGAATGTGTTGTCCTATCCATGTGTCTAATGTTGAGCAATGATTGAAGTCAACAGTTTCAGAGAATACGCCTTATAATACAGGTTTATTTGAGTCTATTATAGCCAGATGCTCTTACCGGTCTACAAGTGATTGGCGAGGTTCGGCAACAAAGCTCGCGTTCAGTCCATAGATGGGAGACCGCCGAAGTGGTTTAATTTTTGAGCGTCTCCATGCTATTAGGCAACAGCCGTGAAGCCATATCAGAGGCCTGATGGGTGGCTTGAATACGAGTAACATTGACACAAGGGTAACCACTGCACCTAAAACTCAACATATTTGACGGAATTATTTAAACATGTTTAGCAAGAATACTCAATAATATTATACCCTTTTTCACATATGACGAACGTCCCAGGTTTTTATTTAGATCAACTTCATGCCAGCCCTGCGGTGTCCACTGCTGGACATTGTTTACATTCATTTCTATAATTGCTATAATAAAATAAATTTTATAAATGTTTTCATACAATCAATACAATGTGTACCTAAATATCTATGTTACTAGAAATAATAATGTATACAACTATATTACTACAAACATGTTCTGACTATTTACAAGCGCTTTTTTAAAGTCTACGTGAATAAAAACCTTTTTTATTTATTTATTTATTATGTTCTATTTGTTACCAGAATAATGTAAATCATTTCCAAACTGTGTAACCAAAACACAGGTTATGGACTAAAGCCTCTAATTTTGCTTGCCGAAAGCATTTCCCATTTAATAAAAAAAGAACTATCCAAATCGGTACACATAAAGGAGAATAGCAAAAAGAGAAAAAACCGGCCAAGTGCGAGTCGGACTCACCCATGAAGGGTTCCGCAGCAGCAAGTATTTCAGTTGATTAAATGAAAGGTAAATTGCGGTTTACGATTTATGACGCATTAAAAAAAACTACTTACTAGATTTCGTTCAAACCAATTTTCGTTGTTAGTTTACGTTGTTAGTTTACATTCTTTAAAGGTGAATTACCTGCTGCGGTGTTTCCCCAGCGCTACGACATGTACTTCTTCAAACGAGGTTTAAAAAGAGTATTAATATTACGGTAGGCAGCGGTTTGCTGTGCCCCCTGGCACTGCGAATGCCCATGAGCAGTGGTTACCGTTGCGAGTCGGACTCGCACATGAAGGGTTCCGCAGTACGGTTTACGATTTATGACGGATTAAAAAAAAACTACTTACTAGATTTCGTTCAAACCAATTTTCGTTGTTAGTTTACATGGTAATGTACATTATAATATTTTTTTAGTTTTATCATTCTCTTATTTTAGAAGTTACAGGGGGGGGGGGGGGGACATTCATTTTTCCACTTTGGAAGTATCTCTGTCCACATGTATGAATACGATGAAAAAAAAAACGTTGAGTTTCAGTTCTATGTATGGGGAACCCCCAAATTATTATTATTTTTGTATTAAAATCTTAATGCGGTTCACAGAATACATCTACTTACCAAGTTTCAACAGCTCTTATAGTTTCGGAAAAAATGGCTGTGACATACGGACGGACAGACAGACAGACAGACATGACGAATCTATAAGGATTCCGTTTTTTGCCATTTGGCTACAGAACCCTAAAAACCTACAGTTACAATACTGACCTAATTTATTCATTTGAGGTCGTCTAAAAATAACTCATTTCAACTATTTCTATTTTATCTTTAGAGCCGGTCCATGTACTTGTAGCTTCTCTTTGAAAGTGTAGTGTGCGTCAGCCTGTACCGTACAAGTCAATATAATCATCCTGCTATCTCTTTAATCATCCTTTCAACAAAACCAACGTGTAGGTATCGACCTTTCATCACAAACAGAAACTCATCAAAATGTTTTCCCCTCTCTTTGTACTAATTTTATTTATATCCGTGAGTTATTTTTTATTTGCACAAAACCTGGCCAAAGTAAAACAGTTTTAAATTAAGCCACAGAAGCGCCGACCTTACCCGGTACAGCGGAATTAGATGTACAACATAATTAAAAACAGAAATTCAACTGTATTTTTTTATAAGATAAATTCTGCTTTCATCTTTGAATTTATGCCCAGCCTTATTAATGTAGTTTGTTGCTTAAAATGGCAATCTGTATTATTTATGATCCCTATAGTAATGAATACTTAATAGATAACAAATTACACTTTAATGACATTAGTAAGCCATTTAATTCTTTATTGCACACAGAAACATACATTTAAATTAAATTTTACAATGAAAAGCCATGTACATAGGCGAGCTTAATTCATTTATGAATTTTCTTCCAGCAAACTATTAGGAGAGTGTAATTATTAAATAATGGGTACAAACAGTGTACAACAAAATATTAAATTAAAAATATTGATAAAATACACACAATATATACATATTACTCTAATTGGACCAAATCCCGTGTTCATGCCCGCTTGAGTATGTTTCGCCGGACCGTCTCAACTGGGTCGTGTTGAAACCGGTAGTAGATGAACCCACTGAGTTTGTTTCGCTGGGTCTTCTCAGTTGGGGCGCATTGGATCCGGTGGTAGCATTAAAGCGCGACCGTCGTTATTAACACAAGGTCCGTCATAATAATAATACCTTTAATATAGACAGAATCATTGACAATATGTAGTAAAAATATTAGACTTAAACTAGATAATTAAACATAATCTCTTGACAATAACTTGATACGAGCTAGCTAAATATCATTTCTGTAATAAAATAAATTTTATAAATGTTTTCATACAAGATGTACCTAAATATCTATGTTACTAGAAATAATATCTAATGTATACAACTATATTACTACAAACATGTTCTGACTATTTACAAGCGCTTTTTTAAAGTCTACGTGAATAAAAACCTTTTTATTTTTATTTTATTTTATTTATATACACAATATATATATATATATATATATATATATATATATATATATATATATATATATATATATATATATATATATATATATATATATATATATATATATATATATATATGTATATAAATAATAAACTACATAAAACCTACATATCTATTATATACATAAATTAAAGAGATAAGAAGTGATTCTTAGTTCTGTTCTTGAAAATATTCAACGACGAGCTATCACGTATGAAATGTGGTAAAGAGTTTCAAAGGCGCACTGCGCGTACAGTAAACGAGCCATCATAGCGGCTGGAAGTATGAGAAGGAGTCCTTAAAAGAAGAGAGATAGCTGTGCGACAAGGTTTGCCTCTAGGCACCAGATACTCAAAGCGTTCACGGAGATAGATGGGAGCAACAGAGTTATGAAGAATGGAATAAAGTAGAGAAAGGATATGACAGTCTCGACGCCGCCGAATAGGCAACCACTTCAATTGAGCCCGGAACTCCGACACGTGGTCGTACTTCCTTAGATCGAAAATAAAGCGGATGCATAAGTTCTGCAGGCGTTCGAGCTTATCTAGAAGTTCTTCTGTTGCATCAATAAAACAGACATCAGCATAGTCAAGAAGAGGGAGTAGAAGTGAATGAGCGAGAGTAACTTTAGTTTGAAATGGTAAGAATTTTTGGAGACGTTTGATAGATTGAAAAGAACAGTATACCCTCCTGCTTACCTCTGCAACGTGATTGTTCCACGAAAGGTTACAGTCGATTAAAACACCTAAATTTTTGGCAAATTTTGTGTAAGGTATCGGCACATTATCGAAAAGAACAGGAGGAATGTCTGAAAAATTTAAGGTGTTAACCATGTGTCTGCCACCAATAATGAGAGCTTGAGATTTAGAAGGCTTGACTAAGAGTCCAAAAGATTTTGCCCACTTGCTTATGTTTTCAAGATCATTATTGATGGCAGCAATGGCTTCCCTACTGTCATTGCCAGCCATTTAATACATATAATATCCTGGGAATTTATTTACAGACGGCTATCTGATCCCAAACTAAGCAGAGCTTGTACTATAATATAATAATAATATCTTGGGGCAATGTCACACAGATCATCCTTAAAGTAACGTTAACTCTGCACGTTGAAATGAAATATTTAAGAAATTTTAAATTTGATGTAACCAGTTGCATGCTTAATATGTCATATCTGTGTATCTCATTCAAGCGAGCTGTAAAGTTCTTATGAGAAATAAAGTTCTTTAAACCTAAACCTAGTTTATAGAATACACTACATGATATGGTTTTACATACATCATGCTGCATTTCATATGGAGTAAAAAAGCTTCTGATGGAATGTAGCGAGTTTTGCAAACGTCCAGCTACGGTGAACGCTTGTCATTAATGATCGGCCATAAGCTTGTTTTCTGATGTAGTTGTCAAATTGGGTAATGTATAGTTTTAAAAGACGCTGCTAGGTATAGGCCTACCTCAAAGATCTCCACAATTGATATTACTTAAAAGTAGAATGAATACTATCACAATTTCTAATATTTACAAGCACCATTAAAATTGAAACTACAATTGCAAATATTTAATCTTGAGACTGCACGTGTGGCGCAGCGGCTAAGACAGTCGTCTCGCCGCTTCGTGTCGCGGGTTCGAGTCCCGCGCCGGACAACTATATATTGTGTGACTCACAAATAGATGTTTGAGTCTGGATGTACTTTGTGTCCGTCTATTATATGCTTGTAAAGTACCCCGCGACACAGTGATTAAAAACCCTAGTGCGGGCGTTGTCCTTTAAAGAAAAAAAAACTTGAGAGGTGTCAAGGGACACCCGGATGGAACGAAGTTATTTCTTATTATTTATTATGTACAAAAAACCTGTATACACTCAAAAAAAATAATCGTCGCGACACCACACTGTTCAATGCGAAATAGAAATGAAAATATCTGGTTTGCTTTCTATAAGAGAGAGAGAGAGACAGTGAAACAAGCGCACGCCGCACAGCTGCAAAAAGTGTCGTGCCAACTTTTCGTAAGATTTTTTTCCGTCTAGCCCCCTTTCACAACGCGCGATAAGGAACTTCGTTCCAAAAAATAACAACACAAATCTGTACCCCTTTCCTCACTAGTATCAGGTAAACACGCACGTTTTGTTCCCGAATATTAATAATAATAATAATAAATAACATCCCGTTTTTAATGATTAACATAAAGCTATTTATGATGTAACAATAACTACGACAAGAAACCAAATAATACAACGATATCAATCAACAGGCGCGTGTAATAATCACGCGTGCGCGTACTCACACACAGCGTGTTATATGGGGTGGTGACAAAAGACGATCTATGATCTCATTTCAACAGCGCACACCTACATTCCACACTCCCTTTTACACGATGTGCTGCTAAATAAAACGTTAATCTCTTCTAATAGGATGTTCCCGTACGTTATGTAGCGCGGCTTTGCGTTCAGTTTAAACGCATTACGTTTTATTGCTTATCTGTAAATCCTTGCACAGCTTCGGCGCACACGTAAGGGCGGGCACCCGAGTGGAACCAAACGGAAGGGTCGCTACAATCCTTATACTAAATGACGCTTGCCTTAGCGTCCCTGAGTGAGGAATACGTTATCAAGAGGCCATACGTATCGAATACGAAAAACACTCCATTACGGCTCCAATAACTGGTGGGAATTGACTTTTAGGGGGAGGTACAATCGGTGCCCATTTCACACAATATTTCTAAGAACTTTCACTTGCAATAAGGTCGCAATTTGAAGATCAACTTGTAACGGCCTTTATGATAAGTTGTACTGATATCTGGACTGATTTTAAATATTATGCAGTATTAGATTAGTTACATGCATAGTAATGTGTGTTAATGAAACGACAGGAGGTGTTCATGTCCATTAGGTTAAAAGAACTTTATTTCTCATAAGAACTTTACAGCTCGCTTGAATGAGATACATAGTTATGACATATTAAGCATGCATAAATCAAACTGGTTACATCTCATTTAAAATTTCTTAAATATTTCATTTAAACGTGACAGTTGACGTTGCTTGAAAATATGAATATGTAATGGGTCGTGTTGAAACCGGTAGTAGATGAACCCACTGAGTTTGTTTCGCTGGGTCTTCTCAGTTGGGGCGCATTGGATCCGGTGGTAGCATTAAAGCGCGACCGTCGTTATTAACACAAGGTCCGTCATAATAATAATACCTTTAATATAGACAGAACCATTGACAATATGTAGTATAAATATTAGACTTAAACTAGATAATTAAACATAATCTCTTGACAATAACTTGATACGAGCTAGCTAAATATCATTTCTGTAATAAAATAAATTTTATAAATGTTTTCATAGAAGATGTACCTAAATATCTATGTTACTAGAAATAATATCTAATGTACTATATTACTACAAACATGTTCTGACTATTTACAAGCGCTTTTTTAAAGTCTACGTGAATAAAAACCTTTTTTATTTTATTTTAATAAATAACAAAAAATAATCATTTAACAAACTGGACGTCAGAGTAAGTATTAAAAATCAAAATTAATTAATTATTAGCATTGATACTTTAAAATTGCAATATAAAATAAATAATTTAAAAATAATCTATCAATCACTTCATAACAATTTAAAATAAATTCACAACAAACATTCAGATTAAACATTAGCAGTAAGGATAGGTACGCGGTCAATCCATAGATGCGGTACCGTTAAAATGTTATAATTTATGAACACCTATGGGCTTCGGAAAGCACGTTATGCTATCTGTCCAGGTAGTTAACAGTCGATAGGCCTTAAATTGTCAGAAGCCCCCTGGGCTTGTACAACTCGAAATTGAGGGTAACCAGTGTCCATACGATTAAGAAAAGAATTGAACGACGGATGCGGGTACTTTTCAAAACTAGATGTAATTTATCGTAGAGACGAGAATTTAAAAAAAAAACCGTCGGACTTCGCTCGATGGGTTCCGTACCATTTATAATAACGGTGAAAAATCACTTTTGTTTTATGTTTTATTATTTTTGAGCTCCCTCAAATATTATTTATTAATTATTTATTTTTGAAGTGAATATATAACTAAATCTTTTCTCACAGGAATTGATAGCACAGACACCAGCACATCCACCTACCCCAATCTGTCAAATTTCTTTTATCGATTAGCAACTTTATCACATAAGCATAAAGTTCACTTTTAATTGGTAAAATTTGACAGATTGGGGTAGATTGATGCGCTGGCGTCTGTACCTACTTCGTATATACGAATCGAACAAATACGAAATACGTGAAGTCAAAAGATAAAGTTATTAATACTAAATATTGCACTTGTTCAAAATTCAACCATTAAGTTTCTATTGCCAAAGACTTAATGTTTTTGGCAATAGAAACAGAATTTAGACAATAGAGACAATAATATTAAACTGGTCTCAGTTTTGTCATCTCTTCTCAGTTTGTCGTTCTTATTGGAAACTAGCTGTGCCCCGCGGATTTTCCCCCGTTAAACTGTATAAATTATAGCCTATGTGTTAATCCAGGGTTGCACCTATCTCCATACCAAATTTTATTAAAATCGCTCCAGCCGCTTAGACGTGAAGAAGTAACAAACATACACTCACAAACTTTCGCCTTTATAATATTAGTGTGATAATCCAGTGCTCCGTTGATTAACCGTGGCTCAGGTAAACACCGTTCAACCGCTTGAACCATGCTCAACTATTTATTTATTTAAACACCATCCGATCAGGTTCCTCAGCTTAGAAACGTGATATTCTTTTACACTGTCAACATTTCTAGCGCTGGTATAGAGCTTGACTAAAATTAATCAACTAAATCGAATGATGTGTGATGTTTTTTTCTCAATGGTTGAAGTGGAATTATAGATGTATGATCGTGATAGTGTATTTTCAAGGGCGTTGGAAAATGAATTCAACTGGAGTTCAGTATTTATTTTTAAACCGTAAAACAAACTATGTGGCTACGCTATGGAACACCCTCCCAAACGACGTGTTCCAGACTCATATAACATGGGTTTATTCAAGGTTAGAGTGAACAAGCATCTTATGGGTACGCGCGGTCCACCTTCGACCACATCTTCACTTACCATCAGGTGAGATTGTGGTCAAGCGCAAACCCATTTTGCATAAAAAAACAAATAACATCCACAAACGTCCGCTATGTTCATCTTTTAAACTAAGTTTAAATCAGGGACGCCGCGGTTTAACTTTTAACATTACTTAACCACCGCATGTATAAGTTAAATCGGATTTTTAATGAAAATTTTGCAACCCATGGATCAGCCGCCAGCTTAAATTTAAGTAGCGTTTTAAAATAACGCTTTTAATCACATAATTAAGATCTGTAAACACATATTTCAATCACACACAACCCTAAAAAATCGTACTAAATCATGTTTAACTTATTCGATGAATACGTTCATAAACCGATATCCGAATAAAGCGTTCGCATTGTACTTGTGCTTTCGGAAATAGGGACAAATATCATGAGAGGGCTCGAGAGGTTTGCGGAACATCGAGAATTATGAAAACTAGAAAAGCGCTTGAGATACTCCTTTGCTAGTTATTTATAATAAGGTAGATGAAATTCCCCAAATAGTTTAAATACCATTATTAGTCGTTGTGCGTAGATATTTGAAGATATATTTTGATTTTTCATATACGCCGCAAGAATGTAGTTACAGTGATTTTTATGAAATAAAGCTATTATGGCTAGTTGCTCTCACTACACCGGATCGTAAGTGATAGTAGAGGTTAAGCAATTAGGCTTGCGGTCAGTCCAAACATGGTGACGACCAGAGTGGTTTATTTTCTGAGGGTCTCCGACTTTCCGTGCTTCGGAGGGCACGTTAAACTGTACGCACGGGGTCCGGGTTGTAGTCATTAGACAACAGTCGTTAAGCTATGTGAGATCCATTATAAATTTTGATAATTAAACTTAAACATAATCTCTTGACAATAACTTGATACGAGCTAGCTAAATATCATTGCTATAATAAAATAAATTTTATAAATGTTTTCATACAATCAATACAATGTGTACCTAAATATCTATGTTACTAGAAATAATAATGTGCACTTAATTATATTACTACAAACATGTTCTGACTATTTACAAGCGCTTTTTTAAAGTCTACGTGAATAAAAACCTTTTTATTTTATTTTATACCATAAATAAGTAATGCAATAATGTAATTTATTCAGCAGTGGGGTAGTAACATACACTTATACTTGTCAAGCTCACAATGCACTAAACATAGTCGCATACAGTATTAAAGTAACAAAATATTTTAAACTAGTCCGTCCGTGCGGTCTGGTTCGTCACATAATTTGTTTAAATCCTTAATTAAATAACAAATTACTAAGTTATTATTTTTAAATTTAGTAATAATAACGTCCTCCCGACCGAATTTTCGGCCACAGTGACCAGTCTCAATGGAAACTAGCCAATTGCGCCACTAGCCATAGTGCACAAGTGTGTGCGAAAACACAGGGGCACTTTCTATTACATCACTCTCATGATCCGATAGGATGACTAGCGACACGACCGGAAAGAGGTCAGGTACAGGACCGACGGCTTTACGTGCTCTCCGAGGCACGGGGGTGTAATACCGCCAACTCCCTGACTTCGGGCTGATACTGAGAAATATCTTATTACGGAAAAATCCCAAAATCACTTTAAGACCCGACTCGGGATTTGAACTTCATTATCTGAGGTTGAACACGCTACCCCTAGACCAACGAGGCAGTCAGTTAGTAGTTTAAATTTAGTACTACTATATTAATATTAAGGAATTGAAGACAACGAACAGTTGTGTACCCCAGAAGGCTCTCGCGGAAGGTTGATGTTTAAATAGCTTTTTAGTAATGGCACTTCCTCCCTTGAAAGTCAGGCATAAAGCGAAAACAAAGTTGGTCTAGCATGATTCATTTGCTGCATCCTATGACGAGTACAATCGACTATACATTTTCGCGTAAATTAAGGTCAATGCCGTGACAACGGACTTTTCATTCATTCATTCAACGAACTGTTGCTTCAGTAGCTTTCACTCACGGCTTACAGACTGTAAATTATATTTTAGGTAAAGAAGTATGATTTATGTAGTTTGACTTCCGACTTCAAGGCTTCCAAAGTAAATTAAATAATCTAATTAAATAAAAATAATTTAGTTGGAATTTTTCTTTTTCAACACAGTTTTATTAGCTTCATATATATGTTAGTATATAACGGAAACTTTGAATATGATTTTGACCCCGTTACAAACATCGGATTAACTCAAAATCTGCTGTACTTATCAAGCACCGATGAAAATTGCATATTTTAAACACTATTCTTATGATATACATACAATTATATATTTATAATACTGTTTCCAAAAAAAAATATTTATTATTTTACGTTGATAAAATATTAAGCCATACTTTTTGCCATGTTGTACAAGAACCAAAAAATATTGATTAAGAATTTTTTTAAAGGCTTTTTTTGTTGCAAATCCCGTACTAAATCATGTATTTCGGGGACTTTACAAACACATAATTAAAGCATACTTAGAATAACTAATTATGGGCTACATTAATAGTTGTCTTGTACGGGAATTGTGCTCGAAACACGATGGCGCCCGGATAATAGTAGCGTGTTAACGACATTAAACTGTGCGCCACAGGTGTAGTAGGAAGTATAGATAAAATATTTTTAGAATAATATAATAAGAATGTCTTACAGGCCAAATTTAGGTCACGCCGGCCAGCCGCAATGGAGACTAGCTAACTGCGCAGGACATATTATCGTGCACAAGTGTGTGCGCAAGGCACAGGGGCACTTTCTATTGCATCACTCTCAAGATGCGATGGAACGATTAACGACACGAACGGAAAGAGTTCAGTTACAGTACTGACGGCTTCACGCTCTCCGAGGCACGGGGGTGTAATACCTGCAATTCCCAGACTTCAGAGAAAATTTCAAAATCACTTTATCCCCGACCCGGAATTAGAACCCAGGACCTCATTATCTGCGTTTGAACACGCTACCGTTAGACCAACGACGCAGTCATTTAATTACAATACCATAAAGGTAGTTTATTCGAATGATCTTTATAATGCGGTCACCGTAGCCTAGTTGGTAGTGCTCCTGCCTACGAAGCTGGTGGTCCTGGTTTCGAATCCCGGTAAGTGCAAATGTTTGTGTGATAAGCACGAATATTTGTTTCTGAGTCATGGATGTTTTCTATGTATATAAGTATTTGTCTATCTATATAAGTATGTATATCGTCGCCTGGTACCCATAGTACAAGCTTTGCTTAGTTTGGGGCTAGGATGATCTGTGTGACATTGTCCCCAGATATTATTATAATATTACGTGGTAATAAAAATTACCTAATCCTTACTTCCTATATAATAAATGCGAAAGTAACTGTCTGTCGCACTTTCACGCTGAAATTACAGAACCGATTTAAATAAAATTTGGTGGTACACATATACACTATAGATATTAGAATCTTATAACAGATATAGGGTACTTTTTAATGTCAATAAAGGGTTGTGAGGGGTTGAAAGGGGGAAGTGAAAAGTTATATGAAAGTATCGCCATTTTTAGAGATAGAAGCTTTAAACTCATTTTTAGGCTGTTGATACGATATATAGCGCGGTGTGGTACGGGGTTGTGTAGGTGAGGAAATATGCTTAAGTGTACGAACCGAATACTATCCAAAGACACTACTCCACGCGGACAGAGTCGCGGATACAGTTACTCTTTTACAATTTCCTGATTGGAATCGAAGATATACGTAGCTTGCTGCTAGGTAGAGATGACGGCAAATGGAGGTAGGTATCTATCGGACAAAGTTTTCGAATGTTAACGCAAAAGCTCCAACTTCGTGAACGTGCTAAGTTTAGTAAAGATTAAGAGATGGAGGTATAACTTAATATTAACTTAAAGTTAGCATCGATATAAATTAAATATATAACGGTTATTCTGGAACGAAATAGTAGGGACGGGTATTTTGGTCTGAGTATACTCATAAGAAACAATTTGTTTCTGTTTTTTTTTTCTCTGGTCATTTGAATGCACTGTATGGTAGATGTTTTTGTATTACACGACCAGGGAGTTAACTTCTGTTTCGCGGGGTACTTTACAAACATATTGTTGACATACACAAAGACCATCCAGACTCCTAACAAAGATCTATGTGTCACACAAATAGTTGTCCTGCGCGGGAATAAGAACGCGATCTAATAAATGATATACATTGTTTAGTTAGTCGAGTAATAGTTTATTCATTATCTACTTCTGATAATGATATTAATGCAAACAAAACAACCATGCGATTTTCACCTATTGTAATAATCGCCTATAATATCCTGGGACATTATTCACACACGGCCATCTGAACCCAACCCAAACTATGCACAGCTTGTACTATGGAAACCGGATAACTGACACATACATATACTACTTTGCTTTTGTAAATACATACTTATGTAGATAACTAGCTGCGCCTCGCGGTTTCACCCGCGTTAAAGTAGTTTTGGCGTAACAGAGTAACAAACATACATACATAAATCTATACTCACAAACTTTCTCATTTATAATATTAGTAGAATGTGTACCTCTAGCGGTTTTGGCAGTGCACGCCGGAATAACTCGCAGATGGTAGATTTTTTCCTACTTACTTGACACTTATCGTCATATTTTGAACAATTCACACAATATCTTTATAAATTGTAGCCTATGTGTTATTCGGATGTATAAGCTATATTATTGTACAGTTTCATTAAAATCCATTCAGTAGTTTTTACGTGAAAGAGTAACAAACATCCATCCATACTTACAAACGTACGCGTTTATAATATTTGTAGGATTACTCTCAGATTAAGGACACACAGACATGTTCATGAACACAAATATCTGTCCAGGGTGGGAATCAAACTCACGACTTCCAGCGTGAAAGCAAGCTTTGCCAACCACGCCAACAGGCCCAATATAATATAATCCGTTAATATAACAATATAATGGGTTGTTCAAATAAATATTGACATTATGATGGAAAATATCTAGTAATGTTAAAGCTTTCAAATATTTATAAATATGTGAGCAAACGTACTTGTATATTATATATATGTATATATAAAATGGAAAGCATTTTTCCAATCGTATTGCCTCAACAAAAGAAAGCTACACGCATAAATCATTGGAACCTTTTCCTGTGAACGTTACTTTGGATTGAAAAGATTTTTTTTTCATAACAGTCGTTCGTTCACCCGCCAAGTTTCATAACTTTGGCATACCATCGACGTAAAGTATTTTGTTTAGCCGTATAATGATTACAGTTATTTTTAATACTTCAAAGACTTGTTTTTGTCACAATTGTTATGATATTACAGGAGTTTCGAAGAAGCCAGTTTTCAACTTTAAATGTTCTGTTGTTATGAAATTGGTTATAAAATTAAGAACAATTTTCTCCAACTCTTTTATTATCTAACATAATTTTCAAGGCTCTTACACTTCGGTGCAAAACATAGAATACGTAACATGTTATTATTAATGGATATCTATAAGAGTTTTTAATTAATAAACACGAAATATCGGAATCAATAGTGATCTTGGGTTTCATTCATTCTGTTGAAATACGTATGTATCTATGTAAGATTTCCAACCGCTAATTCATTCACTTAGTCTAAAATTTATTTGTTTTTAATCGGAAACAATCGAGTAAGTTTAACTTAGAGCGGAGAAGAAATTTCCAAAATAATAAAAAATAAAATACTTACATCATCATCATTTTGAACATTTTGACGGGCCTATTGGCGTGGTTGGTAGATACGCTGCTTTTCACGCCGGAGGTCGTGAGTTCGATTCCCACCCGGGACAAATATGTGTGTGCATGAACATCTCTGTTTGTCTTGGTCTGGGTGTAAGTTATCTATATAAGTATGTATTTACAAAATAAAAAAGTATATGTAGTTTTAGGAATTAAAAGGATTTATTAATAAAAAAGAGGTTTATTCACACTTCAGAATAAATAATTTAGAAATCAACAACAATTTTCTTATGACAAATCACTTATAACGAGAAACACTGTAACCACTGCACATTACACTCGATTTAATCGATACGCAAACCAGCAGAGCTTCGCCCTCGTCGACGTCTGGCCCCAAAAGAGAAAGAGGCACCGTTGACTCGCCATATATATAGGCAAAGTCCCACGTGACTCATCGCCCATCTTGGAAATTCCTCACACGGCCTCTCCTGACTTCGCGTCGACCACGACCGCGCTTCTTCAGCAGCACCAGGAGACACGGCGAAGCTATGATCGCCAGCTCCTACTGCATTGGAGAGCTCACCGTCATCAGAATCATCATCTGCATAAAACACAAACAGTTAATTATCATGGCAACTTCACAAAGATGCCTATTCAGTCATCCACCTCGCACTCAAGGCACTCAAACAGGCAATCACTCTCGTAACAGAGATAAATACACTCAAAATACTTCGCTTTCAAATGTATGCAAACATCTCTTGCAAACTTCTGTCATACTCATAATTGAACAAGTTATATCGACAAACGTAAAGTTATAGCGACACACGTCAAATATTGCGACAAACGCAAAGTTATAGCGACAAACGCCAAGTTACAGCGACAAACGCCAAGTTACAGCGACAAACGCCAAGTTACAGCGACAAACGCCAAGCGACACGCCTGAGTGCATAGTACCATAGCGACTAGCACTTGATAACTCATTGAGTACACTATTCACGCGTACGGAGCGCTGAGCTGCTGAAGCCAGGTACTCCGGGACATCAGCCTCGGGAACCACCACTGGACTGCACCGGCAGCAACCAGCAAGACCTGCCTTCCGCTCGCGCCCGTCCGCACATACGCCAAGTGTACGGACTTCCTGTCCAACACAAAGTAGAGACTTCCTGCCAGCTAGCCACGCGCGCTAAGTGCACGCCTGCCAGATTAAACGCTTCAGGGCTTCAGCCTCGAAGGCAGCCACTGGGCCACGCCGACAGTTTGTTCCAAACAGTAAGTCGCATACTCGCCTAGGATAATGACAAGCAAGACCACAAGCAAAGTTTACGTCAGGTTAGGATAAAATAGTTGAACTCAGTCTCGAAGAATGCAGCTCATGTCTCCGGGCACCGTTCATTGCACAGCCACTTGCACAGTCTTGTCTCCCGTGAGCGTAGCTTCACCTCATAACGACCGCTCTGGAAGGCCTTGGTCACTTTGTAAAGACCACGTGTCCATCTGACCAGCTTTCCTGTAGACTGAACATACATGATTACAAAAACAAGTTCGTTAAGTTTTAACTCGCGAGTAGGATGTCTATTACGGTTAAATTACTCGTCCTTATATATTTTAGTTAGATTGTCTGTAATATGAAGTCTCGTGCAGCCTCTGGTTATTTTACCTAACGCATCACGGTTGGTTACACGGCCACGTCACGTACTAACACACAAAAGATTGGCGTAGTTTCATCTTAACAAATGGGAGGAATTAAAGTTCTCAGTTCTAAAACTGAAATTAGTTTGATACTTTCCCAAGGGGTAATAAGCTGATATGGGATCTTAGGATAAGTTTCTTAGAACAATGCAAGGTATACTTTCTGACAAACTGCTTCAAACCTCGCCACGACACCATGTACTGGTCGCAGCCTGCACAGTTTTGTCATAACTGCCACTGAACAACGCACGCTCATGAAGACCGTTTGGCAGTATGCTGAACACCTTCAACGGTCCACACATTTATAGATCAAACCTCGCTGTGGACTAAGAAAATTTATTTACAAAGAGTACATCCCATACGTGAACTCTTTTAGTTACCTTTAATGAAAGTCAATTTACAATCACATGGAAGCACGTGGAGCCAAAAGTACTTCAAAATAAGGGAGCCAGTTTTTGCCAGTACTGCATGCTGACGTTCGTCGCACTAAAGTCTCAACAGAGATCCCTTAATGTTACACAAGAACCCCCTGGGTTCCTCTCCTACCGGATTGTATCGGTAAATACAAAAGATCATCAAGTCTTACGTACTTGCCTCCAAACTACCACACTAAAGCTATTGAATTAAGTCGTCCGCTGTCTGGGTTATCTGTGTCCAATTAAAAGGCTTGGAAATCTGATTAATACAACTTCAGCGTTATCAGCATTTGGCAACATTATCCCCTTTAGAAATCAAAATCCTAGAAACAATGCACCAACGCGCAATACGCGGTATTAGATCACATTAAAACTCTGTGTATTTCAGAGCAATACAACAGTAATTTTTGTGGCAGGAAAACTTATACCAAACCATTTTTCTCGGACTCGGCCTCACCTGACCATAACTCACTTGTCTTCAGGTTGCTTACACGACTCTGATCTCACCTTTGTGAAATGTTTGTGCTCCACATGACCTTGTCTTTTACAAAACATAATTACATAATGACTAACATATAATTCACGTACACAAAACACATCCAGAGTACAACCACTTACGGTTCACACAAACAGTGTACGCAATTTACGGGAATCGAACCCGGGTCATTGAATGACAAGGCGATGATCTTAACCACTGCGCCACACCTGCAGTCAAACTTCAGAGGAAGACTTCAAACTTATGTTGATAACTCCGCTGCTAAGAAGTAGCTTGAGAACGTGCACTGCTATTATACCTACTAGGTTTTAAATACTCATTTACATTGTAGAATGCAAATAACACATTGAGTATTAAATTGAAAAAATGATAAGACTGTCAAGTGCTACTTAGTAAGCTTTGTCAATACCTTGTATCATAGGCTTTTCAGCTTCTCACTCATTAGGCACAAAACAACGGCATGACATTTTATACAACACCGTGATGTCAACAGTTTGAGGTTACATTCCTCAGCGGTGGTAAATACCTACTGCTATATACCATGGCTATCATGCAATGCACACGATACTGAGCGGCACCGGCGGCGGCGGCTATCAGCACTACGACGTCTACTGATCGAGCTTAGATCGTAATTTGTAACACACATCGCAAACTACCTTTTATTTTAACATGATGAATCGGTTAGCCTAAGAGGCTTTCACTGCTTCACCGGACTATCGCAAACTACCGTGCGACAAACTAAGTGAATGGTTTCGCGCCCTGATATGGGATCCACCTTTCAAGAAAGTCTTGATCGGCCACGTGAAATAC
Organism: Pseudoips prasinana; assembly: GCA_951640165.1. Classification (NCBI taxonomy): domain Eukaryota; kingdom Metazoa; phylum Arthropoda; class Insecta; order Lepidoptera; family Nolidae; genus Pseudoips; species Pseudoips prasinana. The sequence continues at coordinate 25,698,938 of OX621260.1, forward strand.
ATAGGCGGTATTTCACAAACAAAACAATAAAATTGTATCTACTTACGTAAATCACACAATACAAAAATTTACAAAAACAAAACACACTTGTGTACAGTTCGTAGACTGTGCTCACAGTGAATACACTCGGCAACGGTTAAACCACAATAGTGATTAGAACAACTCTAAACAAAACGAACGACTTGAAATATCGACTGATCATGTCAATAGTAGCCGGACTACCCACATTTTTAGTTCATTTTACAGAAGTAAAATTACTTTCGATTATTTCTTAACTAATCGTGATATTATCCAACGTACGGTGTAGATTTTCTTGTGCCTTGGAAGACACTTCAGGTTCACACTTACATGAGCAACACAAGGAACGTAAACGGAAATCGTCCCGTTTTTGACAAACAAATACGCCTACGTGATCGGTTATTCACTTGAGAGCGCGACTATGATTGCGATCTCGACCGCAGTGTACAGGTAGGGCGTCGGGGCTACTGCCACGTGGTCTATAAGACGCACTTTTTTCTGACGTACGCTACCAATCACAATCCTTAAGCACTCGATTACACGAGATACGCAGCGGCGTTGGAATTTTAAAACACACAATACACAACGTGGTCGATTTGTCTTAAGAAAATCACAAATGAAAGTAACACGAGGTTAGATCTTATTAAATTTGGATGGCAACAAGCAGCACTTGGGTTCTTTATACCAATTCTGATTTTAGGAATTAAAAGGATTTATTAATAAAAAAGAGGTTTATTCACACTTCAGAATAAATAATTTAGAAATCAACAACAATTTTCTTATGACAAATCACTTATAACGAGAAACACTGTAACCACTGAACATTACACTCGATTTAATCGATACGCAAACCAGCAGAGCTTCGCCCTCGTCGACGTCTGGCCCCAAAAGAGAAAGAGGCACCGTTGACTCGCCATATATATAGGCAAAGTCGCCCATCTTGGAAATTCCTCACAGTAGTATATCAGTTATCTGGTTTTCATAGTACAAGCTCTGCTTAGTTTGGGATCAGATGAACGTGTGTGAATAATGTCCCAGGATATTATTATTATGTCCCAGGATATAATTACTCCCTCAGCTTGTTAGATTTACCAGCAAATACATACATAAATATGCAGAAAGCAGCAATTCCTAACACTTGCCGAATTGCGTGTGAATTTTTTACAGGATGACTCTTGCAAGAATACGATGCTGACTTGGCGTAAGCCCGTAGGCATCATTACTAACCGAAATAATATTACGAGAAAATAAAAAAAAGTAAATAATAATATCCTGGGACATTATTTACACACTGGCATCTGATCCCAAACTAAGCCGAGCTTGTACTATGGATACCAGATAACTGATATACTTCACATAATACTCTTCTCTTTTATATCGGGACTAGTCCCTCTCTCTTACCCACCACTGCAACTCCTGTAAGCCAGGATCAACAGTGGCACAGGCTCAGGCATGCCCCGGGGAATCGCTTTAACTGTATTGGATCCCGCAACGAATTTAATCAGAATGAAAAAAGGAGGAGTTAGTAAATGAATAGTTCCACTTATATGTAATACTTTTCTTTTGTAAATAGTATGTATTTACAAAAGAAAAGACTCAGGACAAACAGACATGTTCATGCACACAAATATCTATGTGAATCGAACCTACGACCTCCGGCGTGAAAAACAAGCATTTGCCAACAGGGGCTCTACCGGCTAAGTCGCCGAACATCGATTTCTTAAACGGCGATGCCGTTAAATCGGTTTCAACGTTGACAATCGATTCCGGACCATTTATGACGTCACATGTGCTCGCCGAATGCCGATTTAACGATTAAGTCATTTTTAACCTTTATTTATTTGAACGCCATTTAAGAAATCGATGTTCGGCGACTTATCCAATAGAGCCCTTGTTTATTATAAAGGAAATCAACTGGCAACATTTCATGTTTCTGCTGTCAACTGCTGCAACAGATGACCATGTGTCGAGTTAACTAGGCCATGGATGCCACCAAGGCATTAAATTTCGCATCAGAGGAAGAAGAAAAACCGCTAGGGTTAGGCTCTACGTTGATAAATCCGCCAGTTCGATAGAACAAGTATTATTAATCCTCTGATGCGGAGTTTAATGCCTTGGTGGCATCCATGGCCTTGCTAACTCGACACTAGGTCATCTGTTGCAGCAGTTGCTTGATTTGGTTAAAGTTCACTGCTGAGTCCTACAGCTTGATTAAACTTCCAAATAGTTTGAGCAGTGAATGTTTGTATCTCTTCCGGTTGCATGCTGTGTTATCCTAAATAGGTACTTCTAAAACGCTTTAGCGGTCCACACGAGCTAAGGATGTGCATAGCAAGTGCAACTGATTCTTGCCAGAAACTGCAGATTGCGCCAGTACATGTAAAATGTAATCTACTAGCTGTGCCCGCGACTCTGTCCGCACAATTTGTAATAACTCCGGAAATGTTACATTAGAATATCTCTAGTATTTTTTTTACTTTTCGCAAGCTTATAAAACATTCACAAAAACGTTACATATTGCCATACAAACTATTCTATATCCTTGAGGGTAAAACTTATCCAAACTTTAAATGTCATATTTATTTATATCGAATCAAGAGCCTAATAAATAACTTTCAAGCTTCTAGCTCCAAAAATGACGTTACGTCCATAAAACTTCTCAGACCCCCTTTCATCCCCTTACAACCCAATAAAATATAAAACGTAGCCTATGTTTCTTACGCTCTAGACTATCTGTGTACTACATTTCATTTAAATCGGTTCAGTACTTTTGGCGCGATATATAGACAGACAGACAGGTTAACTTTCGCATTTATAATATATAAGTATTAAATTCACCAGCTAATAAAACTGCAATAAATTCTGCAACTCTTTCAACCGTGAAAATCGATTCCAGACGTAAACAACCAAATTGGATATGTATTTCATATTTATAAAAAGAGAACGCCCCTACTACAGGACATTCCCTAGTGTGGGCGCTGTCTGTCACGTTGTCAAACACGTCGCGGGGCCTTTTGTAAACATGCAATTAACGGGTACAAAACACGCCCATACTCAGAATAATCATGTGGGATCATACAAATAGCTGTCTCGTGTTGGGATCGAAGCCAAAACACAAATGCGGTGAGAAGGTAACGTGGCAACTACCTTAAAAACTGCGCCACACGTGCCGTTATAGTAACGAGGTTGAGTTTCATTGGCTTGCGACCTAAGAACCACCTCCACCTTACGGAAAACATACATACATAGTCTCGTGCCTGTTTCTTAGATAGGCATAGACAACGGATTTTTATTTATTTTTTTATTTATTGACACCAGGTTTACCCACAGCTTGTGCATACAATATATATCTTATGAATAATTTTTTAACAAATTAGACTTACACACTAGCCAATTGCGGGTTAACCAACATTCTCCAAATCTAGACGAATAATCAGCACTTGAGATTATTTAGGCTATGGAACAATGAAATACCTACGACGAGTTAACAGTAGTTTTGAGTGACTTCAAGATTTTGGACTTGAAACAATTTAAGGGATCATGGTGTATGCATCCGGTACAGATTTCATGAAAGAGTTCATCTCTCTACAAACCCTATTGAGCGGTGAGTTTATCCCGCTGTAGGTTTTAGAAGGTTGAATGTGATACATTTTGAATGTGATTTCCATTTGTCATGATCCTCGCACATCTCTTTTGCGTCTCCCTTACTCTTATTATGAAGAGTTATCTTTATATATGCTCGCCTGCTTAGGGTACATCAGACCTGGACTTTCTTGAGAACATCCTCCGACTCCCACTTGGTCAGAGAATATGTATGTACTGGATATATTCGACGTGATCTTACCCTTCCGATTGTGCCGTTCCACAGGCCAGGTATACTGCTTTTGTCAATCTTTAATTCATTCTTTCTAAATGCCAAAACCATTTCAGAATACTCTCAAAGTAACAGCGTTATTTAGATCAATGCTGTATCCCTGGGTATGATAGATTGCCAGAGCTCACATGGGAAGTTCAAAGAGTTGGCTAGCATCATAGCAGATCACCTGGCTGGTTCTCACTATCTCAAAGTAAACGAGGCAGCGGAATTCGCGCAATAGATGAGCGGATTAGCTATAGAAAGCGCTGTATGTTTTATTGCTGACGTGAAATAAGAAATTTACCACTTTTTATATTACTATTAAGTACTTATAATGTTATATCATTCCAGGATTTTTCTTAGCTTGTAAGTATGATAATGTGAATTCGTCTGGTATCACGCTTCCAGTACCTACTGGCCCTATCGGAAGATCAGCACTGCAGAAATGCAGTACTAGCTGAGATAGGGCCATTTTTCATACCAGTACGGATAAAATTAATAATGTTTAAAATGGATAAGTACCACAATTGAATGTATTTTCCGTATTTGTTATGAAAATAAAATTATTTCTTTCTTTAAATTTTTTTACTCCAACAAATGTTATACTCTTGCTTTCGTTATTGATATATACAGAACAAAACCGGTCAAAGAGCAAATACAGCAATCGATGCCATCAAAATGTAATACGAAACGCGGAGAAAATAAAATGAAATATTTAGCAGTGAATAGGTGTTGTAACATCGCAGTTGGAAGTCCTCGAAAGCCGATTAGTTCGTTGGCGAGTCTCATGGCTGCAGTACTTAGCCGCTTGTTTGTTGTTCTTAATGAGCGCTGCCAGCCAACTTTGGGCTGTTTTCGACTCAATTAAGACTAAAAACATGACCGAGTGTCGTCGTCGGTTTGTTCTCTTGACGGTTGTCGCTTCGCCTCTAACTCGAGTATTAAACTTAATAACTAAGCAACTTACATATTGTTTACTTGTTTCATATACTCATAGATTCGTCATATCAGAGGTGGATTACAAATCTTGACTGTTATGTATGTGTACTTACCTACGTGTCATTGACATCGATACGTTTCACTCGCACAATCGTTTGTTATAAAAAGTTCGTCGAATCATTCATCAAACTGGTTATTGGAGAGTATGATAAACGGATTGTGTTTAAATAAAACTCATATTTATTCGTAGTTTGCTCAAATACTTTGCGTATTTTGGGTAAGTGGACGAAGTGTAATAAAAGCTTATCACTTTTTTCTATGATCAAGGCAAACGAGAAAGTCGGTCACCTGGTGGTAAGTAATCATTGCCGCCTATTGACACTTGCAACACCAGAAACGCAAGTTCGTTGCCGGCCCTTAAGAAAGGAATAAGCTCGTTTCTTTAAAAGTGAATTACCTGCTGCGGTGTTTCCCCAGCGCTATGACATGTCCTTCTTCAAACGAGGTTTAAAAAGAGTATTAATATCACGGCAGGCAGCGGTTTGCTGTGCCCCCTGGCACTGCGAATGTCTATGAGCAGCGGTTACCACTTACTATCAGGTGGGCCGCTAGCTCGTCTGCTTCCTAAGGCAATAAAAAGAAAAGAGGGATGCCATGTCAAAATAGTTCCGCAGTTACTTGATTCTACAGAGTCGTAGTGCGCGGTTAACAGTTTCTTGTAAAACGCACGGTGTCGATGGTAGACGACAATTCATCCAGTTGCTAAGATGAAATTTCCACTTTTGGCGAGAGTGTCTGTGGTGGAATCTGGCAGGTATAAGCTCAAAATATTCCTCTGTACACTCCCCGTGATAAATGCGGTGAAATGAAAGGACACGAAGTACAGACACGTGGTGTGTTGGGGCCCCATAAACCTACGCAGTTACGTTACCAAGTATTCCCTCCACTACCACGCAGTACCAATTAGGCATCCACTTTAGTATTTATATCATAATTGTTATATAGCCTAAAGATCGTAAGGTTCAACATGCAAATTTCACAAATCTTTTAGATAGTCTATAAATAAATAAATGTATAAGGACACTATACACCGTCATATGATCCCAAACTAGGCAGTCTGTTCTATCGTAAAAAGACAACTGATAAATATACTTATATTTAAAAATACATGGTAAATTGTTTACTTACTACAAGCTAGCTAAATATCACTACTATTATAAAATAAATTGTATAAATGTTTTAACATTCCGTGTACCTAAATATGTGTAATAGGTATGTAGCTAGAAATAATAACTGTATTACTACAAACATGTTCTGACTATTTACAAGCGCTTTTTTAAAGTCTACTTGAATAAAAACCTTTTTTATTTTATTTACTTATCACACATAGATTTGTCCTGTGTGGGGACCGAATCGCCAACCTCTGGCCAGTCGGGGTCACTAACCAGTAGTACAATAGGCTAGTCAAGTGGATTCCTGTACAGAACAACTATTTTAGTGTGACCTATGCATAGTTGTCCTAAGATTGGGTATACCTTGGGTCAGTAAACCCCTACAATACAGGGACCTTCTAATCTTCAAAAAAACGTGTATATTTAAGATACACGTGGTGTGGAACAAGTATACACGTAGGGGTTTTCGAAGTAAATATTAATCCCATCACTAGTGTAATACCAATTTACTATTGATGAATAAACTTGCATAATACTATTGTAGAAATAAAAATAAAGAAAACTATTCCCATGATATGCCCTTACAGCTGGCATACAATTTGTGAAAAACGGAAGATTTTTTTAAACCGTCTTTCTAATCTAGTTTTAAATCAATGGTAGATATCACATAGTTTAAAGTTTGTAGTGAAAACTGTATTTTTATTGACCTAAGTCTTCAGCCATATCAATCAAAAATATAAATAGATAGAAAGTTACAATTATAACTCGGCTTCGCAATGGGACACAAAATAATAAAAGGGAGGAAAACGAAAATACTTATATTTTACTCATGACGTAAATATTGCTCGCAGCAATCCGGACCAAATGTAGGCAAGAAGGTCGGACGAGTAAGTTCTCGGAAAATCAAAACAGTTCGTTCATCTCAATTTAAATTGATATAATCCGTGCCCCAAATAGAGGTGGCTGGAGTGTGTCTGGCGCACGTACAAACGTTAAGCTCGTAAACGATTTGCGGACTTATTGAGGTCAAGTTCACAGTACAATCGGAGGTTATATGTTTAAAGGTATTTGTGTAGAAGTTTGGGCTGATGTATGGTGTGATCGAGCGAAGTATGGCGAGGTCTTTGCCCCGTTACACGTGCGAATAGCCGCCACACCCGCTAACGGTAGTTACCGCTCTTAATACCACATCTTTCGTTTGAATGGCTAGTAAACGTGGAAATGCCATGGACTGTCTATCTATATAAGTATGTATATCGTCGCCAGGGCCTGCAGTCGCCAGCACGAGTTCCTGCAGTTTACTTACTCGATCACACGTACAGTTTCTCCCATACATTGAGCACCAGCGCCTCTCGCGGAAACTATTAAGAACTAAAACTCTGGTGCTCAATGTATGGGACGAAACTGTACGTGTGATCGAGTAAGTAAACTGCAGGAACTCGTGCTAGAGGCCCTGATCAATCCGGATCAATACGTGTTAGCACGTATGTCAGTATCCCATAGACGTAGATGGGCTAGAAGGGAACAATCAATGAGAGACAAGAGTATGTATTTACAAAAGAAAAGAACTCGTTTCACGTTTATAATATTAATAAGTTTGTAAGTATGGATGGATGGATGGGTGTTTGTTACTCTTTCACGTAAAAACTTCTGAATGGATTTTAATGAAACTTTACAATAATATAGATATTATACATCAGAATAACACATAGGCTACAATTTATAAAGATATTGTATGAATTGTCCAAAATATGACGATAAGTGTCAAGTAAGTATGAAAGAATCTACCATCTGCGAGTTATTCCGGCGCGCACTGCCAAAACCGCTAGAGGTACACATCCTACTAATATTATAAATGCAAAAGTTTGTGAGTATAGATGTATGAATGTATGTTTGTTACTCTTTACGTCAAAACTACTTTAACGCGGGTGAAACCGCGGCGCTTAGCTAGTATGTAATATATCAGTTATCGGATCGGACAGGCCGGTTGGCGTGGACGGTAGATGCTTGCCTTTCACGCCGCAGGTCGTGGGTTCGATTCCCACACAGATATTTGCGTGTATGTCTGCTTGTCCTGTGTCTGGGTGTAATTATCTACATAAGTATGTGTTTACCAGAGAAAATTAGTATATGTAATACATCAGTTATCTAGTTTCCATAGTACAAGCTCTGCTTAGTTTGTTTTCCAAGTCTTATTATATTTAATTTACTTTACGACTACCGCTTTGGTTTAGCATTAGGGTGTCGAGCCTAAGATAGAGATGCGGGGTTTTAACCTATTTGCGTCCCGCAAAAAAATGTTAAGTTGTTTTTATAAAAAGAAATCTTAGCAGGTTGGAGTCGGTGCTTTGGAGAGTACATGAAGTAATTCTGCAAATAACTTATCTTTGGTCGTGTTGGCTAGACTACTAGTTTTATACTTTCTACTTTTTCATATGTTGCACACCTACTATTTTTAAAATAATTACAGCTCCTATCCATCCAAAGGTTGTCTGGAAGAAATCGCTATATGCGATAAGACCGCCCATTGTACATGATAGTGTTATTAGTGGCCTATGAATGTGTCGTGTGCAATAAAGAATATTCTATTCTATTCCATTCTATTCTATTCTAGACTGTACATTTAGATCATAATAGTAGTAAGTAAAAAAGAGTACTGAGTTTGTGCATACATTTTGGGACTATAATGGGACTCCCACTGAGACTAGTAAGTTCAATATAATGCCATAGACCCATCAATTTAACCGTCACATTTTATAATTTTTTATATTAATTAATTTACAATTTAATACAAAATGTAATTTTCTTTGACTGGATAGTTAATACGAAATGACGAGATCCCGGCGTCATTGCATTTTAACTTAAAGCGATAGTTGCACTCAAAGCATCTATTTATTCCGTAATAAAATTATAATTTCTACTCCCTAGGACTTTACTAAGTAGCCTATAGCTTCTGATACTTAAATTATCAATGAGATAGAGCATCACGCTTTTTTTATGAGTTTATCTTACCCCTAAGGCGTGCTAATAGATGTTGTTTCTTTCTGTGAACATCAAGCTGCGATCGCCAACCCGTCTGCCAAGCAAGGCGATTATGGCATATTTATATCCCCCAATTCTTTGGATAGGCTTTTGTCCGCCAGTGGACGTAATTTGACATGATTTTGATGAACGAAGACAGCGAACTAAGTACATACATACATACATACATAGACTCACACCTGTTTCCCAGAGGGGTAGGCAGAGACAACGGATTTCCATTTGTCACGATCTTTGCACACGTCTTTTGCCTCCATTACTGTCATTATATTCTTCATACATGCTCGCCGGTTTAGGGTACTTCTGACCTGCCCTTTCTTGAGAACGTCTCTGATTTGGTCAGAGAATGTTCGACGAGGTCTAAGTAAGTCAGAGTTCATGCTATCGGCTAAAAAGAAACATTGCAAGGGCTTACTTCTGTAGGTATTAAGTTCCTAAAATTTCAACTTAACAAAATCATTAAAATTGTGTTCCTCAAAATTCCCAAATGATTTGATAAGTACTTATCATCTCCCTATTCCGCAATGTCACATAAATTATAATGAGGTCTGTCACGAGCATGTCGGCGTGGCCCGCCCGGCGCCCCGACATATTGAAGTGACTTTATAATTGTAAAGCAAAAGAGTAAACATGATTTTCGTTTCCCATTTAAAGAGCAAACACACTTGTTTGCAGATGAGCTCGCTGAGATATGCTTACGCATAAGACATGGTTTAACGCAGAACAGCGTACGACCCCTTCATTTACTGCGAAGCGAATTTTATATCATCTAATGTGTTTATCAAAATATACCGGATGGACATAAAACGCATGATAAGTAAGAATCGAATTTTAGGTCTTACCCGAATATAAAAAGGGAGGCAGTTTTCTATTCGGCCTTATTATTTTTGTGTTTGTTACGCGATCTCTCCGTTGTTTTTGATTTAACGATGGTTCCATAAAATGGGTTTAATAAGAGTGGTTGAATTTGGTTTTTGGAACAAAGTTCCTTATCGCGCGTTGTGAAATAGGACTAGACAGAAAAAAATCTTACGAAAAGTTGTCACGACACTTTTTGCAGCTGTGCGGCGTGCGCATGTTTCTCTGTCTGTCTCTCTCTCTCTCTCTCTCTTATAGAAAGCAAGCCAGATATTTTCATTTCTATTTCGCATTGAACAGTGTGGTGTCGCGACGATTATTTTTGTTGAGTATATACAGGTTTTTTGTACATAATAAATAATAAGAAATAACTTCGTTCCATCCGGGTGTCCCTTGACACATCTCAAGTTTTTTTGTTTTTAAAATTGCAGTATATGCATATGTATGTTGGAACTTTCCAACATACATATGCATATACCAAATCTTCAAGGTACGCTAGAGATCGTGGGTTTGCTCACCAACAAGAAAAGAAGATTATTTGTTCTGTATGTAACTGGAATTTATCTATAATATGCATGTATTTAGAAATATATAAGTATGTTTGTCAGTTGTCTACTTGCCATACCACAGGCTCTACCGAGTTTGGGATCAGATGGCAGCGTGTTAGTTGTCCCAAGATATTAATTATTTATTTATATAATTTATCCACAAAGTCAGCACGGTTAAAATGTTCTTATGATACGCGCGGTGGTAGACAATCATTTATCACGGTGATATAGATGGAATTTTCACTTCTGGCGAGAAATATACTTTTTGATATTTACTTCTTGTAGTAAATATGAATAATGTCCTGCTGAGTATAGTCTGGTTCAACAGTGAAAGTCCACCTCAATTGAGAAGATCCAGCGAAACAAACTTAGTGGGTGTCTCTACCAAAACGGCCCAGTTTAGTGGTCCGGTGAAACATACTCAAGAGACCATATAGACGAGGTTTAGTCCACTTACTGAAATTATTTAACAGGCTAACACAATATTTGCTCGAACATTCGTTATTTTTACAGCGAACATTTAAGTGCAAGATTACTTAAAGCTAAATATGATATGTATTGTACAGACGCCAGCACATCAATCTACCCAATCTGTCAAATTTCCCCAAGTGAAAGTGAACCTTATACGTTTGTGATAAAGTTGAAATACTATAAAAGAAATTTGACAGATTGGGGTAGCTGGCAGCGCTGGCTTCTGCACTAATAAAATAAATGGAACTATATGTTGGGTTGGTATTATCCAGCAAATACGCTGTTTAAGAGATAATGTGGAAACCGTTATACGTCTCCAAGCTTAATTATCGCATTATAATAGCTACCCAAGCAGCAAAATGTGGTCTAGTAATTGTCCTGGAACCACCATTTCATTAGACTATAACGGAATAGTAAGCAATTATAACCACGGAAAAGGGCCCAATTTATAGGCGTATTTTAGCTAATTAAATATCTATAGTAGACTTGGTGAATACCATTTTGACCAATAACGGCCATATAGTTGGACTATGTAAAACTATTTTCTCCCGCGAAGCAAACTATCAGCGCTTAATGGAACCAATCACGACAATAGTAACCTTATAGTTAGACCACGTAGAACTATTTGCTCTCGCGAAGCTAACTATGAGCGCTAAATTGAACCAAACACGACAATAACGTACACGGTGAATATCTTACAAGCTCATACAAAGTGATGTGAATTTGTAAATGTTGCTATGCACATTTGTAAAGATTAATTAATATTGATAAAGGTAAGTTATTATATTTTTATAATAAATATTATCTAGAATAAGAGTAGGGTGTTAGTTAACAATAAGTGAAGCCGTGTTTGACTGTGCATGGCGCAGGTATATTTTCGGTGAAGTGTGATAAGTTTTTTGTCAAAATTTTTAAACGCCCCTCGAAATTCACGTTTTCATTAAGTTGAATTTTAAAATAATGTTGGTTTCAGTAAGACATACAACGAAAAGTCGCCATCTTGACAAACTTGGTCTTCCCAAATACATTAACAAACCGTTATAGGCGTACTTTGTTACAAATGGTAAATATCAGAACTATTGCTTGGCCATATTGTTTGGAATTAGAGTTCCGCAAATATTGTAATGTTACTCTATGTTGTTATTAGGTACCGATGTCTTATTTTCATATTTTTGTTTAGGTGTCAGGTGTGAAAATGGTAATGTTTCTGGACGTCGATAGCTTTTTAACTAAAAGAGATTTTCGAGCTTTAAAAATTGTTTGAAATATTTTCTACTTCTATTTTGTGCTTTCCCTTGCTAACTTGGTTTATTGTTTCACAGAATCGTGATCAAGACCAAATTAGTGAGATGCCAACGGTCTCTCGAGAAGATACTCGTTCAAATACTACAAGATCACTTCATTTACAACAAAACTCGGCTACCATTCAATCCGGATCAGCAATTTTACCTGTATCTTCTTTTATCGCGCAAAACCCTCAACTTGTCATAACAGAAGCAGAAAAAACACTGTCAGATGTCATTTTAAATGCTGAACATTTCGTTCTTTACAACACGGATAACCAAATACAGCCTGTCGAGGATGGTCAAATTCTACAACTTCAACATGAAGTAAAGTCAATCAAAGAAGACATTAAAACCATCATACCAAATCAAAATCCACTTTATGAAATACAAACTAACATGTGCTGAGTGCTGTGTCGAAGAGAGATTCAGAATGAATTAAACTCGTACATCCAATGACCGTTTCAAGAAAGCAAGAAGACGTAGATGTAGACATGTTATAAGAAATCTAAGAGAACTTGAAGAATTTGAAACAAACTTAACAAATACATTTATTCAAAATTTCTAATAAAGAATTGAATGCCGCATGTCGTATTGTATTCTACAGCCCATTTTCTAAGATCGCTATGTAGTTGAAAATTGGAATAGTTTTCAATATCGCATTCCTCTTCTTGTACAGGTTCCTCACTAACACAATCTTCCAAGTCTACATTTAAAATTGCTTTTATCGATTAAACGTTTTTTCGTGCAGAATCATTAAAATAAACATTTTGTCTTAAATTTTCACAATAACAATTTTGTACGGAACCTTCTCATATTTCTACGATTCAACAAAATCAAAATATCCGTACTGAGACTATAACAGAATTTGCAAGACCACTACAAACCAATGTTTTCTTGTTCAGGTCACCACGGATATAGTTTTGGATACTAAGTATATTATATTAAACCTTTATAAGCGTGTTAAGATTATAACGATATTGGTTTATACCACTATATAACCGCTCCATTTTACTGATAATTGTTCTGTAAAGTAAATTTATAAACCCTTATAAAACCAAGTAATCAATGCAAATAGTATCCAGAATGTTTAGTTCTGTTTATCACTCTTATTGGTGTACTTTACTTATAGTGGTTCTATAATGTTTCTTGTTAGTAGTTATAAGCATAGCTTACCAGTTTATCTACTCTTGAGTGCGTTTACACCCTCGCGATACTTTTATAGGTCACCCAAGCTTATATTTGACCTTTAATTTCGGCCTATAAGTAATTATAAGCTAATGTATAGGAGGAGATATACTATAAGGCCCAACTAACTCCATGCTTGCTATTATAAGCGATGCAGCAAAAACTAGAACCCTTAAGAGAACATTTAAAGTGCTGGAGTCCTATAACGTCTGCACTATAGGATAATTTTGCTGCTTGGGTAACGCTCAGGCTAATTTCTGAATGAAGGTATCAAATGCCAGAGATTAGACAGCTTTAGGCATTATACCTTATGTATTAATTAAGCTTACAGATGTATATTAAGCTCTTAAAGGAATTGGATAGGCTACGTGTGTTCAAAATACACCTTTTTTGTACCAAAATCAGCGATATTAAATATCTAAACAATTGAAAAATTGTACAGTACACTTGCATGATATCGGATGATTTTAGTTTTATTTTTTAAATAAATAATTACGTTACACATAAGTTATAGCAAATAATAGCCATTTTTTTAAGTTCTATTTTAAATTTAAACTTATCAAACGTCGTGCAAATCTTTTGCACGACTTTTCTTTATTTTTCAAATTTAATCAATGTTGCCCATTTTGGTACAGAAAGTAAAATGTATTTAGCACATATTTAGCCTATCGGATGCCCTTAAGGCGAGGCATTGATGAAACATAAATAAGCGACTGAGCGGCGCCAGACGACAAACAAATCCGCAAGCGATCTTCCTGGTGTCAAAAGGTCGGTCGCGCCACAACACTTTTACTTTGATAAAGTAAAGCCTTTTATCAATATTATATAACCCAAATTAACCGTAAGAAAAGCCCCAACTATAATTACATTATTGTGGAAAAGAGCTGATACTTTAACACTGCTGGAACGTTATCAAACACAGCATAGAACCACCGCAAGGAAAATGGCTTTCAAATGAAAACCGCATCGAAATCGTTTGCGGCATCACAGAGACAAACATCGAAGTCAAACTTATAACACCCATCTTTTTGCGTCGGAGTTAAAGTATTATTAAAAGACTTAAGTATACATTTTGAATTATCTATCCCGACTATTTGGAGACGAAACTAGTTCTCGTTAGCTTGTAAAATAAAAAAAAAACTTGTGTGTACTTATGTACACGCGTTAGAAGTTATACTTCTTAATATTTCATACCACCTAGAACTAACGTCATGCTGTAAAATTTTTTGGTGTCGGTGTGCGCGCGCATCGTAAAAATTCACTCTCATAATTTTTCTCCATCGCGCCAAAAGAAGTATAACTTCAATAAAAAAATTGTAAAATAAAAAGTAGATATTAATTTTTTTTCTCTTTGTATAGGTCAACTAATTGTGTAAAGCTATTACTAAAGGGGTGCTAAAGATGTGACAAATTAAAAAATGATCAGGTTCAAATATATTATACTTAGTTCCTTATTAAATCATTATAAAAAATAATATATAAATAATAATAGTTATTAAACCTTCACAAGTACTACAAAGTGTAACCATTATTCAAGATACGATCCACGATTTTACGAATGAACCAGATCTTTGAAGTGAAAACTTTTTTAGACTTTTTGGTTAAACAAAAATCATGGACCTCGCGTCATAGCGGTCACTTCACGCTTCCCATGAGCTATATGTATAACTATTGTGTTGTAGTTTATTTAGATTACAAGTGTGAAAATTAATTTTTATTCTTAATAATTTCTTAAATTCTTAATAAACTCTACTCCGCGTGTATTTTTAATTGACTTTTTTTTAATGTTAGATATCCTACATAACCGTTCTGAACATATATTACTATTATTATTTTACCTCAAAACCGCGTATAAATATATCGGTACAAATAATAGGTAAACCTATGCTGCAATATCAAAAGTACAGATGGGTTGCGTGAAAAACAAATGTATTAAAATTCGCCTATAAATAGCTTTATTAAAATCTGCTCGTGCCCGGCTGTTGAACTGCGGGGCGCCATAGGGAGGCGCGCTACGATAATTGACTATTATATTGTTGCTAACACTCATTATAACTTATGTATTGCATAAAGTACACTATACGAATGTTATTGTGCGTTTAAGCACTTTTGCCATACCTACTATTGGAATCAAATATAACAGCTCACTTAGGACCCTTAACTTGATCCGCGGTGCTTTTGCAGCTGGCTTCTCTAGTTGCAAATCTCTCATTTTATGGGGCTATAGCCTCTTTACATCATTCTGTCCCCCGCTTTGCTCTGAGGGAAGTGGAACTATTCATTTTCTAACTCCTCCTTTTTCTCTTTCTGATTAAACTCGTTGCGGGATTCAAGACAGTTAAAGTGATTCCCCGGAACATGCCTGAGCTTCACCGCTCAGTGGCATTTCATTGTGTGCCACTGTTGATCCTGGCTTACAGGAGTTGCAGTGGTGGGTAAGAGGGAGGGACTATAAAAAAATAATATACGAATGTTAGTACTAGTGATAAGATTAAAGAATGACCCTAAGCATATATGCATCTACAGCAAATTTTGATCAGCGATGGAACTTTTGGTAATTAGGCGTACGTTTGTAGACCCGTGGCCCAGAGTGGGTGATCCAACATAGACACCATGAAGTAAACCAATTTAATCTATACTATGTAGGAATTATAAATGAATAATTACGCATTCTGTAGTGTGCGTAGGTAATCAATCGATTTAGTATGTTTTTTTTTTATGTGTATCATTACCATGACTTGGGGAAACACGTCACATATATTGTATCGCCAATCGACATGACGGTCTCTCCAACCGTTATAACCTCTACTAGACTCATAAATATGTTTACGAAATCACTTTTAACTATGAATGAAATATATTTTTATGTATAAATGGCTAGAATTATAAATTTTGCCATCGTCTTAACATATATAAATACTTTTTAATTTTATAGCATTGTTCGCAATGCAAAGCGTTTATCTAATCTCAAAAATGGGAAATAATAAATTTAATCGTCCGGCGGGTCTCTTTGCATTGCGAATAATGCTATAAAATTTAATAATTTGGAAGGTATTATCAAAATGATATGATCTTTCACATGCAACTGTGAACATATCAGTCAGCCATGTTTCTAGAAAAACAAAATCGATGGATAATACCTACATCCTCCGGAAGGGTGTTAGCAAGGGAATCCTAAATTTGATCTGCCAGCGTGTATCGTTCGTAGCTTAACGCAGAGCGCCTACCCCGGATTGGTAGATGGTGCAGGTTCGAGACCCGCCGGAGGATTAAATTTATTATTTCCCATTTTTGAGAATATATAAATACATTTTTTGATATTAATAAATTTGATATCAGTGCCCATCGTCAGAAATTAGCAAAAGAAAACTTAATCTTCCGTATTACTAACATTACTAAAATACCTACATTAGGCTTTTGATTTCGTAATGTTGGTTCTTACACCGTGTACCTCTATGGAAAGCGAAATATTTATCTGATGTAGTTAGTTTGTTTGTAAAATAAAAAGCTTTATACTGTGGAATTTGGTATTTTGTGGATACCGTACGTAAGATCGGCAATTGTGGAGATCTTTGGGGGAAGCCTTTGTCCAGCAGTGGACGTCTTTCGGCTGACAGGATGATGATTTTGCACTTATAGTTTATTTGTTCCATAAATAAGCTTAGTCTACATTCAAATTATTTATTACTCTCACATTCAAAGAAGGTATTGGTGCTATACATCTTCTATACATAATAAATAATATAATAAAATCGTAGGAAAGTCAAAACTGTACATTGAATATTTTTTTAAAAGGATACTTGGCCCGCGATCTAACATTGATATCGAAGCCAAAAATATCGATTTTAGAATTTTTGTCTCTTTGTCTGTATGTATGTCCGGGCTAAACTCAAAAAGTACTGCATGGATTTACTTCAAATTTTGCATGAATATTACTAAGAGGTCGGGTCAACATATAGGGTACTACATATTATCACGCTATCATCTACGGGGGAGGAGCTGTGATAATTTATAAAGTTTAACGCGGGTAAAACCGCGGGCCACAGCTAGTACTTGATAAACTTTTTAATTCACACTTGTCTTAGATAGACTTGTTAAATTCTACATGCCCAAATAGCCATTTCCGTTGACCAACTAATTCGTATATAACTAATTCTATGGCGTGAACGCACAGCAGGGCAGCGGTTGTTTTTCACTAAGCCTGCGCTCATATGTCAGACGAAAGACGAACCATAAGAGTCTAGACTTCGTTATCACGAGATAAGTTGACATCAAAACTACCTCACTTAAAGGTGCAAATTTTAACCACGTCAGCTCGAGAAATGCTTTGTCTTATTCACTTAAAATAACTCAAAATTCATTATTTATTATCACCTGTCAAAAGGTTGTTCCAAGACCATCTGTATATGAGTGGTGAGTGGTAGCGTAGCTTATAAATATACACTAATTTCAGTGCGTTTTGTTTTCTAAAAGCTACTAATAGGCACAGTTTTTAGCGATGTACCGTTTGTTTCTTAAACCCGTTTTTGTAATTGATTATTTAATGGTAATATTATAAAAATCAAGCAAGAAGAACATACATCAACTTAATATGCTATTTTTTTTTGAATTTACACTTATTACGCACGCTTGATTTGGGAATAAGCTGACGAAAGTCTTACGAAAAGTGTAATCGGTGAAGGCAAACGGAAGTTGAGAGGGAGATATAAGTTATTGAAGATAGAAGAAGAGAGAGAGTTACGTTTCGTATATTACCGTAGGGGCAAAAGAGAGAGGTGCGGGCACACGTTACGATTCGTATATTTAAGTTTTACCTCAGTCGTGTGGCCTATAGCTCACTCGTCCTTTTTGTCCAGACGCCAGCACATCAAGCTACCCAATCTGTCAGATTTCCCCAATTGAAAGTGAATCTTATACTTTTGTGATAAAGTTGAAAATGTATAAAAGAAATTTTACAGATCGGGGTAGCTGCATGTGCTGGCGTCTGTATTTTCGTCTTGCAATCATTTCTTACCAAATATGAGCATAGGCCTAAGGAAGTCCTGTAAGATTCTCTGTCGTAATATCCTGCATGTTCTTCCATTGTTCATTCCTCATTGTCGTAGGTATTATAAAGCAATAATGTTTTAAATTATTTAAATGTCCTAGAGGTACATTTAAATAATCCTTTTTAGTGAAAGGGTTTCATTTCCAGAACAGACGATAACTCCCTATTCGAATGCTCACTGAGTTTGATAGTTTTTATAGGGATCGCTGAAACAGTCCTCATCAGACTTGAGACAAACAAGATAATACATTATGCTAAAAGACTTTTGACATAATATAAACAGAATAAGAAATACTTATTTGGCACCGTTTTCAGAGAAAAGGTTTTTTGCTTCTATAAATATAAGTCACCATGAAAGGGTTTGACTTACCTACCTACAGAACTATATACTAGCAAAGTGCGTGGGAGTAAAGTACGTAGCAAAATTAATTTCAGTTTTAGATTTATGTAAAAGTGTAGAGTGGTTTTGTTATTAATAACACATTGGATCTTAAGTTATCTGAATAAATATTTTCACATAGTACCCTAGCCTATGACGCTTGCTACAGACGTCACTACGTTCCCCTCTTCAATGTGCTACAATAACAAAATAATGTTATACTTACTTACTTATCGTGTGGGCAGTGGTTACCCTAGTGTCAGAGTTGTTCAAGCCGCCCAGTAGGCCGCTGACATGGCTTAACGACTGTTTCCTAATGGCTACAACCGGACCGACAGCTTAACGTGCTCTCCGAAACACGGAGACGCTCAGAAATTAAACCACTATGGCGGTCACCCATGCATGGACTGACCGCGAGCCTATTTGCATGACCTCGCCAATTACTTACGGACCGGTGAGAGCATCTGGCTATGAGCGCCTCATGTTAGGAAAAGAAGCGTATTTCAAAATAGTTTTAGAGCGAAAATCAGACTCTATCTCTCTGGGGTCGGGACCATTTACCATCGGGTCGCAGTATCGCGACGTAAAATGTACCCTAGTTTTTCATATTCGACCTTCGAACCCTTTACACAATTCAAAAGCTCAAGCCAGGCTTATTATACAATAACCCTTGACCTAGAACCTTAGAAATTGCTTAGACCTAAAAAAAAATAATTGAATTAAAATCTGCTAACAACTACGTTTGTTTTGCTAAACACAAAAGCGCGCACCCTACTTTGTTTAACAATATAGGAGAATTTATTAAATTAAAATTTAGTACTCCTCCGTTTCCCTTGTAGATCGAAATATCAAAAGAAAATAAAAGGTTTATAAGTTAAAGTTTCGACGGTCACCGTAGCCTAGTTGTTAGTGCTCCTGCCTACGAAGCTGGTGGTCCTGGGTTCGAATTCCGGTAAGTGCAAATATTTGTGTGATGAGCACGAATATTTGTTTCTGAGTCATGGATGTTTTCTATGACTCTTGACTTGTGATGCGAGCTCCCGCGGGGTGGGGGCGGTAATCGCCCAGCGAGCGCCCGACGGCCGAGAGTACCCAGTGGCTTACGCATCTAGAACCCTCACGGCTGCCGAAGTTCATTACAGCCAGATTCACAAAGAGGCTTTAGCTATAGTATTTTCCGTAAAAAAATTCCATCAATATCTTTATGGTCGAACATTCGTTTTGAAAACGGATCATAAGCCTCTTGTTAGTATTTTCGGATCAGAACTTGGAATTCCAAATATGACAGCGAGTAGATTACAGAGATGGGCGTTAATATTGTCAGCTTATGATTTTACTATTGAATACGTAAATACAAACTCGAACACAGCTGACGCGTTGTCGCGGTTAGTGGAAGGTTATAAAGCGATTAGTGAGTCAGGAATGGGGGAGGTTCCAGAACAAACGTACCTCCACTTTGCTTCTGATGCTTTGTCACTTAAATATGAAGATATTAAGGATGGAACAAAAAAAGATCCCATATTAACTAGAGTCTTGAGCTATGTTAAAGATGGGTGGCCTAATGAAGTAGAGATAAGAGAACTTAGGGCTTATTTCAACAGAAGGGATGAAATATATATCGAATTAGGTTGTCTTATGTGGGGTCATCGTTTAATTGTACCGAAAGCTTGTCAAGATAGGGTACTAAAAGAGTTGCACGACAGTCATATGGGTATCGTCAAGACAAAATGTATCGCGAGGAGTTACGTGTGGTGGCCGGGTATTGATGAAATGGTCGAAAACCTTTGCAGGAACTGCACAGTTTGTGCAGAGCTAGCCGAAGCACCGGCACACCATACACCACAACCGTGGTCGTGGCCGTCTCGCCCTTGGACGCGACTACACATAGATTTTTTAGGGCCTATCCACGGTCATAAATATTTAATCATGGTGGACGCTACTTCGAAATGGATTGAAGCATGTCCGGTAGTTTCAACTACAGCGATAGCAATCATAGGAAAAATTAGGGAAATCTGGGCACGCTTCGGACTACCTAAGCAGCTTGTTTCCGACAACGGACCTCCTTTTACTAGTGAGGAATTTAATGCGTTTTTGGAATATAATGGGGTGGACCATATACTATCTGCACCTTATAACCCTGCTTCTAATGGATTAGCTGAAAATGCAGTTAAACTGCATAGTTTAATTGCCTTTAATTACCTGTTTGCATAAACAGGTAATTAAAAAAGCGATTATTCAGAATAAGGATGTAGAAGCCGCAATTCAACGTTTTCTGCTAGTCCATAGAACGACCGAACATAGTACTACAAAAGAAACACCTGCACAGGTTTTACAAGGTAGAACCTTAAGAACCCGCATTGACCGTTTAAAACCATCGCGTGATAAACCAGTGGCTGAGGCACAACAACGGCAGCAGCGGGGAGCGGGGGGTTCGCACCGCACGCTTTTCATCGGGGATGAGGTGTGGTGTCGAATATACCAAGGTTTCACGAAGTGGGCTAGTGGTACTGTAATAGAGTGTCTAGGTACCACAAACTACGTGGTACGGTTATTAGACGGTATTACAAAGCATAGGCATATGGACCAATTAAAACTAAAGTTTAGGACGAGTCAGTCACAAACGACAGATAGTGAAATAGTCAGCACAGAAGCGTCGTACAGTCCAATCTCTAGCCGGGGGACGGTGACTAATACGCTGGTGTTTCCTTCCTTACCAGCTACAAAATCACCTATCGTAAGTGGCTCAGATGGGGATGTGGGAGGTTCGGTACCTAGGGGCAGTGAAAAGGAATGTTCATATCGGGAGTGGGTAGAAACGGGTGATTCTATCCAATCGAATACCCAACCAGAGGGTTGCCCGACCGCAGATGTAACTCGTCCGGTTAGGAATAGGAAACCACCGGAGAGGTATGGGTACCAATAGATATCTCCCATTTTATTATGCCATCTATGGTAATTAACTGTTATTTTATTTATTATTATTGTCCTTATTTACTTAAGTTATATTTAAGATGGTCTAGTATAATTAAATAATATGTTGTTTTCTCTCTGGCTTAAATATGCGCCTCTCTTGTAGTATAATATAATCTTAATATAAAATAATAATTGTTATTGGATTATATAGTCATTAGGGGTGGAGGTGTGATGTAGGTAGGAGTACAATTGTGTCGCCAAGCGCGGTAGGGTACCGCCGTAACTTTAGTAAATAAATGTGTGTGCTACGGAACGGTTGTTTGATTCTACAGTAATGAAGTATTTATCTATCTATATAAGTATGTATATCGTCGCCTGGTACCCATAGTACAAGCTTTGCTTAGTTTGGGGCTAGGATGATCTGTGTGACATTGTCCCCAGATATTATTATTATTAAAGGTTCGAATCAGAAAAGTTCAAATCCGCAACTGAACCAAACTAAAGTAACCGTCATATCCTGAAGAACTGCCACGCAGAAATTGCAGTGGACACGGCACATAGCTCACTGAACCGCCTTTGGGGCAGAATGGTTCTCGAGTGGCGACTACGGACTGGAAGATGCAGCGAAGGCAGGACCCCTACAAGATGAGCCGATGATCTTCTGAGGGTCGCTGGAAACCACTGGATACGTGTAGTACAAGACTGGCAATTGTTGAGATCTTTCCGGAGAAGCCTTAGTAGGTACAGCAGTCGTCCTTCGCCTGTTATGATGATGATAATGACTCAAAGGTTTATTTAACAAGATTAATCTGTTCCTATTGTTAAATTTTAATTTTATAGCATTATTCGCAATGCAAAGCGTTTATCTAATCTCAAAAATGGGAAATCATAAATTTAATCGTCCGGCGGGTCTCGAACCTGCACCATCTACCACTCCGGGGTAGGCGCTCTGCGTTAAGCTACGAACGATACACGCTGGCAGATCAAATTTAGAATTCCCTTGCTAACACCCTTCCGGATGTAGGTAATACCTTCCAAATCTATACATATAATAAAATCGTAGGAAAGTCATAACTGTACATTGAATATTTTTTTAAAAGGATACTTGGAGCGAAATCTACAATCTATATCGAAACCAAAAATATGGTTTTTAGAATTTTTATGTTTATCAGTTTGTCTGTATGTATGTCCGGGCTAAACTCAAAAAGTACTGCATGGATTTACTTCAAATTTTGCATGAATATTACCACGAGGTTGGATCAACATATAGGCTACATATTATCACGCTAACACCTACGGGGGAGGAGCTGTGATAATTTATAAAGTTTAACGTGGGTAAAACCGCGGGGCACAGCTAGTTATTAATAATTTGGAAGGTATTATCCATATGATATGATCTTTCACATGCAACTGTGAAGATATCAGTCGGCCATGTTTCTAGAAAACAAATCCGATAGATAATACCTACATCCTCCGGAAGGGTGTTAGCAAGGGAATCCTAAATTTGATCTGCCAGCGTGTACTGTTCCTATTGTCTCTATAAATTACTTTAATATTATTATTGTATTGGTTTCCTGTCCATATGTCGACTCCGGTCAACCGAGATCTGCGTGGGATATATTTACATTATTAATGTTAACATTTTTTGATTCACCAATTTGTTCAGTAATTAAATAGTTATGGTTATAAAATTTATAGGAATATAAATTGTAGCTAATTGTTAAATTACCGTTTTGTTCATTTGAATTTACTCACACATTTATCATTTACTATTAATATACATTATACACAATACAATATAGCAATGAACTTATTAATTATTTACAATATTTAATACTAAAATAAAACAGTAACCATATCCAAACAAATAAAATTTGTATACACCCTCGACATTTGTCATAGTGTATTTATAAGTATTCTACTAGTCAAATCCCTTTATTTGATGTTCATATTGAGGGTTATGAAAAAAAATATGGAAAAAAAATGACGGCTATCTTGGAGCGATTTTCATCAAACATAGCGAATAACACTCCCGTATTATTAACCTTAAATAAACGGCACCCCGACTGGGTTATGGACCTCCACCATACACAATATTAATATTTAATGTTGTATTTCTGCGTGTGAGTAAGGTCGCTAGAGCTCATCGGGGTGCGGGGAAGGGTCAGCTACACTAGGTAGTTTGCCGACTCTTTTAAAGGCTGGCAACGCACCCGTGACACCTCTGGTGTTCCGAGTGTCCATGGGCGGCGGTGATCACTTACCATCAAGTGACCCGCTTGCTCGTTTCGCCCTATGACATAAAAAAAATATTTATAATCTCATTACTTGAGCCTCTTGAAAGCTTCTGCAGAATCAGCAGCGGTGTTGATTCTCTGGAAGCTGGCACCTGTCATTGTTGACGTAAGTTGCGTACCAGAGTCCTACCCTCAAAGTTACCTGCGACATGCTGTCGAATCTGTTCCCGTCGTCACGTGCTTAATCTCGGAAGAGCGTATAAATAAATATATTTACACAACCGGTTACATCACAAGCAGATACTAATCATTATTATTAATTATAAGTGGGCAATGGACAGCAGGCGATAAAGATTGTGCATGTAAACAAAACAAACAGTGTACATTTATTTATAAGTTGATATATGTTGAAAGTACAGTTGATGGATACACTCTGACATTGGCATGGCCTTTATTACGTGGGCGGTATGAGTTGTTTTCGTACTGCAACTGTATCGATGGGCTTGCGTCGAGTGTACGCGATCTATTAATATGTATGTGGAAATTACGACCGCCACGTGTTTGTTTCGTGTCAGTATTCTAATTTGTTATTGTTGTGTAAACAGATACATATAAGTTTGTACACAGCGATAATGCTCATGCTTTATCTTAGCGTCATCTGGGAGTCTGGTGGTTCTTTTTAATCTTTTGGGACAACTATTGCACCGCTATCTAACCTTTAACTACGCACCGCCTAAACTATGGCAACCAGATATCTGATAAACATCATCTCTATCATACAAGCCGAAAGACGTCCACTGCTGGACAAAGGCCTCCCCCAAGGATCACCAAAATCGTCGGTCTTGTTCTGCCGGCATCCACATCATCTGCGGCTTTCTGCGACCCATGCATGATCGTCGGTCCTCCTTGTAGGGAGTTTGCCCACGCTGCGTCTTCCGGTTCGTGGTCGTCACTCGAGAACCTTTCTGTGCTAGCTTATTTGCTCTACCCACTGCCACTTCAATTTCGTAATTCTTTGGGCTATGTCTAAATAAGCTATACTTATAACTCACACACTTTCTTATTTATAATATTAGTAGGATAAGGTAAAAGAATCGTGCTCAGCACACAAAGATTGGTCCTAGGTGAGGATCAAACTCAGGACCTTTGGCTTCGCAGTCAGAGTCACTGCCACTATACCGAAAGGCCAGACAACATGCAGTAAAGTGCATAGGTACATTGTCTGCGCGCTGAAATCTGGACCTCAAACTATTATTTTTTGGTGTATCTATTGTAATAAACAAGGTATGACAACCATGTCGAGAGTTTATCAATAATTTTATTTTAGATACTGTGTGTGATTGATATGCATTTACTAATTAGTGTTCATTTATTAATGTTTTATTTAATAAGTTCGTTTTTCCATACATTTATTATTTTAATTAGCTATAAGTTATAATATTAGTGTTTGAAGATGTAACTGCGAGCTGTACTGACACATCAGTTGTCTGTGAGCTATGTTACATGGTTCCATCATAAAACCAGCGCTGCAGCAGTTAATGTTGCAGCTAGTGCTGAGATGGGACCAATTCGGACTCGCACATATAACCATTAAGAACTTCTGTATGTGTACCTATTTATATATATTATTATTATTGTCTGTGCTTGTTTACTGAACAAATGGATTTTCTTTCTTTCTTTCAAAGCAAATGTTCAACTACAGATGCTGCTTGTTTGAAGACTAACATATTTTTGTTATAAGTCGGGGTCTATGTTAATACCACACATTTATTCTCAGCAGTTTAAAATCATTGTTTTAACTGATTTTTGTAGACTGCGTCGTTGGTCGTTGGTTCGACCGCATATGATGAGGTCCTGGGTTCAATTTCCGGGTGGGGATAAAAAGTGATAATGGTATTTTTTGGAAGAAAATTTCTCAGCCCGATGCAGTCTGTAAGTAGATTATAATCTAATGGTATTTACAATTTCACGGTGACACATACAGATCAAAAATTTCATGCACTCGATTGATGATTTTTTAAATCGGTTAGTTATAAATCTTTTGTTTGTTCTTCATAAGAGATGTAAACCCAATTTATATGCAAGTTTAAATGAAGCAACGTTTTATTTTGTATTATATCATGAGAGGATAAGACGACATCAAAGTCGATGCGCGAGGCGATGCGACGTTGCCATTTTGTCTTAAATGCACGTATAATTAGAAATGTAAAATTATTAACACTATGTAATAATACTGTAAGTCATAAAAACCACTTTTTTGTTTCAATTTAGAAGTTGTAAACTTTTATCAACGACAAAAACTTAAAAGGTACTATAATATTACTGAAACCAAATTGACTAAAAATTACCATTTTTGACAGTACAGACCATTTTTGATTAATTTGACCGTAAATGACAGTCAGTCTAATTCAGTCACTTTAGTCATTTTCAACACTAGTCTTGATTCATCACACATCTACATACATATATTCGTAATACTTTTTTGTGGACCTAAAAATCGCTCACTGTTAGTATTTTGCTTGCTTTAGGTCGCTAGTCTATAGTGTAATTTTAAATACAATTGTTAAAATATTTTTTCAATTTCTCAATTTAGCGGAAGATACATTTGAAAGAGATTCTAGGTATCATAAATTTTTTTTGTACAGACGGCAGCACATTAAGCTACCCCAATCTGTCAAATTTCCTCAATTGAAAGTGAACCTTATGCTTATGTGATAAAGTTGAAAATTTATAAAAGAAGTTTGACAGTTTGGAGTAGCTGGATGTGCTGGCGTTTGTACATCCAATCCAATTTATTTTATAAACAAAAAATACTTTACATAAAATATGGAAATAGGCTGATCTTGCGACTTGTTTATGTGAACACGTTTGTATTAAGGCAAAGTTAGCAAACATGCTTTTATGATGTAAGCATTTACCGTGGCCTATGTGGATGCTTGCAATTCCACAGGCAAAACTCACTTAATGCTTATTTATCTATTAGTTTTCCATATGATATAGTTATTGATGAACATTTAAATATATACGAAATATTAGAACCATTATTAGCCTGTTGGCGTGGTTGGCAAATGCTTGCTTTTCAAGGCGGTGGTCGTGGGTTCGATTTTTTTTTATTGTAATTAGGCACACAAGGAACACTTTTGCACGTCACATATTATAAAATAAATCTTTAGTACATTAAAATAGTTCATATAACAGTCAATAAAAATTATAAATATACCTAATCAAATGTCAACACAAACTAATTTAAAAGTCATATTAATTGTTCAGTCTTAAAAATAAATATCTATGTCATATAACTTCACAAACTAAAATAATAATTAACTATATAACATACAAAATTCCAATAAAAATAAAATAAAAAAAGGAAACCTAATCAAATAAATTACAATCAGTCGATCATTTTTTTTTTGTTAAGCTCAACATACTCCATGCGTTGTTGTCGTTCATATAGTCGTCAATAGTGTAGTATGCCTTTTTAATTACATTGAATTATACAGCTAAATTAAATTTTTTCATAGGGCAATTCTAGCAAACACTTAGGAATCTTATTGTAAAAGCGGATACCTAACCCCACAAAGGAACTGTACACTTTATGCAGGCGATGATAATTTGAAGAGAGTTAATTCTTATTACGTGTATTCTTTTGGTGCTCATCACTTCTTTTTTCAAATAAGTGCAATTTTTTTCTGTCATGGATTATATTTGCATAAATATACTGTGATGCAACAGTTAAGATGTCGATATCTTTAAAATCTCCCTAAGAGATACCCTAGCTCCTAGCTTATACATTCCTCGGATAGCTATCTTTTGAAGAATAAAGGAGATCATTCTTTTTGGGCCCACTAGCAACGGTTGCGTATATTAATCACATCAATCTTAAAAATTATACCGAAATTATTACAACAAATAAGTTCAAACTTATAGAGATATATAACCGGAATCATGTATCATTAAAAAAAGAACTTTTTTGATATTCGGTTACGGCTCGCCGCCATTTATACAAACAAAGGGCGAAGATTGCCAGCTTTTAGGGAATTCCCTAATTTACAAGAAATTAGAATTGATTTGGAGCCTTCTGAAACGTGAACTGTTTAGCTTCATAACAGTTAAATTGTTGCGATTTCATACTTATGTAAATATATTTAAAACGGATGGGAATAAGAATAGTTATCTCAACAATGGATGTGGTTATTTGGTTATTTGAAGTGAAATAATCTTTAGCGGCGTTGAGCACTTTTCTTGGGATGGGCATAAAACTTACGTCAGGACATAATATTTCCAGTCCATTTATATACTTTTGTCACAGATATGTACGGTTGTGAATGGGACAATCGAGGAATTATATAATGATCATTGGCAATCCTGAACACTTAACGTCACGTCACTTACATTTTCTTTCGAATTGTGTGATTGTATTTTTCTTAGTTTCTCGTATTTCTTTGAAATATTTGTCGATAATGGCTTCAATACATTCAACTCTTAGCGAACAGAACCGTTGTGTCAGTTGTGCTGTATGGTTTCAACGCAATGTGCAAAGACGATTACTGTCCGAGACAGCTGTAGTTCCGCGTCATCTTGCTTCTATGTGGATTTCATGTTTAAATTGTCCTATTTCTCAGGATTCCGGTTAGATATCCTAAAAATAAGACTACCTAATTAATCTAGAGATCATAAGGAACAAATTGATATAGGTTTCATTAATAAACGCGAGAATTTTTGGTGGGCCCATCCGCCATAGAAAAAGAAACGGTCTCCTTTCCCAGGACAGATATTTGTGTGCATGAACATGTCTGTTTGCCCAGAATCTGGGTGTAATCCTACTAATATTATAAACGCGAAAGTTTGTAAGTATGGATGGATGGATGTATGGATGTTTGCTACTATTTCATGCGAAAACTACCCAACGGATTTTGATAGAACTTTGTAGTAAACTAGTAATATAGACTATAGATCCGAATAACACATAGGCTATAATTTATAAAAATTAACGAGGTTGAAATCGAGGGGCACTGCTAGTAATACAATAATTAGTGCAGAATCGCATGTGTACATGATATGTCTAATCTCTTATGTAAATATCTATTTCTGTGTGCAATCAAGAATAAATACTTAAAATACAATATTGTCAGTATCATAGGATCGTTATCGAATATAAATATGCGTCCTTCGAACTAAACCATTTTTGAACTGCTTAGCTACCAGAGGAAGGCCTCAGGTCATGATATATACAACATATATATACAACTATCAAAATATGTGTGATTTCATATAATTAGCATTTTTATAAATCGTCTTGAATTTATATGAATCGCAAATAATCCGAGTGATATGCGCATATGTGCTATGCCATAATCGCAAATAATCCG
This sequence comes from Pseudoips prasinana, assembly GCA_951640165.1. NCBI lineage: Eukaryota > Metazoa > Arthropoda > Insecta > Lepidoptera > Nolidae > Pseudoips > Pseudoips prasinana. The sequence continues at coordinate 25,728,255 of OX621260.1, forward strand.
AGTGATATGCGCATATGTGCTATGCCATACCCTTACATTGGCGTATTGTCAAAACTATTTTCAGATCGCGAGATGTCTATTCTGTGAAAGATTTTTCTGAATACTGAACACTGAACCGGAGAAGAAAGCCACAAAGAAACTCCAGGCTTGCTTTTTTCGTCTTGTTTTGCTTTCAGTTTACGACTTTTTTTAATATGTCATGTATTTTACTTACATTGTGATTGGTTGTTATGTAGGCTAATGCACGCACAGAACCGTTGTCATCCAGTGAATCATTATAAAATAAATAACCAATAGCATTCAATTTCACTCAAGCACTTAGAATATCCTCTTGCTAGACGAAAAAACGGTGGGTGCATCCGCGTACATTTACAAAATTAACAAGTCACACGAAGTCTACCAGAGGCGAAAAAAAAAAACATGAGTACCCCAACAGCAGTTCGACCAGTTACCGTTCACGAGTATGACGTGTGGGAAATGAAATGAAATGAAATGAAAATGAAATGAAAATGAAATGAAAATGAAATGAAAATGAAATGAAAATGAAATGAAAATGAAATGAAAATGAAATGAAAATGAAATGAAAATGAAATGAAAATGAAATGAAAATGAAATGAAAATGAAATGAAAATGAAATGAAAATGAAATGAAAATGAAATGAAAATGAAATGAAAATGAAATGAAAATGAAATGAAAATGAAATGAAAATGAAATGAAAATGAAATGAAAATGAAATGAAAATGAAATGAAAATGAAATGAAAATGAAATGAAAATGAAATGAAAATGAAATGAAAATGAAATGAAAATGAAATGAAAATGAAATGAAAATGAAATGAAAATGAAATGAAAATGAAATGAAAATGAAATGAAAATGAAATGAAAATGAAATGAAAATGAAATGAAAATGAAATGAAAATGAAATGAAAATGAAATGAAAATGAAATGAAAATGAAATGAAAATGAAATGAAAATGAAATGAAAATGAAATGAAAATGAAATGAAAATGAAATGAAAATGAAATGAAAATGAAATGAAAATGAAATGAAAATGAAATGAAAATGAAATGAAAATGAAATGAAAATGAAATGAAAATGAAATGAAAATGAAATGAAAATGAAATGAAAATGAAATGAAAATGAAATGAAAATGAAATGAAAATGAAATGAAAATGAAATGAAAATGAAATGAAAATGAAATGAAAATGAAATGAAAATGAAATGAAAATGAAATGAAAATGAAATGAAAATGAAATGAAAATGAAATGAAAATGAAATGAAAATGAAATGAAAATGAAATGAAAATGAAATGAAAATGAAATGAAAATGAAATGAAAATGAAATGAAAATGAAATGAAAATGAAATGAAAATGAAATGAAAATGAAATGAAAATGAAATGAAAATGAAATGAAAATGAAATGAAAATGAAATGAAAATGAAATGAAAATGAAATGAAAATGAAATGAAAATGAAATGAAAATGAAATGAAAATGAAATGAAAATGAAATGAAAATGAAATGAAAATGAAATGAAAATGAAATGAAAATGAAATGAAAATGAAATGAAAATGAAATGAAAATGAAATGAAAATGAAATGAAAATGAAATGAAAATGAAATGAAAATGAAATGAAAATGAAATGAAAATGAAATGAAAATGAAATGAAAATGAAATGAAAATGAAATGAAAATGAAATGAAAATGAAATGAAAATGAAATGAAAATGAAATGAAAATGAAATGAAAATGAAATGAAAATGAAATGAAAATGAAATGAAAATGAAATGAAAATGAAATGAAAATGAAATGAAAATGAAATGAAAATGAAATGAAAATGAAATGAAAATGAAATGAAAATGAAATGAAAATGAAATGAAAATGAAATGAAAATGAAATGAAAATGAAATGAAAATGAAATGAAAATGAAATGAAAATGAAATGAAAATGAAATGAAAATGAAATGAAAATGAAATGAAAATGAAATGAAAATGAAATGAAAATGAAATGAAAATGAAATGAAAATGAAATGAAAATGAAATGAAAATGAAATGAAAATGAAATGAAAATGAAATGAAAATGAAATGAAAATGAAATGAAAATGAAATGAAAATGAAATGAAAATGAAATGAAAATGAAATGAAAATGAAATGAAAATGAAATGAAAATGAAATGAAAATGAAATGAAAATGAAATGAAAATGAAATGAAAATGAAATGAAAATGAAATGAAAATGAAATGAAAATGAAATGAAAATGAAATGAAAATGAAATGAAAATGAAATGAAAATGAAATGAAAATGAAATGAAAATGAAATGAAAATGAAATGAAAATGAAATGAAAATGAAATGAAAATGAAATGAAAATGAAATGAAAATGAAATGAAAATGAAATGAAAATGAAATGAAAATGAAATGAAAATGAAATGAAAATGAAATGAAAATGAAATGAAAATGAAATGAAAATGAAATGAAAATGAAATGAAAATGAAATGAAAATGAAATGAAAATGAAATGAAAATGAAATGAAAATGAAATGAAAATGAAATGAAAATGAAATGAAAATGAAATGAAAATGAAATGAAAATGAAATGAAAATGAAATGAAAATGAAATGAAAATGAAATGAAAATGAAATGAAAATGAAATGAAAATGAAATGAAAATGAAATGAAAATGAAATGAAAATGAAATGAAAATGAAATGAAAATGAAATGAAAATGAAATGAAAATGAAATGAAAATGAAATGAAAATGAAATGAAAATGAAATGAAAATGAAATGAAAATGAAATGAAAATGAAATGAAAATGAAATGAAAATGAAATGAAAATGAAATGAAAATGAAATGAAAATGAAATGAAAATGAAATGAAAATGAAATGAAAATGAAATGAAAATGAAATGAAAATGAAATGAAAATGAAATGAAAATGAAATGAAAATGAAATGAAAATGAAATGAAAATGAAATGAAAATGAAATGAAAATGAAATGAAAATGAAATGAAAATGAAATGAAAATGAAATGAAAATGAAATGAAAATGAAATGAAAATGAAATGAAAATGAAATGAAAATGAAATGAAAATGAAATGAAAATGAAATGAAAATGAAATGAAAATGAAATGAAAATGAAATGAAAATGAAATGAAAATGAAATGAAAATGAAATGAAAATGAAATGAAAATGAAATGAAAATGAAATGAAAATGAAATGAAAATGAAATGAAAATGAAATGAAAATGAAATGAAAATGAAATGAAAATGAAATGAAAATGAAATGAAAATGAAATGAAAATGAAATGAAAATGAAATGAAAATGAAATGAAATGAAAAAGTCATTTATTCCGTTAAAACATTACATTTGTGTGGAATCGTAAATTTTTTACCCTACCGTGCAGTGCATGACGTGGCAGCTACTGAGAAACACTGCCAGAAAACTCAGTAGGAATCCTTTTTTAAAATATTTATTTCTTACATAAAATTTCATTGTATTTAAATGTGTTAATTTAGAGCGACTCAATCCCAAGCTGTTTTGTCACTTAAATAATCAGAAGTTTTGTAGAAAGCCCTGCTACACAATTTGCCTTTTATAATTCTTTTAAACTTATTCATAGACATTTCTCGGATATCATTGGGAAGTTTGTTATAGAATCTTATACATTGCCCCATAAAAGAGTTACTTACTTTGTGGAGACGGGTGGTATGTAACACAAAGTTATGCTTATATCTAGTATTTATATTATGAGTATCACTCCTTTTACAGAAGGAGTCTTTATATTTATGCATATAAATTAGATTGTCATATATATACTGACATGCCACAGTCAGAATGTTAATCTCTTTAAACTTCTCTCTCAAAGATTCTCGCGGACCAAGTTTATATATCGCTCTTACAGCTCTTTTTTGCAATACAAATATGGTGTTAATGTCCGCAGCGCTACCCCAGAGAAGAATTCCATAGGACATTATACTATGAAAATAACTGAAATAAACCATTCTAGCTGTATCCACATCAGTAAGCCGTCTTATAGTTTTAACAGCATATGCAGCAGAACTTAATTTGCCTGATAGTTGTTCTATTTGTGGGCCCCATTGTAGTTTTGAATCAATTGTGATACCCAAGAACACAGTTGACTCAACAGGGGTCAATCCAGCCCCATTAAGCTGTACATTACATAGTACATAGCCACCTGTTTCACATTAGGTGTAGAGAATTTGATGACTTTAGTTTTCTTGTCATTTAGCAAAAGATTATTAGCATTAAACCAATGAACAACTTTAGAGATTGCGTCATTTACTTCGTCAAAATTGCGTAATTGTCGATTTATTTTAAACGTCAATGAAGTATCATCCGCAAACAAAACAATCTCATGTTTATCCCTTACATAGCAGGGTAAGTCATTAATATAGATTAAAAATAAGAATGGGCCGAGAATCGATCCCTGTGAAACGCCCATTACCACTGGGGATCCCGCAGATTTTTTACCATTTATATCGACCTTCTGAATTCTATTGCCCAAGTAAGAAGTCAAAAGTTCGAGAGCCTTGTTCCTGATACCGTAGTGGTGTAGTTTCCTGACAAGAGTGTCATGATAAACACAATCAAATGCTTTGGACAAATCGCAAAAAATACCTAATGCATCCTGCGAGTCCTCCCAAGCCGCGAATATATTTTTTAACAGATTGACTCCTGCATCTATAGTTGAACAACCCTTCGTGAATCCAAACTGTTTCCGATGAAGTAAATTATGTATATTAAAGTGACTGAGCAACTGGCTAAGCATTAGCTTTTCAAATATTTTACTTAGAGTGGGCAATACGGAAATAGGTCGGAAATTTGAAGGATCTGAAGTATCACCAGCTTTAAACAATGGAATAATTTTACTATACTTCATCAAGTCAGGAAATACGCCAGATGCGACACAGCAATTGAACACAGCAGCTAGATGTGGGGCGATTATAGTTATAATTGATGAAATAGTCTTAACAGATAAACCCCACAGATCCCTAGTGTTTTTCATATTAATACTTTTGAAAGCATTCAAAATATCTTTAGGGTTAACCACCGAGAATTCAAAATCTGTGTCACACTTCACTACGCTTTGCTGGAGTATTAGCTCAGCAGATACAGAAGAAGACGCGAGAGATTTGGTAACATCGATTGGAACATTAGAAAAATATTTTTCAAACTCAGTCGCAACTTCTAAATCGCTTTTAATGTCAACATTATTTATTCTTAAATTAAAATCACGACTACGTATTTTTGTCCTACCTGTCTCAGTATTAATAATCTTCCAGGTAGTTTTAATAATATTTGTCGAATTTTTTATAATATTTTTTAAGTACAACGATTTAGCAATGGAACAGGCTCTTCGAAAGGTTTTGGCATATTGTTTTACATGTTCTAGAAAAGTCGTATTTTGATTATAGGATCTTTCTTCATACAATTTATATAATTGATTTATAATTGATTATAAATTCCTGGAGTTGCCCAATCACAGAACATCAGACGGTTACTTACAGACAACTGTTTGGGTGTGAATATTGAGCAGAACTCACCATTAATCAAGTTGAATAAAGAGTTGTACAAGTGATCCGGATCACTATGATAGGGCAACAATGCCAGTTTTCTTGCTATATTATATTTAAATATTCCTAAACGGCTTTCACTATATGGTATGTAACTTATTTGTGTACTTTGAACCTTTGGAGAATTTGAAAAAGTGACCAACTGACCAGAATGATCTGACTGAATCTTATTAATTATTAATTTATTTAAAGGTTTTGCAGAGCAAAATATATTGTCAATGCATGTAGCACTTGTGGCAGTAACTCTAGTTGGTTCTGTAAAGTTGTGATGTAAATTAAAGAATGGGCCAGCCATCGCCTCCCTCGCCATATTAGAGAGAAGGAAACGACCCGACCCACAACGCCACCGCAAGCATTAACGACAATATATTATATTATCGGTCATAGCTTGCTGGTTGCTTTCACCGGTCCATAAGTCATCGGCAAGGTTAAGCAAGTAGGTTCGCGATCAGTCCATAGGTAGGTGTCCGTCCAAGTGGCTTAATATTTTTTTATTTTTTTTATTTAGGGAAACAAACAGGTATACAATAACACTTAGGTAGTTATTAACAAATTAAAACTATTAAATAATTGTACACCCAACACCGTAACCCCCAAATTAAATATAAAATTTGTGTACAAACAAAGCAACAACAATAGCGTAGTATGATAGTGTTACATAGAGGTTCTACAGCCTTATACCATTCTACAACAAAATATATTAACAAAACTAAATTAGGAATACAAAACAATTTTGAGAATCAATCCAATACAAATTCTGTATGTTTAAATTATCAACAAACTATTATTACAGAATACACCAAACTATTTACCTACTGATCCGTGTTCGCACTTCTCAGTTCAGTTATTTTTAAAGATACTTGTTTTTTAAATAAACTATTAGACAATTTGAATAAATCTATATCTGTGAAGTAATCATTGTGTGATTTCATGACGCGGCGCAAAGGCGCGCGTTCACCGGCAATAGTACGACAAAATTTTGGAGCAAAAAGTCGTTGAGTATGTGTTACGCGTAAACGTTGAGAACGACTTGGTATTTGTATATAAATTTGGTTTACAATCTGATTAAATATATCTGAGCACCTCCGCGCTTCGGACGGCAATTTAAGCGATTGGTCCCGGTTATAGTCATTAGACCACAGTCTTTAAGCGAGCTTGACAAGTACAAGTGTATGTTAATACCCAAGTGCTGAATAAATTTCATTTCATTTCTAGCCTAGCAGTCAGGGTCGCTAACTAAAGTCAATAAAGGTTCGTTGTGTTTCTACACATGAGTAAGATCAGATTGTTAAGTGCCCTGGCTCTCGCAAACATTTTTTGTTATATATCAGAGGGCGACAAACGAGCAAGTGGGTCACCTGATGGTAAGTGATTACCGCCGCTCATGAACACACGCAACACCAGAGGTACCGCGGGTGCATTGCCAGCCTTTAAAAGTCAGTAAACAAGTGTTGCTGACCCTTTCCCCCACCCCAATGAGCTCTGGCAACCTTACTCACACTCGGAAACACAACATTAAAATCATTAATGATGTCTTCTGTAAGGTGGAGGTACTTCCCCAGTCGGGCTGCTCTTTGGACGAATGAACGCTATGCCCTACCTCTCTTAAAAGCATACCATTAGGAGAGCCATATGCATCTTGGCCGACTTTTGGAAAACATATATTTGCTTGCCTTGAGGGCAAAATGGCATGACAATTTCTTGCTGATAATGATCAAACCTCTTAGGTACTTCTTAAAGTCCTACAACGCAGGTACGCAGATTCCTGGGACATTATTCACACACGGCCATCTGATCCCATACTAAGAAGAGCTTGTACGATAGAAACCACATAAGTCCCGCGCCGTACACCTATTTGTGTGACCCGTAAATAGTAAATCTGAGTCTGGATGTAGTTTGTGTCCGTCTATTATATTTTTGTAAAGTACCCTGCGACATAGGGATTAAATTACATAGTGCGGGTGTTGTTTTTTTTTAAAGAAAAATGTATAGTACAACCACATTATGCATATTACACATAAAAAATATTTTATAATAATAATATCTAGGGACAATGTCACACAGATCATCCTAGCCCCAAACTAAGCAAAGCTTGTATGTACTATGGGTACCAGGCGACGATATACATACTTATATAGATAGATAAATACTTAAATACATAGAAAACATCCATGACTCAGAAACAAATATTCGTGCTCATCACACAAATATTTGAACTTACCGGGATTCGAACCCAGGACCACCAGCTTCGTAGGCAGGAGCACTACCAACTAGGCTACAGTGACCGTCATATCGTATTTTAAAAGTTTTTTCATCTGATATGCACAATATATGATGGGCCTGGGTGGGAATGGAACTCACGACCTGCGGCGTGTAAAGCAAGCATTTACAGACCACGCCAGCCGGCGTCAAAAATAAGATTGAAAATAATATTTTTTTTACAAGGCGTCTCGTGCTGTTATAATTTTCCATTTAATTAACCCAAATATTGTGATTCTTAAAGGCAGCTTAAAAAGTTTCAAGTACAAACAATTTCGTAACTTTGACGGAAAATTACTGAAGTATTTAAGCGTACTTGAGGTTTGATTCTGAGTCTCTTAACATTTTCACCCGGTTTTATTAGTTGCTTAGTTATTGAGATTATTTATAATTGGGTAGCTATGCCCGTGCCTCAAACTGTTAATTTGGACTATGCTAAATTAGCTTGGTTTTAAAGGTATGCTAAGATGGTTTGGGCATTTAGCAAGGATGAATGAAAGAAGATTGACAAAATAAGTATACCTGGCCTGTGTGTGGCCAGGTCAGAAGTACTCTAAACCGGTGATCAAGTATGAATAATATAATAACAGTAAACGAGGCAAAGGAGACGTGCAATGATCGCGACAAATGGAAATTCAATTTCGACCGTCATTAAATGGCTGAACAACAATAATTTAAAAGTGACCTTAATAAAACAAATATTGTTTATTTTAGCCAATATATTGATACTGTATTAAGCCTAAATATAAATTATAACAATATCATAATACGATAGTTACTCGTAGATCAGATAGAACAATATTTCTATATGTCAGTATTTATGTTGTGATACTTAAGGTATTTTTGATGGCCATTTAACAATTTTCTAATCTATTTTAAATATCCGCAAAATAAATAACAAGCCATGTTAACTTTATTCGTTAGGTCTAACGAATAAAGTTAACATGGCTAACGTTTATTAAAATTCTAAACAATAGAAATGTTGTGCATTAGATTTACACAAGTTTTGATACGTTTAGATTGAAAAAATATCTACAGGATTGGGCTATAGTTTGCTTTAAAAAAAGAGCGTAATAAATAAATAAAACAACCTTCTTTTTAGCAAATTATAGCCTAATAATTTACTTAAGAAAAGTATCTTAAATCGTCAATAGTGTTGAAAATATTCTGCACATATTTTCTATTATTAACGTTATTAATAAATGTTACCGATTTTGGTACAAAAGGATACATTTGTTTTGCACACAGTTATCCTATCAAATGCGCTTAGTAATAATTTTTTTTTAATAATTTTTAATAAAGCCAACGCCCGCACTTGAGATATCAACGCCTGTGTCGCGGATACTAACTAAACTAACTAAAACACAATTAACGGACACAAATTACACCCAGATTCAGCATAAAAGGTCACGTAAATAATACCCTGGGACATTATTTACACACGGCCATCTGATCCCAAACTAAGCAGAGCTTGTTTGCTTCTGAAATAATGAAATTTATTCAGCACTTGGGTATTTATATACACTTGTACTTGTCAAGCTCACAATGTATTACATAAACACAGGTTAAAAACAGTAATTAAAATAACAAATTATTTTAAATTAGTCCATCCGTGCGGTCTGTTTCGTCACATGTATTTTTAATATTCTTAAATAAATAATAAATAGCAAGTTACTAGGCTATTATTGTTACATTTAGCAATAGTATATCAAATTAAAGAATTGAAAACAACGAGCAGTTGGCTAACGCAAAAGGCTCTCAACCAGTAGCTTAATTTAAACGACTAATACCTGATGCCCTTATGGGCCACTTCATTAGAAACCAGACAACTGATATACTAGATATACTGCTTTTATTTTGTAAATACATACTTATATAGATCATTACACCCAGACTCAGGACAAACAGACATGTTCATGCACACAAATATCTGTCCCGGGTGGGACTCCAACCCATGACCTGCGGCGTGAATAGCAAGTATTTGCCAACCACGCCAAAAAGCCCGTCAAATAGTTGTCCTGTGCGGATGTCGAACCCGGGATACAAAGTGACGAGGCGACTGTCTTAACTGACTGTAGAAACAGACGAGATAATAATAGATTATGTATGCACAGCGCTAGAACTGCCCATATGGGAAAAAGTATACTTTGTATGGCACCTAAATTATACAATAAACAGGGATATGAGTGTCATTTCATTTAAAAATTAATTTTAAAATGTATTAGGCAATAAGGCGTATATTATAAATGATTTTTTGACTGATAAATTATAAATTGTGTTGACTGTTATTTAATGACTACTGTAGAATTATTATTATTATTTTATATATATTGACATACTAGTCGCTTATTATTATGTAATTATAAAATAAATGATGTAATTATTATTCTCAAAAGTTTGACATCCATAATCCCTATATAATTTCTAAATATGTTTACTTAAATATTCATAAATACTGATGTGTTTACTTGCATGTCTTGATTTGTACACCTATTAAGGTAGAACATGATGAAACAATATTTTATATGTAATATGTCTTAACTACACATGTTTCTGGCAAATAAATACGAGTATATCTTAATCTTTAACCACTGCGATACACGTGCAGTTAATACCAATAAAGTTCTAGTTCCATAGAACTTGAAGTCAGTAGAAATTTTAAATTTGAATTAATGTCTGTCTTCAGTGCTTTTATTGAAAATACATGTTATTACCGCATTTCGCAGTTGAATGCAATGAAAGCAGTTTTAACCACAATGGTTGTCCTTAACCTTTTCAGTGCGCGGGCGACGCTTGGGGAGGAGGCGCCCACGGCTAACGGAGTCCTTTGATTCTCTATCTATTGTCTGTTTCATCCCACAGTTCAGCCTTGCGTCATAGAAATTACGCTCCATTTGAATATTAATCCCGTCTGAAAACTTTTTTGTATTTTCTATTTAATTTATTTGTACACGCTACACAATTATACCTTGCGATGAAACTTAAAGTTCCAGATGCACACACAGTACCTCCAATTTAATAAGTTTAGTCATTTATGAAATCTAATTGAAAATACACTTCGTTAATTTGCTGTGTGGTGACGGCCTCAAATATCAGAATATAATCACCCCATCTCATGCCGCGGGGGTTAGAAGTCGACCCGAGGGAATATCTACCAGAAGACGGGCAGCAGCGTCTCTCTGTGTGCTATGACTATCATACTGCGATCGCCAACCCGTCTGCCGAGCGTGGGGACATATGCGGGAGATGCGATGATTCTTGGGGGAGGCTTTTGTCCAGCAGTGGACTTACTACGGCTGTTATAGAAAATAGAAAATAGAGCTAGAAGATGAACACGAGTCTGACCCATAGTGTTGATAAAATTGTTATTTGTGTCTGATTATTTAACCGAGTACACATTTTCATTTTTAGGGTTCCATAGCTAAATGGCAAAAAACGGAACCCTTATAGATTCGTCATCTCTGTCCGTCCGTATATCACAGCCACTTTTTTCCGAAACTATAAGAGCTGTGCTGCTGAAACTTGGTTAGTAGGTGTATTCGGTGAACCGCATTAAGACTTTCACATAAAATAGAAAAAGAACAATAATTTTGGGGGGTCGCCATACATAGAACTGAAACTCAACAATTTTTTTTTGATCGTACCCATACATGTGGGGTTTCTATCGATAGGTCTTCAAAAATGATGTTGAGGTTTCTAATATCATTTTTTTATAAACTGAATAGTTTGCGTGAGAGACACTTCCAAAAATGAGTCCACCCCCCCCTGTAACTTCTAAAATAAGAGAAAGATAAAACTAAAAAATATATATGATGTATATTACTATGTAAACTAACAACGAAAATTGGTTTGAACGAGATCTAGTGAGTAGTTTTTTTTAATAAATCGTAAACCGCAATTTACCTTTCATTTAATCAACTTAAATACTTGGTGCTACCGAACCCTTCATGGGCGAGTCCGACTCGCACTTGGCCGGTTTTTTTATAGTATTAGTCTGCCAAATGGGTGAAATAGCTGTCATGTAATGTCGTTTGGTGATAATCTATTACCGTAAGAACATATTAACTGTGAATAATTTATAACACGCAGTTAGTTCGAGGATCTATTAGGGATTCCTATGAACTAATTAGCGAACGCAATGATTTGTAATTTAGGTATATAACGTTACACGCGCCAATTATATTATCAGTAACGCAGTTAATAATAGCAATGTCAATTGAAACCAATTGGAGCTTAATCGATGGCTGGTAATTATATGTTAACTGAACACGTGTGTTCGATATCTCTACAGTATTTATTGTTCGAATTTATTTTGGTTACTAGGCAATTTTACATTTACTAGATAATTAATGTTTTTAAACTTTCGCGATTTGTACACATTTTTTATATACTGTGGACACGGGTCTCCATCGCGATAAAGATATAGGCAAATCATTACGTTGGCTACCCGACGTTTCGGCATGGATTGCACCAGCCGTGCTCACGGGTCGACTGGTGTGGCTCGGCAGCGTCGTCTCCGTGAAGCTCGGGTTTCGGTATCTACCCTCGCATGGTCTTGACATTTGACTTTACTAGATAATGATACTGAGTTGATGGTCAGTTTACAGAAAACCTCGAACGATACTGTCTAATTATGATTTCATGATCGTTACAATATCTCTTTAAAATAATCACCATCATGTCAACTGAATGACGTTGACTGCGGGACAAAGGCTTCCCCAAACGATGTCCACAATGGAGTTGTGTCTGTAATTTGTTGGGAAATGCCATAATCGCCACGATCGGCAGACGGGTTTGCTATCGCAGTTAGGGTTACCATATATAAAATAGAGGGATGCCTGTCTGTGATACCTAAAATGCCTGGATTTTCAGAAAAATGCCTGTCTGAAGCAAAACGCTGTAGGTAATAAGTAAAAGCCAACAGATAATAATGAAGAAGGCTATTTATTTTGTCAGAGGAAAATATTTTTTTTACTTCTTTCTTTTAACGTAAAAATCTTCACTAGACAGTTTTCTAATTTTCCTGTGTAATCAATTTTGCTTTTACTGATTCAATTGTCAGCCGATTTCTGTCTTTACTCAACTGGGCGTTGGCGAGAGCCTGCGAAAATGCCTGTCTCAGACCAATACCGGCCGCACGCCTGTCTAAACCTTAAAATGCCTGACAAATGCGGCTAACGCCTGTCATAATATGGTAACCCTAATCGCAGTATGATGGTCATAGTATGTACACAGAGAGACGCTGCAGCCTCTCTGGAAGATATCGTAGGTCGACTTTTACGCCTACCACGCGATAAAATAGGGTGTCGAAATTCTAACGTTTGGTGCTATCCAGGGGTTACTAGTGCTGGACGCCGTGGTCTCCTTCTGTGAGGCAGTCATGCTCCAGAAGGAGACCACCGAGCTGGTTCGGGGACGAACCGATCCCGCTCGTAGACGGAGGAGGCGTCGGGACGGCGGTGGCAGCCGGTAGCCCAACTCCCCTCGGGGCTGCAGTGTGAAAAGTGTCCTCTACTGCGGCCACTACAAGCAGCTCCGGGAAGACAGCGATTTGTTTGTGGCACAGTCGCTGTGCCAGACTGGCAGGAGTCGGCATTAGGGGAGGGCAATCCCAAGCCCTCCCAGGATACGTGTTCCGACCATCTGGGACATGGCGCAAAAGAGGGGCGCTGGAGCAGCATACCCGCGTTCCCGGGGCTCCTCCCATCAGGCGTCAAGAGAAGTCCACGGCAGGTAGGTTTAGTTGGTGCGAGTCCGACATACCCACCCGCAAACACTTTTTGCGGGTGGCATGCCTAAGCATTCCCCTGCCTAATCTAAAAAAAAAGGGGGTCACTAGTGCTAAAGGGCACGTAAGAATTCTTCTGGCACCTGATGGCGGGAGCTCCGGGAACGCGTGTGTGCTGCTCCGGTGCCCCCCTTTGGCGTCATATCACGTACCCTAAGAGGGACTTAGTTTACCCTGCCGATTTGCCAACTTCTGCCAGCCGGCCGCACGTAGTTTAGCTCGCCTATTTCAGTTATCCAGTTATATAAAGATAATAGAGAAAATGGATATCGCCTCACTTATAATCGTGTAACCTCTATATACTGTATTCTCCATTTATTAAATTATATATAATCATGTAGAATTGTTAACACTTGTATAATATTTAAACAACAATGACACTAACAGGTCCGGTCTGTGGACATCTCGTAACCATATTAACCGCACTGATTGCAACACACCTGTTATTAATTTATACCTGTTATGAATCATTAAAATTGGCGCCAGGATTTCCTGTTTCACGTTTAATTGTTAATGTATTAAATATCTTTTTGAAGTTATACTTCTTTTGGCGCGATGGAGAAAAATGATGAGAGTGAATATTTTTGTTATTGAGTGACACCAAAAAATTTAACAGCATGACGTTAGTTCTAGGTGGTATGAAAATTGATAACTATGTTCAAGTTGTATATTAAGAAGTATAACTTCTAACGCTGTTTGAATTGTAGACACAAGTTTTTTTATATTCATAAGGTTATCTGAAAGAAAACGCAGCAGCGATAAGATTTACCTTGTACTTTAAAACCGATATATTATATTTTTTAATAAATAAATATCTTCTGACAAATAACACACAGCCATCTGATCTCAAAGTAGGCAAAGCCGTTACTAGGGCTGATATATATACCTATTTATCTCTAATTGACTGCCTCGTTGGTCTAGCGGTAGCGTGTTCACCCGCAGAGAACGAGGTCCTGGGTTCAAATCCCGGGTCGGGGCAAAAAGTGATATTGGGACTTTTCTGTAAAAAGAAAAAATTCTCAGCATCAGCCCGAAGTCTGGGAGTTGGCGGTATTATACCCCCGTGCCTCGGAGAGCATGTAAAGCCGTCGTTCCTGTGCCTGACCTCTTTCCGGTCGTGTCGCCTAGACGTCCCATCGGATTATGAGAGTGATGGAATAGAAAGTGCTCCTGTGTTTCCGCACACACTTGAGCACTATATGTCCAGCGCAGATGGCTAATCTCTGTTGAGACTGGCCGCCGTGGCCGAAATTCGGCTAGGAGGACATTATTATTACTATTATTTCTAATACCTACTTATTATAGATTAGACAATTACATCCAGACACAGAACAAATAACCGTGCTCATCACACGAAGATTTGTCCTGAGCGGGGCTCGAACTCATGACCTCTGGGCTTAGCACTCAGGGTCACGAAACACTAGACCAACTGGTCATATTGTGTCCTTTGGTGTTATGTACAATAAAAAGTATTTTACTTTCATCATCATCATCATCATATCAGCCGAAAGATGTCCACTGCTGGACAAAGGCCTCCCCTAAAGATCTCCACAATTGCCGGTCTTGCGCTATTCGCATCCATCCAGCAGTTTCCAGCGACCCGCACAAGATCATCGGTCCATCTTGTAGGGGGCCTGCGTCTTTCGGTTCATGGTCGCCACTCGAGAACCTTTCTGCCCCAACGGCCATCGATTCTACGAGCTATGTGCCCCGCCCACTGCTACGTCAGTTTTGCAATTCTTCAGGCTATGTCGGTGACTTTGGTTCGCCTGCGGAATTCGACATTTCTGATTCTATCCCGCAGGGAAACTCCGAGCATAGCCCTCTCCATTGCTCTTTGGGTGACCTTGAGCCTTCTAATAAGGCCCATAGTGAGCGACCACGTCTCTGTTCCGTATGTCATCACTGGCAACACACACTGGTCGAAGACTTTCGACTTGAGACACTGCGGTATTTTACTTTACTTAGGTTATACTATTGAAAATGAAAATGGTTCTTGTGTCTCATCAAACGATGCGCGTAACCAAAGCTTATGTACACACGGCTACATATCAAGCTATACATTTCCAGTATAAGCTAATCCCGCGTTGTATAGGATTTCCATACAATGAGAGGTCAATTTATAATGGAAATATACAAGTACAGCTTGATATGTAGCCGTGTATACAGACGCCAGCACATCAAGCTACCCCAATCTATCAAATTTCCCCAATTGAAAGTGAATTTTATACTTTTGTGATAAAGTTGCAAATCTATAAAAGAAATTTGACAGATTTTGGGTAGTTGGATGTGCTTGCGTCTGTACAAGCAAAATAATAATAATATCTTGGGACAATGTCACACAGATCTTCCTAGCCCCAAAGCAAGCAAAGCTTGTACTATGGGTACCAGGCGACGATATACATACTTATATAGATAGATAAATACTTCAATACATAGAAAACATCCATGACTCAGAAACAAATATTGGTGCTCATCACACAAATAATTGAACTTACCGGGATTCAAACCCAGGACCACCAGCTTCGTAGGCAGGAGCACTACCAACTAGGCTACGGTGACCGACAAAAAAAGCAAAGAAGAACTATTTGATTTGATGTCTATTTCGCGCCTCTAGCGCCTCATTATCGTGACATTTAGTGAGGTTGGAAGCGTCTCCATGTAGTGTTTAGTTCCAAAGACAATATATTTCGTCTTTGCAGGATTAAGAACTAGGCCGTTTTTTTCTGACCGTTTAGCTACCCTATTTAGATTTTCACTTAAATTACGCATTGCTTCTTCGTATTCACTGGCCCGAAAAGACATATAAGTCTGTACATCATCCGCGTAAATATGGTACTGACATGTGTGAAAACATTCTACAATGTCAGTAGGTACAGTACAACGCAAATAATGTAGAAAATAAACGCAAAGCTATACATATAATAAAATCGTAGGAAAGTCGAAACTGTACATTGAATATTTTTTTAGAAGGATACTTGGGGCGTGATCTACAATCAATAACGAAGCCAAAAATATAGTTTTTAGAATTTTTGTCTCTGTGTCTGTTTGTCTGTATGTATGTTCAGGCTAAACTCAAAAAGTACTGCATGCATTTACTTCAAATTTGCATGAATATTACTAAGAGGTCGGGTCAACATATAGGCTACATATTATCACGCTATCGCCTACGGGGGAGGAGCTGTGATAACTAACTATAAAATTATTTATTTATTTTTATTTTAAAACTTCATGCACATTAAGTACACAGGCGGACTTAATGCCGTAGGCATTATCTACCAGTCTACCTTTGGGTGATGCAGACAAAACTATAGTAGGTGCACTATAAATTTGGATAAAGGACAAATCAAGTTAAGAAGACATACAAAACATATTACTAAATAAAAAAGAAAGAATGAGAAGAAACTTCACATAACGGAGAGTACATCCATATAAATATTATATATGAATATATAAAATAAATATATACAGCAATATAAATAAATAAATAATATATATATATATATATATATATATAATAACATATACATACAAATATTATTGTCTAGATGATTCTGCCTTAATAGTACTAAGAAAGTACTTACGGATTTTATTTTTAAACGTGTATCGAGTCTTAGCCATTCTTATTTCAAGGGGTAGCGCATTCCAAAGAAGTACAGATTGTACGAAAAACGAAGAATGGAGAAAGTTAGTCCGGTGAGAAGGGCATTGTAAAAGGCGGTTATAGGAAGAACGAAGATTTTTATTATGGTTAGAAGAAAGGTATTGAAAATGGGAAGCTAAGTAAGCAGGAGAAGTAGGAGAGTTAAGAAATGAAAATAGAGTAGTGAGAGCCCTTAGCTTTCTTCGATGCCGAATGGGCATCCAATTTAGTTGATCACGGTAAGTAGACACATGATCATACTTACGGAGATTGAATATAAATCGAATGCAGTTATTCAGAAGACGGTCTAGTTTATTGAGTTGATCTGCATTCAGGTCGAAGTAGCACACATCACCATAGTCGATTATAGGAAAGAGTAAGACCTGCACGAGCGTAACTTTGGTCTCAGATGGCAAGAATTTCCTGAGTCCGTACAGAGAGCGCAAAATTCCGGTTATTTTCTTACTTACGCAGGCTATTTGGTTTTGCCAGCTCAGGGTATCATCCATCAACAAACCAAGATTCTTGACATTCTGGCTGATCGGAATGACAGTGTTGTTGAAAATTACAGGGAGAAGAGTACCGGCATCGACTTTAGACATAGTTCGGGAACTACCCACTAAGATGGCTTGCGACTTTAAGGGATTAACGGTCACTCCAAACTGGTTGGACCATTCGTTAAATTAAACGCGGGTAAAACCGCAGGACACAGCTAGTAAACGATAAAAGTCTTAGGTCTTAACAGTATACATTGTCTACGTCAACCGCTTACCATCACATGGGCCCTATGTTTGATTACCTACTACCTATATTGTATTAAAAAAAAACAAATATTATGTTTCAGAAATTGTAAAATCTCATGTAAACAGCAACACATTTTTCCTAATTTAACAATTGATCAGTGCCATTTTTGGTCACGTCTCGTAACAAACTTGGATGGGACTTAAAGTTTTTTGGGATAACCAGTGCTACCCATGTCAGCCAACTTACACGGTGGCGCAAAAGGTTTCGGTAATTTTCTTACGGGAAAAACATTAATTACTAAAGTTTGAATACGGCCCCGTTTGGAACGACCGCATTTCTTTTTGTGATTGTATTTTGTGTGCTTCAAGAAACCTTGACATTGTGGATATACTACTTTTAAAGGACTTATTGTTATGTTGATGTTCTATGCCAGGGTTTTAGGAAGGTCACTAGAGCTCAAATCAAATGAAATGGGTGGGCCGTATACTTGTTTGACGATTTAGAGCTATAAAAAGAGAAAGAAAGGACCGTGCCTTATATTTATGTTACCGCATATTTATTAATGAATGGCTAGGAAATATACATAAAAAACATAATTAAAAAAACTTGAGAGGTTTCAAGGGACACCCGGATGGAACGAAGTTATTTCTTATTATTTATTATGAACAAAACCCTGTATACACTCAACAAAAATAATCGTCGCGACACCACACTGTTCAATGCGAAATAGAAATGAAAATATCTGGCTTGCTTTCTATAAGAGAGAGAGACAGACAGACAGAGAAACATGCGCACGCCGCACAGCTGCAAAAAGTGTCGTGACAACTTTTCGTAAGATTTTTTTCCGTCTAGCCCCCTTTCACAACGCGCGATACGGAACTTCGTTCCAAAAATTATACAAAATGTAAAAAGTACTATATATTATTATATCAATGGCGTGGTTAGAAAACTACGTATTACATAATTGTTGATTTTAGAGGATAATAATAATATGAAGGGGCATTATTCACACGCGGTCAACTGATCCCAAAGTAAGCAGAACTTGTAAAGTAGTAGTTAGAAAGTAATCATTTACCAACCACGCCTACCGACCCGTCTATAGTAAGAATACTTTAGTAGTTTCTGTGTTTGTTACGCGTTTACTCATAAATTAATCAGAAGATTCAGACATAAGAAGATTAAAAGAGTCGTAAATCTCTAATGGTTAGACGAGTAGTTATTAATTAAATCCAATCATGAATAAACAATCTTAGTAAAAATAATCACTGTTTTAAAATATACAACTCACTTCAAGTTACCTTAATAAATCCTAAGTTTGTTATCCGATTCCGATATTTATACAGTACCGTGTAGAAAGCTTTCCCTAAAGATGAGGAATTATCCGGTCGGCGTAGTTGTAAAATGCTTGCTTTTCACGCCGGAGGTCCTGGGTTTGATTCCCACTCAGTACAGATATTTGTGTGCATGAAAATGTCTGTTTGCCCTGAGTCTGGGTGTAATTTATCTATATAAATACATACTTATGTATTTACAAAAGAAAAGTAGTATATGTAGAATATCAGTTATCTGGTTCCCATAGTACAAGCTCTGCTTAGTTTGGGATCAGTTGGCCGTGTGCAGATAATGGCCCAGGATAATATTATATTATATCGGTTAAAAATCAATGGATAAATAGCGTAACTTATATAAAAGTACGTGTACATCATTTAGAAGTTGGTTAATATACATTTATGATACCGCAGACAGACAATGTGACGTAGGCAGCAATGAATAACACCTCTCCATTTCTGTTAATTTTGTTTTCGTTAGGTACAAAACTAAAACAGACGGTACAGTTACAAACGCAATCACATCCAGCTACCCCAATCTTTCAAATTTCTTTTATAGATTTTCAACTTTATCACATAGGCATAAGGTTCACTTTCAATTGGGGAAATTTGACAGATTGGGGTAACTTGATGTGCTGGCATCGGTACACTCTGCAAAATATATACATATAACTATTCCCAGCTGCCAACTCGCTCTATTTCAATAGGAATTATAATATGAGATTTGTGAGCACTTGTACGGGTAGGTCTAAATGCAATCTGTTAGCTCCACTTATCTCCTAGCGAAAATTGCTGCAAGAAAAATTTAAACAATCTTAGCTGTTGCCCTGGTTTTATTATCTTTTGATGACTACACAAATATCAGATTATTAAATAAATAATAATTTTAAATGTCTTAGTACAACTGACACCTCGCCATCTAATTCCAAATTAGGCAGGGCCTGTTCTATAAATAAATTAAATAAATAAAAAAGGTTTTTATTCACGTAGACTTTAAAAAAGCGCTTGTAAATAGTCAGAACATGTTTGTAGTAATATAGTTGTATACATTAGATATTATTTCTAGTAACATAGATATTTAGGTACATCTTGTATGAAAACATTTATATTTATTTTATGGCGAATAATCTACTGATAAATACTTATATATTCATAAATACACTAGCGGCCCGGTACGTGCTTCGCTACGTATAAGGCATAGTAATAAAAAAAATGATTATTAAGTTCATTTATTCAACCAAAAAAATATTTTAAATTGCTAAAAGATGTTGATTTTAGACTTTTCCAAGACTTTTTTTAAATTTCCTCTACGTACAAACCTTCCCTGGACTTCCACGATTAATTCAAGACCAAAATTAGCGAAATCGGTAAAGGCGTCGTTGAGTTATACATTACAACGAAAAGTGGATTGATTTTTATATATGTAGATTCAAATAAAATATAAATTAGTTCTAATCTCACGAGCACGGTTTTTGTTCTGTATCTATCTACCCAGACACAAATGAAATAATCGTGCTCATCGCATAAGGATTTCGCCTGAGTGGGGATCGAACCCACTACCTTTGGATTAGCAATCAGGATCACTAACCACTTGACCAACAGGCCAGTCGGAAAACTATTACCTAGCTGGGTAATAGTGCATATTATTGGCCATTTGTTTTTACAGTGTGCAAAAATATTTCGAAAAAAAACTAAAATAATATAAATAAATAATAAAACTAAAATAAACAAACAATAAAACTAAAATAAATAAATAATAAAAGTAACGACTGGGACAATTTGAATAAAATTTGGTATGGAGTTAGCTGACATCCTGGATTAACACATAGGCTATAATTTATAAGTTTAACGCGGGTAAAACCCAAAAGTAGTTGGTTACCATATAGTGTAGCTTTTATTATATATTATAACAGAAAAATAATAAATATTTCGGCTATATTTAACGACATGATCCTAAAACGGTTGCTTACTTTACCCCAATCCTAAATAAACAGTTTTGTAGCAAAGACAAAAGGTATTTCGTTTCAATTAAATATGTTAAATTACTCTAAGGTTTATTTGTATTCCACAAAGCACATGCAAAATTTGAGGTTTTAGTGATCATTTCAATTTTTATTCGAAGAGTTAACATTAAATTTAAACAATGCTAAATAATACAATATACATATACAGGGTGCCGAGCAGTTGACGTTCAAATGCAAAATTTAGATACTTTATGATGAGTAGTATCCGAATTATTAATATTATTTTTTTTTTTTATGTAAGAGGTTGACAAACACGCAAGTGGGTCACCTGATGGTAAGTGATCACCGCCGCCCATGGACACTCGCAACACCAGAGGAGTCGCGGGTGCGTTGCCGGCCTTTAAGAGTCAGCAACAAGTGTTGCTGAAACTTCCCCCCACCCCGATGAGCTCTGGCGACCTTACTCACACTCAGAAAAACAACATTAAATTATTAATGTTATTATTAAGGAATGTCTTCTCTAAGGTGGAGGTACTTCCCCAGTCGGGCTGCTCTTCGAGCGAAAGAACGCTGTGCCCTATCTCTTAATTATAAACCATAATCTCCCCATTTTAATATTTTTTTGATACTTTGAAAATGTATGAGTCCTGAGCTCAAACCCTAATTTTGAACTTTCGAGTAAATTCTAAGTCAATTCTACAATGATCAGATAAGCCATAATTTTTAAGGTGTTAGGTTAAACTATGCTAATTAGTTATCACAAAAAAACTGAACCAGAAATGTTCAACAGAACGAGAAAAAATCGAAGATGATGTTAGGTGAAATTTACGAAAATAATAATTTAAAAAATTTATCTCGATAACTACGCAAAATCGTAGAACATACATGGGAGTGATTCAGATACTCATAAAGTATCTAAATTTTGCGTTTGAACGTCAACTTCTCGGCCACCCTATATATTATAATATAGTGAAACTAAAATGTTGTTTTGAGATTAAGTTATGTTCCAGATATATGGTAAGTAGCTAGTTAAAAGTCTTCTTCTTAACGAGTCGATGGCAATCTAAATTGTGTCCGCCCAGAACTTGGCCACGAGAATCGCATTATGTGTAGCTTCCATCAGATCTTTAAGCGTGCAGTTGTGAGGGCACGCGCGACTTGATAACAGGTGTCCCATTGTCTGTGGGACTACACCACATTTGCATTGAATATTTCATGTAGTTATAAGTAATAATGTTTATATTGAAATATTGGAGAGAAAATAATAGAATACGTGTTTCACCTTTTAGTATCACTCAGTACTAAAACATTGATAATATTATTATGACATCTAAAATTTACGAAGTCACTACGAAGAAAGATAATTTTATCGGGAATATAACTCATTTATGAAAAAGATATATTCTTTGCAGAAAAGAAAATGATACAGATTAAAAATCTTCTTGTATCTCCGAGAACGATAAATAAATTCAAATTCAGTGAAAACTTGTACAGACGCCAGCACATCAAGCTACCCCAACTGTCAAATTTTCCCAATTGAAAGTGAACATTATGCTATTGTGACAAAGTTGAAAATCTGTAAAAGAAATTTGAGTGATTGGGGTAGCTGGATGTGCTGGCGTCTGTACATATTTAATTGCGTTGCGTTGCGATGGACGAGTTCGTGAGTTGTTTTTCACTTCTTGGGTTTTTAGTTGCCATGATTTAATCGAGACTAAATATGCAGATTTTAGTGTAGTTAGACATTCATTTCTTAAATGTATTATCAAGTTATTAACCTTATTTATATATACGATATACATCTTTCTGATTTCAAGAATGGGGATTGGTAGAACGTTGTAGGGAGAGATTAGTCTGACACCATGCGTAAGGTAAACGGATTTGGTAAGTAAAGTATTGGATGTGAAGCATTCCTTATGGCTACAAAGAGCCTAAAGGTTACACTTGTTATAACGAGGCCTTTTCTTAATTAAACAAGTAAAAAGACACCTATTTAAAACAAACAAAGCACGTTTTGTAGTTTTTATAAACTATGTAAAGATAGAAAAGAAAACACTATAAAGGTTAATAATGAGTCCTCCTCGGGATATTTTCATGACTAGAATTATATAGGTTATTTCTTTTTACTAGCGACCGCACTTTTTCGAAAATTGACCATTAACATAATTCTATAGACATCAAAGACAAATAATATTAATATCTTCTTCGTGTTGACACTCTATTTTTCGTCTCTTCTCAGTTTGCCAGTGTGATGGCAATGTGTGGAATTTTTTATTAATATATTTTATTTCTAATGCATATTACGAGTTTATAAAAATATAACATATAATCACTTTTTTACATTTACTGTTTTATTTCATTTTCTTTATATATAATATAAAAAAACGTATACAATAATAATATAAGCTTTCTTCACTCCTTCTCCATATAAACTTTAACTGTTCTAAATTTCTTACTCCTCCGTTCGTGCGATTTTCGTGAAAAGGGGTACAAATCTTTTGCTTCACGTATTAATATTATGATATTATATTTATGGAGAAGATTATATAATAATACTATATTATCAAAAAACCGTTTAAAAAGACTAGTATTAAAAGAAAAAGAATAATATAATCTAAATTAAGGAGGGCTATAACTTAGCTATGTGGGCGTCCTAACATTCCTTCGCATCGTCTAGAGGTAAAATCTAGAAGGTCAGTCTTCTAGACTTTACCTCATATATTAGTCATTTTTGATATTATAGTATTGCAACGCTGCATTGTTATATTAAGATGTGGCATTTTCTCCACGTATAAGCTCATTGGTTAGACTTTTTATTTATGTTTGTATTTATTTTATTTTATTTATGTTTCTTTAGTTGATAAGTTAGGTTATTTCAATAATAATTGATTCTAACAACTATAATATTTATGTTTGTATGTAAATAAACGATTTATATCGACTTCAAATTTTCTGGAAGTCGGTGTTATGTTTAAAAACAAGCCATTAGAAGACAATTGATATAGGGCCATTTGGAAAGCATACTATTGATGTATTATATTGTTTTTAAATATTTTCTTTATCAATACTGTAGCTGTTTAGGAAAACAAATTCTAAGTTAAGTTACCGACTTCAAAAAAGGAGGAGGTTCTCATTTTTTATTATTTTAGTTACCTTATAATTCTGTTATTATAAGCTAACATGAAAATACAAAAAATAAATTTAAAAATAGAAAATATTTTGAATGTTATTATTAATATTTATTTTTGTTAGATTACTGTTTGTTACCAAAAGAAACTGTTTTTCAATTGAACTCTTTGATTTTTTTGGAAGTATTTTAATTGTGTGTGCGAACTCATTATGAAAAAGATTTGTTTTATTCGATATGGAATGCATTCCCATACATATTTTGTTAAAATCGGTATCTTAAAAAAGGTCGATACTAGGTGTTTCAAAACGGTCAATGCTGAAATAGAGATCAGAAACGTGAATATCAATGTAATTTTAAAATATTATTTGAAGCTCGCCTCATTATTGTCATTGGCCATTGTGATTGTATTAAAAACAATACAATATACAAATGACCATTTAGAGCTATGTAAAGGTATGCAAAACATATCTCACAAATGCTTAATTTAGAATTAATCGTACGAAATCTCATATCTGTATTTGTATATTCTCTACGGTATTACCCCATGTTGGTTTTGGTTTGACACACAGATTTTACAAGGTTCATATTTTGATAAATGTGTTTACAGAACAGCGCCGTGCTGTTGGAACATAGGTTATATACTCTCCTTGGAAAAAGACACTTTTATTTCCATGAAATGAAATGAATTTGAAGAAAAATTGACAAAATATGTTCCCAAATAGGTTGTTGTTATTAGATATGATAAAGGACATGAGAAAGCGAACTTAGTTGCACTCTCTTTGCACCTTGAGGTCATTGGACATTAAGGGCTGTATTTGTACCAAACAGAGCTTTCTTTTTGTACCACAATTGGCGACATTAATTAAAAACTATATTACAATACCAATACCATACAAGAGTTGTATAGATTTGCACGACTTTTGATAAGTTTAGATTTAAAAAGGAGCTAAAAAATTATGCTACTATTTGCTATAGTACAACTAACTTGTTGGCGAAAGTAGTCTTAATCATTCGTTTAAAAACATACTAAAATCATCAATAATCGTAGGTACAAACCTATTACACAGTTTTGTATTAATTATGATTTTTAATTAATATTGGCAATTTTCGTTCATAGAGTAAAATGTGTTTTGCTTATCCAATACCTTTAATCTCTTAGTTTTGGCCGTTAAGATCAGAGAAAAGCAGACGGAAGGCCAATAATAGCTTAGCGTGCTTAAGATAAGTAAGGAAATTTTCTCTTCGTTTTGCTTAACTCTAGCCAGACTGAGCCCAGTCGTCCAGTCTGAGGGCACATGTCAGACACATATGACATGGCTGATCGTCTTTTTTCGGAGGAATACAGGTAACATTGGCAGCTTAACTTGCCCTTGGAAGCACTATGATTCACAGAAATTACTCTCAAAACCACAAATGATCTTCTAGACTGGCCTCGTGCCTGAGTGTTTAATCTATTCGATCACTATCATACCGGTGAAAGTATGGCAACGAGCGTTTCCATATTTGTATTACGAGTGGACTCATACACCGTACGAATTTGAGAATGAAAAGCAATTATGACGCATATTTCGCTATAGCCGTAATAACACCGGTGGGATCGCATTATTTGCGGTTGCTACCGCTATCTCCACATACCATTCTACTGGTTATTTATTTATTTATTTATACTTATTGCACAAAACTGTACAAAGGCGGACTTAATGCCAAAGGCATTCTCTCCCAGTCAACCTTAGGGCGAAGCAGAGATAATATGGTAGGTGCACTGGTTCCGCAGGTTTTATTAGCAGTGTACATAAAACTCTTACACTGCAAATAGTGTTTGATGCCAACATTATCTTGGCTGCGGCCTTGACGGATGGTCGTAAGGTCGGGAGCTTATTCAGCTCCTTGAACTTCAGTGAACCGTGACGATCCATCCCCTAGGACGACCATGTGTTGCTTTATTGGGCGAATCAACAGCCTCAACACAGTATTGGTAGACATATATATTTTTGACGGGCCTGTTGACGTGGTTGGCAAATGCTTGCTTTTCACGCCGGAGGTCGTGGGTTCGATTCCCACCCAGGACAAATATATGTTTGCATGAACATGTCTGTGTGTCCTGAGTCTGGGTGTAATTATCTATATAAGTATGTATTTATAAAATAAAAGTAGTATATATAGTATATCAGTTATCTGATTCCCATAGTACAAGCTCTGCTTAGTTTGGGAGCAGGTGGCCGTGTGTAAATGATGTCCCAGGATATTATTATTATTACTCTCGTTGCAACGATATTCTTCATGATATAAAAATAGAACGAGATACCGTAATATTTTCCAAGATATTTCTACATTTCTTTTATATAAAGCTTTAAGTTACATTTCTCAATGGCATTTTAATATCTACGCAATTGAAATCTTCGCTTTAATAGCAAGTAAAGCAAAAATAAAAAGGCGCTTAGGCTTCAATCTTCCTTCTGTGGAGCATTGATTGCGCCCCCTACCACAGCTTTGTAGTTGAATAAAAATCGCTTGGTAAAATGCCAACGCGATGAAAAGAATAGCCATTTCGCTATAGTGAAATATTATGGGAGCTGTGAGGTTAGCGTACACTGCTTTCGAATAAATCAAGAATATAATATGTATACATTTTTATGTATATATTCTATTCTTATATAATGTTAAAGTGTCCAGTCGAAACTGCTGAATATAATTGGATTCTATGAAGACCATGTCATCAATATATAGCAGAACGCGTGTTATCTGCGCTGCTAAACTTGGAAAAGATACACATACACTGCCGTGCATATGCTAAAATGTCATGGTAAATAATACTTTATAAAACAGTCTTAAGGTGTGATTTGCTTTGATAGCTGCTGTTCTGTAACGGCGAATTAGTGATTGCACGGCGGTACACTCCACGCCACTTCAGTGCATACACTTTGAACAAACCTCAAAGGTCTTCTGGTGGGGGTTACTTAGTTTTTTTGTTATTTGCTTAACGGCTTGGGCCCCACTCTCTTCTATTATACAGTGAAACAAAACTCTTAGGAAAGATTAACAAAAAAGTTATTCTAAGTTTAGGATGAAATTATCGATTAAAAAGGAAGAAATTGTTTAAGTTTAGTATGAAGGTCCTGTTTATAGCTTACAGGTATTAACGGTACTGGATGTTTATTGATAACTTATGAATGGCTTACTAATAGTCACTGAGTGAATATAGAAATACTATAACTGATTTAGGACTTACTTCGAGCCACTGAGCGAATATAGACATTTATTTAGTTTTTTTTTTAATAATAACATCTAGGGACAATGTCACGCAGACCTTCCTAGCCCCAAACTAAGCAAAGCTTGTACTATGGGTACCAGGCGACGATATACATACTTATATAGATAGATAAATACTTATACATAGAAAACATCCATGACTCAGAAACAAATATTCGTGCTCATCACACAAATATTTGCACTTACCGGGATTCGAACCCAGGACCACCAGCTTCGTAGGCAGGAGCACTACCAACTAGGCTACGGTGACCGTCAATTATTTAAGTTAAGTATGAAACTTAATTTAAAGCTTACAGCTTTTAACTTAAAGGAAGGGGAGGAGGAAGTTTATTAAATAAATTAATTGCCATTATACTAGCACTTGTTTGAATAAATCTTGAAAAGGCAAATTGTTTGTCTGTAAGTCTGTCCTTCTGATTGTTTACGTTACCTGCCTTTCCTATTGGGTCTCAAACACGTGCATATATATACTGGTAACTGTTTTGTCACATAACATGATTACTATCGTTTTATCTTCTATTAACATTTAATGATGACGCGATTACAACACTATTTAACACTTTAATGAAAGCTAGCCACTTTGCAGAGAACTACTGCTCATTGGCTTTACCTACGAAATACAACCAACACCTTTTGCTACTCGCATTTACAAATTGAATATGTTATATAGCAAAATTTCAGGTCTTTGCAACTTTTTTTTTATATAACATAGGATGACAAACGAGCAAGTGGGTCACCTGATGGGAAGTGATCACCGCCGCCCATGGACACTCGCAACACCAGAGGAGCCGTAAGTGCGTTGCCGGCCTTTAAGAAAAGAATAGGCTCGCTTCTTGAAGATTGCCATGTCATACCGGACCGGAAATACGCAACTGTAACTTATAAAGATCTCCGTGGCCGCGCGGTTCTTCGCGTTTCAATGACGCGGCCACGTTCAAACCCTTTTTTGATACTCGCACAAATTAACCATTACATGTATTTAATACATGGAATTTATTGCGCTAATGTTAAGTGTGTCCTGGGTGTGAGTACGATCGCCAGCATGTTACTGACCTTTCTACTCTCCCCGATATGATTGGAAGGATCGGGACCGTCATAAGTGATGCTAGCGTCATAGGTTACGGTGACCACATGCCATCAGCTGACCTTGTTTGCCGACTCGGTAGATAAAATAAAAAAAATATTAATTGTTTAGCGTTTGCGTGCGGTTCGTAACCAGTGTGCATGGACCAATATTTATTTGTCGTAGAAAGGCGCCGACGACTGGGGTGTCTGGTCGGCTCCGACTCAGGCATTAGGGTCAAGGATCCGTGCCCGACGGCTCGTGTAATCCTCACTTATACTTATACCTTATCAATTATTTACAATATTTCTCCACACTTATCATTGTCACTCATGTTCCTAAACTAAATTAAACATGTCCTCCTATCCAAATTTCGACCACGGCGGCAGAGATCAATAGAGATTAGCCATCTGTGCGGGGCGTATTATAGTGCACAAGTGTGTGCCCAAACAAACGTGGAATGGACTTTCTTTTCTATCACTCTCATGATCCGGTGGGACGCCTAGCGACACGACCGAAAAGAGGTCAGGTACAGGACCGACGGTTTTACGTGCTCTCAGAGGCACGGGGCTATAATACCGCCAAATTTTCCTTTTTACAGAGAAGTCCCAAAATTACTTTGTCCCGACCCGGGATTTGAACCCAGGACCTCGTTCTCTGTGGAAGAACACGCTACCGCTTTAATTAAAAGAAAACAATTTTGAATAATCAAACATGTTAATTTAGCTAGAGTAGTAGAATCACGCTTCGTCATAAACGTACCAAACGTTTATGACGAAGCGTGATTCTATGTGCACCTCTTCTTTGCACACCTCTTTTGCCTCGATCAATGTCATTATATTCTTCATACATGCTCGCAGGTTTAGGGTACTTCTGACCTGCCCTTTCTTGAAAACGTCTCCGATTTGGTCAGAGAACGTTCTACGAGGTCTAATTGTGCCTACGTAGGTACACATTCCATCCTTTTGGGCTAATGAGCGTCTCCAAGCTTCGTAGATCATGAAAGTAGGTACACTACCTGTCCTGCTTGTACTACTTTGACAACAAGCGTTAAGCCAAGTTAAGAGCCTGCTGGGAAGCTAAAACAACTCTAAACGAGAGTTAGGGCACAGCGTTCATTCTCTCAAAGAGCAGCCCGACTGGGAAGTACCTCCACCTTACAGAAGACATTCCTTAATAATAACATTAATAATTTTAATGTTTTGTTTACGAGTGTGAGTAAGGTCGCCAGAGCTCATTGGGGTGGGGGGGAAGGGTCAGCAACACTTGTTTGCTGACTCTTAAAGAACGGCAACACACCCGCGCCTCCTCCGGGGTTGCGAGTGTCCATGGGCGGCGGTGATCACTTACCATTAGGCGACCCACTTGTTCGCTTGTCGCCCTCTGACATAAAAAACCGGCCCATGAACGGTTCCGTAACAGCAAGTATTTCAATTAATTAAATGAAAGGTAAATTACGGTTTACGATTTATGACTTATTAAAAAAAACTACTTGCTAAATCTCGTTCAAACTAATTTTCGTTGTTAGTTTGCATGGTAATGCATCATATATTTTTTTTAGTTTTATTTTAGAAGTTACAGGGGGGGGGGGGACACTTATTTTACCACTTTGGAAGTGTCTCTAGCGCAAACTATTCAGTTTAGAAAAAAATGATATTATAAACCTCCATATCATTTTTGAAGACCTATCCATAGATACCTCACATGTATCGTTACAATGAAAAAAAAAATTTCGAGTTTCAGTTCTATGTATATACTCCCAAAATTATTGTTCTTTTTCTATTTTTGTGTGAAAATCTTAATGCGGTTTACCGAATACATCTACTTACCAAGTTTCAACAGTACAGCTCTTATAGTTTCGGAAAAAATTGACATGACGAATCTATAAGGGTTCCGTTTTTTGCCATTTGACTACGGAACCCTAAAAAACTAGGTTAACCAGCGTCCAGAAATGAATCGTTAAAACATCTCGTCCAGGTAATGATACATTAACGTCCATATAACTGTTGCGGTTAATGCATGAGAAACTTAGATATGGGTGCTATTAATACTTTCAGAATCATTGCTCACATTCAAATTAATTGCTTACAATATACTTCTATTGGATTTATTGTTCATACGTCTCTGTATGATTATTTTATGCTACTAAAACGACACGGGCCTTGTTTTGTTACCACGTAAGCGCATGGCTACATACGAGAACGCGCGAGCGGGTGGGCGATCATACGCGCGGTAAAGCTTATCTATACATATAATTATGTCTTCTCGGCCGAATTTCGGCCACGGCGGCCAGTCCCAATGGAAATTAGCCAATTGCGCAGGACATATTATAGTGCACAAGTGTGTGCGCAAACACAAGGGCACTTTTTACTTACTTTCTATTCCATCGCTCTCATGATCCGATGGAACTACTAGCGACACGACCGTAGAGAGGTCAGGTACAGGACCGATGGCTTTACGTGCTCTCCGAGGGGGGTGTAATACCGCCAACTTCCAGACTTCGGGCTGATACTGAAAAACTTCTTTTTACGAAAAAATCCCAAAATCACTTTTTGGTCCGACCCGGGATATGAACCCACTACCTCATTTTCTGCAACACGCTACCGCTAGACCAACGAGACAGTCAATATAATAAAATCGTAGGAAAGTCAAAAAAAAACTGTACATTGAATATTTTTTTAAAGAATACTTGGGGCGTGATCTACAATCGATATCGAAGCCAAAAATATAGTTTTTAGAATTTTTGTCTGTTTGTCTCTATGTATGTCCGGGCTAAACTCAAAAAGTACTGAAAATTTTGCATGAATAATACTAAGAGGTCGGGTCAACATATAGGCTTCATATTATAACGCTATCACGTACGGGGGTGGAGCTGTGATACAACCAAAAAAGACCAAAGGTGTCGCGGGTGCGTTGCCGGCCTTTAAAAGTCAGCAAACAAGTGCTGCTGACCATTACCCCACTCCAATGAGCTCTGGCATCCTTACTCATACTCGGAAACACAGCATTAAAATTATTAATGTTATTATTATCGTTTGACGGTCACCATAGCCTAGTTGGTAGTGCTCCTGCCTACGAAGCTGGTGGTCCTGGGTTCGAATCCCGGTAAGTCCAAATATTTGTGTGATGAGATATTTGTTTCTGAGTCATGGATGTTTTCTATGTATATATGTATTTATCTATCTATATAAGTATGTATATCGTCGCCTGGTACCCATAGTACAAGCTTTGCTTAGTTTGGGGCTAGGAAGATCTGTGTGACATTGTCCCCAGATATTATTATATTATTATTAAGGAATGACTTCTGTAAGGTGGAGGTACTTCCCCAGTCGGGCTGCCCTTTGACCGAATGAACGCTGTGCCCTACCTCTCTTAAATCATCATATCATACAGTTAGCCTAGGAGGCGTTCACTGCTGCACAAGAAAACAGAACCGAGCGGGGGCTCTAGAAAATAAAACTACAGAGAAAAGTAAGCCCTACCAGAAGACAGCCATTTTGAGATTTGGACCTTGCCTTAAAGTGGTTACTGGTATGAAAATGTCTGAAAGAAGAAGATTTTTAGGGATGTCTAATGCATTGTAGCCTGTAAAATAATACATGAAGGTGAGTCACTCGTTCGATTGAGAATTGGAGAGGGGTTTTAATCGATATGGATGCTGAATAACAATTTGTACTCCGTATATGACGGACAAGTAGGCGTGGTTGGCAAATGTTTGCCTTTCACGCCGCAAGTAGTGGGTTTGATTCCCAGCTAGGATAGATATTTGTGTACATGAACATGTCTATTTGTCCCGAGTCTGATTGTAATCATCTATATTAGTCTGTATTTACAAAAGAAAAGTAGTATATGTAGTATATCAGTTATCTGGTTTCCATAGCACAAACTCTGTTAATTTAGGATCAGATAGCCGTGTGTGAATAATGTCCCTGCATATATTATTTTATAATATATTATATAAATTTTACGATAACCCGCGCAATCGCCCGCCTAGGCGTCTCTGTGACCAAATAAATACACGTTGTATTTGTGACAGCATGAATGAAGTGCTGATTTTTTTTTAATTACGCGAGGAGAGTTAAATGGCCAGTGCGTATTACGTAATGCCAGTGTAGTGCCACTAAAACAAATGAGTATTTGAGTGGAAACAATGTGATAGTGCGTCAGTGCCGGCGCTGTATGTGTGCGTGTGTCGTGTTCGGGAACACACGGAGTTGATAATTCGCCCACACTGTGCGTTGAATGCCTGAATGGTATATCTATTCACATTCTATCTCGATATTTATCGTTACGCACCACTCGAAACAGATAAAATTGTTTGCATGTTTCGAGATATTTAGATAATGATGCTCGTTACTTACTTATCGTATGAGCAGTGGTTACCCTAGTGTCAAAGTTGTTCAAGCCGCCCATTAGACCTCTGACATGGCTTAAAGACTGTTGCCTAATGGCTACAACCGGGACCGTCACCTTAACTTGCCCTCCGAAGCACGGAGACGCTCAGAAATTAATCCACTTTGGCGGTCACCCATCTATGGTCTGACCGCGAGCCTAGTTGCTTAACCTCGCCAATCACTTATGGATCGGCGATTACATTTAGCTATGCTCGTTAGTAAAGTAACTAAGTTTTAAAAGGGGTAGCGCAAAAGGTGTGCTTCCCTGGGGCGCAGGATGTGGGGCAGCCCCAACAGCGTCTTAGGCATGGTTGCCAGTCGACTGGACTGTAAATATGTTCACTCGCTGCTCCAGTGATGTGAAAACCACACTTTTTAAGGCATACTGCCAATCTTTTTACTCGAGTGCTCTTTGGGTCGATTATACCTGCCGGGCTGCCAATGTCCTGCGAGTTCAGTATAATAATATCTTCAGGATGCTGTTGAAACTTCCTAGCGACTGCAGTGCATCAAGTATGTTTGCGGAGGCCCGCACGGATGGCTTCCATGCCGTCATGAGAAAAAAAGGTGCATCTCTTTATGCACGGGTCAGGGATAGCAGCAATGGCATCCTGAGGATGATAGCATCGCGTCAAGATTGTCCTATCCAAACCAAATGGATGCAAATGGTAACTGGGCAGCAGCACTAGTGTTTTGTTGTTCAGCTTAAAGGTACTATTGGGCCGAATAGCTGAACATTACGGTTGTTGTCTTATTTATTATTTGACATATGACCTGACATTCCCTAATTAATTTAAATGTTAGATTTTAATTTTAGGATTGTTTTTTTTTAAGTACTAGATCATTTGTTTTAATTTTAATTTTGATTAAGCATTGATTCTAACATAGGATAAGACTTTTATGACTAACACTTTATGGAGTAATCCGAAATAAAATTATTATTATTATTATAAATATGTTGATCAGTGTTGTGCGGTCTCCCATGGGATGGCAGAACAGTGACACAAGCTTTATTTATTTACATGTTCCTTGACCTATCAAATGAATTAACCAGAAACGGCTTTGGGGTCAATTTATATGCCGTGGAAGAGGGTGCGAAGTTACCAGCCAAATCCTTCTACAACCTATTAAAAGACCTAGGATTATCAAGAACGTCCTTAAGTTCTATATTAGTACGAGTATATACCAAATTTGGCTAGGATACTAAGAGACAGAGAAGGTGAGCATTGACGCATCACCAGGGGGCCCCTTTAAACCTCCATCTGAGTCGCAAGTCTCGACTCTATCGAATGCTCCCTCCTCTACCACGCAATCTAAGAATTAGGTATCCTCTGTGCTTACTAACATAATCGTAAGTTTTTTACTATCTTGTTCAAAGAAAGAAAGACAGAAAATATCATTTATTAATTACTAGGACGGACATAACAACGAAATTATACAATAATAGTAAAACAAACAATGAAAATCTTATACTTAATATTCCGTAGTCCGTTCTAGGTGAAAAGGCATCTATCTCGGCATTGGCCGTCGCAATATTGCGCTGATATTCTGATAGCGCCAGACTGTGGGGTCCACGGATAGTTGACCCCCATTACATACTATAATAAAATGAAATAACAGATATTTGATAAACTAAATATATTAATAATACAAATAAAAATAATTTAATATAGTGAAGAAGATATAAATATGTACCTAAGTATGTCGAAAAGAAAAATAACATTAAATCACAAATTAATAATATAAATGAGATTCTTACAATTTGAATTAGATAAAATAATTTAAATACTAGATTAACATTATGTTGAGTCTTGGTTACTCGAATAAAGTTATTCTATTCTATAGCGTTTATTGCGCTCTATGAGCAGTTCGTTCCTTACAGTATATATTGAAGTTAATAGTATCATGTTTGTAACATTATAATGTTATGTTCTACGCGTGAGCGACATCGCAAGAACTCATCATGAACGGGAAGGTATACATACTAACGCTACAGAGACACTACGTTTGAAATTGAAATAAAACCACATGATTCACGTGGAAATGTAATCATATATTAAACCAAACACATGACAACATTACAATCTAATGGCAGATAGTCAATGATAGTGACGAGTGACACAATATTAAGTATAGTTTTGACAAGTTTACCTATCCTACGATATGTACAGTTTATGAGCCAAATATGTTATTAGGATTTTGGAAATTCCCGTCAATATGTTCTGCGTATTTGGCTCGATTCCACTGAGAATAGATGACTATAGCCGAATTCTGGCCAGGAGGAACTACTACTATTTACAGTTTTTACAAGTTTCAAGGAACTAAGGTGATGGCTTCCTATTAGAAAGGCGGTATATCCTGGGAAATTATTCACACTCAGCCATCTGATCCCAAACTATGCAGAGCTTGTAGTATGGAAATCAGATAACTGACATATACTACGTTTTCTTTTATAAATACATACTTAAGATAATTCCACCCAGACATGATGCACATAAGGATCAGTCCTGGATGGAAATCGAACCCACGACCTGAGGCGTGAAAGGCAAGTATCCATCAAGCACGCCAACCGGCCCATCAATGTAGCATTTTGTAGAAAATAGACCACCTAGTTATAACAACTTCGGTCTTCTAAGGTTCTCCGTTTTGGTGACACAGACTCCGGACTCTAGTTGGTCGAAGCAATGAAAACCTGCTCAGGTGGGGATTTTTATACATTTCAAACCTAGAGTGCAAGTGTGGTTCTGCCCTCAAACTATGGCACACTTGTTAACATGTCCTGCGTGCCCTAATTCCTGCACGTTACAACAACTAATGGACGCTACTGACAACGCTCAACTTGTAGCTGAATTCTGGGCTGACTTAATTTAGATTGCCATCGACACGCTAAGAAGAAGAAGAAGGTTCTTCGTATGGAACTGATTCTTCCCACAAACCAGCCACTATAACTTTTGTGAGGTGGGACTGACACTATGAAACAATTCTAACTTGTTGGACCTAGCTAGGTCCCACAGGACACCTAACTGTTTGACCCAACAATGAACTTAATTAGAAAGTTTTATAAAGAGTAAGAAACGTAAATTTCATTTCCTTTCAGTGCAAAACATGAGACATTTGAGCTAGTGAAGTGTATAAAGAAAAATACAATTGGATAAGCAAGTTACAAAATACTACTTATATTGTACTAGCTGTGCCCCACGGTTTACCCGCGTTAAACTTTATAAATTATAGCCTATGTGTTAATCCAGGGTGTCAGCTAACTTCATACCAAATTTTATTAACATCGCTCCAGCCGTTTAGACGTGAAGAAGTAACGAACATACACACTCACAAACTTTCGCATTTATAATAGTAGTGTGATTCATATTAGTTTTTATAAAGGGGTCCTAATTGTAAATAATCGTGTTTATAGACAGGAGCAAGTTTTTCTTAGATTCCACAAGATTTTTACAATTAGGAACTCCTTTAGAAAACTCCTCACCTCCCAGCTATTTTTTTATTTTTATTACATGACGTTTACTGTTAACCTAGGAGGCTTTCACTGCTTTACCAGACTATAAAGGCGAGTGTGGGCACTATGGGCTCAAGCCGTCTTACAAATAAAACTACAAACTAAATACCCGTCCCGGAGGGTGTTCTAACCGCGACTCTGGGCGGTAACTAGTTGGATGTTTTGTGGAACATTCGCTCTACGTTAATACACGACGCGGTCGCGTCCGATTATTTTTGTAGCGAATGGTAGCTATTTGAATACTTTAAGATAAACGATACTTAAAAGTATCCTAAGTTTTAAATGGTTAATAGAAGCCGAGATATGCCGGTAATCTATGTAACTAGAAATAATTATATATATTTAACTATACTACTACAAACATGTTCTGAGTATTTACAAGTGCTTTTTAAAGTCTACGTGAATAAAAACCTTTTTTTATTTATTTTACCCGACCACATCATAAGAGTTATATTTTGACACGGAAATATAAAAATGAAATTTATACGATAAGCAAACACGATAATAATATTCTAAGAGTCTTGTTAATGCTTTATTGGGACAGAAAATCACTCACACGTTTTATTTACGTCCAATTTAATTATATCACACGGTTACACAAGGAAAGACACACTCCATAATATTCTCCAGATTTAGAACATCTTTGTAATGTAAGATCCAGTAAATTTATATGTGATGACGCCAAGAAATCAACACGGCATTTCACCCCGTGGGGAGCCCAGAAATTTCCCCAAGGAAAATTTACCATTTGAGGCCTTTGTCTAGCAGTGACCATGTATTGACAGACATAACGAGAAATGAACACGCGGTTTGTTGGTCTAGTGGTAACTGACCCTGACTGCTCAACCAAAGATCGTGGGTACTATAACGATCTGGTACTCCAGATGTCTTCGGGATCTTTTAATATTCGAATAATATACTCAGGTTTAGATTTAAACTGGATATATATTTTCTTCACTTTTACTATAATATGTTACACTGTTCACTCTATCAGGGTTCTGTCGTAGACTGTGACAGATAAAATTATATCTATCAAACTTATTTTTAAATATTTCTTTTTAATACGTAGTTTGGATGACCGAAGGTGTGCAACTAAGAAGGTCGTCACAGTACGATCTCAACCCAGGAGAAAACTTTGTGTGATTAGCACGGTTATTTATTCTGTGTCTAAAAACATATAAGTATATGGTTACATATTATAATCTATTCTAATATATATCTAAACCTATTCTAATTATTTTCAAGATAACGACGGTCAAA
Organism: Pseudoips prasinana; assembly: GCA_951640165.1. Classification (NCBI taxonomy): domain Eukaryota; kingdom Metazoa; phylum Arthropoda; class Insecta; order Lepidoptera; family Nolidae; genus Pseudoips; species Pseudoips prasinana. The sequence goes on from OX621260.1 coordinate 25,766,185, forward strand.
AAATTTACTGTTAAAAATACCCAAATATCGTTACAGAGATTTTTGTACAATATATATAGTATTCCACCAACAATAGTGTATCTAGCGCTCGGCGGCCGCTACCGCGGCACCCTCGCTTTGCTCGCTCGCCTTCTAGCGCTAGATGGTCACAGTTTTAACCTAACCCAAATGATTTCCTTTTGGGCAATTGGACATACTACACCAATGTTGTTTTCATACAAATTTCACCTTTATATCGAAAAATAACATTTACCAGTTTAGCTATACACCAAACTTATCTACGCTGTAAACTTAGTACTGAGTATAATTAAGAACCAACATAATTTATTGTTCATATAGATTTATGCAGTGATTTAAATTCCGCGTCCCTTTTTCTTTTATCTGACAGTTGAATCCGAGAGTATATAATTAGGACGACTCGACTCGTAACATAGATTAAATATGTAATATATATTGTGCTCTAGTCAACTTATTTTTTTTTTGTTTTAATTGGAATGGCCAAGGTATGACAAGAATTTCGACATAATATCGAATATTTGATATAAGTACTATGTGTTTTATGTATTTACAAATTAGTGCTAATGTATTAATATTTTATAAGTATTTATTTCAACATGTTTAATATTTTAAATAACTTAACGTATTAGTGGCCAGATACCTTTAAAATTGGAACTGCGAGCTGTACTGACACATCGATTGTCCGTGAGTTATTTCACTTGGCTCCCTCAGAAAACCAGCTCTGTTGCAGTTAGTGCTGAGTTGGGACCAATTTAGACTAGCGTAGGAGTCGATCCGAGGGTATGTCTACCAGAGGACGGGCAGCAGCGTCTCTCCGAGTACTATGACCATCATACTGCGATCGCCAACCTGTCTGCCAAGCGTGGCGATTATGGCATATCCCTCAAGATTATTTTTGGGGGACGCTTTTGTCCAGCAGTGGACATTTTACAGCTCTTATGATGAAACTTACAGGTGAATCTCTAAGAATACATAACTTATCAGTTGCCTTCGGAGTTCAGTACGGGCGCGCCGTCGAGCTTGTATTGGAGTAACATGCCATAAGTGTCGAGGTGTCGAACTTTGCAATCGAATGTTACTTCAAACTGCATAGTTGTTGTTCTTGTTCAACTCTAAAGGCAACAACATAAGGTCTATAAGGTCGGAAATCGAAGCATTTTGGAAGCATCACTTAACAATGGCGCTGCTTCTAATATCGACCAACCTTTCCCTTTTCGAGATGTATAGATATTTAGCTGTGTCCCTAAAACAATAAGAATACAATAAAAATGCACGTAGGAATCACATAATGTTATCATCAAATACCAAATGACCTGGGTGACCACTACGTATGTTGTTATTATAAAATACCAAATGACCTGGGTGACCACTACGTTTGTTGTTATTATAAAATACCAAATGACCTGGGTGACCACTACGTATGTTGTTATTATAAAATACCAAATGACCCGGGTGACCACTACGTATGTTGTTATTATAAAATACCAAATGACCTGGGTGACCACTACGTATGTTGTTATTATAAAATACTAAATAACCTGGGTGACCACTACGTATGTTGTTATTATAAAATACCAAATGACCTGGGTGACCACTACGTATGTTTTTATTATAAAATACCAAATGACCTGGGTGACCACTACGTATGTTGCTATTATAAAATACCAAATCACCTGGGTGACCATTACGTATGTTATTATTATAAAATACCAAATGACCTGGGTGACCACTACGTATGTTGCTATTATAAAATACCAAATCACCTGGGTGACCATTACGTATGTTATTATTATAAAATACCAAATGACCTGGGTGACCACTACGTATGTTGCTATTATAAAATACCAAATCACCTGGGTGACCATTACGTATGTTATTATTATAAAATACCAAATGACCTGGGTGACCACTACGTATGTTGTTAAATAAATAAAAGCCTTAAAATGTTTGTACCCTGACACTATGCGGGAATCTAATCAATGCGGCAGAACAACAACAAAGATATATAAATTACTGTACGTGTGGTGCAGCGGCTAAGACAGTCGCTTTGCCGCTTTGTGTCGCGGGTTTGAGTCCCGCGCCGGACAACTATAGTTGTTCTGAGTCTGGATGCAATTTGTGTCCGTCTATATATGTTTGTAAAGTACCTCGCGACACTGGGAATATATGCCCTAATGCGGGCGTTGTCTTTAAAATAAATAAAATACCACACTGCCAACTAATCTCAAACTAGACAGACCCTGTACATTGGCAACCAGACAATTGATAAACATAATTATATATTTCTAAATACATACATAGGTATTATAGATAAATCATACCGAGACAGATAGTTATTCAGAACAAATAAATGCCCATGAAACAAAGATTTTGGAATCGAACCCATGACTGGCTAACCACAAAACCAACCAGCCAAATCTATACCATTTTTTTTTTATAGGGACTAGTCCCTCCGTCTTACCCACCACTGCAACTCCTGTAAGCCAGGATCAACAGTGGCACACAATGAAATGACACTGAGCGGTGAGGCTCAGGCATGTCCCGGGGAATGGCTTTAACTGTCTTGGATCCCGCAACGAATTTAAACCAATTCTTCTATACCATTATCAAAGAAAACCGAAATCTATACCATTATCAAAGTCAGCCAGACCAACTCACTTCCCAAATTTTTATTTTTTTTTATATTCGAGGGCGACAAACGAGCAAGTGGGTCACCTGATGGTAAGTGATCACCGCCGCCCATGGACACTCGCGACACCAGAGGAGTCACGGGTGCGTTGCCGGCCTTTTAGAGTCAGCAAACAAGTGTTGCTGACCCTTCCCCCCACCCCAATGAGCTCTGGCGACCTTACTCACACTTGGAAACACAACATTAAAATTATTAATGTTATTATTAAGGAATGTCTTCTGTAAGGTGGAGGTACTTCCCCAGTCGGGCTGCTCTTTGAGCGAATGAACGCTATGCCCTGCCTCTCTTAAAAAAAATAACTGCATTTCGCATAAATCGTTATGCAGTTCTATGTGTGGTAGTAGTAATGTTTCGTGTTGGTGTCTCTGTCTAAATGGACAGCAGTCGTTAGGTTTCAATCTCTTATCAAAGGCCTATTGGTCGGCTTGGACAGCCCTAACAATAGGGTAACAACCGCGCACGCTAGTAAATAAACAAACAACCATTTAAAATGTGTCTTTCCTAAAACAAGGGCCAAATTTCGCTTAGCTGATTAGCTAATGAGCTGATAAGGCTTTCAAAGCATGAGATACAATAATAATAATAGGTCTTTACCTATGAAATTGCCGTTTTGTATGAAAAAATTTAAACGAATTTTTTTCATGAATTTTTTTATTTGTATTAATCGAAGTAATCACCCATGCAATCAATGCATCTTTGCCATCGCAGTGGCAGTTTATTGATGCCCTTCTTAAAGAAATCAGCTGGACGGGAGGCAACAAATTCTTCAAAGGCATTTTGTACTGCCTCTCGGGTATTGAATTTTTTTTCCGCCAAGAAGTTATCCAAATTCTGGAAAAAGTAGTAGTCTGTAGGCGCAAGGTCTGGTGAGTAGGGCGGATGACGGAGAGCTTCCAACCCCAGTTCTTGCAACTTGGAGACCGTCTGCTGTGCAGTATGAGGTCGCGCGTTGTCGTGCAGGAGCAGCGGAGACGAGCGATTGACCAATGCTGGTTGGAGATGCGCCAGCTTCTCCATCATTGTGCTCAGTTCTTCACAGTACACATCTGCAGTAATGCTCACCCCGTTTGGTAAGAAGCTGTGATGAATCACACCGGCGCTAGACCACCAAACAGTGACCATCACTTTTCTAGGGGTAAGTTTTCGTTTAGGGCATTGTTTAGGTGCTGAACCAGGATCCAACCAACTTGCTGAGCGCTTGCGGTTATCAAACAGAATCCATTTTTCATCGCAGGTAACAATGCGGTTCAAAATTCCTTCATTTGTGTGTCTGTTGAGCAGTGCAAGGCACGTCTCGACGCGTACTTCGCGCTGGCGATCATTGAGTTCGTGGGGCACCCATTTGTCAAGCTTTTTTACCTTGCCAATTTGACGCAAATGGACCAATATTGTTTTGACGCTAACGTCGAAAGCTGCTGCTAATTCAGCCGTAGATTGTGTATCATCAGCTTCCACAACCGCCTTTAATTCGTCATTGCCGACCAAAGTCTTCGGACGACCGCGAGGTTCATTTTTCAGGTCGAAATTTCCAGAACGGAAGCGAGCAAACCAATAACAGGTGGTGCGTTGGTTTGTAGTGTTAGCTCCGTAAACGTCGTTGATGTTGCGTGCCGCTTGTGCCGCGTTGCTGCCACGACGGTACTCATATTCCATAATTACTCGAATTTTTAACGTATCCATGATGACGAAAAAGATTGAAATGCGATGAAAATGTAACACTAATCAATAAAGAAATGACTACTTTTGGAAAAAAGAATCCATGTTTTTAAAATAAAATTAATTTGAAATTAGAATTCTTAGCCAAACAAAAATTATTTTGATTTGAAATGGCCAGTACTGCAGAACGGCAATTTCATAGGTAAAGACCTAATATACTGGGACATTAGTCACACACGGCCTTTTATCCCAAAATAAGCAGAGCTTGTACTATGGAAACCAGATAACTGATAATTAAATCGTTGGTCTAGCGGTAGCGTGTTCAACCGCAGAAAATGAGGTCCTGGGTTCAAATCCCGGGTTGGGCAAAAGTGAATTTGGGATTTTTCCGTAAAAAGAAATTTGTCAGTATGAGCCCGAAGTCTGGAAGTTGGCGGTAATACACTCCCGTGCCTCGGAGAGCACGTAAAGCCGTCGGTACTGTGCCTGATCTCTTTCCGGTCGTGTCGCTAGGCGTCCCATCGGATCATGAGAGGATGGAATAGAAAGTGCCCCTGTGTTTGCGCACACACCTGTGCACTATAATATGTCCTGCGCAATTGGCTAATCTCCATTGGGAATGGCCGCCGTGGTCGAAATTCGGCCGGGAAGACATCATCTTCACATATAAAAGTAATGTAACTTTTGTAAATACATATTTATACAGATAATTACATACAGACTCAGGACAAACAGCCATTTTCGTGCACACAAATATCTGTCCTGGGTGGGAATCTAACCCACGACCAAAATTGTCGGTAAATATGGAAACGACAGAACTTAAAAGGTATGCCTAGTATGTGCATAGGGCTTTCTAATAATAATACTAGATATAAGAATAATCTCATATTGCATACTACCCGTCTCCACAAAATAAGTAACTCTTTTATGGTGCAATGTATAAGATTCTATAACAAATTTCCCAGTGATATTAGAGAAATGTCTACGAATAAGTTTAAAAGAATTATTAAAGCCAAATTGTGTAGCAGGGCATATTACAAAATATCAGATTATTTAAGTGATAAAAGTTCTTGGGATTGAGTTGTTCTGAGTCAACACACATGATTGTATCTTAAGTATATTTTATTTAATAAAAGGATTCCTACTGAGTTTTCTGGCAGTGTTTCTCAGTAGCTGCAACGTCATGCACTGCACGGTAGGGTAAAAAAATATGACGATTCCACATAAATGTAATTTTTTTACGAAATTAAGAATTTTTGACTTTGACTTTAATAATATAACGTAGATAGCACAAAACAACAGTTCTAGAAATTCATCCCAATCCGTAAATAACAATTATTTTCTCAGAAGTTTCCAAGTAGCAACTACCGTTGGGTACTCAGATGACAGTGTCGATATAAATTTATTTAAAGTAGACAATATGGTAGGATCCTATCGATGGCGCCCACATTAAAATCACTTAATCTTACGCCTACTCTCATCGTAATTTACACTAGCACAGATGAAATATTGCGGTATTATTACATTTAAGTATCATTAAAGGAAAGCCTTGTATTTCTGAAGTGGTCGGTCTGGTACAGACGCCAGCAAATCCAGCTAATTAAATCTGTCAAATTTATTTTATAGATTTTGAACTTTATCACAAAAGCATAAGGTTCACTTTCAATTGGGGAAATTTGACTGATTGGGGAAGCTTGATGTGCTGGCGTCTGTACATTCAGTCGACGTCCGTGGATACACGTTGTCCTAAGCAGCGACTCTATTACGTAACGTATAAGGGCGGTTTCCGTAGTGTACATATTGTGCTTATATTATAATTTTCTTACACTTTCACTAAAATTCTTAGGTAACAGATACCGTTGAATGGTAGTAAAACAGTTATGGTTTTATTAAATTACTGTCTAAGAGGTCGCACGGCCACATACTATCGGATTAGTCTGTGCCCTTTAATATAGAGTAATTAATACCGTGAACTATAATTAAGTAGATGTCGCGCCGTCTTCTAAATTTCAACAATTACACTTACCGATATACAACTGACTTGAAAACCCCTAAATATAGAGAAAATATATAGTGATATGATTACATTAAAGTTATATTATATTATTTATTTAAGGCGCTCAAAGCTAGATGCTCTCACCGGTCTGTAAGCGATCGGGGAGGTTAAGCAACTATGCTCGCGGTCAAGATGGATGACCGCCAAAGTGGTTTAATTTCTGAGCGTCTCCGTGCTTCGGAGGGCATGTTAAGTTGTCAGTCCCAGTTGTATTCACTAGACAACAGTCGTTAAGCCATGTCAGAGGCGTACTGCGGCTGGAACAGCTCTGACACTAGGGTAACCACTGCCCATACGATAAGCAAGCAAGCATTTAATCATTTTAACACTTATAACTTTAGAACGGGAATTACCCGGACCACGTGTTTATTTTTTATTATTCCACGCTTACAACTAATCATTCAACAATTTCAATCCCAATAATAAAATAATAATAATATATCGGGACAATGTCACACAGATCATCCTAGCCCCAAACTAAGCAAAGCTTGTACTATGGGTGCCAGGCGACGATATACATACTTATATATATATATAGATAAATACTTATTTATTTATATAACAATAATTACATTAAATTCAATTAAATACTTATATATATATGTAGACATATAGATAGACAAATATTCGTGCTCATCACACAAGTATTTGCACTTACCGGGATTCGAACCCAGGACCACCAGCTTCGTTGGCAGTACCAACTAGGATACGGTGACCGTCAAAAAAAATCAAAATGATTCTTCGAACTTGTTTATGCGTTTCGTTAAAATATTACATTACGTGCTGTAATTGTATTGTTTTTCCAACGCATCATGCTCGTCGTGGCACTGCCATTTAATAAACTTTAAATAAAAACTATACATTGTATGCTATGCGCCTACCACTTAGCTTGTCCATAGTATAGTCCATAGTACATTATCATGATTAAATTAGGAAATATGGATGACAACTCGGTCCATATTTGCTAATTTAATGAATATTTCCTCTTCACTAGCCTACTACTACTGTGTAACAAAAAAGCCTGTTCATATTTGACGGAGCTTGAGCCTTCGTAATTTGGTTGCATTTTTGAGATATTTTAAATTCTTTATAGGACCTATATGAGTCACTATATGAATATAAATTATAATATTATTAGTTTTTTTTAGTAACCTAGTGTTGTGGATTGTCCACAAGGGGGTGGGTGGGGATATTGATATTTACAAAATCCACTTTAAAGCCAGATATATTTCGTAACCAATATCGAAAGACTTGTAAAACATCAGATTATCAAATTCATCTAAATGTAATTTGTTTGGATTTTTTTAGCGTAAACAAACCGTGTACAAATAAAATGTAATTAGTATAATATTTAAGGTTGTCTAGAAGAGATCACCGAATAGGTTCCTTTTAAATGCGTTGTCTCCGTAAGATCTTGGGCATTACATGGCAAGATAGGTTCACTAACGAGAGAGTACTAAAAATAGCACAGCTACCTAGCCTGACAGCGTTTCTTACACAGAAGCATTTACGTTGGTTGGGGCATGTGCACAGAATAGAACCCACTCGAATACCACGATGTGTTCTGTTGGGTGCGGTGCTAATGCGAAGCGCGATGTCGGTAGACCTCTGCTTCGCTTTAAAGACTGCACTAAGCGGGATATGGCCGCTTTTAAAATTGACCACTGTAGCTGGGAAAAGCTCGCTGAAAATAGAGTTGAATGGCGCAAACGTGGAGTGGAGGGTCGTAAGATCTGTGATGAAGCCTGGTTCGGAGTACTTGCTAATAAGAGACATGAAAGCGGCTCGGCACCAACCACCGCAAACTTCTCTTTTCAGGCCTGTGGCAGGCTATGTCCCTCTCGAATCGGTTTGTTTAGCCACTAAACAAGTAGTAGTAGTCTCTCAGATAATGCGCCGTAAACCGTCTGTAACAGACGCAAAGGCCATATATATATAGAAGAGATCACCGCCTTTGTAAAACTTGACTATGTAATAGTCCATGTCAAGCGTATTCTTATGGTGTACAATGAAGAGTATTTTTTTTCTATTTTATTCTAGAAGCTAAGTTAAAATAAATAAAAACCTTTTATTTCTTACAGATTTAAACAAAATTAAAACTTACTATCTTAATGGTAAATTTAGTCTGCAAGAACCCCTCTGCAGGTAAAGGCCTCCTCCAGTGTGATCCAGTCTTCTCTGGATTTTGCAGAATGCATCCAGCTGGGACCCGCTATGCGTTACTAACTGCGAAGCTAAGTTACTAACCTAAAATTTAGCAGTTACTTTTGTCACACGGCAAGTACATTCCCGGGTAACCGAATGAGTCAGCGGTAGGAGAGATAACAGACAAATTATTTGCTAATTAACATAATTAGTAGTAAGAGGCTAGTGTACATCGGCTCGCTTTGAAACTGTTCGTATGAAAGAGCCACAAATCCGGTACATGGTGAAGAGAAATAAGTAGTTTAATAGATTTCTGCAATAACCTAACTTATACATCCTACTAATATTATAAATGTGAAAGTTTGTGAGTATGGATGTATGGATAGATAGATAGATAGATACACTTTATTGCATAATATATAAAAAAAAATTGCAGGAAAAATCTTAATATTAAAAATAATGTACAATTGGCATGGATGTTTGTTACTCTTTCCTAATTCCTGCAATAACCTAATTTATACATCCTACTAATATTATAAATGCGAAAGTTTGTGAGTTTGGATGTACGTTACTCTTTCCCGCAAAAACTACCGAACGGATATTGATGAAGCTTTGTAGTTATATTGTTTTATATCCGTATAACATATAGGCTATAATTTATAAAGTTCAACAAAGTTAAAACCGCGGTAAACAGATATTTTATAATAATTACTGACCTAAATCGCTATAGCACTGAGGCTACAAATTGATTTCTGCTGTTCGTGGTGCCTTTTATGTCTTAAGCATCTACTGAGGAAGGTGTTTTGTAAATTTTCCTACTGAAGGGGTAGAATAAGGAATGAACTGTTGGGAGTCCGTCTTTTTTAAATTAAGAAGATCAAAATTTTATATCTCTGCTTCTCGTTAGAAATAAATGAAGCACAACGAAATATGGGCGGCTTTCAAACAAAAAGTGTCGTCCTAAAAGGTGAATTGAAAGTTTACATAGGTGATTTGTCAGTTACAATGTTAGAAGCATGAAATTAAAAACTAGGACTAGACTTATATGCTAAATAAATTAATATACGTTGTATGTGATTTTGAAAATTTTACCAAGAGTGTGTTAAATACATCCTATGTAATAAATGCACGGGACGACGGCGACGTCAGGATAGATATCAGATACAGAACCGACGGCTTTACGAGCTCTCCGAGGCACAGGGGCGTAGAATAGCTAACTCCCAGACATCGGGTTGACATTGAGATTTTTTTCTTACCGAAAAATCCTAAAATCAGTTATAGGCTCGACCAGGGATTTGATCCTATCTATCCTATATGATTATGTGCAGTTGACCAGACTATCGCTAGGCCTACGAGCCAGTCAATAAAGTAAAACTGTAACAAACGGACGGAGTCCTATTACACATCCTTTTTTAACTGACTTCAAAGGAAAGGACGAGGTAATCAGTGTGGGTTTCTACGCGATCTGTATGTTGTTCGAGTAACAATTTTGATGTAATTTTTATTCCTCACAAAAGCATCCCCTATGGATGCTTTTGTGAGGTTCCCATGTAAATTTAGTTTAAATCAGATTACAAACTTTGGATCTACAAAGAAAAGTTGAAGTCGGTTGTGTTTTCTAAAATAGCGATTGCCATGTTTTGTACAAATCCCTAAAATATTGATTTGACATATATAGATATCATCATGTGAGCCAAATGACGTCTATTGTAGGACAAAGGGCTCTCCAAAAGATTTCCACACTAGAGTTCTGCCCATAATTTGGAGGGAAATGCCATAATCGCCACGCTCGGCAGACGGGTTGGCGATCGCAGTAAGATGGTGATAGTACACAGAGAGACGCTGCGGCCCGTTCTCTGGCAGATATTCAATCGGGATCTTTGGTAAATCGGCTTCTACGCACCTCAATGGAATGGGGTGCCGATATTCTATACCGTCAGCCACACATCGTCAATCATTCAGCGCAGGTATTACCGGGCATAGATACTGGCACAACCTAGTTACCTGCAATGTGTTGGGTTATTAAGTCTCATTTTTTTTATTGCAATCCACGTTATCCACGCCAATTTCATTGAGAAAAATTTGAAATATCACATTTATTAATTATGCAGATGCGACCTTAATGCGGAGTTATTTTCTAGTAAGCCTTCAAGAGAGTAAAATATGTGTGAAAAGCGTATATATAGTGGCCTTAGGTCACTAAAATGCCCAAACCATCTCGGTATACCTTTTCCAATCTTTGTGACTACATCGTTTTTTACACCACAACGCACTCTTATGTCAGTATTTCGTATTCTATCTCCCAAAGTCACACCATACATACTTCTCAGAGCTCTCATTTCCACTGCATTTATTAATACTTACCAATATTAATAAACAATTAGTTACCTAATTTTAAATACATTTTCTGGACGGTATTTTTTTAAATATTAACACGATGATTACGATACTTACAATATAACTGTTAAGGGTAGAATAGCTGATTCCGGTGTACTTTACCAGCTATGCATAGTTAAATATTATAGTTTACGCAGGATATCATAAAATATAACATTAATATTTTAACTACTACACCAAAATATTTGGCAACATAGATACCATACAAGTGATAGATATTATATTATTATTTATGATATTCTTACAAATAAATACCTAGTAAAGAGATTTATATTTACAGCGTTGTACGACAATATTTTGTGGGGACAGAATAGTAATCATATATTATTTTTAGTATTGAATTGAATAAAAATCCTTCTTATATTCTCCATATAAAACTGGTGAATATGTTTTCCAGTTTTATATAGAATATCGAAGTCAATATGAAAAAATAATGTTTGCTGATGTGACAATATTTTGGTATAATGTTTTATTGTTACGAACTTGGGGTTTAAAAATTAATTAAAACGCTAAATATTTATATTTTAACTAAGTTTATTAATCACTTACTAGAATGAAAACAAAAAAATTAAGTGTTCCGCTGAAGGCTTTTAATGACTTTACTATTAACTCCCTCGTTGTAAGCTCGTCATGCTCCCATTGTGTGCCGGGTGGTCGGGTCGTTTGTTTCCCTCTAATGGCTGGAGCATACGTTATAATGACCTCCTAGCCGAATTTGGCCTCGGCGGCCAGTCTCAACAGAGATTCGCCATCTGCGTGGGACATATTATAGTGCTCAAGTGTGTGCGCAAACACAGGAGCCCTTTCTATTCCATCACTCGCATGATCAGATGGGACGCCTTAGCGACACGACCGGAAAGAGGTCAGGCACAGGACCGACGGCTTTACGTGCTCTCCGAGGCACGGGGGTATAATACCGCCAACTCCCACACTTCGGGCTGATGCTGTGAAATTTTCTTTTTAGAGAAAAGTCGCAAAATCACTTTTGGCCGGTTACTCATGAACGGGTGGTATTTGCGGCAACTGGTAGATTTGCTGTCGGTGTACTCACTTTCTTTATGTCAGACTTGTAAATTTTGTAAATAAATATGTTATTGTTTAAAACATCAAAATTCTTTTTGATAACGAAGACAAGAGTCCTGTGCATGCATACCAAGCCAAGCCCACATACCAAGATAAAAATATTACCATGATATTCTATTTGGCTATATTTATGTATTGCATTGTGAACTTGACAAGTACAAGTGTATGTAAATACCCAAGTGCTGAATAAATTTCATTTCATCAATGAATCAGTAACTATATACACTTTTAAGTTCCTGTCTAGCTCATATCCAATCTCGCGTGGTCGATCTGGACTCCGAACTATTTTCCCGTTTACCATTCTCCGCTAGAGCTATAGTGCTATTCACTGCTTATAAATGGCGTAGTATTTAGTTTAGATGAAGTAATTAGTGTTATAACTATACCGCCGTAACTCTCTAACGTGCCACTAGATGGAGACGCTCGTAGACCGTATCAATATTATACAGTTGCATTATCTAATAAGCGGTATCAGTTTAATGACGTCACATATTTGCAAGCAGCATTGCTTACATAGTCCAGTTAGATTAGCAAAATTATCTGGATGGAGATCTAGCGGTTACTTGTTCAACCGCAGTTGATGAGGTCCCCGTCGTGAATCCCGGGTCTGGCAATACGTCCTATATCTATTTATAGTAGTTTATTTCCACGAAACAGCACGGAGTTAAACTCGTCAAGACAAACGTCAAATCCGCGGCGCTTAACCGACGCTAACACCATGGCTTGTCTGCGGGTCGAGCGCCACATCCTCACTAGCAAATCTTGGTGCAGCACGTGTACATTGTTATGCAGGGACAGCAGCATCCACCGCAGCCACCGCCGCAGGGACCGCAACAACCACCACAAGGTCCGCACATGTTTCTATTTCTTGGCAAAGAGTACTAAGAAGGCCTAAAATTAGGTTCTTCAGTTGAAGTTTTCTAAAGGATGTGGAAAGAAACTTTTTTGCTCGGGGTATTATTTATAAAAAAGAAACACAGTACTAGCCCGAAGTCTAGATGTTGGCAATGTTTTACACTTCTGAGGGGATGCAGATCTGTTGGTCCTCACCTCTACCCGCCCACCTGATCTCTACCCGCTCGTGTCATACACCGTCCAATATGTTTAAGAAATTGAGGGATTACATAGTGTAACTGAGTTTACACACACACGTATGCCTATGTATGACCTAATTACTTAGCCAGTCTCCGTAGAGAATGAAGCATTCATAACAGCAATTTCTGTTACCAATACTTCATTCTCAACTAGGAGCCAGGAGCTGTTTCTAAACTATATATTAACAAAGCCGTTTAAAGATATATTTTAAGAGAAATTAATGAGATGCCTAAATAATAGGTCTTTACCTATGAAATTGCCGTTTTGTATGAAAAAATTTAAACGAATTTTTTTCATGAATTTTTTTATTTGTATTAATCGAAGTAATCACCCATGCAATCAATGCATCTTTGCCATCGCAGTGGCAGTTTATTGATGCCCTTCTTAAAGAAATCAGCTGGACGGGAGGCAACAAATTCTTCAAAGGCATTTTGTACTGCCTCTCGGGTATTGAATTTTTTTCCCGCCAAGAAGTTATCCAAATTCTGGAAAAAGTAGTAGTCTGTAGGCGCAAGGTCTGGTGAGTAGGGCGGATGACGGAGAGCTTCCAACCCCAGTTCTTGCAACTTGGAGACCGTCTGCTGTGCAGTATGAGGTCGCGCGTTGTCGTGCAGGAGCAGCGGAGACGAGCGATTGACCAATGCTGGTTGGAGATGCGCCAGCTTCTCCATCATTGTGCTCAGTTCTTCACAGTACACATCTGCAGTAATGCTCACCCCGTTTGGTAAGAAGCTGTGATGAATCACACCGGCGCTAGACCACCAAACAGTGACCATCACTTTTCTAGGGGTAAGTTTTCGTTTAGGGCATTGTTTAGGTGCTGAACCAGGATCCAACCAACTTGCTGAGCGCTTGCGGTTATCAAACAGAATCCATTTTTCATCGCAGGTAACAATGCGGTTCAAAATTCCTTCATTTGTGTGTCTGTTGAGCAGTGCAAGGCACGTCTCGACGCGTACTTATCATTGAGTTCGTGGGGCACCCATTTGTCAAGCTTTTTTACCTTGCCAATTTGACGCAAATGGACCAATATTGTTTTGACGCTAACGTCGAAAGCTGCTGCTAATTCAGCCGTAGATTGTGTATCATCAGCTTCCACAACCGCCTTTAATTCGTCATTGTCGACCAAAGTCTTCGGACGACCGCGAGGTTCATTTTTCAGGTCGAAATTTCCAGAACGGAAGCGAGCAAACCAATAACAGGTGGTGCGTTGGTTTGTAGTGTTAGCTCCGTAAACGTCGTTGATGTTGCGTGCCGCTTGTGCCGCGTTGCTGCCACGACGGTACTCATATTCCATAATTACTCGAATTTTTAACGTATCCATGATGACGAAAAAGATTGAAATGCGATGAAAATGTAACACTAATCAATAAAGAAATGACTACTTTTGGAAAAAAGAATCCATGTTTTTAAAATAAAATTAATTTGAAATTAGAATTCTTAGCCAAACAAAAATTATTTTGATTTGAAATGGCCAGTACTGCAGAACGGCAATTTCATAGGTAAAGACCTAATATAAAATGTGGCTAAAAAACTAGCAAAATAATCAATAAATAATGTTTAATATGTAGTGTTAATTCCGCTTATTGTCAGTTGAATCAAACTGCGATGCAATATGCACCGCCCTCCCACCCGAAAAAATAAGCACATGCTAGAAGGAAAATATAAACAAGCAAATAACATACGATACTCAACACGAGTTTCAGTCCTTCACGTTACTCAGTCACATTTTTACTTATTTTGTAATTAGTATGCCTGCATTAACGGAAACTAATTGGGCTTGTGGTTTCCGGATTTAAAAGAATAACAGGGCCATCCCTAAAAGGCGACTAAGGTATACAACCAGGTAGTCGGGCAGCAGAACTACCTATGTACTAGCTACCACTTAACTGCGGTCACCAACTCGCAAGCCAAGCGCGGTGACCGAGGCAAACCGCTCCAAATGGCAACGTGCACGATATCAAGCTGATGAAGAGATGTGTGAAGTGAATTAGCAATAGTTATCGATATTATTTATCTATACAAATAAATAAAATTGAAGTGTCTGTTTGTAATATTGAAATAACCGATTTTTACTACATGTATATCAATATATATACGGTACATACTCTAAAATATTTTTTTTACAATTTTTGTCTGTCTGTCTGTCTGTTTGTTCCGGCTAATCTCCGAAATGGCTGGACCGATTTTGATGGGACTTTTATTGGCAGGTAGCTGATGTAATAAGGAGTAACTTGGGCTACTTTTATTTAAGAAAAATCTTATATTTTTGAAAAAAATACAAAATAAACTAATTAACACGCGGACGAAGTCGCGGGCACAGCTAGAAAAAAATATAATAATAACAGCCTGAGACAGTATTCACACAAGGCCACCTGATCCCAAACTAAGCAGAGCTTGTACTATGGAAACCAGAAAACTGATATTTTACATATACCTACCACTTTTCTTTCAAATTATCATTATTATATAAATCCTTATATAGACAATTACACTCAGGCTCAAGACAAACAAAAAAAAGGTAAAGTAGTACTTATGTGAGAATGAAACAATGTATTCAATCCCAAGGAGACGGCACTGTTTCTCTTTATTACAGGCTGTCCTGTAGCCTATCTAAGAGGACAGTACCCTAACCATTTAAGTGTAGTATTTTTATGTGTTTGTTACCTTAATATGCTATTTGTGGTGTATTACAGCAACTATTCTAAGAAATAAAGTTTATTATTATTAAACAGGCATGTTAAGGCACATAAATATATGTCCTGGGTGGGATCAACTATAAAGTAAGTAGAAATAATCAATCATTTAATGTTTATGTACGATACCGCTACCAAGTTGTTTTTACATGATGTGGAGCCAGATTGAATGGCCTTGGCTCTCATCAATTTCAGCTTTAGCATTCCATATTTTTTAGTCTATTCATTTTGTCAGGATTTAGTACAGATATGGGCTTGAAACTCATAACATTTTACTATCGTGTGTCGCTGAAAAGTAAATATTGACATTTGTGCTTTTAAGTCCTGCTAAGAGCGACGTGGTGTTACACCAACGCTGGCGTGCCACAAGGCGGCTTTTTTTGTCATAGGGCGATAAACGAGCCAGTGGGTCACCTGAGGGTAAGTGATCACCGCCGCCCTTGGACACTCGTAACACCAAGGAGTCGCGGGTGCGTTGCCGGCCTTTAAGAGTCAGCAAACAAGTGTTGCTGACCCCAATGAGCTCTGGCAACCTTACTCACACGCAGAAACACAACATTAAGTTATTATTAAAGAATGTCTTCTGTTAGTCCCACCCAGGACAGAGATATTTAGCGGCAAAAGAAATACATCATCTGTGAAAATTTCAACTTTCTAATAACTATCACGGTTCATGAGATACAGCCTGGTTACAGACAGACAGACAGCGAAGTCTTAGTAATAGGGTCCCGTTTTAACCTTTGGGTACCGAACCCTAAAAAAATTTTAGCAGTGTAAACCTACCAGGTTTAGGCATTCACTGCTACACCGGACAATAGAAGCGAACGGGGGCTCAAGCTGTCTAGCAAATCAAATTAGAAACGGAAGAAAATAAAAGAAGGGTTTGAACCTCGGTTTAGGGTGATTACTAGCTTAGAGATGCATGTAAGGTTAGATAGAAAGGTAACACGTGAAGGCCTCCCGACTAATTGAAGATCGGAGAGGCATTTCATCGATACGCACGCAAATCATTAAGGGTCATAAAGAGCATGGTGGTTGATGGTGATGGTACACTAGTACCATGTATCACACTGTGTGATTTAGAATTTCACTAAGCCAAAACATATTTTATTTCCATCGACACAATGAGCTACTAATAAATATGTTCTTAAAGGAAAATATACTGCTACTCTATTTCCTTTAAGAACATATTCATTAGCTGGTGCTTTTTGTAAGTTATGTTTGGATGTACTGACGCTGCTACGTCGGTAGAGACACATTAACCTCGCCAACGTCTTTATTACGTATCATCATCATCATCATATCAGTCGAAAGCCGTCCACTGCTGGACAAAGGCCTCCCCCGAAGGTCTCCACAATTGCCAGTCTTGCGCTTGCGCGATTTCCAGCGACCCTCAAAAGATCATCGATCCATCTTGTTGGGGGCCTGCCCACGCTGCGTCTTCCGGTTCGTGGTCGCCACTCGAGAACCTTTCTGCCCCATCGGCCGTCGGTTCCACCGAATACGGTTCCACCTATATACTTAACTATATTTTTTTAAACATTCCGATTATAGTTATTCTAAAAGCCTTTCACTGCTTCACCAGGCAATAGACGAGAGTAAGGCCTCAAGCGGTCGAGCAAATAAGATAACAAATTAGAAAAAAACTTTCTGCCCCAGCGGCCGTCGGCTCTACGAGCTATGTATGTTCCCACTGGCACTTCAGCTTGGTAATTCGTACTGCTATGTCAGTTACTTTGGTACGCCTGCGGATCTCAGCATTTCTGATTCGATCTCTCAGGGAAACTCGAAGCATAGCCCTTTCCATTGCTATTTGGGTGACCTTGAGCCTACTGATAAGGCCCATAGTGCGCGACCACGTCTCTGTTCCGTAAGTCATCACTGGCAACACACACTGGTAGAAGACTTTCGCCTTGTGACACTGCGATATTTGGGACGAGAAGATGGGTACCTACCTTTATTACGTATGCAGTAAGGATAATTTTTGTAATGTGAGTGGATATATCGATATTTTCGACTGAACAATAACTGAGATACGCTGTTTTACATAAATATATATCAAACGTTGTATTTATGGAAAAGGATTACAGATTGTGAGTTATCAGTTTCTTTCTATGAAGCATATTTTTATTTTGCGGATCGGAAGACGGCTCTACTTTTAAAGCGTATTGATTGATATTAGTAATCTCACTACCGTCAAATTGAAAATATTAACTGATAAAATCGATTATAATTCAACTCTACATGTTGATTGTAACGGTATTAAAGTAAGAAAACGGTCAAGTCCATGTCAAACCCCGGACCCCTGATAACTTAAAAGGAACACATTTACAATTTTGCGCCGGACTTGGTGATATCGAGATCGAACCTTAGGACCACGTGAACGCTTTTGATTTTTAATCTGCCCTCACATGAGGAAAGCATACAAGAGAACGCAATCAAATTACGATTTCCTAGTAGGAGGGGATTGGGGTGATTATCTTTGCAATCGAACCCACTGATGGATTCCCACTGTCACCCGAGAGATACGAACATTTAATTCGAGTTTGCACACAGTTTTTGCGCGAATTTTCTTTTCCTATTTTACAGTTTGTGGTTTCCGCGTTCCAAGCTACGGTTTTAAAAATATTCCGTCGCCAAATTGTTAAACTTTTTGGTGAAACATGAACGTTCGCTGTAGGTTGTTATAGTCAACACTACGTCAGTAGAAACAGTTGCGCTACAAAAACAGTTCATAATGCTACGTAATAAACACGACGCTGCGTTGTCAACTAACTATGTATCGACTTTAATATATAATCTACACGTATAATAAAATCGTAGGAAAGTCAAAACTGTGCATTGAATATTTTTTTTTAAAGATACTTGGGGCGTGATCTACAATCGATATCGACGCCAAAAATATGATTTTTGTCTGTTTGTATGTCCGGGCTAAACTCAAAAAGTCCTGCATGGATTTACTTCAAATTTTGCATGAATATTACTGAGAGGTCGGGTCAACATATAGGTTACATAATATCACGTTATCACTATAATTTATAAAGTCTAACGCGGGTAAAATATGTAGTAAAATAAATCTCGCTACGATTCTGTAAAAGTAGTTGTTTGCCTATAAATATAGACGCGCTACAAGTTGGAGCCCATCGGTATAAATTTCGCCGATAGTTCTGAAGTTATGACGATATACAAGTCTTACAATATACATAACAAAAAGGGTAAGTAGTATCGAACACAACATGTTATGCCGTTTTTTAAGTTTGTTTTTCCCTTGTCGGTCGTAAGTAATTCCCTTATCCTCGAAGAAAAGTTACAACAGAGGGATCCCTACTCCACAGGGTTGTAGTTGGGGAACGTATAATTCTCACTTTAACAAACGGGAACCCGCTTCTTGTTCTCGGCCCTTTTATTGGATTCCACACTCACTTGGTGAAAGAAGTTAGTAGGCCGGCCTTACAACATTCTCCAAATTCCACGTTACCTAATGTGATTACAGAAATACGACTGTCGCGATATTTTTTGGGTTTCTTAAGTCCTTAAGCTTTATTCGGACGAACATCGTAATATTGTAGACGTGTATACTTTAACCGAGTGAGTTATAATTCCCGTCATCATATATTGGCATATATGACTGCCTCGTTGGTCTAGCGGTAGCGTATTCACCCGCAGAAAATGAGGTCCTGGGTTCAAATCCCTGGTCGGACATAAAAGTGATTTTGGGATTCTTCCGTAAAAAGAAATTTCTCAATATCAGGCCGTAGTCTGGAAGTTGGCGGTTTTACACCCTCGTGCCTCGGAGAGCACGTAAAGCCGTCGGTCCTGTACCTGACCTCTATCCGGTCGTGTCGCTAGCCGTCCCATCGGATCATGAGAGTGATGGAATTGAAAGTGCCGCTGTGTTTGCGCACACACTTGTGCACTATAATATGTCCTGCGCAATTGGCTAATCTCCATTTGAGAATGGCCGCCGTAGCCGAAATTCGGCTGGGAAGACATCATCATCACGGTCACCATCACCTAGTTGGTAGTGCTCCTGCCTACGAAGCTGTTGGTCCTGGGTTCGAATCCCGGTAAGTGCATATATTTGTGTGATGATCACGAATATTTGTTTCTGAGTCATGGATGTTTTCTATGTATATATGTATTTATCTATCTATATAAGTATGTATATCGTCGCCTGGTACCCATAGTACAAGCTTTGCTTAGTTTGGGGCTAGGATGATCTGTGTGACATTGTCCTTAGATATTATTATTATATATAAAGGTTGCTGAATAGTACCTACTTGTATCACAAAGGGGTCCATACACGCTCCGCAATAAAAAGCGATTGCAAGGAAAACAAAGTAGAATGGGGTCCTTTACCGAGTTGCAAATGACGTTTTCTTTGTGTTATATCTGTGTCAGACGGAGGAGAGTAAGTCCTTGCGGGTGGCATTGCAGCGTGGGTGCATTGTTCTCCCTACACGACTGACTTACCGACTACACGTTATTGGTACAAGCAGAGAGACCGCGCGAGTAACGTCCCACATTTGTCTAGGAGATAGGAGCTCCTAAAGTCACGTGTCGCAGAGTTTATAGTTTTGTATTCATTTGTTAATAATTCGTTAGTAGTGTTCGCTTATTCTGTTCGGTGTGGACGATAGAAAAAGAATAATAAAAACTTGTGTGTACTTATGTTCACGCGTTAGAAGTTATACTTCTTAATATACAACTTGAACATAGTTATCAATTTTCATACCACCTAGAACTAACTTAATGCTGTTATTTTTACGATGCGTGCGATTTTTACGATGCGCGCGCATCGTAAAAATTCACTCTCATACATTTTCATACCACCTAGAACTAACTTCATGCTGTTAAATTTTTTGGTGTCGGTGTGCGCGCGCATCGTAAAAATTCACTCTCATCATTTTTCTCCATCGCGCCAAAAGAAGTATAACTTCAAAAACTTGAGAGGTGTCAAGGGACACCCGGATGGAACGAAGTTATTTCTTATTATTTATTATGTACAAAAATCCTGTTTACACTCAACAAAAATAATCGTCGCAAAAAGTGACGTGACAACTTTTCGTAAGATTTTTTTCCGTCTAGCCCCCTTTCACCACGCGCGATAAGGAACTTCGTTCCAAAAATCTTAGTAGAACTAACATTTCTGATCCCAATCTAGGCAACCAGTTTACTGACAAACATACTTGTATATTTTTAAATACATCCTACTAACATTATAAACGCCAAAGTTTGTAAGTATGGATGGATGGTTGTTATTGTTTCACCTAAAAACTACTGAATGGATTTTAATGAAACTTTACAATAATGTAGCTTATACATCAGAATAACACATACGCTTCAATTTATAAAGATATTGTGTAAATTGTCCAAAATATGACCATAAGTGTCAAGTAAGTATGTAAAAATCTACCATCTGCGTTCTATTCCGGTGTGCACTGCCAAAATCGCTAGAGGTACACATCCTACTAATATTATAAATGCGAAAGTTTGTATGTTTGTTACTCTTTTACGCCAAAACAACTTAAACGCGGGTGAAACAGCGGGGCATAGCTAGTACATACATATTATAGATTAGTAAACAGGTTCTGAACAAATAATAATGCTCATTACACGAAGATTTGTCCTAGGTAGGAAATGAACCCACGACCTCTTGCTTAGCAGTCAGGGTCACTAACCACTAAACCAACAGGCCAGTCAAGAAAGAAAGAAAATGATAATTATAGGGAGTTAGTGGAATAGACTAACTCACGATCGGCATGGATTACGTAACAGAGAGGAGGCCAGCACTCATGTGATCATGTCATTGTGCTATGATCCCGATATCGAAAGACAGATGTCAATGTTTAACTATTGTGACAGTAATGTGTGCCACTTAAAGTATTAGACAATATTCACACACAGCCATCTGATCTCAAACTCAGCAGAGCTTGTACTATGGAAACCAGATAACTATACTACTACCAGATACTACACATACTACTATTCTTTTGTAAATACATACTTTTATAGATAGTTACACACATACTCAGGACAAACAGACGATCACCGTAGCCTAGTTGGTAGTGTTCCTGCCTACGAAGCTGGTGGTCCTGGGTTCGAATCCCGGTAAGTGCAAATATTTGTGTGATGAGCACGAATATTTGTTTCTGAGTCATGGATGTTTTCTATGTATTTAAGTATTTATCTATCTATATAAGTATGTATATCGTCGCCTGGTACCCATAGTACAAGCTTTGCTTAGTTTGGGGCTAGGATGATCTGTGTGACAATGTCCCTAAATATTATTATTATTAAACAGACATGTTCATGCTCACAAATACCTGTTCTGGGTAGGAATCGAAAGCAAGCATTTGCCAACCACACCAACAGGCCTATAGACTTCTCTTATATACCTAAGACATTATTGAATTACATATTAAAAGCCCTCTAATCCTTATTCTGCATACATTTGGACTTCAGATGTGTCCTAAACCCGAATTAGGGCTCTACCGGCTAAGTTGCTGAACATCGTTTTCGTGAATGGTGTTCAAATAAATAAAGGTGAATAAAAAAATTACTTAATCAATCGTTTAATCGGCTTCCATGACCACATGTGACGTCATAAAAGGTCCGGAATCCATTGTCAACGTTGAAGCCGACGTCATTGTTAACCTTTATTTAATTTAACGCCATTCACGAAAACGATGTTCGGCGACTTAGCCGGTATAGCCCCTGCTACCAGTTTCCGATGACGATTATTCAACAGAATCAACAGTGTAAGCGCAAGGTTATCGACATCTGCACATCCGTCAAAACACGGGCCGCCCACCAGTGACGTAGCGTGCTAGAAGCATGATTGTACGCGCAAAAAACGTACAGGGTACCGAGGCAATGCCCTCAGCCTACTATGGGTTGATATACTCGATAGAATCTGATCAACGTGTGTCAATAACAAATTAGAAGATAGATATTCTTTAATATAACAGGCACAAGTAGGTATGACATGATTATTCACTGTGATAACTATAACAAAATAATTATAATAATCTCAATAGAGACTAGCCAAGTACGCAGTACATTGTATAGTGCACAATCACAAGTGCACTGTCTATTACTTCACTATTATAATAAAATCGTGACAAATGGAAGTCGGTTGTCTCTGCCTACCCCTCTGGGAAACAGGCGTGAGTTCTTGTATGTATGTATAATAAGATAGAACATATATATTACTATGTAATCGGAGACGTTCTCAAGAAAGGTCAGGGACTCTACCGGCTAAGTCGCCGAACATCGATTTCTTAAATGGCGTTAAAATAAATAAAGGTTAAAAATCGTTAAATCGGCTTACATGAGCACATGGTCCTGAATCGATTGTGAACGTTGAAGCCGATTTAACGGTTGATTTATGTCATTTTAATCTTTATTTATTTGAACGCCATTTAAGAAATCGATGTTCGGCGACTTAGCTGGTAAAGCCCCTGGTCAGAAGTACCCTAAACCGGCAAGCATGTATGAGAATATAATGACAGTAAAAGAAGCGAAAGACGTGTGCAAAGTTCGTGACAAATGGCAGTCGATTGTCTCTGCCTACCCATCTGGGAAATACGCGTGAGTCTATGTATGTATTACTATGTAAGATCAAATATAGGTATACACCAAGGATTAAGTAATTATGCAATAAATTAAAAATAAATGTACAAGTATAAGTGGCTAATATGTAAGTCGCTTACGCTTACGTCTTGCATTTCTTAGGCTTCTGATTATGACATATCTACTACACATGACATGACCATCCATAAGCGTACCTACAGAGGAAAACGGCTACACACAACGCTTCTAAGAACATAAACTCTACAAAGAATCGCCTCGATGGCATTTAGGTACGGTGCCATGACATCATTAAGAGATAAAAAAAATCTTAAGAATTTTCTTACCTGGATTGATTTTAATGATAGTGGGGTACTGATTGTTCTTAGAAATAACCAACTTGTGCTTTGCTAATTTGATTTAAATTGAAGATAATGTTAGGTAGGTGCTTTGCAACGAAAACTGACTGATCATTATACCTAACATTACACAGACTGATTGTAAAACAAGATGGGGATATATTAAATCTCCTCTCCATCAATATTATAAAACTAAAGTACCCCTAGTCCTAACACATGTATTAAAATTGATATATTTTGACGGTCACCGTAGCCTAGTTGGTAGTGCTCCTGCCTACGAAGCTGGTGGTCCTGGGTTCGAATCCCGGTAAGTGCAAAAATTTGTGTGATGAGCACGAATATTTGTTTCCGAGTCATGGATGTTTTCTATGTATTTAAGTATTTATCTATCTATATAAGTAAGTATGTATATCGTCGCCTGGTACCCATAGCACAAGCTTTGCTTAGTTTGGGACTAGGATGATCTGTGTGACATTGTCCATAAAAAAATAAAAAAAAGGTTGCCTTACAGAAGGAGACCACGGCGTCCCATTTGATGGTCTCGCCCGCCAGCATCGCATTTACGACTGCTGGCAGCAAAAGATCTCGTCCAATCGGAATCAGGACTCGCCTCCCGGCCTACCAGGCGCTCTACCGGCTAAGTCGTCAAACATGGTTTTCGTGAATGGCGTTCATATAAATAAAGGTGAAAATTAAAAATTAAATTAACTTAATCAATCGTGAAATCGGCTTCCATGACCACATGTGACGTCATAAATCGATTGCCGGAATCGATTGTCCGCGTTGAAGCCGATATAACGATTGAGTAAGTCATTTTTAACCTTTTTTTTTATTTGAACGCCATTCACGAAAACGATGTTCGGTGACTTAGCTGGTAGAGCCCCAGTCCGGGCACTCCTGCAGCTTATACTGGGCAGAGTCCAGGTCACTCTCGCAGTAGTGACAGTGTGTCACTTCTCGGCCGATCCGGCTCGAAGGACCACATACTAAAGAAAACTCAGAATTTATCTTTGTCAGTCGTCTTTTATTCCCATATTTTTCCTTGTCCCATTCTTCTATTTTTCAAAAACATTTTTTATTCGTCACGTCCTTTCTGTTCTTGTTGGTTAAGGCGGCCAACGTCATTTCCGGTGGTAGCATTAAAGCGCGACCGTCGATATAAACACAAGGTCCGTCATACTAATAATATTGAATTCGTACCTTAATATAGACAGAACCATTCAGACAATATGTAGTAAAATATAAATTTCGATAATCAAACCTAAACATACTCTCCTTGACAATAACTTAATACAAGCTAGCTAAATATCATTACTATCTATACATAGGTATAATAAAATCGTAGGAAAGTCAAAACTGTACTTTGAATATTTTTTAAAAAGGATACTTGGGTCGTGATCTACTATCGATATCGAAGCCAAAAATATAGTTTTTAGAATTTTTGTCTGTGTGTATGTTTGTCTGTATGTATGTCCGGGCTGAACTCAAAAAGTACTGCATGGATTTACTTCAAATTTTGCATGAATATTACCAAGAGGTAGGGGTCAACATATAGGCTACATAATTATCACGCTATCACCTACGGGAAGGAGCTGTGATAATTTATTAAGCTTAACGCTGGTAAAACCGCTGGGCACAGCTAGTTATAAAATAAATTTTAAAAATGTTTTAAAAATCCGTATATACACGGCTACACATCAAGCTATACATATCCAGTATAAGCTGATCTCACGTTGTGTAGGATTTCCATACAATGAGAGGTCAGCTTATATTGGAATTGTGTAGCATGATATGTAGCCGTCTATACCTAAATATCTTACTACAAACATGTTCTGACTATTAACAAGCACTTTTTATAGGTTACGTGAATAAAAACCTTTTTTATTTTATAATTTTTTATCAGTCTAAAAAGTCCGCAACAACATCGCTAAAGTATTGCCAAGATGCAATCTCTAATGTCTCCTTAAACTAGCACTAATAAAAAAAGAAAATGGAACCCATTTCGCTGAGATCGGTTGGAAAAAGAAAGCATTTAAATCGTAAGTCATTCAGGAGGGCCAAAGTAAACATGGAGCCGCGGGATCTAAATGCGATTTGTCATCCATCACGAGCCGGCGAGGACGCCAAGTGCAGTCCCATGTCGGCTGTGACTCATTACATAATCGATCCGTAGAAAAACCGCCTATCTTTCTATTTCTTATACATATATTTATGACTAACAATTACAAACACAGTAAACACACTATAACTAACTTTGGCGGGCCGGTTGTCGTGATTGGTAAATGCTTGCCTTTCACGCAGGTCGTTGGTTCGATTCCCACCCAGGACAGATATTTGTGTTGTGCATGACCATGGCCTGTAATTATTAATATCAGTATGTATTTACAAAAGAAAAGTAGGTAGTATATGTCATTGATATAAACTAGGTACTAGATTAGTACCTACCCGCGCCAATACGTAGCCACTCCACATAAGGCCACAGCCTTATGTGCAGCTAATGTCAGTTCAGTGCTTAGTGAGACGCCAACCGTGTTCAACCAAGAGAAAAATGGGTGAATGTGTAGTCAAAGAATGCGATTCAATGTCGCAAAAACATCACAAATTAAGTGGAATTACTTTCCACAAGTAAGTTAATTGTTTACGTATTCATATTAACATAAATGACGCCAAAATTGAATTAAAACTCGCTATAATGAGGTTTGCTTCTCTAGTTATTTAACTCAATGGTATATGTAGTATATCAGTAATCTGATTTCCATAGTACAAGCTCTGTTTGATTTGGAATCAGATGGCCGTGTGTGAATATTGTAAGAATATTATTATTACTTAATACAGTAGGTGTAAGTGTAGCACAATTTATGAGTGCCAGTCGAGTTCTCAAGTGCGCTCAGGCAAAGTTCTATAAACTCGTATTCACGAAACGTCGTTAGTGCATTTAATTTTTGACACATAATGAGTGCTTTTGAGATTAGTTTTGAATGGAATGTGTATCGAGTTCAACGTGAGCAAACTAAATACAGTGCAGTGCTCTTAATTGTGGCTTCTGTGCTAAAATTGGGGCAATGTCGTGACAAAGTTGATTCATCCGTCATCATTTTTAGCACAATTGGATGGAATTGGTCGGCAGGTTGAGTGACCTTGTTCGTATTACGGAGCTTGTCTGATCGGTCTAGCGGTAGCTTGTTCAACCATTATATCCTGGGACATTATTCACACACGGCCATCGATCTCAAACTAAGCAGAGCTTGCAGTTTTAAAACCAGATAACTGATATACTACATAATACGACATTAGACTTAAACTAGATAATTAAACATAATTTCTTGACAATAACTTGATACGAGCTAGCTAAATATCATTGCTATAATAAAATAAATTTTATAAATGTTTTCATACAATGTGTACCTAAATATCTATGTTACTAGAAATAATAATGTATACAACTATATTACTACAAACATGTTCTGATTATTTACAAGCGCTTTTTTAAATTCTACGTGAATAAAAACCTTTTTTATTTTATTTTATGCTACTTTTCTTTGTAAGTACATACTTATGTAGATAATTACACCCAGACTCAGGACAAACAGACATGTTCATGCACACAAATATCTGGGTGGGAATCCAACCCAGGATCTACGGCGTGGTAAACCCATGGTAGCCATGGTAATACCAGCCCATCAATAATAATAAGGAAGCCCGAAACTGGCAAAAAAGTGCAATTAGAATTTCTTGGATAAGAATGATATCAGACGGAAAATGAGATAGATAGATAGGTACACTTTATTGCACATCACAGAATAACATTTATATGTAAGTATAGACATAGTTTCAATGTATGTACAATTGGCGGTCTAATCGCATAAGAGCGATTTCTTCCAGACAACCGTTGGATGGACTAGATTAGCAATTGAGAAAAGTGGCTAGCAATGTACTGTAAAATAACTTTAAATGCGATTAAATAGATACTCAAATACATAGAGTGAAGGAATAGAAAGTATAGTTCCCTTGTGTTTGCGCATGCCTTTGTGCACTGGTATGTTCCGCGCAGATGGCTAGTCACCATTCATACTGGCCACCAAAATACATCTAGAAGGACATTATTTTTTTCTTTTTTACAAAGACAACGCCCGAACTTGGGAATCTTTTCCCCGTGTTGCGAGGTACTTTACAAACATATAATAGACGGATACAAATACATCCAGACTCAGAACAACTATACTACATGTAACTTAATTAACGCACACCCTCCAACACCCCAATAAGAATATTATGTTATAATCATAACACATACACTAAATTTTTTATTTAACATGTATATGCATTGTTATTTACTAAATTAGTTTCTTGGAATAAAGTTTCTTTTTCTTTATTTTGTGTTGAATGATGAAATTTGTATGAATACAAATAAAACTACTATTTAAAAGTCTCATTACTTTGACTTACGGTCCATTTCAATTTGTTTTGACTGTACAGGGTTAATATAACGATAATTTCCATAGTTATAATTATTTTGGTAAAAAAATTACCTTTATTAAAAATGATAAATGATAAATCGATTCAGTAAACGATTCTGAACAAACTATTCAGGATGTGCGTTAATTAAGTTACAAGTTGTATATGGGTCACACTAATAGTTGTCCGGCGCAAGAATCAAACCTGGGACACGAAGCAGCGAGGCGACAGTCTTAGCCGCTGTGCCACACGTGCACATATTATTATTATGTAGTTGTTCGATATCAACAAGCGGATCACCAAGTGTTATCAATGGAAGCATTTAAGTAGCGCCTTTAGACCAGCAGGGCGGTGCTTACCCCCACATGTAAAGTGTTCTGGCGTAGTAGCACTGGCGATACTTGATGGGTCATTCACACTGTAGTTGTTTTCTTTTTTTTGACTGCCTCGTTGGTCTAGCGGTAGCGTGTTCAACCGCAGATAATGAGGTCCTGGGTTTAAATCCCGGGTCGGACCAAAAAGTGATTGTGGGATTTTGGGACTTTTCTGTAAAAATTGACAATATGTAGTAAAAATATTAGATAATTTAACATAATCTCTTGACAATAACTTGATACGAGCTAGCTAAATATCATTGCTATAATAAAATAAATTTTATAAATGTTTTCATACAATGTGTACCTAAATATCTATGTTACTAGAAATAATAATGTATACAACTATATTACTACAAACAAGCGCTTTTTTAAAGTCTACGTGAATAAAAACCTTTTTAATTTTATTTTTTAATTTTTTATTTATTTTAAAGAAAAATTCCCAGCATCAGCCCGAAGTCTGGGAGTTGGCGGTATTATACCCCCGAGCCTCGGAGAGCACGTAAAGCTGTCGGTCCTGTACCTGAACTCTTTCCGGTCGTGTCGCATAGGCGTCCCATCGGATCATGAGAGTGATGGAATAGAAAGTGCTCCTGTGTTTGCGCAAACACTTGAGCACTATAATATGTCCTGCGCAGATGGCTAATCTCTGTTGAGACGGGCCGCCGTGGCCGAAATTCGGCTAGCAGGACATTATTTATTATTAGTAGTTTTCTTACACAAAAATAAAATATTGTCTTAACATTTTACAATAACATTTTGTGAGTAAACGGGCACATGTGAAGACGCCAGCACATCCAACTACCCCAATCAGTCAAACTTTTTTTATAGATTTTCAACTTTATCACAAGAGTATAAGGTTCACTTTCAATTAGGGAAACTTTACAGATTAGGGTAGCTTGATGTGCTAGCGTCTGTACACTGCAGCGTTGTTATAATTGGCGTCATTCTGCCAGGATGCTCACATGTGGCAAGCTTTTGTGTTTGTAATTAGGTAGTTAGTGATTAAAATTTGCCCAATTAAGGAAATGAGAATGTACCTAGAGATTTGTTAAAAATATGATCAAATAGTTAACAGAGTTTCTTCTTAAGGCCGAGAATTATGCGCTTACCTATCTCACTCGCACATTTTTACTGTCACCACTTTCGAAGAATGTACAGACGCCAGCACATCCAGCTACCCCAATCTGTCAAATTTCTTTTATAGATTTTCAACTTTATCACAAAAGCATAAGGTTTACTTTCAATTGAGGAAATTTCACAGATTGGGGTAGCTTGATGTGCTGGCGTCTGTACATCAGTCGTTTTGTAAGAGATATATAAAAAAATATTGAGAACAGGTTTTACTTTTTGCATGCAAAATACATTTATTTTCACAAAATGACCGAAATTCTATATTTTAGAGAATGATAATTCATTACCAGCATAATCATATCAGCTGAAAATTCCCTAAAGATCCCCACAACCCCCAAACCCCCACAACCCCCAAAATTATTATTATTTTTCTATTTTTGTGTGAAAATCTTAATGCGGTTCACATAATACATCTACTAACCAAGTATCAATAGTACAGCTCTTATAGTTTCGGAAAAAAGTGGCTGTGACATACGGACGGACAGACATGTCGAATCTATAAGGGTTCCGTTTTTTGCCATTTGACTACGGAACCCTAAAAACGAACAAACAAAAAGTCTAATTAATATAGTCTTTTTTGAACTTGGTTAAAAACATCTCAATGTATGTGCAAGATGGCTGCGCCCTGATATCTGGGCCTTAAGTATTATTTTTTTAATTTCATGAAGAGATTATTTTACAGTACTTCAGCTTCCTGTAACGCTTAGGTAGGCACATGCATTGCCATATTAGTAGTTACACCTCGACTTTTACAACGTCTTTATTTTATACATAATAAGATCGGATTTCGTAGGTCAATTGTCTCTACTGACATAGCGATTACTGATTCTACCCAAGCGTTACAGGAAACTGAAGTATTCTAGATGATGTTTATACAAGAACAACATCAGACAACTATTTGTGTGACCCATAAGTAGTTGATTTGAGTCTAGGTGGGCTTTTCTGAAATATTCATGAGCAATTCAAAAGTTACTTAAAAAAAAGTTACTAAAAATAAATACTATTATTTTCACGGCTAAGTTCTAATTAGATTGGTTGGGTTAGGTTATAACTACTTTTTAGGGTTCCCTACCCACATGGTAAAACGGGACCCTATTGCTAAGACTTCGCTGTGTCTGCCTGTCCGTCAGTCACCAGGCTGTATCTCATGAACCGTGATAGTTACACAGCTGAAATTCACACATGATGTATTTCTGTTGCCGCTATAACAACAAATACTAAAAAATAAATAAATATTTAAGGGAACCCATAAAACGTGAATATTTTGCTCGTTTTTATAGACAATGGTACGGAACCCTTCGTGCGCGTGTCCGACTCGCACTTGGCCGGTTTTTAACATTATTATTGTTTTCGCTATTCTTTAATAGCATATAGGATTACCCCTTTACCTTGGACTTCGTACCGTTGGACATTATTATTTATAAATTTAACCACATCTTGCTACCTAATAATAAATTATTATTGTAATTTTATAGGAATGTTTCGAATAATATTTTGAATTTGAATTTATACGGATTTATTATTAAAATAACCTCAATCCTTCAAATAGACTTCGTTAATAATTTTAGATTACGTTCCAGTACATATTACGTTCTTCTCTTTATCTTCTCGTCTAAAATACCGCAGTGTCTCAAGTCGAAAGTCTTCGACCAGTGTGTGTTGCCAGTGATGACTTATGGAACAGAGACGTGGTCGCTCACTATGGGCCTTATCAGGCGGCTCAAGGTCACCCAAAGAGCAATGGAGAGGGCTATGCTCGGAGTTTCCCTGCGGGATCGTATCAGAAATGTCGAAATCCGCAGGCGAACCAAAGTCACCGACATAGCCCGAAGAATTGCAAAACTGAAGTGGCAATGGGCGGGGCACATAGCTCGTAGAACCGATGGCCGTTGCGGCAGAAAGGTTCTTGAGTGGCGACCACGAACCGGAAGACGCAGCGTGGGCAGGCCCCCTACAAGATGGACCGATGATCTTGTGCGGGTCGCTGGAGACAGCTGGATGCGAATAGCCCAAGACCGGCAATTGTGGAGATCTTTGGGGGAGGCCTTTGTCCAGCAGTGGACGTCTTTCGGCTGATATGATGATGATGACATATTACGTTTAAATTGGATTACCTTGTAACTTTCATGGATGAATTTTACAATAATGTTAAATTAAATATCTTTATACAGAAATACAAATTTAAATAATTAACTTAACCTATAAGAAACAGGAAAATATTAGCTAAATTAACTATAATAACTTACAGATATAACTAAGATATAGGGCTTTGTAGAATTCCTCCGCATCGTCGGGACGTAAGGTGCCCAGAAGGCTGGCCGCATTGCCACGCTGTATGGCAATGCTGATTCTTTGACCCAAAAAAAGGAGTAAGGAGTTAAAGTTGTAAGGAAATCGTAAATTTGCATTATGTATTTCAAGTTCGTTAGCAAAAGCGCGTTACATCCGCGACCAAGCTTTCCTTACCCGGTATATCACAGGATCGATCTCAGTACCGATTCATCTTCCATTCACATTTCACCTAGATTTGTTAAGGGGTATGGTTGGTTGGGGGAGTACCCCGGGCCCCAGAGAGCGTTTTAAGCTGTCGGTTCCACTTGTTATGACTAAGTAACATCGTATTGTGTTTTGAATAGTCAACACTTTGATTGATTAGAACGCCGGATTTATCGCATCTTATTTGTCGATCATATTGACAGATAGTCAAAGTCAAAGGTACTTTATTCCGTAAAAAATTTACATTTATGTGGAATCGTAATTTTTTTTTACCCTACCGTGCAGTGCATGACGTTGCAGCTACTGAGAAACACTGCCAGAAAACTCAGTAGGAATCCTTTTTTAAAATAAAATATACTTAAGATTAATTACAATCATGTGTGTTGACTCAGAACAACTCAATCCCAAGCACTTTTATCACTTAAATAATCAGAAATTTTGTAATATGCCCTGTTACACAATTTGGCTTTAATAATTCTTTTAAACTTATTCGTTGACAATTCTCTAATATCATTGGGAAGTTTGTTATAGAATCTTATACATTGCCCCATAAAAGAGTTACTTATAGTTAGTTAGAGATACGAGACGCATGCCATCGACCAATCGACACTCGACTCGCTCGATGCACAGATCATATTAGAGACTGTCTATAAATCTTTGAGTATAAAGCCGGTCAAGACAATATATGAAAATAATTAAAATAATTAATATTATTTTTCCCATGATCAGAGGGCTGGTCTATTCTTGGGTCAGAGGATCAGCATTGCCATCCAGCGTGGCAATGCGGCCAGCCTTCTGGGCACTTTTCCCATAAGCGATGCGGAGGGATTATTGGACGCCTTTTAGGGTATATAGTGTATCGTAGTTTATCTAATTTTTAGCTTTTAATTTCATTTTATTTAATTTAATTACTGAAATAAACGATTACATTATATATTACTACAAACAATTAATGAAACGAATATTTCAAAGATATATAATCTTTTTTGTCCTTTGATTGACATTAACAATTATCACATCGTGTAAATTAGGTACAGACGCCAGCACATCCATCTACCCCAATCTGTCAAATTTATTTTAAAGATTTTCAACTTTATCACAAAAGCATAAGGTTTACTTTCAATTGGGGAAATTGTACTGATTGGAGTAGCTTGATGTGCTGGCCTCTGTGATGTACTGTAATATTAAGTTATATAAGTTTACTAGGTGTGCCCCGCGGTGTTACCCGCGTTAAATTTTATAAATTTTCTTTGCTATAAACCTCACGGAGCCCGAGACCTTTCCAACGAATGCAAAAGCGTGGAAATCGGTTCGTGCGTTCTGGAGTTATAGCGTCAGGAAGGAAAACCCGACTTATTTTTATATTGTAGAGAAAGATAGTACCTAAGTTATTCGTGAACCAGGAAAATGTTGAAAACGCTGGAACTTTGAATCATTGATTTACATGGATACTGGAGAAGTCTTAATGTTTTTTCTACATACTATCTATATGAATATTTATGGTTTGTATTCATAGTAGTAGTACTGCAGTAACAGTATCTTGTTCAAGCGCAGACAATGAGGTCCTGGGTTCAAATCTCGGGTCAGACCAAAAGTTGTTTTGGGATTTTCCTGTGAAAAATACATTTTCAGTATCAGTCTAGAAGTTAGCGGTATTTATACCCCCGTACTTAAGAGGCCGCGTGAAGCCGTCGGTCCCGTACCTGACCTCTTTCCGGTGGTCCCATCTGACCTTGCGAGTGATGGAATAGAGAGTACCCCTGTGTTTGCGCACACACTTGTGCACTATAATATGTCCCGCGCAGATGGCTAGTCCCTCTCATTGAAGACTGGCCGCCGTGGCCAATTAGACCAGAAGGAGATTATTAGATCGTATTTATTTATATACAAGCTGTGCCTCGCGGTTTTATCCGCGTTAAACTTTATAAATTATAGCATATATGTTAATCAAATTAATAATACCTTAATATAGACAGAACCATTGACAATATGTAGTAAAAATATTAGAAATAAACTAGATAATTAAACATAATCTCTTGACAATAACTTGAAACGAGCTAGCTAAATATCATGGCTGTAATAAAATAAATTTTATAAATGTTTTCATACAATGTGTACCTAAATATCTATGTTACTAGAAATAATAATGTATACAACTATATTACTACAAACATGTTCTGACTATTTACAAGAGCTTTTTTGAAGTCTACGTGAGTAAAAACCTTTTTTTATTTTATTTATTAAACAAAAATCCAGGGTGTCAGCTAACTCCATACCAAATTTTATTAAAATCGGTCCAGCCGTTTAGACCTGAAGAAGTAACATACACACTAACCAACTTTCGGCTTTATAATATTAGTGTGATATTTATGAGAATATCTACGCCAATCGCCACGGGTATTCAAAACCCTAATTGGATCTGACACCTGTTCTAACTAGATGGTAACTGATTTTCTCCGCGGATTGAGGTCAGATAGCAAGCGTCCGTTTTATTCTGCCAGCTAACTGCAACAGGTTAGGAATGGGGAGAGGCAACGAAGAAAAAGTTCGTATAAGCACTCGCTTCATTTTGTGAACTAACTACATTTTTTCACATTTCCAGTTTATTATAGCAAGAAATTGATGGCCTTGGGATATATTTAATTATTTTATTCAAGCTTTTATATTCCCACTAATATTATACATGCGAAAGTTTGCGAGTATGGATGTTTGTTACTCTTTCACGCAAAACTACCAAAGGAGAAGGAAATGACTCCATACATTCCTGGGCCCAGGTGTTAACTGAATCAGACTAGCCTTATTTGTGAGAGGATATAATAACAAGACCTCGCTGAAATTTTGGTGAAATTTGGCTATCCAGGAATCAAGTTATATGAAGCATAGTAAAAGTGAGGTTAAATTATAACATTGTAGTTTTTTACAAAATATTTTTGAATGGCTTCGGTTGTGTTATGGTTTTATGCATGGAGAGTGTGACATGACGTACAATCTGGCACGTTTGGATCCCCCGCGCCCGGGCAGTCACTACAGTCGAAGAAAACCACAAATAAAACATGGAAAATACGTGCGCCCTTAAAACGAAAGACAACGAACGAGTGACAGTCAAAGAGTATGTAAAGGCTGTCAGGCAGAGAAGTGTTGTCCGAAGAAAAATTAAAGGAATACGATCCGTTATGAATCGATTCCACGAAAAACACTTGTCACTCGATTTTCAAACATATTCTGTGATTTTACCGATTTATTCTTACTCGATTGCGAGCAATTCATCATTATTTTATCGATTAAATCGTTTCATAACTTAATTTAAGTTTTCTCGCTTCCTAGACTTTCTAACATTATACCATATTTTGTGATTTCCTTTAGAAAAATATAACGGATTTTTTAATCCACATTTCAACTAGTTAACTGCTGGGCCCAGAAGTTTCCTTCTCCTTTAAGGGATTTTGATGAAACATTGTAGTAATATAGTTTATATATTCGAATAACAATTTATAAAGTTTAAATTAAAAATTAAATGTTTCGTGTAGTATTGCGGAACTTAAAACTTTGCGCGTTTGTAATAATAAGTGTAGATTCTAATAAAAGTGTATCTTTTATTGAATACATTTGTCACAGAATTCAGTTCAAAATATTATATAATTAACTTCATAAAAATAAATATTATAAAATTTTCATAACATGTCATAACTAAAATGAAAAAATAATTAATATTATTCAAGTACATGAGTTGATTAGATTAAAACCTTGGATTTTATCCCATGAATTGTATGGACATATACAGGGATTTACCTAGCGTGGGCGATATTTTTAAATCCAAATTCAATATCCTATCAGCTCTTCCGCTCGCAATAATCGCGGCCGCTTTATATCAAGGGTTTTTACCACACCTTGATGATGTTCCGTTGAGAAGCGAAACATAATAATAATATCTAGGGACAATGTCACACAGATCATCCTATCCCCAAACTAAGCAAAGCTTGTACTATGGGTACCAGGCGACGATATACATACTTATATAGATAGATAAATACTTATATACATAGAAAACATCCATGACTCAGAAACAAATATTCGTGCTCATCACACAAATATTTGCACTTACCGGGATTCGAATCCAGGACCACCAGCTTCGTAGGCAGGAGCACTACCAACTAGAATACGGTGACCGTCAATTACAGTATAATAAAACCAATGCAATAACAGTAAAGCAAATATCTCTGTGCTCAAGTACAGCCAGTCTACACAGAGCGCACCTAAGCCGCACATATTAAACGCATATGAAGAGGCAACCTGTAGTCCCGTCTTTTATTTACGGAGAAAATGCGGACGAAATATTTCCATTCAAGTTTTTTAAGTTCCTCCTCGAAGTTCTTGGTTCCGCTGGATCCTCTTCGTAGTGTCATGCGGGCATTGTTCCCGCACAATGGTACCGCTGCATGTGTAGGATTGCGCAGACTGGCCAACTCATTGCATCGAGAATATTTGTCATAAGAACGCCTTAGTTGCCTACGCTTAGGTTTGTCACTTGTATAAATTAAAAAGTACTTTTTGCAAAGATAGGGTAGTCCGGAAAAAGTGAGATAAGAGAAAGGGAGGTTAGAGAGTTGGTAATTATGGTGTATTCAAAGAACACTTAGATGGGGTTGAGATGGTGATGGGTGGTATGGTATAATATATGAATAGTTGTGTCTCGGCGTGGTAGCCGACCAAGGTACAAGGTAAAGTTAACTACTAATAAAATTACAGTAATACAATAATTATGAAACCACGCGTTACGGTAAAATGCTGTCGGTTCAAGTACAACGCACTTAGCCCGTACAGGAGTGCACATTAGTTTTGAATCAATCAGAAAAGGGTCTTATTCATAAACACAAATAAGCTCGAGAATGTTTTTTTCTTTCGCTTAAATAGAAAATTAAGTTTGTATTACAAGGGCACAAAAATCAAGCTGTGCCTGGAAGAGCACTTAAATTAGTTGGTATTGTACCTGATCTCTCAACGGACGTGTTGTCTAGCTAGTCACCGATCCGTAAGTGATAGGCGAGGTAAGCAACTAGGCTCGCGGTCAGTTCATACATAGGTGACAGCCAAATTGGTTAAATTTCTGAGCATCTCCGTGCTTCGGAGGGCACGTTAAGCTATTGGTACCGGTGGTAGCTATTTGGCAAAAGTCGTTAAGCCATGTCAGACGCCTACTGGGCGGCTTGAACAACTCTGACACTAGGGTAACCACTGCCCATACGATAAGTGAATCGTAAGTTTATTTGGTATAGGTACACCCTTACGTTATAATTTTACACATATTTTTATTTACTATTTCATTTGTTACACACCTACTTTTTGAAAGAATTACAGCTCCTATCCATCCAAAGGTTGTCTGGAAGATTGTATTATTTTGTCCAACTTGTTTATCCTGATTGTTTGTACAATAAAGAGTATTCTATTATATTCTATTCTAAGTATCGGATAACAAGAGTGAGGGAGTAAGCAAGGCATGTTTTCTTAAAATACACTATGTCCACCATTAAAATCGAGCTTAAATTCATGGCGAAGATGGTCAATTTCTGTTATTAATTGGTATGTGGCAACCCTACGTCCACTACGCGGCCTGCGTCATACACCGCTATTCATTTTCTTACCTATTCATGGTGAACTTCATTTAAGACGGTACCATGTTTTCTTTTGTAGTGCTCTAGGAATGGAACTGAAATAGATGTTATGCAACAGTTAGGCACAAATACGTGACAGCTGGTACTGTGGACGATTCGTCATTGGGTTTTCCTGTTGGTATTTTTTCCTGATTATATTATCCATACTATTAATAAAGTAATTATTTTTAGAACAATATAACATAAGTAGTGAACTACACCTTATGTATAAATCTAACAATTGTTACTTCGAATTAATATGAATTAAAGTCGTAGAGCCGACGGTCGCTGGGGCAGAAAGGCATGGGCAGGCCTTGATGGACCGATGATCTTGCGAGGGTCGCTGAAAGTCGCTGGATGCGGATAGCGTAAGACCGGCAAATGTGGAGATCTTTGGGGGAGGCCTTTGTCCAGCAGTGGACGTCTTTCAGCTGATATGATGATGATAATGATTGATGAATTGATACGAGCTAGCTAAATATCATTATAATAAATTTTATAAATGTTTTCATACAATGTGTACCTAAATATCTATGTTACTAGAAATAATAATGTATACAACTATATTACTACAAACATGTTCTCACTATTTACAAGCGCTTTTTTAAAGTCTATGTGAATAAAAACCTTTTTTAATTATTTTATTTTTATTTAAAAGTGATGAATGTCCTCCTGTTTACATTTCGACAGAGTATGCGGTCATTCTCAATTTGAGCTAGCTGTTCGTCGGACGTATTTGGGAAATTGTGCGCACAAATATAGATGCGCTCTTTATTATCTCACTTCCGTAAGCCAACTTTATCTGATAGGGGTCTGGGTCAGGAAGGGAATTAGGAAGTACAACACTGCCTGTGGTACAGTCCCGTCACGCCGTGAATATTTTGTTAAACCATCCACACACCGGGAATCAGGAACTCCACAGGACTGCCTGTGAAGTGTTGCAGTTCCTGATTCCCGGCAACTAAACCGATATTCTATTACCAGAAAAATCTGAATTAATATTTATTAGATGGTATAATGGGAGTTATATTTAAGTAAGTAATTAAAAACAACATTAACCCTTCATAGATATAAAATAAACTAAATCTTAACAGCGTCAATACATTCCTCATCGTTGTGGGGTGGCAGCATTTCCACGTTGTATGGCAATACTGATTCTTTGACCAAAATAAAGGTCAGCCTTCCGGTCACGTGAAGCGTCAATCATCAATTTTGCGCATCGCATCTGGATAAACGGCTCTAATACGATGCCGACTTTTTAGCATGACGTCGACATCGAATCTGTGAACATACATACATGTGAGACCATATATATGTGAGAAAATACTATTATTATTCAGATTTAAAATTATATGAAATCAACTGCATACGAAATCATTAGATTATTAGAGCAAAAAAGTTATATGAAGTTTCGAATGTTAATTGTATTTCCTTAATTAATTTTTTTGTTAAAAGTTTGTATTTGTTATGTTTAGTTATAATTATACATTTTTGTTAAATTGAATGCCACGAGTGTCATGGACCTGCGAATATATCACCTTAAAGAACTGGGCATTAGATTTATTTCTTTAAGTTTTATGTTTAGACTTAAGAAATAATGTATCAGTTACTGGTTGTCCTGAAATAAACAAATAACATTTTACAATCTAAGTAATTCGACGAATGAATATTTTATCATTTGAAAGATTTGCTAAGTACTTAAAACATTTACAAATTCTTTATTTTGTTAAATAATTACTTTAAAAGTTATTTTTAAAAAGTTTGCGACATTAGTTGTTTTTAAAAAAATATATATCTTTTTTTTTTTTTTTAAATTTAAGAACCTCCATAAAATTTTAATTTCGTTCTTGTGCTAAACTTTTATTCCGGTTTATTGAAAAATACAATCTCTCGTTTTCAAACGATGCTCTAAGTATCAAAAATTAATACTTAGCTTAAGCTGTGGTACCACAAGAGCAACGAGACAATCATTATTATTTTATTTCAAATATCGAAATATCTACTCTTCAAATGGGTATTCGGAAAGGCGTTCCAACAATGTTCTGCTCAACGAGAGTATGTCTAGATAAATTTCGTAGATAAATGTTTGCTGCAGAGCCGACTCGGGCTGTTCCAGATAAGCAGTACAGGCATGCAACCTGCTAAATATGTGTGCGATAAATCAGTGAATAGAATACAAAGGACGGTCTATCTGCGAAATTTTATCGCCGAGTTTAACAAGCCGTTTTGCTTAGTTAGTAAAGCATCTTGGTGGCAACTTTCCAAAGGGATTACTTTTTGTATCGCCGGATACGGTGCTCGCGGTTTTGTCCATTGCCGGTTAAGTGGGATGTGAATCGGAAGACTGCACCTGTTGAATCGCGGCGTACAAGTTATTAGTCGAATAAAATTTTAAACGACGTTATACAAAGCTTGGTCTGTAGTTAAGTTCAGGTCCCAATTGTTGCATAAGAGAATCTTAAGATAATGAAATAATTAGCTTCTTAGTAGAATTATGACCGAGGGTGCCAGTCTCAACGGTCTAGCCTCTGTTGTCCATCTGCATGAACCATGTTAGTGTGTGTGCAAACAAAATGTACACATTATTCCGTCGACCTCACAATCATAGACTAACGCAGGATGACTTTACGTGTAATCAGAAGCATTTTTAATGAATGAGCTTTTACATCTTTGTGTATAAAGTTTTCTATTAAAACGAAAGAAACGAAGTGTAACTTAAGCCATTCAATTATAACAATATCTTTATCTCACTTCCTCGTTGGTCAAATCCTAAGTCGTTGATGTATTTTAGTGTTATTGGTATTTCACTGTTCCAAAAAAAAATTAATAATTATAGGTGTTTATACCGAATTCGTGATCAGTACTATGTCATGCGTAGAGTTGCTCGGTCTCCGTTCAAACTGGCTACCATTGCTGCAATTCGGCTAGGAGTATTATAATGTGACTGAGTTACGCACACCGTGGCCTAGTTGGTAGTGCTCCTGCCTACGAAGCTGGTGGACCTGGGTTCGAATCCCGGTAAGTGCAAATATTTGTGTGATGAGCACGAATATTTGTTTCTGAGTCATGGATGTTTTCTATGTATTTAAGTATTTGTCTATCTATATAAGCATGTATATCGTCGCCTGGTACCCATAGTACAAGCTTTGCTTAGTTTGGGGCTAGGATGATCTGTGTGACATTGGCCAGATATTATTATTATTATCGCAACCATCAATATTAAAATGATTCATATCTTCTGCGGACTAATACTCCGTTGACATAACGTTAGGTATTAGCTGATGTAGCGCATCGAAGTAGGTAAGCCGGTGGTGAGGGCCTATCGAGTGCCGCTTGAGACAAGCGCCCTGCACCGGAGACTCTCGTACGACCTCCGACGCTTTGTAATCCCCCACCCCCCTCCGAACAACGCCTATTGTTAATAATTTATCTCATCATAATAAAAAGCTTTGATATTCTAATTCTACAATCTGAGTACATCCTGCCGATGAACCTCGTTCTTGAAATATTTAATGTGACATTCATTTTTGGAGAACGCGTTGAATTTTCCTTAAGGGATTAAATTGTGATCACCTGTTTCTCAGAAGGGTACGGTAAAAGGTT
Organism: Pseudoips prasinana; assembly: GCA_951640165.1. Classification (NCBI taxonomy): domain Eukaryota; kingdom Metazoa; phylum Arthropoda; class Insecta; order Lepidoptera; family Nolidae; genus Pseudoips; species Pseudoips prasinana. The sequence continues at coordinate 25,807,661 of OX621260.1, forward strand.
GTTTATCAAAAGAATTACAAATTCATTCACAGAGAAATATTATTCCGTTAGGTAAAAGATAGATAAGTATTCCAGGGAATGGGGTGACTTATTGGTCTAGTTAGTGACCCTGACTGCTAGTCCTAAGGTCATAGGTTCGATCCATACCCATGACAAAAATATTTCTCCAGACTGGGAATCGAATCCATGACCTCCGGCTTAGTAGTCAGGGACACTAACTATTAGCCCAACACGTCAGTAATTTAATTAGGATATATTTTTTAAGTTTGGTTTAATGTACATTAATCTTATTGCAGATTTTTATGTCATCTGGTATACTACTGAAAAGCTGAGTTCTCTCAAACAATAGTGTGTTTTTTACCGTACTTAGTTCGCGCGGCACTTAGTTCGAGTTTGTTTTTATTTCTAACTAGCTGTGCCCCGCGGTTTTACCCGCGTTAAATTTTATAAAATTATCATAGCTTCTCCCCGTAGGTGATAGCGTGATAATATGTAGCCTATATGTGACCCGACCTCTTAGTAATATTCATGCAAAATTTGAAGTAAATCCATGCAGTACTTTTTGAGCTTTTCCCGGACATACATAAAGACAAACAGACACACAGATAAAAATTCTAAAAACTATATTTTTGGCTTCGAGAACGATTGTAGATCACGCCCCAAGTATCCTTTTAAAAAAATATTCAATGAACAGTTTTGACTTTCCTACGATTTTATTATATGTATAGATGTTATGAGTTATGTTTTTATTTTTGTAACTTAATGTCCGATCGAGTAGAACTAGTGATGATATATTTTATTAGAAACAAGTGGAATATAATATGTATAATTGTGTGAGATTTAATAACTTTGGTTTTTCATGCAGTAGTTCTGTTGAGGTTTGTTGGTGGTATGGAAACAATGTTATGATAATTTTGTTCGGAGTTTATAGTAGGTTTAGGTTGGTTATAGCGGTTTCGGCGGATTTAGGTTTAACTTTATGGAGAATTGTGTATTAGATTCGCGTCAACGCCGAATTCTAAGCTCTTATTGTAGAATATCACTTAAACTGTCAAACTTCATAGTAGGAACTAATCTAGCCACCTTCAAGTATATTTTCAGTGCCAAAATATTTACTACGCTCCTTTTTTATTTATTTATTTGATGTACAGACGCCAGCACATTAAACTACCCCAATCTGACAAATTTCCCCAATAAAATAAAATTAAAAAATATTTATTTTTATTCACGTAGACTTTAAAAAAGCGCTTGTAAATAGTCAGAACATCTTTGTAGTAATATATAATTAATTTATAATTATTTCTAGGTACATATAGATATTTAGGTATACGGATTGTAGGAAAAAACTTACAATAAGATTTATTTTGTAATAGTAACGATATTTAGCTAGCTTAAATAAAGTTATTGTCAAGGATCATGTGTAGGTTTAACAAGCAAAATTTTTAATTTGAGCTATATTTTTACTATATATTGTCGGAATAGTTCTGTCTGTATTAAGGTACGCATTAAATATCATTGTTATGGCCTATACAATTACACGTACGTATACAATTGAAAGTGAACTTTATGCTAATGTGATAAAGTTGAAAATCTATAAAAGAAGTTTGACAGATTGGGGTAGCTGGCGTCTGTACATACAGGAAAATTAAAAATAAGAAAGTAATACAAAATTAGAGAGCAGTACATAGGCACTGTTCTATCTCTCTCTTCCAACAGGCCTGCGAGAGTAGCAATTGTATGAAAGAGGAATTGTGTAAAACTGAGTAGTCAGAGGAATATTAATAAACCTACATACAAATACCTAAATATATACATAGTACTTAGCATAAAAATATAAATACATACAATACATTAGTTTTTTTAATAACGATAGAGTTTCTTATGCCAGGCGGAAGTGAGTTCCACAACCTGACCGCGCAGACAGTAAACTTCTACGTGGTTATGAGAAGACAGGTCGAAAATAACCTCCCACGGGGTGAGATGGGGTACTGAGATGTATCCTCGTCACCACACAGCCAGTTATTATTATTCAGGGATAAAAAGGACTTAGCTGTTTCAATTACTTAACATTCACGTACTTATTCTTTGATGAATGGCGGTCTTGAATAAATGAATGTCAATTTATTCTTATATTTTTTCATGCATTTAATGTTTACGTAAAAGTAGGGTAAAGCTAAAAACACAGAACATTTATAAGAGTTGTTCTAAAATACAATTCATTATGCTAGTGGCCGCCATGTTAAGGGTCAGATCAACATGCTGATCGCACTTATGAATCTTTACCGCTGATATGAACTTATGTATGAAATAATGAAATTTATTCTGCACTTGGGTATTGACATACACTTGTACTTGTCGAGCTCAAAATGTAGTGCATAAAACAAATTGAATTAATCCGTCTGTGTGATCTGTGTATTTTCATCATAATTTTTTTCATTGTTGTATGTCGGCAAACGCACTCACAGAACCGTTGTCATCTATCTAGTAATTCAAAATAATTGTGAAATAATAAACAATAACATTCGATTTCACTCAAGCAATTAGAATAACCTTTTGCAAGAAAAACAAACAGTGGGTGCATCCGCGCAAATTTACAAAATTAACAAGTCACACGAAGTCAACCAGAGGCATCGTCTGTATGAGAAAAAAATATGAGTACCCCGACAGCAGTTCGACTAGTTACCGCAAGCAGCACCCGTTGACGAGTATGACGTGTAAAAATATAAGTATATCGATTGTGTAATAATCCTAGTATCAGAGTTGTCTAAGCCGCCCAGTAGATCTCTGCATAGCTTAACGGCTACAAACAGAAAAGAACAAAAACATAACTCATCAAACTAATATTATACAGCGAAAGTTTGTGAGTGTATAAGTTTGTTACTTCTTCACGTCTAAACGGCTGGAGCGATTTTAATAAAATTTGGTATGGAGTTAGCTGACACCTGCATTAACACATAGGCTGTAATTTATAAAGTTTAACGTGGGTGGAACCGCGGGGCACAGTTAGTTATAAATAAAAACAAACTTGAACTAAGTGCCGCACGAACTAATTACGGTAAAAAAGACACTATTGTTTGAGCACAGCTGTTCAGTAGTCTACCAGATGACATAAAAATCTGCGATAAGATTAATGTATTTAAATCCAAACTTTAAAAATACGTCATCATATATAAATGACTGGCCTGTTGGGCTAGTGGTTAGTGTCCCTGACTATTAAGCCGGAGGTCGTGGGTTCGTTTCCCACCCTGGACAAATATTTGTCTCATGAGCACAATTATTTGTTCTGTGTCTGGGTGTAATTTAACAATATATAAGTTGGTTTAACAGTTGTCTGGTTGTCGGTGCTCTGACTAATTTCTAAATCGGATGGCAGTGTGTTGGTTGTCCCGAGATTATATATGAAATATTTACTTTATATCTCAATTAAGTTGTTACCAAAAGACCTTATTTCTTTTTTCCTGGTCCTTATTATATCATCATGTCAGCCAAATTACGTCCACTGCCGGACCTGCCTCTCTTAGGAATGGAAGGATATGCCATAATCGCCACGCTTGGCAGACGGGTTGGCGATCGCAGTTTGATGGTCATAGTTCTCAGAAAAACGCTGCTGCCCGTTCTCTGGTAGGTTATTCCTCGGGACGATTTCTACGCCCTCACGGCATGAGATGGGGTGATGATATTCTTCGCCGTCACCACAAAGCGAAATTTTAGATTTACGAAATTGTCCAATATATGTCTCAGAAATAAAAATGGTATATTTTTAGTTCTGAGACATATATTGGACAATTACCGCCAATATTTTCATTTAACATCCTAGCGACTCATCTAAAAACTATTTTTCTGAAAATGCAGATAATATAATCAATTTAACGACGGGGCCATACAGGCCATCATAATAAAGCGACATAGCATGTCTTGACGTAATAAATTAACATTTATTGCAATACCTATCGGATGCGTAGTCTAGCGGCTAGATGTACAACATTGTCTTTGATTAGGCTTCCCGCCACTTTATTAGACGGCCACTGCGACTAAATAATTGAAATGTATATTGAATTGTGACGCGTCGGGGAGAAATTGGATTCGCAATTGATTATTTTAGAACGAGTACCTACGGAGTCTATATTCGTATCCTGTTAACGATTTAATCCCTCTTGATTTGATCACCTAAGTATCTCTTAAAAAAATGTTTCATTTATTCAGAGCTCCAAGTGGTTCCACAGACCTGTTGCCTCCCATTCTTTAATGTTCTTGTTTGATCAATTTTACTTTGTTACATTTGGAGAAGTACTCGAATATTTATATAAAAATAACAGGTTGACAAGGTCTGCTAATAGTCTTATTTTGCGCCCAACTTTCAACAATCTAAGCACAGAGCCAATTATCGTGAGAGTTTTACGAATCGTCGACAAAGAAGGAGCAAGTTAGAATGGACTAACCACAAACTACATTACGAGATTCAGACTTACCAAAGGGAATGTAAAGCAACTTGTTTGTAGTTCAACTTTAAATTGCATTTTAAATTTTGCTCGTTAACATTACACTTGCTCATATAAATAGGCACTTAAAATTGAGCTGACTTTATATAAGCAGTTACATTTTATGTTACTAAAATAACAACAATTATAATAATAAGGATCAAAACACGGACCTTAAGGCCTCCGTACACTGGCTACAACATGGTGATTTGTACGGAGAAACCGAGGGATTCCTGTTGGCGATCCAAGATCAGGTGGTTTCAACGAGAAACTCCCATAAGTACATTATGAAGGACAATACGGTGGACATATGTAGAGCCTGTGGTGTCGCAGGGGAAACTCTGCGACATATAACATCTGGATGTTCTTCTCTTGCAGCCACTGAATACTTGTATCGCCATAATTCTGTTGCTAAAATCATCCATCAGCAGCTTGCTTTAGATCGCCAACTTCTGCCGGGCGTAAGGGTTCCGCACTTCAAATATAATCCTGAAGCGGTCTTGGAAAATGACAGGTTTAAAATATACTGGGATCATCCCGTGCTGACTGACCGAATGGTAGGTGCCAATCGACCCGATATTGTCGTCAATGACAACCATACAAAAAATACATCCTTTGTGGATATAACAACACCGTATGTTGAAAACATCTCTAACGCAGAAATATAAAAAAATTCAAAATATCTTGACCTGAGTTTTGAATATGCACAAATATGGAGAACCGAAAGGCTTGCGATCATACCTATTGTTATTTGCACAAATGGAGTTATTCCTAAATCCCTGAAAATCAACCTTGCAAGTTTAGGACTTGATATCTGGCTGGAGAGTTACATGCAGAAGGTGGTTTTGCTGGCGAATGCTAGGATTGTGCGGAAATTTCTATCCATGTAGCCTATATATTGTATGAGTTGTATTTGTATTAAAATACCCTTGTATAATATCTTGTAAATAATAATAAATAATAATAGAAATAAACGTGTGAGAATAATATCCTGGGACATTATTCACACACGGCCAAACTAAGCAGAGCTTGTACTATGGAAACCAGATAACTGATATACTACATATACTACTTTTCTTTTGTAAATACATACTAATATAGATAATTACGCCCAGACTCAGGACAAAGATACATGTTCATGCACACAAATATCTGTCCTGGGTGGGAATCGAACCTACGACCTCTGGCGTGAAAAGCAAGCATTTGCCAACCACGCCAACAGGCCTGAATAAAATATGTACAGACGCCAGCACATCCAGCTACCCCAATCTGTCAAATTTATTTTATAGATTTTCAGCTTTATCACAAACGCATAAGGTTCACTTTCAATTGGGAAAAATGACAGATTGGGGTAGCTTGATGTGCTGGCGTCTGTACAGAACAATGTTATTTAAAGGTATTTAAATAAAATAAAGACACCATTCACGTACGAGATTCACATACGTGTCTGATTATAGTAATCAAGACGACGTGCCCACTAAACATACATACATACATTACGCAACCGTCATGTTTACGAGAACTGCCGCTTAAGAAAATCATCGGAATGCCGTAGCGGCTCATGCAAAAAGCTAGTTTTAACGGTACTATAACATATCTATCTAGTATTGGTCTGGTCTAGCCATTGCAAGTCTCGCATGTGATCTAATTGTGGCATGCGGCCGCTGACGTAACGGGCTTTGGAGTTGGTTGAGTGACCGCATGCTACCAAACGGTATCCCGAACGAACCAAATCGTCTCCATTTATTACTAGCCGCAGACCGTCAAGGCAATCCTCTTAATTTTGCAACATAACACGGGATGGATTGACCACTGCACGCGTAGAAATAGAATTACGAGATGCGGTTTGATAGCGATATTGAGACGTACATATAACGACCTTGTCGTACCGACATAAACTTTGCGTTCCTTTTCCAATACTTTTTATGAATGAACTGGTATTGATAAGCGACGTGTGTTTGTTACGGTATATTTTTAATTATGTTTTGATACAAATTAATTATAATCTGTAACGGCTACAATCCAGTCACTCTTTTAGACAATAATAATATCCTGGGACATTATTCACACACGGCCATCTGATGCCAATCTAAGCAGAGCTTGTACTTTGGAAACCAGATAACTGATATATTACATTCTACAGATAACTGATATAGTACATTTCTTTTGGAAATACATACTTAGTTACACCCAGACTCAGGATAAACAGACATGTTCATGCACACAAATATCTGTCCTGGGTGGGAATTGAACCCACGACCTGTGACGTGAAAGGCGAGCATTTACCAACCACGCCAAAGGGCCCGTTTGTTTATATTTTTGTTGTATCGGTTGAACTTAAAATTTAAAGGTAAATATAAAGGTAGTCGAGTTCGTTATTGGAAGGGTCCTTATTAAATAATGAGCTAAAGCAATTCCTTGAATAATAATATATTAGTTTTCCTTTGAAGGCACTACGTGGAATAAATATGTATTCCTTACAGATGCACTGAATTTTCTTGGAACTTTAGACCGGGTAATTATAGCATTTAAAATATGTAGGTATCTTTAGAAGAATGAATGGTCATTTCCGATTTGGCTTGATGTGATCAACCATCAAAATCTGTTATTTAGACAATTTAATATTTTTTCATTCCAAATAAAATGTCTCGATAAGATTTATTATTGAAGGGAAGTCACAACTTGGGGTCGTTTGGTGGTGGTATCATTTTCTCATTAACGCCTTCCTCCATTCGGTCGGGCAAACGAACTGTGGATTGGCGGCGGCGGCGGTATGAGTGCGGATTTACTCGGATCAACACCTCCAACTGTATATACCTTTTCCTCTGACTTTCTTTACAATTCACTGTTAGTTAGGTACGTCCAAGATTTACAGGATTTCACGGGTCTATTGTATTGCTATAGGATAGATGCAATGGCGAAAAAATCTCTATCGACAGCTGACTTATTAGAGTTCCGGACAAGATTGTAAAAAAGGAACTCGAATGATACGTTCATGTTCAATTATTGTATTTATTTCAATAGTTGCTGTTCTATTGTAACTTACCAAACTTTATTAATCATCATCATCATCATCATCATATCATGATGATGATAAAGATGAAATGGTAAATGGTAAATTTGTTACATATTTTAAAATACATATTATTAACACTAGTTTATAAGAAAGTTGTTACTTACTTATTGGACACTAATTTGGTCTGTAAATACCAGCCGAAAGACGTCCACTGCTGGACAAAGGCCTCCCCTAAAGATCACCACAATTGCCGGTCTTGCACTATTCACATCCAGCAGTTTCCAGCGCCCCGCTTAAGATTATCGGTCCATCTTGTATGGGGGCCTGCCCACGCTGCGTCTTCTGGTTCGTGGTCGCCACTCGGGAACCTTTCTTCCCCAACGCCCCCAACGACTGTCGGTTCTATGAGCTATGTGCCCCGCCCACGGCCACGTCAGTTTTGCAATTAGCTATGTCGGTAACTTTGGTTCGCCTGCGGATTTCGACATTAATCATAATTAAATTCGAGTATAGCCCTCTCCATTGCTCTTTGGGTGACCTTGAGCTTTCTAATAAGGCCCATAGTGAGCCTCCCTGTTCCGTAAGTCATCACTGGCAACCCACACTGGTCGAAGTTCGAAGACTTTCGCCGAAAGTCTACGAACTTTATTAATAACGAAATATTATTAATATCTTAATGTACTAAATGTTTCTTAATAAAAATATGATAACATTGAACTGTAGCTTACAAAGTTTAGCTTAGCAGCTTAGCTAGAGCCCACTAGGACACTGTATTCTAAAACAGCTTTAATTATTTTTTACTTTATTCCGCGTGCTTTTATGTAAGTATTTAAAAATTACATCAATATATTTCTTTCATCTTCCACTACATTATCTGCGGAGATTGTCAATGAAAAAAAAAAATACATGAATATATTTTTTCGCTTCCGCTTTTTCATGTATGAATTGGTAAATTAATAAGAAATTAAAATATCAGTGTATAAATATTACAAAACTGCTATACTAATTAAGGAAGATCTTGTTTTCATATTGTTGTCAGCTGAATAAATTGAACATTTAATATAACATATTGTACAGACAATGTCAATTTTCCCCAATTGAAAGTGAACCTTATCCTTTTGTGATAAAGTTGAATATCTATAAAAGAAATTTGACAGATTGGGGTAGCAGGATGTGCTGGCGTCTGTACCTATCTTGGGAAAGTATGAAACTCTCATTGCGGGAATCCGACTCGCACATGGCCGGTTTTCTCTTCAGTGGCGGACGGGTGACAGGTAAAATATATTTAAACAATAAATGATTTTATATTTATTAAGTTTTTTTCTTATTTGAAACAAAGAAAGCCTAAAATCATTATATGCTGAGGTTGATATAAACGGTAAATATGTCTGAAGGAAGGTACTTTTTGCGGTGAGTAGATATGCTTTATGATATTATAATGTAGAGTCGTCCGTCCAAGATGGAGGCTGGCCGTGACCGTAGCTTCGTGGAATCGTGTGAGCATCTGCACGTCATTTACAATGTTAATGTTGCGTGCTTTTGCTTTGAGAAAACATAAACAAATGCAGTGCTAAAGAAAATTACTTTATTAATGATACCATTTTGTGATTCGTGGTCCAAGAACTAAATTAAAACGAAGTCGCTGTCTGACTCTGAATTACAGCTTACCAACTATTGCTACATGTTCTCGTCCCGAGGGAGAACGGCCAACAGCGTATTTCTGTAAATTATGACTATCAAACTGCGATCGCCAACCCGTCTGCCAAGCGTGGCGATTATGGCATATCCCTCCATTTTTGGGTAGGCTTTTGTTCAGCTGTAGTCGTACTTTGGCTGACATAATAATGAAATAAGATAATATAGCCAATGATAATACTTAATTTTCCAAATTGCATTATTTTAAGCAATGAAATCAAAATGTTATTTATGTGAATCGCATCCGCACACAGTGAAGTAAAATTATCACAATACATAGTTATATCATCCCAATCAGATAACACGTGGGGGCAAATGCGACTTCAATTTTGAGGTAGACCCCTAATTGATTACGTATATTCAATATTAATGCTAATGAAGAAAGTAGTATACATTATTATTGTTGTCAAAGGCAGAGCTGAAAGAACACTCCTACATACTCTACACCCATGGATTTTAAGCGTCACGTTGTCTAACATGGCCCTTAGTTCGCCCACAGATTGAAGACGATTTTAATGACATTGATGTTCTCGTCAATAATAGAAATTGGAACTATATAAGGTATTGGTTTTATAAAAGTGTTCCACAGTGCGTTGTCTGCCACCCTGCGTCACAGTTCATAGCTCGGCGTCCGAGAGTAAATCTTAATCAAGTTACAAGCTGTAAGTACTAACCTCTGATTGCACTTTATACTCCACTTAAGACACTTTGGTCTGGCTTACTTATGTAGGTACGTATAGATACTATATTTACACTTATCAAGTTGAAGACTACTGCCTCTTACTGGTAGTGTTCCTTGCCAGAAAAATTCTAAAATGACTTTTGGCTTGTTTTTGAAATTGTAATCGGACTACATTGTCTGCGGTTGAATATGTATCGCTAGAGACCAATGAAAATGACAAATACGCGATATGTAGTAATATATGACGGACACCGTAGCGTAGTTGGTAGTGCTCATGCCTACGAAGCTGGTGGTCCTGGGTTCGAATCCCGGTAAGTGCTAATATTTGTGTGATGAGCACGAATATTTGTTTCTGAGTCATGGATGTTTTCTATGTATTTAAGTATTTATCTATCTATATAAGTATGTATATCATCCCCTGGTACCCATAGTACAAGCTTTGCTTAGTTTGGGGCTAGGATGATCTGTGTGACATTGGCCCTAAATATTATTAAAATATATTATTAAATATTATATGAAGGTTCCCTCTTTGGTCAACACATATATTAAGTTTTGGCTATTAATATAAATCCTGCCTCACTCTCTATTTGACTCATCAATGCGTAATCCAAACCTTTGGACCTAGACATAAAAAATGTTTTAATCATTTTCATGTTTATTTTATCAAAAACTATTGTAATAAACATACAAAATATATTAAATGGTACCAAAAATACAATTATGTGAATGAAATCGAGAATTATTTAATTAGTCTAATAACGTCCAGAACGATGAGGAAATTTTTCTATTTAATTCGTATGAGTATCTAACGGACATGTTTTAAATTCAAAGATATGTCTATACGTTTTTTTATAAATGTCGTATAAAAGGTGTAAATTTTACTTCTATTACAATTTTATGAGAGTTTTGCTTTACGATTTAATGTCAGCATCGAGGAAGACGGTCTTGTCATGTCTCTTCTTAGAGCCGATTTCAGCATTAAAATTTGACGTAAAACTCGGTTCAGCATTTATCTAAGTTATGCGCGTAATTTTTTTTACCAACACGAATAAAGTGTTAAAGCTAGAACCAGTTTAATTTCAGCACGCCATATTTTAGACGTTAAGCTTGTTTAAAGCTTTGTTTTTTTAACTGTAATGAGATATTTTTATAATCAAACTGAAGATTGTTCTCACAGAATGTAAATAACAACATGTACAGACGCCAGCACATCCAGCTACCCCAATCTGTAAAATTTCTTTTATAGATTTTCAACTTTATCAGATAAGCATAAGTTTCACGTTTAATTGAGGAAATTTAACAGTTTGGGGTAGCTTGATGTGCTGGCGTCTGTACATATTTACACGATTTACGCATGTAGCTAATCAAACATGGAGGTATCTTGAATGCGATCAAAGCGTAGCCGGTCAAATCAGTGTGACGTACCTACACAAGTTTAAAATCAATATTGAACTTTAAAAAAACTTGTAAAGAGACCCGTGTTTGCGCACACATCGTACACTATAATATGTCCCGTGGAGATGGTTAGGCTCCGTGGCAATTGGCCGCCAGGACCAAAATTAGTCCATTTAATTTATTATGTCTATTTAATGTATCATAGTGAAATAATTTTTCCTGCGGCTTTACAACAAATCTACGAGTAATATTCACATTTTAACGGAAAATGCGACATTCCCGCGTCGGTTTATAAAATACTCACTTCAAAGCAAAAACTTTATAAAAACCGCTGACGATGCTGACTACACAGAATAAATTACGGGAAAAAAGATTCGAATCCCGTGTAGTGTACATTTAGAACAATAACTCTTTGCTTTTTCAACGTGACTACCTACTGGTTTTTTCTAGTACGTTAAAATTATACTAACACGCGATGTATGCAGGTGTTGCTTAAAAGGGGTTTCTCGAAATCTAAGTGAATTTGCATCTTTATCTGTATTATTGATGGACCGGTTGGCGTGGTTGGAAAATGCTTGCCTTTATCGCCGCAGGAAGTGGGTTTGATTCCCACCCAGTGCAGATATTTGTGTGAATTAATATGTCCGTTTGGTCCTGAGTCTGGGTATAATTATCTGTATAAGTATGTATTTACAAAAAAGAAGCAGTGTATGTAATATATCAGTTATCTGGTTTCCAAAGTAAAGCCCTGCTTAGTTTGAGATTAGGTGGCCATGTGTGAATAATGTTCCAGGACAATATTATTATAAAACCAACGCCCTCAGTAGAGATTTTAATCCCTGTTATACGGGGAACTTTACACAAACGCGAATGGAGACAAATCACATCCAGACTAAGAACTGAATAGATGTCCTGGGCGAGCATCGAACCCGAATCAAGTGGGCGCCGTAATGAACGTACTGATTACCTTAAGGACTCCGCCACACAAAATAAAAAAACAACGTATATGATTTATAAGATCAATTTATTGCCTTGAACAAGATATATATGATTGGAAAGTGATATTTCATTGAATATAGAGGTAGATATATTTCATTGAATATCACGTATGTATTTTATTTCTTTCTTCATGATTTTTATGTGTATAATAAATAGTAACGGTTAGTAAAATAATATACGGTTACACGACATTTTTTCTGTCAGTCAATTGTTACTTTTATCATCATCGTCATATTAGCCGAAAGACGCCCACTGCTGGACAAAGGCTCAATGGCCCAATGATCTCCACAATTGCTATTCTTGCGCTATCCGCATCCAGCGTCTTCCAGCGACCCTCGCAAGATCATCGGTCCATCTTGTAGGGGGCCTGCTCACGCTGCGTTTAAGGATACTTATAAATTAATGATGTCGTTTTCAAGTAGACCATTTACACAATTTGTACATAATTATTCCAATTATTTCGTAACAAATTGGTGATAATTTATAACAAAGAAAAACGGAATACAATAACATTATGTCTGCTTTAATTTTTTATTTCAATTGGGAAAATGTGAAGCTGTTCTATTTTCCTTTTTGGCGATAGTAGAACATATGGAAAATATGAATAAATTTAAACAAATAAACATTCTAAATATTATATTATTCTATTAAATTCTGGCCAACCAATGCAAATTGCCTGGAAGAGAGCTTTTAGTGATAAGGCCGCCAATTGCTAAATATTGTTCTACGCATTTTGTATTGTTTATATTCCTTATGCAATAAAGTGTTCTTCTACTTCTTCTTCTAATTTATTAATTTAAAGAAATATGAAAAATTAAATAACCCACAAATTGTTCGATATATTCCCTTAAATATTATAATGGTAATGGGTGCCTCTCTATAATTTTGTTTTTAATGTATCTAAGACTATCATAATATAAATAAACATTAGTTTTTAATGTTATGTTAGATTATTTGAATTCACTTATATCCCAGTGCAAAGAGTTTGCTATTCTCAATTAACAATTATTTCATATGCAGGCTTAGAATACCTGAAATTATTCGTTTTTACTAAATCAGCAAATATACAGTCCACCTGATGACAAGCAGTTATCGTAGCCTGCGACGCTGGCAACACACACACACACAGGACCACAACTTTAAGCATTATAATGCCTGGAGTGTTTTTGATATGATTTAAAAAGAACAAAGCCCACACTAGGGAATTGAATCCGTGTGTCGCGGTGTACTTTACAAACATATAATTGATGGGCACTAAGTACATTCAGGCTCGGAACTACTATTTATGGGTTAACCAAACAGGTGACTTGTGTGGGAATCGTACCCAGGACACGATGTAGCGAGGCGACTCTGTTCACCACTGCGCCACACGCGCATCGCATTCTTTTGATCTGGTCATAGAGCTAAAATCCAGTCCAGTGGCTAAGGGCTGTTCCTCAAAAAACTTGTGTGTACTTATGTACACGCGTTAGAAGTTATACTTCTTAATATACAACTTGAACATAGTTATCAATTTTCATGCCACCTAGAACTAACGTCATGCTGTTATTTTTACGATGCGCGCGCATCGTAAAAATTCACTCTCATACCACCTAGAACTAACTTCATGCTGTTAAATTTTTGGTGTCGGTGTGCGCGCGCATCGTAAAAATTCACTCTCATCATTTTTCTCCATCGCGCCAAAAGAAGTATAACTTCAAAAAGGGGGTGTCAATAGACAGCCCCAAGAGAGGCAATAGTGTTAGGAATTGTCGTATGATGACAACAAAATTTAGATCCTCAATAGAGGTGGTCAATATGTAAAGCTCACAGATTTTTTGTGTCTTTTCTGTCCTCCCAGTTATGTTAAGGGCACCTTTAAGTAGCTCTGATGAAGCTCTATTTAATGAGCAAAAATAAATCGCTGGGTACCCCTAATTATGATTACCTATATGAGGGCGTGGGCGGGTCAAAATTTTGTCGACTTTCCCTGGAGTCTGAGCTCTGAGGAGTTTTGCTCTACATCTCTTACATGTTAATACCGTTTAGTGCTACCCAAGGATCACGTTTCGAAATACTAAGACTACGGATGCGGTAGCACTTGACCGGCAAAATTTTATTATTTCAATTATTGTTTTCAGGTCAGGTCCTTCCGCAGGACAACTTATTGCGAGCCGATGATGGTGAGTAGCGCTACCCTAGTCACAGCTTAAGAGAGGTAGCCCTGTCAGTATGCGCTTCAGGTAATATTGATGTTTGATGTTGTGGTCTTGCACGCGAGTCTGTTCTCCAGAGCTCATCAGTCAATGAGAGAGAACGTCTAATACATTATTAGAATTTTATCTTGCGAATTATTCCCGAAATCTTCCTATTCCTACAGCCCGAGAGTTGATAGACAAAAAGGATAAAAAAGCAGGGCAGTCCTTGGGGAGTACCGATAGAAGTCAAAACTATTTTTTACCCTGCTAATCTACAATATAATAGCTCATGACAAGCGTGACGTGACGGTGGCGCGAGTTTCATGCTTTTTGTTCACCCAAAACTGTACACATATATACATAGTATACATATAGTTCATGGGAAGCTTGTCGTGACGATGACGCGAGTTTCATGCTTTTTGTTCACCCAAAACAGTACACATATATACACAGTATACATATATCTCATGAGAAGCGCTGCGTGACGATGACGCGAGTTTCATGCTTTTGATTCAGCCAAAAGTACACACGTCTACAAAGTATACATAATATAGCTCATGGGAAGCTTCACATGACGATGACGCGGTTTCATGCTTTTTACTCACCCAAAAAAATACACATATATACACAGTATACATATCGTTCATGGGAAGCTTGACGTGATGATGAAGCGAGTTCCATGATCTTTGTTCAACGAAAGACGCAGCGTGCCAGACGCACCTAAGAAGTACCTACGCATTTCAATAATTTTTTATCGGTTTTCATTATAGCGTAGTACATGCCATGGTGTATGGATGTCACCAAATGGAGCCCATTATTTGCGTCAGTTAGTCTTTAAAAAAATACAAATTTGTCTATATTTTAAATAACTTTATTGGTCCCGTATACGACTGAACTACCTTTTCACAATAGTGACCTCTGAAATTTACAGTCTGATATCCTCCTGATAACGATACGATAGACGGTTACCGTAGCCTAGTTGGTAGTGCTCCTGTCTACGAAGCTGGTGGTCCTGGGTTCGAATCCCGGTAAGTGCAAATATTTGTGTAATGAGCACGAATATTTGTTTCTGAGTCATGGATGTTTTCTATGTATATAAGTATGTATACCGTCACTTGGTACCCATAGCACAAGCTTTGCTTAGTTTGGGGCTAGGATGATCTGTGTGACATTGTCCCTAGATATTATATAATATTATAAAAAAAAAGGTTTTTATCTATTGCGTTGCCATTTGGAGGGTTTTGCCGTAGGCACCGCGTTTGGCATGCATTGCATTTGACATGAGTTGGGACCGCAGTTAGGTGGTAGCTACTACACAGGTGGCGCTGCTGGCCGACTGCCTGGTGTATCACTTAGTCACCTTTTACGACACCCACGGGATGGTATAAGGTGCCCTTTGTATTCTCTCTGGGCCGGAAACCAATAGAGCTATAAAGAAAAGAATCTCGAAGAAATCTCATTTATTTAAATTGTTATTTTACATATAGTTCATTTAATGATATTAAATCTTTGTAGTCTTAGAGTTATGATAATTATATATTTTAGCCTCAATTAAAAATGTTGCACTCTGTTTCTGAATATCTTTTCAAAAATAGTGATTTTAAAGTATGCTTTACGTATATAACGGCCCAGCTATTGTAAGCTCGTCATGCTCCCATTGTCTGTTAATGCTTGCGGTGGCGTTGTGAGTCTTGTCGTTTCCTTCCCTCTAATATGGCGAAGGAGGCGATGGCTGGCCCACACGTCATAGTCGTGAACGGGTGCTGCTTGCGTTAACTGGTCGAACTGCTGTTGGGGTATTATATTACGGTACGTATGTAACATGCTTTACATACAGATAGTGGTTTCTAAGAAAAACTGCGTCTCTCTCTGCCTAACGTTCCACCTTCTAAATGAACTCGGAATGCGAAGCGAAATTACTGTTGTAAGAACGTTTTTACTGAACCCTAAAAGCCGTCTCGCCGTCTAAAAGTACCCTTTATTTATTAGCTTCTAGCTCTATTAGAGCAAGCTTTTAAATAAAAAAATATAATTGCTATATTTCGTATAACATTTATCTATTATCGGGTTAGTAACAAAGCCTATAAAAAGTCTTAAACGCTATAAGAGACTGGCATCTTTCAATTAATCAGCCAGCTTATGAATGACTTCAGAACAGATTAGGTGAAGCTCTCTACCATAGTCTTCACTAATGTCGGAACTGTTTTTAATTCACCTTAGAATAGTCGCGGTGCGTTTTTAGGGTTCCGTAGCCAAACGGCAAAAACGGAACCCTTATAGTTTCGTCATGTCTGTCTGTCTGTCTATCCGTCCGTATGTCACAGCCACTTTTTTCCGAAACTGAGAGCCGTACTGTTGAAACTTGGCAAGTAGATGTATTCGATGAACCGCATTAAGATTTTTACACAAAAATAGAAAAAGAACAATAATTTTGGGGCGTCCTCATACATAGAACTGAAACTCAAATATAGTTTTTCATCGTACCCATACAAGTGGGGTGTCTATGGATAGGTCTTCAAAAATGATATAGAGGTTTCTAATATCATTTTTGTTAAACTGAATAGTTTGCGCGAGGGACACTTCCAAAGTGGTAAAATGAGTGCCCCCCTCCCCCCTACCCTGTAACTTTTAAAATAAGAGAATGATAAAACTAAAAAAATATATGATGTGCATTAATTACCATGCAAACTAACAAAAAGAAAATTGGTTTGAGCAAGATGTAGCAAGTAGTTTTTTATAATACGTCATAAATCGTAAACCGCAATTTGTTTTCATTTAATCAACTGAAAAATCAATCAAGTCGGACTCGCCCATGAAGGGTTCCGTAGCAGCAAGTAGCTGCTACGGAACCCTTCATGAGCGAGTCAGACTCGCACTTGGCCGGTTTTTTTTGTAAATGATGGCGTATCTACTATCTGTTCGTGCCGATACTATCTGTTCTACTATCTGTTCACCGGTCCGTAAGTGATCGAGGAGACAGCCTTTAAATGGAGGACCATTCATCATCAGCCTAACGTTGACCACTGCTGGACATAGACTTCCTCCAAAGTTTTCATTTTTAATTCCGTTTTACGGCTTTGGCTTCTTTGGCCTTATGAGCCTTCAGTAAATATATTTTATATCAATTATTTCCGTCATTGTCAAGTAAAGTCCGTCACAGTCAAGTCATACATAGTCCTTGTCAAACCCCAGTAAAGCAGTGGAGACTTAACTAGGCTTTTATGGAGTTTTGGTACAACACGGAAAATTACAATTCACGGCAATATCGCACTTTCCTCCACTTGTGTACGTTGTCGAAGATGTTATGTCTAAAAATCCACCATATTTACACATAAAAACTCCAATTTACACCAGTTTTTGAAAATAAAACTTAGCCTCGATGCGTCTTTTTCCGCGTTGGCGCCAAAACTCCTTCCTCCAAAGGTTTCTATAACGTTGCCATATGGAGGGGTTTGCCATAGTCTCCGCGCTTGACATGCGAGTTGGCGACCGCAGTTAGGTGGCTAGTACACAGGAGGCGCCATGACTTTGACTTTTGACGGTCACCGTAGCCTAGTTGGTAGTGCTCCTGCCTACGAAGCTGGTGGTCCTGGGTTCGAATCCCGGTAAGTGCAAATATTTGTGTGATGAGCACGAATATTTGTTTCTGAGTCATGGATGTTTTCTATGTATTTAAGTATTTATCTATCTATATAAGTATGTATATGGTCTCCTGGTACCCATAGTACAAGCTTTGCTTAGTTTGGGGCTAGGATGATCTGTGTGACATTGTCCCTAGATATTATAGATATTATTAATAACTGCCCATACAATATAGTTTAATTTACTTCAAGCTGCAGAGAAATAGGTGTGCTATGAACTTTTCAGAAAAGAGATTTAATCAATTTGGTAGACTGAGGAAAATACTGGATGTGTTACTAACAATGGGCAAATAAGAAGCAATTTAACTAGCTTACATAAAGGCTTTGTAAGATAGGGCACGCGAGATTGTGTAACCAATTAATATTTAATCAATACAAGCATTGATTTTTCTTTAATAAATACTTCATCTGATAAATGAACGAGCAAATATTGTGGTCGGTGTAAATACTCGTCCACCTAGGTAGCTAGAGAAAGCCGCAGGCTAGCTAGGGTAGGATCCTCCGAGGATCGCGTTGGAGGCAACGTGATCGTTTATCCCGTGCAAGTGATCTGACCCCATTTCGAATTCCATCTTTTTACTTCAGCGGCCCCCTGAGCTGTGGCCCGAACCCCATAAGCGTGCCCATAGGTATTAGTCGCTTAAATTAAGCTACTGGTTGAGAGCCTTTTGCGCTAGCCAACTGCTCGTTGTTTTCAATTGTTTAATTTTAATATACAATTGCTAAAAGTAACAATAATAGCTTAGTAACTTGCTATTTATTATTTATTTAAGGATATTAAAAATATATATGTGACGAAACAGATCACACGGACGGACTAAATCAAAATATTTTGTTGCTTTAATTACTGTTTTTAAACTGTGTTTATGTAATACATTGTGAGCTTGACAAGTACAAGTGTATGTAAATACCCAAGTGCTGAATAAATTTCATTATTTCATTTCATTAATAATTTCAGTAAGTGGACCAAATGTCGTGACTTCAACTGGGCCGTTTTGAAAGCGGTAGTAGAGACACCCGCTGAGTTTGTTTCACTGGGTCTTCTCAGTTGGGGCGCATTCATTCCGGTAGTAGCACTAAAGCGCGATAATATTGAATTCTTGCCTTAATAAAGACAGACCTTAATTTATTTTTCTATGTTTTCATAAGAGCCGCATGACTAAATATCTACATAGGTATATGTGCCTGGAAATAATTATTTATGTGTTATTATTCTTTTAATATTTATTATCGTTGTATATTATTATTACTATTTTGACTATATGACAAATATTCAAATCATATAGGCAATCTTTAGATCTGATCCTCGCCCAAAACTAATATTAAATAAATAAATAAATACCTTAGGTTGACTATCTTTGGCTCGAGCTTGGCCAGTTTGTTTTTATATTACTGTATTTTGCCAGTGTATAGAATGGAATAATGTTTATTTGACTGCAAACACAGGTACATTAAATGTGTTATAAATTAAACATGGCCCACTATGTTTTACTCTTACGAGCGTACAAATATTTTTATGAAGCTAAATACATTACTGTTTTTCAAAAGCACAATCTAACAATATAATGTCAATTTATAATTTAAATTAAAAGAAATCATGAATGCTATAAAAACATTTTTCAGCAAGCTACCGCGTTAACTCTTTTTTTAAATTTAGAAAATGTCATATATTTAAAATTATTAGGAATCTTATTGAATATTTTAATACACGTCAGTCTAGTAAAATGTCTGTCTAATTTATGCTGATGTCGCGCCCTTCTACTATAAGAACTAGAGGCTTCCTGAAATAGGTTCTTATGCTTAAATACAAATATACATGCATCCAAAATATACATGCATGGAACAGTTAAACAAAGCATTCTCCAGTTTTGACTTAAATCTTAGCCCTAAGTAACGCCGTGTAAGTCTTGATGCTAAACATTGATTAACACGTAAACTATTTATTTAACATCAAAATCTTTAGGCACGGGGCGAATTTAATCTCTTATCTTATTAAATCTACAAGTTGGCAACTTGGAAATGCGCAAACTATTTCCCCAGGATGGAATGTTGTCACAGAGGAGACTTAGATACACATACAACAACTTTATGATTAAAAGGAACACTTACGTCGGAACGTGGAGGTATATTCAAATCATTTTGTGGTATAGAGGAGCTTTCAGTTCAGACTTGTGTTTAGTTTTAATTTATGTGACGGCATGATTACACTTTGTTATATTATAAGAGCAAGTTCAGAGTACATACATTTAGAAACAATATGTAAATGGTGTCGATGTTTTGTGGCTAGTTCTTACAGTGCAAAACACTTCACATCATTTTTTTTATATATATGATAGGTTGGCAATCGAGCAAGTGGGTGATGGTAAGTGATCACCGCCGCCCATGGACACTCGCAACACCTGAGGAGCTGCAAGTGCGTTGCCGGCCTTTAAGAAAAGAATAGGCTCGCTTCTTGAAGGTTGCCATGTCATACCGGATCGGAAATACCTCCGCAGCTAATTGATTCCATCATCATAGCGACAGACCCAACAATCACAGTTTTAATTAAGCTAAGTGTCAATCGGGCATGATAAAAATTTGTTTTGTTGCAAGTGCACTTTCAACTCCGAATGAAATGTATTAAGTAAAGATAAAATCCAAGTGCAATCTGCGATCCGTGCAGTACTAACAATGCATTCGAAGTGCGTCTACATCGAAACGCATGGATTTCTGTTCTAAAGTAAGTATCTAAACAAAGATGACTAGAATAAATGTAGCTGTAGTCTTGTCAGACAGTGACCGCGGATTCTAAGATATAGCACGCTTTTCAAGGAAATAGTTCCTTTATACTTGTAGGAGAGAAATTCATGCGCACGTTTGAATGTGATGATGATGATCTCTCCAGACCGATTTCGGTCACGGCGACGGCTCCTAGCCCCAATGAGATAGATTTTGTCTCACGTGTGCTCTCATGTGTGCTCTCATATGACTGCAATAGCCAACCTTATTTGTAAAGGACCGCGCACATTGCGGACATGTGAGCACACCATCACGCACTTCGAATGTATTGTTAGTACTGCAATGCTGTGAGCCCAAATCGTAGTTTCCTATTTGACTTTTAAAATTGCTTTTCTACACAAAAAAAAATTACAATCCATAAAACAAAATCCAATCAAATACTTTATAGTCAAAGTCAAAGGTACTTTATTCCGTAAAAATTTTACATTTATGTGGAATCGTCATATTTTTTTTCCCTCCCGTGCAGTGCATGACGTGGCAGCTACTGAGAAACACTGCCAGAAAACTCAGTAGGAATCCTTTTTTAAAATAAAATATACATAAGATTAATGACAATCATGTGTGTTGACTCAGAACAACTCAATCCCAAGCACTTTTATCACTTAAATAATCAGAAATTTTGTAATATGCCCTGCTACACAATTTGGCTTTCATAATTCTTTTAAACTTATTCGTAGAAAATTCTCTAATATCATTGGGAAGTTTGTTATAGAATCTTATACATTGCCCCATAAAAGAGTTACTTATTTTGTGGAGACGGGTAGTATGCAATATGAGATTATTCTTATATCTAGTATTTACATTATGTGTATCGCTCCTTTTACAGAAGGAATCGATATTTTTATGCACATATAGTAAGTTTTCATATATATACTGAGTTGGTACAGTTAGAATGTTGACCTCTTTGAACTTTTCTCTTAGAGACACTCTCGGGCCAAGATTATAGATAGCTCTTACAGCTCTTTTTTGCAATATAAATATGGTGTTAATGTCAGCAGAGCTACCCCAGAGAAGAATTCCATAGGACATTACACTATGAAAATAACTGAAATAAACCATTCTAGCTGTGTCAACATCAGTCAGCCGTCTAATAGTTTTCACTGCATATGCTGCAGAACTTAATTTGCCGGACAGTTTTTCTATTTGTGGGCTCCATTGTAGCTTTGAGTCAATAGTGATACCCAAGAACACAGTTGATTCAACAGGGTCCAACCTAGCTCCATTAAGTTGTACATTGGTTGTCGCCTGTTTCACATTCGGTGTAGTGAATTTTATGACTTTAGTTTTCTTATCATTAAGCACAAGATTATTGGCATTAAACCAATGAACAACTTTAGAGATTGCATCATTAACATCGTCAAAATTGCTTAATTGTCGGTTTATTTTGAACGTCAGGGAAGTATCATCTGCAAACAACACAATATCATGCTTATCCCTTACATAGTAAGGTAAGTCATTTATATAAATTAAAAACAAAAATGGGCCAAGAATTGACCCCTGTGGAACGCCCATTACCACTGGAGATCCCGGAGATATTTTACCGTTTATTTCGACCTTCTGAATTCTATTGCCCAAGTAAGAAGTCAGAAGTTCGAGAGCCTTGTTCCTAATACCGTAGTGGTGTAATTTTCTGACCAGAGTATCATGATGAACGCAATCGAACGCTTTGGACAAATCGCAAAAGATACCTAATGCATCTTGCGAGTCTTCCCACGCCGCGAATATACTTTTTAATAAGTTGAGCCCTGCATCTATGGTTGAACAACCCTTTGTGAATCCAAACTGTTTCCGGTGTAGTAAATTATGTATATTAAAGTGTCTGAGCAGCTGGCTAAGCATAAGCTTTTCAAATATTTTACTAAGAGTGGGCAGCACGGAAACAGGTCGAAAATTTGAAGGGTCTGAAGTATCACCAGCTTTAAACAAAGGAATGATTTTACTATACTTCATCAAGTCAGGAAATACACCTGATGCAACACAGCAATTGAACACAGTAGCTAAGTGTGGGGCGATTATAGTAATAATTGATGAAACAGTCTTAACAGATAGACCCCACAGATCCTTTGTGTTTTTCATATTAATACTCTTGAAAGCATTTAAAATATCTTTAGGGCTAACCACCGAAAATTCAAAAACTGTGTCACACGACCCTACGCTTTGCTTGAGTATCTGCTCAGCAGATGTAGAAGAATATGAAAGAGAGTTAGTAATTATGACTGGAATATTCGAAAAATATTTTTTGTTGTATATGTAAAATTATTATGAAATACTTATCCAAACAGTGAAATAAAATCTAAATTTATCTTCATCATGTCAGGCGAATACCGTCCACAGCTGGACAAAGACAAAGCCTCTCCGAAAGATTTCCAGAATGCATTGTGTCCATCATATGGAAGGATATGCCATAATCGTCATACATCGCAGTAACATAGTCATAGTACTTAAAATAATACTACGCCCCTCACGGGATGAGATGGGTTAGCGATATTTTTCTTGGTCTTCAGCTACACAGCCAGTGTCAGTCACGCGGCCCCAAAATGCCAAAAAGCCCCTCTAAATAGTTGAAGGGAAACCAAAATAAGGGAAATCACCGTATTAACTCTTTATGTTCTAATTACGACAGCAAAATGATATCAGTACATTAAAACGTTTGCTTATCTCAAACGTCGTGAGTAAAATATGTTACTTATGTAATATCGATATTAAATCTAGAAATAACAATAAAGTCACCATATCTCCTGATAAGGCGATTGTTTTATTGTGTTAGCAACAAAAACCATTAAATGTATGTAGCTCTATCTACTGCGGTATCTCATCAACACATTCCACTAACATTTTATTTTGTTATGAATAATGCAAATAATGCATTTAAAAATAATCTGGAACATTCAACAATGTAACAAGACTAACACAACACCATTTGAAAAAGGCTCCTATGCTTTGTATGTGAAAGTATTTAATGCTTTGCCGCGAAATATTAGCGATTTTCCGGCGGCATAGTACAAGATAAAGACAATGAATTATTTATTGCGTAACTGTGCCCAACATGTTGGATATACAATACAAACAAGGCAATTCATTTATTCTATGTAATTATAATACATTATTTTATGCCAAAAACAAATCATGCAAATTATAATAAAATGCTTCTTATACATTAACAGATGAAACGGACTGGACTTATAAAGATTTTAATCGTTCTTATATCGGTTAAGGGACACCCGGATGGAACCATGTTCCTTTCGATAAAATAATATTTTTTTTATTATTTATTATGTACATAAAAACCAATATACACTCAACAAAAATAATCGTCGTGACACCACACTGTTCAATGCGAAATAGAAAGACGAAACGAAAATACCTGGCTTTAATAGAAATAAGAGAGATAGACAGACAGAAAAACATGCGCACGCCGCACGGCTTACAATACCTTACTATAGCAAAAAAGTGTCGTTACAACTTTTCGTCTTAATTTTTTCCATCTAGCCCCCTTTCGCAATGCGCGATAAGGAACTTCGTTCCAATAATAATAATATGTAAAATACCCAATAACGAAAAGCCTAATCACAAAAAAATATGAGTAATGTACAAGTAATGATGAAATTAGGGGGATTTCCACAGTTTTATAGATGACTAACTTAAATTGAAATTAACATTTTATAATAACTTTTGATAGCCTCGTTGGTCTAGCGGTAGCGTGTTAAACCGATGATTATGAGGTCAAATCTCAGGTCGGAACAAAATGTTATTTTTGGACTTTCATGTTCAAAAAATTTCTCAGTATCAGTCTGAGTTGGCGCTATCAGACCCCCATGGCCGGACAGCACTTAAACCCGTCGGTCCTGTACCTGACCTCTTTCCATTCGTGTCGCTGGTCGCCCCATCGGATCTTGAGAGTGAAGGAATAGAAAGTGCCCCTGTGTTTGCGCACAAGACTGGCCGCGTTGTAGCCAAAATCCGAGTAGGAGGACGTAGTTCTATTCAATTTATATTTTGATAGTGAGTTTATTTTTAACTACAGCAGCAGGAAGTATTGTATTCATATATCATTCATTAATAATATAATTAATGTGTCATAAAAAGTACCTAAGCGGGTACATATTCCTCGCCATATTTTCCTTATACGTTTTGTAATATTCAAGATATGCAAAAGAGGCTTTTCGATAAATCCGACACAAAGATGGGAACCTATTAGAACGAGAAATAAAGAGTTTTATTAAAACCTCTTACCAAGTTCCCCCAGTTTGAATTGTTT
This sequence comes from Pseudoips prasinana, assembly GCA_951640165.1. NCBI lineage: Eukaryota > Metazoa > Arthropoda > Insecta > Lepidoptera > Nolidae > Pseudoips > Pseudoips prasinana. The sequence continues at coordinate 25,832,780 of OX621260.1, forward strand.
GTCATCGGCACAAAGTTGGCAAATCTTACCCAAACGTATATTCGAAGGCTTATCGACGCTTAAAACTTCCCCGAATTTGGATAGTTTAAAAGTTACAGACGTAAAATTCATTACAAGGTCTTTCGAAAATGATAACTACGCGTTGTTTAATGCTGAGATGGTTTGGCCATTTAGAAAGGATGAATGAAAGAAGATTGACCAAAGAAGTATACCTGGCCTGTGTGAATGAAACATCCGGAAGGCGAAGACCTCGTCGAACATTCTCTGATCAAATCTCAGACGTTCTCAAGAAAGGGCAGGTCAGAAATACCCTAAACCGGCGATAATGGCAGCAATCGAGGCAAAAGACGTGTGCAAAGATCGTGACAGATGGAAATCCGTTGTCTCTGCCTGCAGAGGGGTATCTGGGAAACAGGCGTGAGTCTGATGTAGGTATGATTAAATCGAATAATATTTAACGTTTGAAATAGCATAAATTTGGAAACGTTTGAGTAGAGTTTCATGTAATAATAATAATATCCAGGGACATTATTTACACATCGCCATCTGATCCCAAACTAAGCAGAGCTTGTACTTGGTAACCAGATAACTGATATACTACATATGCTACATTTCTTTTGTAAATACATACTTACTTATATAGATTTAGTAAATTGTGTTCTTCGGGGTCACCAGTTTAGTAGGAGTCACCAATTTAGTGAGACTACTAAATTAGTAGAAGGAGTAGAAAATCAGAAGCGAGTTAACATGTAAAATTATTTTATTTCTTCACTTAATATTGAAGTTATATATTTTTTTAAACGTCACTCACTATCATAGACAATTTGTAGAAAGTAGATTTTATACTGTAGTTGTTGCCACTACATAGATAATTACACCCAGACACAGGACAAACATACATGTTCATGCACACGAATATCTGTCCTGGGTGGGAATCAAACCCACGACCTGCATCGTTTACCAACCACGCCAAATGGCCCGTCATCTTCTCGTTTTTTCCATAAAATGTTTCCAAGTTATGTTGTTCTAACTGTTATACTAACGCGTGATGAGCTTGGTTCAGTGAGGCAAGCGGTAAAAATAATATGAAAATAATGTTTCATAGTTTGTTAATATGTAAATCCATGTAGACAACCAAATTAGTTGTAGCAGGACGCAGTTTTCCTGTACCTAAAGTTAAACAAATGAATGTGACAAATATTTATTGGAGCATGGTTTATTTCGCAGCCATATTTCTAACCGATATCAAAAAGAACCTTTAATATGTATGTTAAGCGATATCTCTGTTGTTCGTGGACGGATTGTGATTACTATTTTATATTCGATTGATAATGATTTCCGGATGATTTCATATAAATTTTGTTCAAGTAAGTTCTTATTAAGAAAAATTGTTTGTTTTAACAACAGAAATTAGTATTTTTGTTTTGTTTGACATCGGCTATGTCCTAATTCTTATTAACTAACTAGCTATGCCCCGCGGTTTCACTCGCGTTAAAGAAGATTTTCGCGCTTTTCTGTTGAAATTTTTCCTGAATTTTCTTTGCTATAAACCTCACGGAGCCCGAGACCTTTCCAACGAATGCAAAACCGTGGAAATCGGTTCGTGCGTTCTGGAGTTATAGCGTCAGGAAGGAAAACCCGACTTATTTTTATAAAGTAGACTAGAAAGAACTAGTCTAAAAGGGACTCCACCCAATCCCCTCGAAGAGCCTAAAGGTGGGGAATTACATAAGTTATGAGGTAACTGTTTCATACGGTGTTCTATGAGTAACTGTATTAGGTCCAACCTTTGCCTTAATATCATCATAAAAGCTGTTAAAAGTCCACATCTGGACAAATCCTCCCCAAGAATAATCTTAGAGGGATATGCCATAATCGCCAGATGCTTGGCAGACGGTTTGGCGATCACAGTATGATGATTATAGCACTCAGAAAGAAGCTGCTGTCCGTCCTCGGGTCGACTTCTACGCCCCCCGTGGGATAAGATGGGGCAATGATATTCTGATATTCGCTGATGTCACCATACAGCAAATTTTCCTTAATATACTCTACATTATTTCATAATTTAAGCTTAGCCCATTAGAAGAACGTAGCAGTTTATGTAACAACATCGCAATTTAAAAAATTATTAAGTTAAGTCTCTATTCTCACATCGAACTTTTCTTATAACACCATCACGGCACGGCGTATTGCATTTGGGAATGGCACACCAGCTAAAAGGAAAAAGATCAGGTCCAATGTTTTCGTGCTCTCCAGGAGCTTAACACAACCACTACTGAGAAGTTTTCTTTCAAGATAAACCAAAGACGTACTGAACTAGCCTACACTTCAATCACAAAAGTAACTCAATCTTCATGCGGGTCTTAAGTGGTATTAAGCCTCAGAGATCCCATTTACGCAAACGCCTATATCTATATAGATTACCGGTATTGGCTACAGCGTTATTATCGCGATCGCGAGCAAAATGGAAGTGTCGACGAACTTGGACGTTATTGATAAACTGCACCAGATTATTAACATTGTGTTCCGTATTTTGCGGTTGTTTCAAGTGTTTTTTACTTGTTCTTAACGTGTCGATGACAAACTAATTATTTGTGGGCCAGAAAGTGGCCATACTGATTGCACTGCCGACCGATGCTCAACAAATACAGTTAATTTTGCGGTTGATCGACAGTCCTAATCTAGACATGTTTGCGTTGCTTCGGCCTACCTTCGGCCTGAGTCTTTTTAGGGACATGCAGACTTTTTTTAACTCAACATAGTTACATAACTTCAAAGGTGTGTATTCTGAAAATTCGTTTAACCATTCAAAAATGTATGTAGTTATTAGCCAATTTAAATCAATAACAGTCAGGAAGTTTGGAACATTAAGTCGTATTAATCGATGTGCCCGAAATCCAATAAACTGAACTGAAATTAAATACACAAGAAAGTTTTAGTTTAATGTGCTAAGAACTGTTTAAATAAGGTGAATTCAAATTAGAAGTCGTGTCCAGATGTCGAGGCTGCGGGAAGCCGTGTTCAGTGAGGTAATCAAGTAACACCATAGTTTTAGATAACATATTATTATACATATATGCCAGCGTGACTCCATTGTATCATACAATATTGTTATGTTAGCACATAAAAAATCTACATGGAGTTGATACCGTTAGATGTGTCTTCAACAACATTTGCTATAATTATAAGACAATAGCAAAGCAATTTTTTATCATATCCATACATAATTAGGGGGCAGCTTCATTCGATGGCAGTCGATTATAAAAAAAAGGAAACCGGGAGCCCATATACTATTTTAAATCAATAGCGACAAAAACATTGGAACCCACGTTACGATTCGATTTATATAGGTACAATGGGCCTACTGAAGTCATTGTTGTTATCTTATATTATCATCGAGCCGCCGATATTTTCTGAGAAATGCCGATTCATTACACTTAGTGACGTCAAAGTCAGCTTGATTAAATTGTTCTACATATAACATGTAGGTAAGTATACTTAGATATTGTTTGCTTGTAATTATGTTGTGTAGCGGCTGCTATTTAAGGCAAGGACCTTTTATTGTATAAATACATTGACACTTGCTGCACGCCGCGTCTGCACGACGTAATGATAATAATGTGTGCTCTTCGCGCTTCATAGACAATTTTCCAGCGCCGCGTAGTGTAATTCTTCGGCGAATTTTCATGCTATTGTCCTTCGTTTTGTAACATTAATATTGATTAGAATAGAAAAATAATATGTTTCATTACTTTTTATCTACTATTTGAATAGGTCACATTTCAGCACAATGTTACTATGCTGTCTGTATCATATTATTATGCAGCGAAAAATAATTCTGATATCAAAATATACAAATTAATACACAACACATTTAATAAATTTGTACTAAGTAATTCTTATCATCGACGTATCACGTTATTGTTTTTCGTCATTGACAAGCTACAAATTGCTAAAACGCAACCGGTACAATACTTACACCTTCAATTGGTGAAGTACCATAAGATGACAAATGCCATAGGTTTACTACTGTGTCTAGACGGCGTGCCACTTAAAGTGTTATCATTTAGATTAACGGCAAGTTATTTGAGGTGACACATAGAATGTAGCGCCATGTTGGCATACCATGACGAACTTTATTTCCAATCTCAAAACTGGGAAATCATAAATTTAATCGTCCGGCGGGTCTCGCATTAGCACCATCAAAGCGTAAATCTATGAGATTTGATGTACGCTATGCATTGCGAATAATGTTTTAAAAGTAAATTTATTGCCATTATCTTTGGCATTCAAAGAACTTTGTATCAACAAGTATCTGGAATAGCTTGTCCATTGACAAAGGCCTCCTCTAAAGATTTCCACGTTCCACGTCTCATGCTACACGGGGCCATGCCGGCCCAGCTATTTTCATAAAGTCATCTTCCCATCTTTTACTCCGTCTTCCTCTTTTTCTTTTGCCGTCCCCATAGATCTCCATAAATCATTTGATGCCATAATCACCACACTTGGCAGACGGGTTGGCAATCGCAGTAAGATAGACATGGTACTCAGGAGAACGTTGCTGCCCGTTCTCTGGTATATATATTCCCTGGGGACGACTTCTACGCCGCCCGCGGGTTGAGCGGATGGCGATATTCTTCATGGCCGTCAATCAGTCATCATCATTATTATGTTGGCGTGGTTGGCAAATGCTTGCTTTTCGCGCCAGAGGTCGTGTCTGTTTGTCCTGAGTCTGGGTGTAATTATCTATATAAGTATGTATTTACAAAAAAAGTCGTTTATGTAGTATATCAGTTATCTGGTTTCCATAGTACAAGCTCTGCTTAGTTTGGGATCAGATGGCCGTGTGTAAATAATGTCCCAGGATATTATTATTATTATTTAAAAATCGTTTAAACAATGCTGATTTATTATAACATGATTATGATGAAGTTAGATTTTTACCATCTGAAGAGATTTTCTTACTGGTTGCGTAAAAAAGAATATTTTTTATAGAAATAACGTTGAAAATAGCGTAACATATTTAACGATGGTCATTAATTATGCGGTGTTTCTTTAAATTGTATAACAGTGCCCGGTTTTCGATAAGATTTCATAAGGAAAGGAAATTTGAATAAGTATTGCTGAAAATGCCGGAGGTTTTGGACAGGAACATTTATATTTATGGAGTAATTTACAAATTTATTGTATAGATAACAAAACACTCTTCATAATTTTATTCTGTATTTTTCTTCTTTTTCATCATCTTCTTGTCAATCCAAAGTTATTTGGTCATGAATTTTTGTCTTTAGGTTTTCTTAATTTATTGCTTTTGTAAGCCAAGAATAGCATACGTTTTACGCATTATTATCATGCATATTTTGTGTGTAAAACAATGTTAATATTTTGATATAATAAAATCGTAGGAAAGTTAAAACTGTAAATTGAATATTTTTTTTAAAGGATAGTTGGGGCGTGATCTACAATCGATATCGAAACCAAAAATATAGTTTTTAGAATTTTTGTCTGTATGTATGTCCAGGCTAAACTCAAAAAGTACTGCATGGAGCTTCAAATTTTGCATGAATATTACTAAGTCAACATATAGGCTACATATTATCACGCTATCACCTACGGGGGAGGCGCTGTGATAATTTATAAAGATTAACACGGGTAAAACCGCGGGGCACAGGTAGTTATAAATAAAGTGTGAGTAAAATCGAAAAATCACTCACACAATTTCTAACTAAACTTGAATCTCCTAAACTACTTGACAAATGAAGCTGAAATTAGTTTATAATTAGAAGAGCGTCAACGTTAGCTAAGAACTGATTTTGTGGCAGGGCTCACTTAAGGGTATTGGACACTGTCTGACAGTGTGCAAAGCAAATTTTACTTTTTGTTTCAAAATCGGAAACATGAATAAAAAATTTAAATAGGAAAATTGTGCAATATATACCCACGACTTTTGATGAATGTGGTTTTTTTAAATGAATTATGCTAAAATTTTCTAAATAAAACTACCTATGTTGTTTTATAGATAACTAGCTGTGCCCCGCGGTTTTATCCGCATTAAACTTTATAAATTAAAGCTTATGTGTTATTTTGATGTATAAGCCGTTGGATGCGGGCAGCGCAAGACCGGCTATTGTGGAGATCCTTGGGGGAGGCCTTTGTCCAGCAGTGGACGTCTTTCGGCTGATATGATGATGATAAGCTATATTATTGTAAATTTTCATTAAAATCCATACGGTAGTTTTAACGTGAAAGAGTAACAAACATCCATACATCCATACTTATAAACTTTCGCGTTTATAGTATTAGTAGGATTGTAGCGCAATGCTTTATTTTTAATCTTTTCAATTATCAGATTGCACAAGTTTTCTATTGTTTCATTTTTAATTAATGTTATCAGTATTACTACAAAAAAAATTGTTTTGCACACATTCCGCCCACCCAATGCCCTCAAGATGGATATCGTAGATGAAATTGGAGCCGCAAGCTAATTGAAACTATTTGCAATAAGTATTCATCTAAACACTAATCAAGAAATTTAGGTTACAAGTAAACTTCCTTTATAGATGAGCGAACTGTCTTTCCAAACCTCACCCTAATGAAGTAATGGAATCGGGCTTTCATCATTACGTCACCCGAAAGACGTCCACTGCTGGACAAAGGCCCTTAAAGATCTTCACAATGGCTTTCCACCGGTCTCACGCGATCCTCACAAGGTCATTGGTCCATCTTGTAGGGAGCTGCCCACACTGTGTCTTCCGATTCATGGTCGCCACTCAAGGAATCGGGCATTGCTTTGCGGTAATCCATTACAAACAAAATTCCAAGGGTGAATGTCAAAATTCGTACCGCATACTTCTTTTGTTGTTCAACTATATAATTTCTACCACTTATTAAGACAACTGACGCATTGATTTTCATCTAGGTATGTAGAATATTTTGAACTTGGGATTAATTAATAAAATCAATAAGAATATTTCAATAAATAAACGTAATAAAATTGTAAACTAAACGCAGTTACGTTTTCAGAAATTACTATGTGTGAAATAAAAATGTCGAAATTATAATTAATTATGTATAAACGGGAACACATTACATATATTTATGTATTATACCAATGAAAGCACAGTAGTTGCATGAAATCGAAATGTTTAACGATTTGGAATAGAAACGATTGTCGTCATCAATATTTTTTATTGACAGGCAAAGACAATCCCAAGTTCCAAAAATCTAAGAATTTAAAAATGCCTTGTCTGTCATATTAACTACCAATTAAAACAAAAAATATCACAAAACACGTAATTTTATTAGCGGTATGAAAGTACCTTAATAAACCTGCCGTTCACGTTTATAGTGTTAATTCCGCTAAATTTCAGTTCCAGCTTTCAGTTACATATTGCATCTGTTATTATTTAAAGGAAATAAGTGTACCCTAATTATTTGAGTTCAAGAAAAGAGCTGTGTGAATGAAATGTCGGTATGTCAGCGCGAAATAGCCGGTGCACAAGACGAGCCGGTCTCCCCCGTCGCAGTGCCCGCCCTGTCACGAGCAGCTCCAGATTATATCGCGGAATCCAATTTCGTGGTTTTGTTATCGTTCGTGCAGGAAATTTACTAGATTATTTTCTTTTAATGAAACTTAAGTTTTAATTTAATGTTCGAACAATTTTACTTTGATACTTAATGTTAGGGTTAATGTTATCTCAAATAAAGGATCACCCCGGAGATTTAAGTAGTTTGCTGGGAGCTAGTAAAACGGTTTTTTATTTTCTGATGGTCAAAAGATATCTAACATTAGAATTTTATTGAATATACCTCTAAGAATATCATATCCTTTCCACATTCATATCCTTATCAACTAATACGTTAAAGCTATACCTTGTGAGTGGCGACCACGAACCGGAAGACGCAGCGTGGGCAGGCCCCCTACAAGATGGACCGATGATCTTGTGCGGGTCGCTGGAAACTGCTGGATGCGAATAGCGCAAGACCGGTAATTGTGGAGATCTTCGGGGGAGGCCTTTGTCCAGCAGTGGACGTCTTTCGGCTGATATGATGATGATGATGATACCTTGTGACATCGTATTTTGATCGACTGCAAAAAAGTGTAGGTAATCAATTATAATAATAATAATATCGCATTCGCAATCGTGATTTTCGCATAAAATTTGCTTCCTATCGAATTACAAACTCTAAACCAGTAGGGAAAAGTTTAGGTTTGTTCTACATTTTTGGATTCCTTACCCGAACGTTAGCAACAGTACCCTATTACTAAGGTTCCACTCTCTTGTTGTGTGTAAATGGGCTGTATCTCTTGAAGCATAATTAATCAATTTTCACTTGTTCCACCTGTAACAACAAGCAATTAAAATAGAATTACGTTAAAAATAATAAATTACTATATGTTACGGAACCCCTCGTATGCAATCCTACACCTTTGGCAGGTAACTAAAACGGTAATAATACAAAAATAACGCTTGTATTATTTTTATGAACACTGATTAACGCAAGGCTTGTTCTCATGACGCCTGATTCTAAACCATCGTTTGATAAACATTTAGGCTAAAAAGGACGAAATAAGTTATCCATGTGTTCTCAATTATACACTGACAATGTCACACAGATCATTCTAGCCCCAAACTAAGCAAAGCTTGTACTATGGGTACCAGGCCACGATATACATACTTATATACATAGAAAACATCCATGACTCAGAAACAAATATTCGTGCTCATCACACAAATATTTGCACTTGCCGGGATTCGAACCGAGGACCACCAGCTTCGTAGGCAGGAGCACTACCAACTAGGGCTACGGTGACCGTCGTGAGAATTGAATTTGTATTAACATCCTCCTGGTCCGATGGTTTATGGTCGTATGTATGTACATGTTTTTGGGGGTATGAATGGGTGTGTGATACTGCTACGCCGCGTACAGCAGTAACAAACCATGAAACTGCATATTGATGTAGTTACCTGTTATCCTTTAGTTCATAGTAATTACTTCCACTAAACACGTGGCATTCATATTTTTGTAATATTTTTTATACTTTGACAGTATTAATAGGTATATAACAATTATAACACCAGGCGTGTACGAGAACAAACATTTATTGGACCCTCAGTCAAAAACTATTACGGCGAAAGAACCAACAAGTATTTGACCCCAACTATATATAATCAATTTTCTTGGCTTAGGAAAGAACATGGTACGATAAGTAAAGCATCCCTAAAACATAAAGTTAGACAAATACCTAACCTAACCTAACTGACTGAATTTTGTGAATGCTGATGTTTTTGTAAGTGGTTTGACAAAATTACTACAGTTACAAATATTAATCAAAATTATATGTATTCATCTAGTTTGTACTTAGTTTAAGGAAGTTAAAACAAGCGCTAATCCCGCCGACATACTGTTGCGCAGTTTGGTGGATTTATGAACCAAAAAAAATCCAATAAAAACTCTATTTTTTTCTTTTTTTACACTCACAACAAGATGCAATTGTTATATTTTCTTTGATGCTACTTATTCACACTTAGACTACGCCCGCACTAGGGAATCTAATCCCTGTGTCGCGGGGTACTTTACAAACATATAATAGATGGACACAAATCCACATCCAGACTCAGAATAACTATTTAAGGCTCACATAAATAGTTCTACGGCGCGGGAGTCAAACCCGGGACACGAAGAGGCGAGGCGACTGTCTTAGCCGCTGCGCCACTGCACCACACAAAATTGGGAATAAATCTTTTTTCTTTTGGAACGAAGTTCCTTATCGCGCGTTGTGAAAGGGGGCTAGACGGAAAATATTCTTACAAAAAGCTGTCACGACACTTTTTGCAGCTGTGCGGCGTGCGGATGTTTCTCTCTCTCTCTCTTATAGAAAGCAAGCCAAATATTTTCATTTCTATTTCGCATTGAACAGTGTAGTGCCGCGACGATTATTTTTGTTGAGTGTATACAGGTTTTTTGTCCATAACAAATAATAAGAAATAACTTCGTTCCATCCGGGTGTCCCTTGACACCTCTCAAGTTTTTCTTATAGTTAGCATGATTGATGTTTGATTCGAGGTTTCTTAAAGGAATACCAAATTTTTTTGCCTTCTACTGCAGTGGTTTTACTACCTGCCATCGGCAAATTAGTCATGCAAGCTTACCTTGACAAATGGCAGTAGTACGTTCAAAACCAAGTTCCAGGTTGCACTAAGTCGATTTATTATTGGATAAAGTTGTACGAGTTACTATTAATATTTGAGAAATGAACGGGGACATGTATGTCGACGACGGTATACCCGGGCTTAGGGAAAGATAAATGAGCGAAGCGCGAAATGCAATATGAACTTTCAATTTCACAACACAATTTTCAGGAGAGGCTGGTCATCTGTCATACAGGTTTCCCACCTAGTACGGATACCAGTCTCTCACACAGATCCCACCTTTTTAAATGTTATGCCTAAATTAGTTAATAAGACACTTTCTTTGTAACTTTCTGTGTGAGAAAAGAAATAAATCTATTATTATTATTATAGTTTTGCTTTGTTTGGGCTAGCTATCACTGTGCTATAAGCCCCGGATGTATATTTATATTTATTAATTTACAATAAACAGATTTTCCGCCAAATTTTTTTTTTTCCAATTCAGAGTTCCCCAAACTCGGCATAGCTAATATCTTGGTAGCCCGTTTGCTTATGATTTATTTGAATCATGAGAAAAATTAATGACATTTTACAATTGTTACATATAATTGCGCTATTATTACTAGTATATATTATAGTATATATTTTATATAAACAAATTTCTATGAGTCTTACTAATATTAGAAATTCGAAAGTTTGTGAGAATTGATGTATGAATTTTTGTTACTCCTTCACGCAAAACCTACTTGGTCCGTAAGTAGTTTTTGCGTGAAAGAGTATGGAGGATTTTGATGACACTTTATTAAATAGTAATATAGCTTATAAAATCGAATATCACTAGACTATTAATATATAAAATTTAACGAGCGTGAATCCACGGGGCGCATCCAGTTTAGCAATATACATGTGTTAAGATAAAAGTGGTTAATGTTCGTGTGTGTGTTCGTGTTTTTACGACTATGAGTACGTGATGATTTAAGTTTATTGTATGGATTACTTCGGGGTCAGTATGCTCCCTCTTTCAACTTCCTTTTGAATTATCTATTTCTCTTTAAGAGTCAATCCAGACTAGCTATTTACAGGATAGATTTCACATTCATCATCATCATCAGGTCAGCTGAATGATGTCCACTGATGGATAAGAGCCTCCCCCAAGAATGGGCTATATGCCAAATCTCCTCGCTTGGCAGACGGGTTGGCGATCGCAGTATGGTGCTCATAGTACACAGAGAGACGCTGCTGCGCGTCCCCCCCCCCCCCCTCTATAGAATAAGTTGGGCAGGTGATATTTTATGCTATCAGCCACACAGCCGAAATTTTAAAACTAACAAAATGAAATCTTTTTCTCGTTTCCAAAACCGTGGACTTATCTTTTTGATACTTAGACCGTGCCTAAGTATCAAAAAGGTTAGGCGATTTGTAGATATTATTTTTACATTTGTCGGTCTAAACCTTTTTCAGAGGCTTACGAGTACACATGATGAAACCGAAAAGGGTATGACGGGGTTAGAATTAACTTGTATGTTGATAGACTATTCACTGAATGGGATTTAAAGCTATTGGCCTCGATTACGATGTCCTTCCGAGACAGGCCCGTCTACAGGGCTATATCTAAACTACCAACAACCTCTCTGGACTAGAAACTTACTTACCTATCGTATGGGCAGTGGTTACCCTGGTGTCAGAGTAGTTCAAGCCGCCCAGTAGGCCTCTGACATGGCTTAACGACTGTTGTCTAAGGACTACAACCGGGACCGACAGCTTAAGCTCCGAAGCACGGAGACGTTCAGGAATTAAACCACTTTGGTGGTCACCCATCTATGGACTGACCGGGAGCCTAGTTGCTTAACCTCGCCGATCACTTACGGACCGGTGAGCGCATCTAGCATCAACTAGCAAAATCGAACATCATACCAAGTAATATAATAAATGGAAATGTGTCTAAAAGTGTGTTAAAAAAACTTGTGTGTACTTATGTACACGCGTTAGTTATACTTCTTAATATACAACTTGAACATAGTTATCAATTTTCATACCACCTAGAACTAACGTCATGCTGTTATTTTTACGATGCGCAAGCATCGTAAAAATTCACTTTCATACATTTTCATACCACCTAGAACTAACTTCATGCTGTTATTTTTACTTTTTGCGATACTACTTTTTACGATGCGCGCGCATCGTAAAAATTCACTCTCATACCACCTAGAACTAACTTCATGCTGTTAAATTTTTTGGTGTCGGTGTGCGCGCGCATCTTAAAAATTCACTCTCATCATTTTTCTCCATCGCGCCAAAAGAAGTATAACTTCAAAAAGGTGCTTGTGAAACATTAGGTACCTATCACTGTGACCGTAAACAAATAAACGGCCTCGATTTGTCGCGGAAAGCAAGTAAAGTTACTTGCCCTCCGCGACAAGCTGTTTGTTGGTCGCGTTGGATGATGGAGCTGTAATTTGTTTATATACATGTAGTAGTAATTGTTAACTATTTAGTTATTAGAAATTAAGATGTGAACTCGCGAGAATACTGCCGACAAACTGTACTGCAGTTTGGCAGAATACATAAAGTGTGAAATTTTTTTTATTATTTTTAAAGTTAAACATTAAAAAAAAGGTAAGTTCCGACATAACCCATACATGACAAAAAAAGATTTTAAGAGTTTTTCTTGTACTGTCGTGATATTTGTAGGTCTATGTTTCATTCATAAACGAAAGGACGACGCGCGAAGGACACTAGTCGCTAAGTACGCGTGTGAGTGCGCTTCTTTGCAATGCAAGTAGAGTTATAAATATTCAAACGGGAAATTAAACTAATAGTTATTTTTGTATGAAAATAAAATTAAACAAATTATCAGAAGTTGTAGAACAAAAGATATTGTTTATGGTGTTAACTATCTGGTGCTGCGAGGATGTTGGTGTTTTAGAAGTAACTTTTTTTTTATACTACTTAGTTGGCAATCAAGCATACAGCCCACCTGATGGTAAGTGGTCACCGTAGCCTATGAACGCTTCCAACACCAGGGGCAACATTAGCGCGTTGCCGACCCGACCCTCAACCTACAGAAACCTCACAACCTTTTGAAGGGCCGCATGCTACAGCATGTGGCCCTTCAAAAACCGTTTGTGAAAACCGGAATAGGGAGTTCATTCCACCACTGTGTATATTTCGTTTCAATCGAATTATATACTTGGGATCTATAAAGAACTAGTTGCAGAAGTGCTAGCTCGTGATGTTACCGGTGATTAAGCGTATGTTCATTCAGGGTCTAACCGATCCCTATTCTAAATTTCATCCAAATCAGAATAGGCAGTTTTGCGTGAACGAGTAACAAACATCTTAACATTCAAGCATACCATATTACATATTTACATAAAATAAATAGGATGATTTACGGGCATTTTTAGGGTTCCGTACCCAAAGGGTAAAAAGGGACCCTATTACTAAGACTTCGCTGTCTGTGTGTCTATCTATCTGTCACCAGGCTGTATCTCTTAATCTGTGATAATTAGAAAGTTAAAATTTTCATAGATTATTTATTCCTGTGGCCTCTATAACAATAAATAAGTACAAAAAATTAAATAAAATAAATATTTAAAGGGGCTCCCAAATAACCAACCTGAATGTTTGGCGAGATTTAATAGATAATGGTACGGGACCCTTCGTGCGCGAGTCCGAGTCGCACTTGGCTGGTTTCTTGTTTCAAGCCGACTTCAAGTGTACAGCAACGTTATGGTTGAAAATATGTTTTAAAGAGCTGACTGCTAAAAGTGAGTTAAATCCACCAGCTCAATTTAATATACGCAGTCATAACCTCCTGAGCTAAAAGTAAAGGTGATGTAAAAAAGTCATAAGTACTCTTCCAGTAAAACTTTGTCAGACAATAATAATAATATCCTGAGTCATTATTATATACACACGGTCATCTGATCCCAAACTGATGATGATGATGACTCCAGACCGGTTTCGGTCACGGCGACTGCCTCAACTCCGTACAGATAGTTGTCGTTGGTGTGCTCGCATATGACTACAGTAGCCAATCTTATTTGAGAAGGTCCGCGCACATTGCGGGCATGTGAGCACACCATTATTAAAATTATAACTGATCGCCGCAGGTGGTCGGGCTTTCAGTTCGTCACGTCTAGAGTCAAGCTCTGACCGACGATGCTCCTCAAAGTCAAAAACTTTGTTTTTGACTAGAGCTCTCCAATCAGATCTGTCGGCCGCAAGCCTTTCCCACAACGAGGGCTCAATGTCACATTTCTTCATATGGCGTTTTTGCACATCTTTATATCGGAGGAACTGTCCGCCTTGCTTTCGTTTCCCCTCCTTCAGCTCGGAATAAAAGATACGCTTAGCCACTCGCTCCTCCGCCATTCGAGACACGTGACCGCACCATCGAAGCTGTCGCCGCATAAGGTAAGCCTCAATGCCACCAACATTGGCTCGTCGCAGCACTTCAGTGTTACGCACACGATCAGACCATCGGATCTTAAGTATTTTACGCAGGCATTTAAGGTGGAATTGGTCTAGTGTGCGGATATGCCGACGGTATACAGTCCACGTCTCGGCGGAGTATAAGATGTTGGGCAATACTATTGCCGTATATACCGATATTTTGGTAGCCAGTTTGAGGTTATGGGAACGGAAGACCTTGGCATCCAGCTTGCCGAATGCAGCAGCAGCAGCACCGATTCTGCCGTTGATCTCAGCATCAAGGTCGCACTTCGATGTTAATGTGCTCCCCAGATACCGGAATTTATCAACCTGCTTTAACGAGTCCTCACCGAGTTTCATGGTCAGTGTCTCATGACCGTTATTGTCCAAGGACATAACTTCCGTCTTCTTGACACTGATCTTCAGACCAAATTTTTGGCAAGCCTCGTGAAAGTTGGACATCAATTGCTGTAGGCTATCTGGGGATTCCGCCACGAAACACAGGTCATCTGCATACATGATCTCAGTGATCATTGCATACGAAACTTTGGTGCGGGCCTTAAATCTGGCTAGATTAAAAAGATTGCCGTCTGTTCGGAAACGGATGCGAACTCCATCGGAAAATAATTGCAGGGCCTCACGGACTACGACTGCAAAGTACAACGCGAACAGTGTAGGTGCAAGAACACACCCTTGCTTCACCCCACAGGTAACGGGGAAGAAGTCTGACTGATCGTCGTCGACAGAGACACAGCACTCCATGTCATCATGCAGGAGTCTCAGGAGTCTCACAAATTTATCCGTGCATCCTAACTTTTCCAGTACTATCCAGAGGGCTTCTCGAGGCACACTATCAAAGGCTTTCTCAAGGTCAACGAAGCACAGGTATAGCTTTCGCCCCTGTTCACGGCTCTTTTCTTGTAGTTGACGCAAAGAGAAAATCGCCTCACAAGTGCCTCGGTCAGGTCGGAAGCCAAACTGGGTTTCCGGCAAAATCTTTTCAGATAGGGTCATTAGGCGGTTTAGTAATACTCTGGCAAAGACTTTTCCAGGGACTGATAAAAGTGAAATACCGCGGTAAGAGTTGCAATCAGAACGGTCGCCCTTGCTCTTGTATAGGGCACAAATACAAGACACTTTAAAGTCTGCTGGAATGCGTTCTGTTTCCCACACAAGAACAAAAAGTTCATAAAAGGCTGAATGCAACTCGTCACCGCCATATTTGATCAATTCTCCCGGTATGCAGTCCATGCCAGCCGCACGCTTATTTGGCTGTTGTTTTATGGCAAGAACGATCTCATTGCGTGACAGTGGCTCGTTCATCTGACTTGCTACTGACATCTGAGGCATCGATCTGATGTGTTCTAGATCAGCTGATCGATCAACATTAAGTAGGGCACTAAAGTGTTCAGCCCATCGCTTTACTATAGCGTCTTTAGATTCTAGAAGGCCTTTGCCGTCCATGGACTTCAAAGGGACCTTCAGCGAATTCCTCGTACTAATCAGTTTTCGAACCTCACCGTAGAACTCTCCGAGCTGATTCGTATCAGCGAGCCACTGCATGTGCCGAGCTTTTTCTTGCCACCACCGATTTTTTATTTCCCTAGAAAGTTTTCGCAGCTCCAGGTCACTCTTTTTGATCTCTGCAGCGCCTCTACCTTGCTTCTCTCTGCTACCATTCCTAAGTAGGACACGATGTTTGCCGATTGCATCCGCAAGAACCCTATCGTTCTCATCAAACCAGTCCTCATTCTTACGGACTTTGACACCCAAAGTATTTTGAGCAGTGCCTAAAATATGAGAAGATAAAGCTCCCCACTCTGCATCAACCCCCTCCGCGCCGTTTCGTAGGGATGGGAGCGTACTAGCTAAAGTTTGTGCAAACTGTTGTCTAGTCCCGAGATTCTGAAGCTTATCTACATCTAAGCACGCAAGCTTCACTCTTCCTGATCTGCGGGGACGACGTAAGCAGAGATTCAATTTGGTGACAACAAGCCGGTGATCAGTCCAACAGTGTGCTCCCCGCATTACACGGGTTATTTGGATTTGGGAAATATCTTTTTGTCGTACGATTGCGTAATCAATTAAATGCCAGTGTTTTGATCGTGGGTGCATCCACGTAGCCTTGTGCTTGGCGTGAAGTCGGAACATAGTGTTAGTTATAGCCATATCGAATTGAGCACAAAGACTAAGCAACAACCTGCCATTACTATTCATGTTGCCTATTCCGTGTCTGCCTAAAACTTTAGGCCAGGCTTCATAGTCCCGCCCGACTCTGGCATTAAAGTCGCCCAGTAGTAAGATCTGTTCACTGGGGCGTACGCGCTCGAGACAGTGTGTCAACTCCTCATAAAATTTGTCCTTGATGTCATCAGACTTGTCCAGCGTTGGAGCATAGACACTGATGACATTAAGATAATTGTCGTGTTCAAGATGCAAGCGCAATGTGGTCACGCGGTCAGAAATGTGCACAGGATATTCCTGAAGACGCTTTAAGAGGTGGTTTTTGATAGCAAAACCAACGCCCGACCGCCGCGGTTCAGAGGCAGCAGTACCTTTCCACAGAAAAGTATACCCGCCACCGTCTTCCACCAGCTCCCCTTCGTCAGCGAGATGTGTTTCACTGAGAGCAGCCACATCTATATTATAGCGACGAAGTTCTCGAGCTACAATAGCGGTTTTTCGCTCAGGACAGGCGTTAGCATCACTATCGAGAAGCGTACGAACGTTCCACGCGCCGAATGTCATAGTATTGGATGATGGTTGCGTTTTCTTTTTATTACTTGTGTAGCGTCGACCACGATAGAAATAGATGCAGAGGCAGCCGTGGTTACTACCCTCTCTTAAGTCGGGGTGAGCATTTTTTTGGGACACCTTTTCTAGTCCCCTCCCTGGCTGAGCAGGGAAAGCAGTACCTCCCTAAATAGGGCTGCTTTGTCACCCTGGGTGCTGCCGAATGCATTCTGTCACCCCATGCGCAGAGCGAAAGCGACCACGGTGTACATACATACACCCCCAGAACCGCCTGTGTGCAGGCATCAGACAAAGCCTGGTTCGCATCAATCCAGACCTCTCTACCTCACCCCATCGCCACAGGACTTTGCTGTAATCGGAGTCCATGTTCGGAAGCAGTCAGGTGCGCAGGAAATATTAAGGTGCATAAGTGTACGCGCAAACACAGATGCACACACTCGTCCTTCCCCTGATCCCAAACTAAGCAGAGCTTGTATACTTTGGTAACTGATATATTACATATTCTACTTTTTTTATGAATACATACCTATATAGATAATTACACACAGACTCAGACAACCAGACATGTTCGTGCGCACAAATATCTGTCTTGGGTGAGAATCGAACCCACAACCTGCGTTGTGAAAGGCAAGCATTTACCAACCACTACATTTTAATTGATCCCCCTGTTTTGAAGCTTAACAAATTCTCAATTGTAGGCTCAAACTAATATAGCTCTTTATGTATTGGGGACCAACAAGTAATTAACTTGATTTGACAGGGCTTAAAAACAGTAGACTCTTGCTTGGACACCGTCTGGCTTATTAAGACTAAGTCTAAAGTTAGTGCTATCGATAATCATAGATAAAGAGAATTGATTGCTTGGCATTTAATCCTCAACGCAAACAGAGTGTGGTTGGTTATCTATACATATAATAAAATCGTAGGAAAGTCAAAACTGTACATTGAATATTTTTTTAAAGGATACCTGGGGCGTAATCTACAATCGATATCGAAGCCAAAAATATCGTTTTTAGAATTTTTGTCTGTGTGTCTGTTTGTCTGTATGTATGTCCGGGCTAAACTCAAAAAGTACTCCATGGATTTACTTCAAATTTTGCATGAATATTAGATACTAAGAGGCTGGGTCAACATATAGGCTACATATTATCACGCTGTCACCTACGGGGGAGGAGCAGTGATAACTTATAAAGTTTAACGCGGGTAAAACCGCGGGGCACAGCTAGTATTATATATAAGATTCTATAACAAACTCAATGATATTAGAGAATTATCTACAAATAAGTTTAAAAGAATTATTAAAGCCAAATTGTGCAGAATTTTGCAACATTTCTGATCATTAAAGAGACAAAAGTTCTTAAAATATGTAATTAATCGTAACAAAAAAATATTAAAAATATGGATTCTTACTGATTTTTATGGCAGTGTTTTTCTGTAGCTATGTGTTTTTAGTGTAAAAAACTTAATAATCTCAGTATTGCAAATAACAGTATTGATTTTTCCGTAGACTGGAATATATTTTCGAAGTTATACTTCTTTTGGCGCGATGGAGAAAAATGATGAGAGTAATTTTTTACGATGCGCGCGCACATCGACACCTAAATTTAACAGCATGAAGTTAGTTCTAGGTGGTATGAAAATTGATAACTATGTTCAAGTTGTATATTCTAGTATTTTTATTTAAATAAAATCTTTTTGATTAATTTTAATATTTATCGTTAATCACTACTGCATTTTAGTTATTTTTTTTCCATACGCCAAAGAAGTATAACTTCTAACGCGTGTACATAAGTACACACAAGTTTTTTATTTTAAGGATACAAGTTTTTTCAAGACAATACCCGCACTAGGGAATCCAATCCCTGCGTCGCTTAACATATAATAGACGGACACAAATTACACCCAGACTCAGAACAACTATTTATGGGTCAAACAAATAGTTGTCCGGCGCTGGAATCGAACCCGGGACAAGAAGCGGCGAGGCGACTCTCTTAGCCGCTGCGTCACACGTCACCAGTTATTTTAACATTTTAGTGTGTATGTACTAAGGTTTACGTTGCTGGTAATTGTGCCTTTTACACTACTACACTAATTTAGATATAACTAGCTGTGCCCTGCGGTTTTACCCGCGTTAAACTTTATAAATTATCACAGCTCCTCCCCCGTTGGTGATAGCGTGATAATATGTAGCCTATATGTTGACCCGACCTCTTAGTAATATTCCCGCAAAATTTTAAGTAAATCCATGCAGTACTTTTTGAGTTTAGCCCGGACATACATACAGACAAACAGACAAAAATTCTAAAAACTATGTTTTTGGCGTCGATATCGTCAGTAGATCATGCCCCAAGTACTTATCCTTTTAAAAAAATATTCAATGTGTACAGTTTTGACTTTCCTACGATTTTATTATATGTATAGATTACATCTCTCCTTTATATGGCTCGTATCAACTGATACTACTAACTACGACCCAATATATAGGATTATAGGCTTACCTATTACAGGAATATTATAATAATACCAACCAAGATAGCGTTAAGTTCGCAGAACTAGGATTCAGTACCGATATAGTATTGTTACGGCACTACCAACTGCGCAAAACTTTAATTACCAAGTAGTGTAAAAGTTTACTTACGTTGGCTAGACAGGTAAGGAAACTTTTACACGACTTGGTAATTAAAGTTTTGCGCAGTTACAGTTCTAAGCCAAATATAGCTCGCTTGATTGCGCTTCTATTGTCTGGAGAAGCAGTGAAAATCTCCATATTTTGGGCCAGGTAACACAGCTGCCATCTGATTCCAAACTAGGCAGAGCCGGTACTATGGCCACCAGACACCTGTTAGTTGTTCCATAGGTTAGGTATTTATTTCTTTACTAGCTGTGCCCCGCGGTTTTACCCGCGTTAAATTTTATAAATTATATCATTGCTCCTCCCCCGTAGGTGATAGCGTGGCAATATGTAGCCTATATGTTGACCCGACCTCTTAGTAATATTCATGCAAAATTGCTTTTTGAGTTTATCCCGGACATACATACAGACAAACAGACACACAGAAAAAAATTCTAAAAACTATATTTTTGGCTTCCATATCTATTGTTGATGACGCCACAAGTATCCTTTAAAAAAAAATATTCAATGTACAGTTTTGACTTTCCTACGATTTTATTATATGTATATAATAACTGGAAAATGCACACTCATAATTATCTACTGTACGGATTTATAAAGTAAGCCGCGGTACTTTTTCTGTTCCAGAGTATTACTGGTAAACCAATTAAAACATTGATTCGAAACAATTGTGTACTTACTTATATCGTCTAACAATGGCGCATGCCTACATGCCTAAGCTATGTTAATAATAGCTTTGCTCTGGAGGGAAGTAGAATTGAGGCTGCAATGGCAGTATGAGTAGTGTCCTCTACTGCCGCACCGTGCAAGTAGATCCGGGAAGACAGCGCAGCCGCTGTGCCGGACTAGCAGGAGTTGGCAAATAGGGAGAGCAATCGAGAGCCCTCCAAGGGTACGTGTCTCGACCATCTGGGACATAACCATGGCGTAAAATGGCACCGAGAGAGCATACCCATGTTCCGAGGCTCCCCCCCATCAGGCGCAACGAGACGCCCAAGGCAGATTAGGTTTAGTACCGGCAAGTAGAATTACTTGTTTCTAACTCCGCCTTAGCTACGTAATATCTTCTCGTCCCAAATACCGCAGTGTCTCAAGTCAAAAGTCTTCGACTAGTGTGTGTTGCCAGTGATGACTTACGGAACAGAGACGTGGTCGCTCACTATGGGCCTTATCAGGCGGCTCAAGGTCACCCAAAGAGCAAAGGAAAGGGCTATGCTTGGAGTTTCCCTGCGAGATCGAATCAGAAATGCTGAGATCCGCAGGCGAACCAAAGTAGCCAACATAGCCCAAAGAATTGCCAAACTGAAGTGGACTGCCAATTCAGTTTGGCAATAACTGCATTTCGGGCAGGGCACATAGCTCGTAGAACTGACGGCCGATGGGGCAGAAAGGTTCTCGAGAGGCGACCACGAACCGGAAGACGCAGCGTGGGCAGGCCCCCTACACGGTGGACCGACGATTTTGTGTGGGTCGCGGGAAGCCGCTGGATGCGGGCAGCGCTGGACCGGCTATTGTGGAGATCCTTGGGGGAGGCCTTTGTCCAGCAGTGGACGTCTTTTGGCTGATATGATGATGATGAACTCCGCCTTGTATCTTTCTGCTTAAATTCCTTGCGGGATCCAACACATGTGCGTGCGCAGCACCACTCAATGTCATTAGAATAGTGTGCCTCTGTTGATCCTGGCTTACAGGAGTTGCAGTGTTGATAATAGCAGAGAACAAGTTCCAAAGAAAAACGATATTAATAAACTAGCTATGCCTCGCGGTTTCACCCGCGTTAAAGTAGTTTTGGCGTAAAAGAGTAACAAACATACATCCGTACATCTATACTCACAAACTTTCGCAATTACAGTATTAGTAGGATGTGTACCTCTAGCGATTTTGGCAGTGCACGCCGGAATAGCTCGCAGATTGTAAATTTTTTCCTACTTACTTGACACTTTTCGTCATATTCTTGACAATTCACACAATATCTTTATTAATTGTAGCTTATGTGTTATTCTGATGTATAAGCTATATTATGGTAACGTTTTACTAAAGTCCATTCAGTAGTTATTACGTGAAAGAGTAACAACCATCCACTCATCCATCCATACTTACAAACTTTCGTGTTTATAATATCAGTAGGACAAATTATGCACAACCAACAGTACAAATTGTTTACTGTTGTCGAGCCTAACATTTATTCCAAATTCCAATCCTGTCTTTAGCAAGATTAAATTCAATATTCAAGAAATATGATTTATTTACCTTGTACATGAAATATGTATTGTATTACTTAATCCTGCTCTTGCTAAGCTTACGAAGCGAACGTCATTCTTCCGCGGATTAAAATAAGTTACTTTTTTGCTTTACCTACCCGCATAGCATCGCATAGTCCTTACACTACGATCACAACATAGGCGCGAGCGGGAGCGGGGGCGGGTGTATCAACGAGACTGTTATCTATACATATAATAAAATCGTAGGAAAGTCACAACTGTACATTGGATATTTTTTTTAAAGGATACGTGGGGCATAATCTACAATCGATTTCGAAGCCAAAAATATAGTTTTTAGAATTTTTGTCTGTATGTATGTCCGGGCTAAACTCAAAAAGTACTGCATGGATCTACTTCAAATTTTGCATGAATATTACTAAGAGGCCGGGTCAACATATAGGCTACATATTATCACACTATCACCTACGGGGGAGGAGCTATGATAATTTATCAAATTTAACGCGGGTAAAACCGCGGGGCACAGCTAGTACATATAATAAAATCGTAGGAAAGTCAAAACTGTACATTTAATATTTTTTTAAAGGATACTTGGGGCGTTATCTACATTCGATATCGAAGCAAAAATATAGTTTTTAGAATTTTTGTCTGTTTGTCTGTATGTATGTCCGGGCTAAACTCAAAAAGAACTGCATGGATTTACTTCAAATTTTACATGAATATAACTAAGAGGTCGGGTCAACATATAGGCTACATATTATCACGCTATCCCCTACGGGCTAGGAGCTGTGTTAATTTATAAAGTTTAACGCGGGTAACACCGCGGGGCGCAGCTAGTTTAACAATGTAATGCACGTTTTGGCATAGATTTGACAATTACAGATATTAATATGAGTCAAGTGCTGTGCATTATGTAGTGTACATAATTCTTTTTTACTATTGATATCATCACGTCCCTTTGATGCAACGGTCGATAGAAACACCTTGACTATAACAGCGTCTTTATTACGTAGGAAGTAAGAGTGGTTTTCGTAGTACAAGTGTATATACTGACATGCCATGGACTTTGTACTCGGCGCCGCGTCAGTGGTTATACTTTCACTTTTAGAGCGCCTTTATTTCGTGAATAGTAAGAGCGGTTTTCGTACTGCAAGAATAGTTACTGGCGTGGTGTCGACTGTACCATCTGCGTTTAATCATGTGACCACTATATTATTCATCCGTCGTCGCGCTCGCTCCTTTTGTATTGGAGCTTTAAAACTGCATTTTAAAATTGCCATCCTTAGAGGTTTGGTTCCGACAACCTTTGCTGGCAATACCAAAAAATAAAATAATTTGATTTACAACAATATATTTTAATTAAGAATCATATTGGTGAAGGCTAAACTGCTGGGCATGCTATAAACATGTAAGTATACGATTATTTCTGTATACTAAACGCGGTCTACGTTATGTAAATAACTTTACTGTCTGACAAATTTTTAGTTTATGGTTTAATTTTGTTACTTTCCGTGGGAAAAGTGGCGCGGCATTTGTAATGAAGCTTTTTTCACATTTTATAGTTTTATTAAATTATCAGTTGGGCCTCAATTTATTAAAATTAATATATTAAATATTTTAATAAGAAATAGACCATAGCATAGACTTCTTGCTTTCTTCTTCCAGATCTTTATATATATTCTGTTCTACGATAACTTGACTCTTCTCCAGAACTAAAATGTATTTTTAATAACCGATATTGGAATATGCCAACAAATATAAGCTTGTCGGAATGAACGAATTTTCTACGAACATAAACATTAAGCTAGATATTATTTGAGGATTTTATCCAGACGATGCAAGTGTATTATTCATCGATTCTGATCAGGGGACTGCTAATGTTACACTGTCAATCTTTAATTTAGAGCAAACTTGTGTATCAAAATGTATGCAACACTAAACTTGCCCATCGACCAAGCGAATTTAATGACTACATCGTTGTACGAGTGAAATAAAAACAATTAAAATTCAACAACAAACACGGCAACATTTATTGTACACATTTTATGAAAGCAATCTCGATAATGGTGACGATGTTACAACCGCAATAAAATCGTAAGAATGGCCCACATTGTTACCTTTAGGTACATTTAACCTTATATGTCAGAGTACTTATACATTTGCATATTATGAATATGGCCATTCGACGCTCGTACACTGCTACAAACTTTTGGAAATCATGCCTTTATTATGATAACATGGCTACAGAGGAAACGGCGATGGCCCGTAATGATGTCATTTCGTTACAGATAATGGTCGAACTAGACAGTAAATAACTGCAACACGCTATCGCGGTGATTAATAGATTTCTAGTAAATATTTACTTTTTAAATCGGCTTGTTTTCAATATAGCTACGATTTATAATGAACGTGCTGTTGTAAAAATGATATTCAAATCAGTTGGAATTATCTGTTTTAATGTCATTGACTTTATACTTCTAAAGCTTTATTTATATAATAAAAATTGGCGTACAACAATGACTGTAGTGTGTAACTCTTCAGAGAAACTGTGTAATTATCTGATATACAACTTTATAAAAGGCTTGGCGCATAATAGGCATAATTTTAAAAGATGGTTTTATGCGATGAATCGCTTGACTATTAACACGATGCAGAGACTATATCTCAGCGTATTGCAAAATAATAAAAAGGGAAATAAAGTAACTTGTATGGTGGGTTGGTTGCAAGATGCAGAAATCTGTGCGGCCCGTGGGCGTGCGCAAACCGGTCTAGACGAGATGAACTTTAAGGATCCGACAAAACAAAAATAACAGTTTGCTATATCGCGACACTGACCCGAGGACGCTGCCCTTAATGTCGGATTTTAGTCTCAACTCCCGAGCCCATTTAGAAGAAATCACAAAGCATAAAATATGTAAGCTTTAGTCAAGTAATTAAAACCTTTAGATGTTTTCAAAGAGACGGCAACAACGGCTTTTAGTCCACATTTAAGCATCATCCGAACAAATCTCAGACTTTTCCCTTTTCCAGTCTTTGCTAAACCCACTGTGGCACACACTATGTGTGAAATTGTGCACCTTGTCTTACTCCAAAAGGATATAGGTAAGTAGGTACATGAATATAAACATGACCGGGAATAATCTTATCTGCTTACCGAGCATTAACTTAGTCAATTTATTTCATTGCGCTCCATGGCACTGTATCGAAATGCCTGAATTAGGTTTATCTGTGAATATCAAGTGTGATGAGAATGGATTTTTAGAAATGATTTTTCTGTATTTAATTTAAGAAAATTAAAGGCGTTATATACTTTTTGTTATACCAAATTAAGTATATGTATCGTTCCGATCGACAAGTAATAAAACTTATACTGAGAGTACTAAGTGTCCAATCTCTCTATTGCCAATTTAATGTCTCAACTGAAGCTGTGTAAAGCAAATCTATTTGTCATATATGGACATATGTATATTTGATATACAATTTAATTGATCGTCGTTTCTCCTAAGGCAATGAACTTTGTCAGCGTTTATTGTGAACTCTCGGGAGAAAATTTTTAATTTACCTCGAGCGGACACAATTGTAAGAAAACACAAGAGAGGGAGACGTGCGGGATTAGATTAGTGCAGATAAGATTAGTGGCGTCGTGGCGCGCCGCGGTGCACCCAGCGTCTGCCATGTGAGCCTGCTAATTACAAACTCGGCCCACCGAGCCCGAACGAGTTGCACAACACATTTGTTGCACACATGAGCCTGATTATATCGTTTATCTCGATGTCGTTTTATAGATTTGCATCTCCAACTGGCGAAATATATTTTTCCCAGCACCTACATATAACGCTTTTCCTGAGTTTCTTAATTCGAACATATTTGTAATTTGTAGCCCTTCGTGAATATTTATCACGTCGAGACGCGGCCGGGAGTTTCGCGGGCCGGACTCGGGCGGGGCTGCACCCTAATGCAATGATTCATATTATTCGGTTTGCGGGCGAGTTGAACGTCTTCCATTATTGTCATTCATCGGAGGAAGTGGGCGGCGAGGGGCGGCGCGGGTGCCGGCGGTAGCCCCCCGCTCAGTACTCAGTCGCTCGCCGACACTCTCGCCGCCAGCACGCGAGAGCCGCGATGCACGTTGCCTACGCTTGACGCCCTCAGTCGCGATCCGCGTGTGTGTGCTCTCTCCGTGATCCGAGCTCGGAACCGTTCGTACCGCGTGCAGTGTCGCCGCAGCCAGTGGACCCGTTGGATCGTACGCCCGAGCGTTGCGAGCGCCCGTGCAGTGCCAGCACGCGACACCGACACCGACGGCTCAGCTGACCGGCGCGCCTACTGCCTGCGAGCGCACGGTGAGTGCGATCGATCACTGCATGCACGCGCTCCACATCACTTTGTGTCTATTTTGAGTCGCTCGCAAAACAGCTCCCGATGCGATGGATCGCATGTACCTACAACTCTCGCATCACCACCCACTGCGACACCTGCCAAAGGTTCACGGCTTCACCGAAGACTAGTGGCTTCATGACGAGTGTCGTCACACTGGTGCACCGAGCGTGTTGATAAACAGTGTCGATTTACTGCGAAAATAGGTGACGAGACATGGTGCTTCAGCCATACGTGGAAAATCGTTTTGCCGACTTATTTTTCATTTCTAATAAACGTTCTTAAAATGTGAAAATATAATAGGAATGGAGAAACGTGCTTTGCGAAAATGTGTAATGTGTGGTGCATAAGGGAGCCGACGTAATCTCGCCGCGGTCAGTTGGCCAGCCGCGCCAGCTGACTTCCCGAGTGGTGTTGCACTCTTGCGCAAACCGCTCGTCTAGCGGCCCGCCCGCGCCCGCCCGCAGTCGCGCCCGCCGCCGTCTGGCCCCCTCCTCTCACACCGACATGTCACCGTAGGCTAAAGTTTTGCCAGTGAAAATATTTATTGATCCTAAGCTGCTTAGGTGCATACTTTAATTATTAGATGTCGAGATTTGCCTAATTCGTTTTATGGTTACTTATAACGTATTTAAAATAGGTAGTAAATTCCAACTCGAATATCGTGAACAATTTTAATGAATCATATCTAAGAATCATATCAAATAAACTAGCTTTCATATAAAAAAAAACTTGATTGAAATAAGTGAATGGTACGATGCCAAAGACACCCAGACTTAACACAACTTTTCAAACTTATAATACTCCTCTTCTTGTGACGGGGGTTTAAATAGCAGAAGAAAATGAACAAATGTAACGAACAGGTATTTCGTACACAACACAAAAGTGGTTATCTCTTATCAATCTGCTCTTGCGAAGGTCGTACTGATAATACGGAGTCCGGTTACCACGTGTAGTGCTGTAGCTCCTATAAAATCTATGCAAAACATTACCCAACGAGTTATAATCACCAGAATTTCAACCGAGTATGGGTTTACGTGTAGATTCCCTGCACATACATACATGCCAATCAGATAACACATTTTGTATGAGAAGACATTCATGTTGCATATGTTCCTGTCTCTCGAACACATATTTTAACATTTTTTTTATGTTCGTTAATATCTCTAAGTGCATATAATATATCACTACGTATTTGCACTTCTTTTTATGCGATATCAAATTATTCTATACATTTTCGGTCATCTAGACTAATATTCCAAAATATTCAGAATAAGTTATAATTTAAATATACACATGTTCTTCTTCTCTTAAGTCCTGCGTGGACTCGAATATGTATGACCATTTACGTTGGACGGCGTCAACTTCGTGGTCGGGTCTCGCCCCTGGTTCTCCATTCTGGCACTCACTATGTCCAGCGATGACCGTACATGACCGCTACGTACGAAACAGAAATGAGTCCCGTTATACAGTAGTTCCCTTTTCAGTCACACATAGACTTTAACTTTTTAAAGATGCTGTCAACGGTCCGTAAGTTAAGGGCGAGGTTAAGCAACTAGGCTCGCGGTCAGTACATAGATGGGTGACCAAAAAAGTGGATTAATATCTGAGCGTCTCCGTGCTTCGGAGGGCACGTTAAGCTGTCGGCCCCGGTTGTAGTATTAGACAAAAGTCGTTAAGCCATGTCAGAGGCCTGCTGGGCGGCTTGAACAACTCTTTCACTAAGGTAACCACTGCCCATACGATAAGTAAGTAAGTCACATATAAGTATATGTATGTTTTATCCTGACGGAAATAAATAGGAAAAATTTACTTTTTAATTTCAACTGAACGTGTGGCGTATGGTTATGGTGTTTCGGGTCCGATTTCCACACTGGATACTTATTTGTTTGATCCATATGGGGCTGTTCTAAGTGTGAGTCGTGTCCGTTAATTCCACGTTCGATAAATTCATACATAGCGATGCAAGAAATTGTTTCGTTGTGCGAGAGATACATATGTAAAATGATAAATATAATGAGTCCCTTTTATGCGACTAATAAAAAATTTATATTAATCTTTTATTGACGGGCCTGTAGGCGTGGTTGGGAAATGCTTGCTTTTCACGCCGGAGGTCATGCGTTCGATTCCCAACCAGGACAGATATTTGTGTGCATGATCATGTCTGTTTGTCCTGAGACTGGGTGTAAGTTATCTATATAAGTATATTTATAAAAAAAAAGTAAAATATGTAGTATATCAGTTATCTGGTTTCCATAGTACAAGCTCTGCTTAGTTTGGGATCAGATGGCTGTATGTGAATTATGTCCCAGGATATTATTATTATTTTAAAGACGGTCACCGTAGCCTAGTTGGTAGTGCTCCTGCCTACGAAGCTGGTGGTCCTGGGTATCGAATCCCGGTAAGTGCAAATATTTATGTGATGAGCACGAATATTTGTTTCTGAGTCATGGATGTTTTCTATGTATATAAGTATTTATCTATCTATATAAGTATGTATATCGTCGCCTGGTACCCATAGTACAAGCTTTGCTTAGTTTGGGGCTAGGGTGATCTGTGTGACATTGTCCCTAGATATTATTATATTATTATTTCTTTATTAAGACAATAGCATTAGAGAAATTAATACATGTGTCGCGGGGTATTTTTCAAACATATAATTGGCGGACACAAAGTCCATCCATACGTAGAACAACTACATATTTTTATGGGTCACTCAATTCGAACCGTTGCGCAACAAGTTCAGTCAATCTTGCAAAATGACCGAAGCCATTCTTTAAGATAATTGATACAATAATAATATCCTGAGACGTTATTTACACACAGCCATCTGATCCCAAAACTGATATACTACATATATTCTACTTTTCTTTTGTAGATGCATATTTTATAGATAATTTCCCCCAGACTCAGGAGACACAGACATGTTCATGCACACAAATATCTGTCCTGGGTGGGTATCGAACCCACGACTTTCGGCATGAAAAGCAGGCATTTGCTAACCACGCCAACAGGCCCGTCAGAAGAATAATTTGATGTGGTTTAAAAACTTATATCGAATGAAACAGCAACACGATTTAATACACGCCTTGTATAGAAAAATATGTGGTCATTGACATTGGTCATGCAAACAAGCGTTTTATTATAAATAGGTATTTACCGTACCTATAGATATTTCATACGTTTCTCAGCATTATTATTATAGCGTTATTATCATAAATTCTAGATAAATTGTTTATTCACATTCCATTTTGACATTTGATTTAAAATACCAAAGAATTAACAAATTGAACATTTTATCGCTTATAAAACTGTTACGGGTATAGTCTATTCACTCAAATAGTTAGTGACATTTTTGAAGTAAACTTCTATACGCACGCTTGACTTGGGAACTTGTGATCAGGCGAGGCGAACGGAAGTTGAGAGGGAGATATAAGTTAGAGAAGATAGAAAGAGAGAGTTGCGTTTCGTAAATGTGTCTCTTTCTCTCTTTCCTCATAGCCAGTAACGTTACCTAAATCTTTGTTTTTTTATCGTTTATTCATAATAGAAAATCAAATTTACAATTAAATTGTTCCTCGCCAAGCGACAGAGCTTGTTGGGGAGACGCGCTCGTTATAATAATATTAAAGGTATATAACACAATTATTATTATACTATATACTTAAATATTTTATTTTATTTCTAACAACTAACAATTGCTTAATAATATGTTACAATGTAAATCTTATTTCTAGACGAACTCTTAAACAATGACGCAAGCGGCACCGCTATCCACATAATAAAAAGTCATCTGTCACTTCAGGATAATTCTACGTCAGTTTTGACGTATGAAGATAAATACCCATTTATAACGTGTTATATAAAGCTATTTGGAGCCAGGTAATATGTACAATGTATATCCTCGTTTACCGGTATACTGTGGTTAGTTAGTTTATTACCTAACTATACTTCTGACTATTTACAAGCGCTTTTTTAAAGTCTACGTGAATAAAAACCTTATTTATTTTATTTATTTTTATTTTATTAAGCGTAGG
This sequence comes from Pseudoips prasinana, assembly GCA_951640165.1. Taxonomy (NCBI): domain Eukaryota; kingdom Metazoa; phylum Arthropoda; class Insecta; order Lepidoptera; family Nolidae; genus Pseudoips; species Pseudoips prasinana. The sequence goes on from OX621260.1 coordinate 25,863,369, forward strand.
TACTCAATGTTGAAGTTTTCAGTCAAATAATAAAATGTACTAGACTGAGAAATGTCAGCTTGTATGTGTAAAATTCGGTTGGGATTGCCTCTTTGGTGTAGAGATAGTGCCTTCAACCAAAGAAAATAATGTCTTGGGTTCAAATTCTAAACTCGTACGAAATACAAGTGCTGTTACCGACTTCTGATTTTTATTTATTTGGCTACTGAATTAAAGAGTCAAATATTAGCCGTGTGGTTTCGGACTCAGAAACAATAACATCGCCATCACGTGCGTCTCGTAAAAGGCGACTAAAGAATACACCAGGGCCTCTACCGGCTAAGTCGCCGAACTTCGTTTTGGTGAATGGCGTTCAAATAAATAAAGGCTAAAATGACTTAATCAATTGTTAAATCGGCTTCAACGATCGATTCCGGACCATTTATGACGACACATGTGGAGATGGAAGCCGATTTAACGATTCATTAAGTCATTTTTAACCTTTATTTATTTGAATGCAATTTATGAAATCGATGTTTGACCGATCGATCTTAGCCGGTAGAGCCCCAGGTAGACGGGCAATAGCGCCACCTGTGTGTATAGCTACCACCTAACCGCAATCGCCAACTCGCATGGCAAGCGCGGTGACTACGGCAATCCCCTCCATATGGCAACGCTGTGTAACCTTTGGGGAAGGCCTATGTCTAGTAATGGACAATTTTTTTTTTATTGCGGGCTAATTAGACTCCGACGGCTCACTGCTGCTATTTTATTGCAGCAACATTTTTATAATAATAATAATAATATCTAGGGACAATGACACACAGATCAACCTAGCCCCAAACTAAGCAAAGCTTGTACTATGGGTACCAGGCGACGATATACATACTTATATAGATAGATAAATACTTATATACATAGAAAACATCCATGACTCCGAAACAAATATTCGTGCTCATCACACAAATATTTGCACTTACCGGGATTCGAACCCAGGACCACCACGTTTGTAGGTAGGAGCACTACCAACTAGGCTACGGTGACCGCCAGACATTGTTTCTAGGGATTTAGATTCTAGGTTTAGTTTTTATTCCATTACCAATCTTTTTGTTTTATTTTAAACCTTCCCTTTTTATTGCTTTATTTTTGTTTGCTTTTATTATTATTCTTAATGTTTTACTTATATTATTTTTTTCCCCATGAGACGCGATTCGACATTGCATGTACAATGGACGTAATTAAGACTGATGATGAAATTTAAAAAAACCAAATATGATTTATTTGATCTGTGACTGTTTATTAGTGGGATAATTAGTATGGGGACATTCATTATAGATGAAAATAATTTCATGAATTGAATGTTAATCACTTAATTTGTATCTCACATAACTTAATTACCTAATTTATTTAATTGTCGAGACGATAATGAAGTTGTTTTTGTTTAAAGGTTATCAACATTTCCCGAAATAAACAATGTCGTCTTAAAAACATTATCGTAATTGCGAAAATAGCTTGGGATGTCGGTTTTTCACGACACACCCAGAATTGAAGGGAATAACGGTTTATAGCGTTTGTTTTAGTGAAAACAAAAAATATTTTAATGAATATTTTTCTGAATATTCTGGAATATTTAAACTTAGAAGATGACACAAGGACTTTATTAAAAAGTACATACATATTTTTTGATATCCTATTCGACATACATAGATGCTTACCTAATTCTGGGCCGTAAGGCGATGACGTCAACCAGATTGGTATTTAATCACAAGTTTTTCGAGGTTTGTGTGAAAAAACATATACCTGCGCCTAATACGACTATATTTTGAATAAATTAATTGATCCCAAAACACGCTTCAACTACTTTTGCTTGATAAAAATGAAATGAAGAAAATCTCGCAGTTATCAATAAATATAAAAATGCATCAAAACGAGAATGTAAAAACATAAAAACTCAATTCAATTTTATTTCATTATTTAGCTTTATGATTAGCAATGAATACTTTTGATTTACCAAGATGATATTTTTTTCTCGCTATTAGTGATTATGTTGTATTTCATAGTATACAAAGTTACAGCCCGAAGTCTGGGAGTTGAGAGTGTTTACACCCCCGTGCCTCGAAGAGCACGTTAAGCTCCTGTACCTAACCGCTTTCCGGTCATGTCGCTAATCGTCCCATCCAGTGCTGAAATAAAAAGTGTCCCTGTGTTTGCGTGCACAAAAAATATGCGCCGCGCAGCCGGCTCGACTCCATCAGGACTAGCCGTCGTAGCCATTAAATAGTTGAGAGCTAAATGAAAGAAGAAAAAGAAAGATGAGAAAATACATTTATTCAGTAAACTAGCACAGATAATATATAAATATAGGTACCATACAGAAGACTTTAATGGTTATCGGACGGTCACCGTAGCCTATTTGGTAGTGCTCCTGCCTACGAAGATCGTGGTTCTGGGTTCGAATCCCGGTAAGTGCAAATATTTGTGTGATGAGCACGAATATTTGTTTCTGAGTCATGGATGTTTTCTATGTGTTTAAGTATTTATCTATCTATATAAGTATGTATATCGTCGCCTGGTAACCATAGTACAAGCTTTGCTTAGTTTGGGGCTAGGATGATCTGTGTGACATTGTCCCAAGATATTATTATTATTATTATCTGTGCAAGTCCGAATTGGTCCCATCTCAGCACTAGCTGGAACATTAACTGTTGCAGCTATGTGCTGATTTTATGATGGAACCATGTAAAAATAAAATAGCTCAAATCATTCCTACATAGAATGTGAAGTAAAACATTCAATCAATAACATGCCGAAGTCTGGAAGGCAGATAATAGGAGCACGTGGCGATACAACTATTCTTATTTATGTCTGTGTAGATAACAATTTAAAACGTATAACGAAATCGCCGACTAATGGGTCACTCCATTGTCAGCAGGTTATTCAACAGCGAAGAATGCGTCGAACGCATTAAGGGCAAACAGACTGCCGTATCTTCAGTACAATAGAGTATTGACAGAGCGAGATAAGCATATCTGTGTGTACACTAATGTACGAGTAGGTATCACCGTCTCGGTGGCGTAGAGATAGCGTGTTCAACCAAACATTTAAAGGGTTCACATACTGGGTCGGACCAAAAACTATATTCGGGTTCTGGTAACAAAATCTATTAATAATATTCTGGGACATTATTCACACACGGCCATCTGATCCCCAAACTAAGCAAATAATTGATATCACACTAATATTATAAGACGAAAGTTTATGAGTGTGTATGTTTGTAACTTCTTCACATCTAAACGGCTGGAGCGATTTTAATCAAATTTGCTATGGAGTTAGCTGACCCCTTGGATTTACACATAGGATATAATTTATAAGTTTAACGCGGGTAAAACCGCGTGGCACAGCTAGTAACTACATACTACTTTTCTTTTGTAAATACGTACTTATATAGATAATTACACCCAGACTAAGGACAAACAGACATGTTCATTCACACAAATATCTGTCCTCGGTGGGTGAATCGAACCCACGACCTGCGGCGTAAAGGCAAGCGTTTACCAACCGACCCGTCCTTGTGACAATCAGGAATCTGGAAATTGGTAGTTTTATTACCTTGGGCAAATAATAATAATATCTAGGGACAATGTCACACAGATCATCCTAGCCCCAAACTAAGCAAAGCTTGTACTATGGGTACCAGGCGACGATATACATACTTATATAGATAGATAAATACTTATACATATACATAGAAAATATCCATGACTTAGAAACAAATATTCGTGCTCATCACACAAATATTTGCACTTACTGGGATTCAAACCCAGGACCACCAGCTTCGTAGGCAGGAGCACTACCAACTAGGCTACGGTGACCGTCAAATTGACGTCAAATAGAATTTCTAGTGTGAAGAGAGACAGGGTGGACCCGTTTTAACGCTGACAATGGTGTAGTATAATAGATGCGCGTAATTGCCAAGTCTCCTTAGAGATTGGCCACCGTAACTGAATTTTGTCCAGAGTGTAATAACAAAAGAGTATTGACACAAGCAGATAAGCGTATCTGTGTGCTCGTGTTCACTCACGTAGGTACATATCTGCGCGGCTGCTTTACGCTCATTGTTCCGTTATCGTGTACGGGTAGCGCATTGTGTGTACGATAAGCAAATAAACGCTCCTTCCACCTTGGACATGTCACCACGAACTTCTTTTTATATCTGAGGCCGGCAAACGAGCAAGTGGTTCACCTGATCACTGCCGCCCATGGACACTCGCAACACCAGAGGTGTCGCGGGTGCGTTGCCGGCCTTTAAGAGTCAGCCAACAAGTGTTGCTGACCCTGCCCCCACCGCAATTAGCTCTGGCGACCTTACTCACGCGCAGAAACACAACATTAAGTTATTAATGATATTATTAAGGAATGTCTTCTGTAAGGTGGAGGTACTTCCCCAGCCGGGCTGCTCTTTGAGCGAATGAACGATAGGCCCTACCTCTCTTTTCTGATCACAGTGACTTTAAAAACGAAGACTTTGTTAATTGGACTTTTATTTTTGGTATAAAGGAATGCCCCTTCTTTGCGTTCGCCAATTTCCCCAGTATTTCTGAGCTGATTTTTATGAAAAGAAATACCGGTCAAATGCGAGTCGGACTCACGCAAGAAGGGTTCCCTACCGTTATCTATAAAAATGGCAAAAAAGCACGTTGGCTGTATTGGAGCCCCCCTTATAAATGTATTATAATTTAATTATTTATTTTTAATTTTTCTAAACATTCTATAAATATTTTAAGCATCTACCTGTTACCGTTATCAATATCGAGCAAAAAATCACGTTTGTCGTATATGAGCCCCTTAAATATTTATTTTATTCTGTTTTTTAGTATTTGTTGTTATAGCAGCAACATAATTACATCATCTATGAAAATTTTAACTGTCTAACTCTCACGGTTCGTGAGATACAGCCTGGTGACAGACGCACAAACAGACAGACAGTCAGTGGAGGCTTAGTAATAGGGTCCCGTTTACCCTTTGCGTACGGAGCCCTAGAATTTAAAAAGAGTTTATTGACATCATTAACCAATTATATTGATACTTCTGTAAAACTGCAAGCCATAGTATGTTGTTGACAGGCGTAATTGTCTTTTTATTATTGCTGTTTACATTTTGTTATATAAATAAATTAATAAATATACATTCACAACACCAATACAAAGGAAAAACAAATAATAATAATAGGAATAACACTGATAAAAAAATAAATACACTATGCGTGATATATTTATTTTACAATTTATTATTTTCTACTTCGATTATTTATTTGTTAGGCATTGCAATTACAGTTCCGAGACGAATCTTATATAAATATTGCAATAATCGTATAGGTTTAGAATTTCTAAGCAAATTTCCTTTGGGAAGAATGGATCTTAAAACGATTTTAGTCTTGTGAATACATGACTATAGACGCCGCACTGCGACAGGAATTTGGATTTAGTAGCGTAATACTAGGAGAATAGAAATCAAGGGTGGATAGACACGGGAACATTTTACTTATAATAATAATAATGTCCTTCTAGCCGCATTCCGGCCACGGCTGCCAGTCTGAATAGAGATTAGCCATCTGCGGACATATTATAGTGCACAAGTGTGCGCGCAAACACAGGAGCACATGATCTCATGATCCGATGGGACGCCTAGCGACATGACCGGAAAGATGTCAGGTACAGGACCGCGGGTTTACGTGCTCTCCGAAGCACGGGGCTATAATACCGCCAATTCCCAGACTTCGGGCTGATGCTGAGAATTTTTTCTTTTTACAGAAAAGTCCCAAAATCACTTTTTTGGCCTGACCCGGGATTTGGACCCAGGGCCTCGTTCTCTGCGGGTGAACACGCTACCGCTAAACCAACGAGGCACTTTTACTTATATACATATGGATGACGTCCCATTAACTATCTATTAATCCCAGGATTTGTAGTCAACACGATTTACCATTATAAAGATAAATTAAATCGCTTAGTAAAATAATACTGCTGTGTGGGCAGGGGGGCGTAGACGTCATCCCGAGGGAATATCTGCCAGAGAACGGGCAGAAGCGTCTCTCTGTGTACTATGACCATCATTCTGCGATCGCCAACCCGTCTGCCGAGCGTGGCGATTATGGCATACCCCTCCGAATTATGGACACAACTCCAGTATGGAAATCTTTTGAGGTGGTCTTTGTCCAGCTGTGGTTGTCATTTATGGCTGACGTGATGAAATCGCGTAGAGATTTAGGTCCAATATTCGTGGGTTCATACATTTGGATTCTGAACGATATAGTTATTCTGTATTGGATTATGTAGCGCCCCGTCGTTTTGGTTGTTTATTTCCGTAACGCGGGCGTAGATATATTGAATAAATAAAAAGTAATAAAACACACAAATAAATTTGCCATTGCAAAATAATCCAACAAACTCCACATTTCGCCATCGCTCAAGTTTTAAATGTTCGCGTTTTACTGCTGTCATTAAAATTTACTGATAATAGAAAATGGAAAATCTAGGAATTGATGACTAACATTATTTCGGAGTAACACTACATAATAATGAATTATTGCTCCAAGTTCAATGCATTATGACAGTTTCAAAACATGATATCTTATCGTTTATAATCGTGTAATTAAATACCAACGAATAGGTATTTAAACGCCTTAGACTTATACAAATATACACTACAGGTAGGCGAATATTTAAAAGCCATGCAGTAAAAAAAAGTCTAGAGGTGTCAAGGGACACCCGGATGGAACGAAGTTATTTCTTATTATTTATAATGTACAAAAAACCTGTATACACTCAACAAAAATAATTGTCGCGACACCACACTGTTCAATGCGAAATAGAAATGAAAATATCTGGCTTGCTTTCTATAAGAGAGAGAGAGACAGAGAAACATGCGCACGCCGCACAGCTGCAAAAAGTGTCGTGACAACTTTTCGTAAGATTTTTTTCCGTCTAGCCCCCTTTCTTATCTTCGTTCCAATAGCTTAAAACCCATTATATGGTATATTACAGTTTCCATGTTAAAGTTAACGGGAGCGCTACGTTTTTGCTACGACTCTGTAATTTACGTAGCATAGGTATATAGCAGCATACATGTCGTAGTCAGAATACTGTATTGTGAAAAGTTTTTTTGCAACGATAGTGATGGCAGAACAAATGGCGTCTGCGCAATTTTCATAGTTTAGCAATGTTCATTGGTGGCGTGGCGTGTCGGCGACGTAGCGGCGCGTCGCGTTCGTTCACTTCGCTAGGCTATATTTAGTGGGAGCGGCGCAGGCGGCGCGGGCACGCCGCTTGCACGCGGAATGCAGTCCGCCGGGCGCCTGACCTACCGCAACAGAGCTGTCACAGTTTGGGTGCACGCGCAGCCCACAGCCTCTCACTACATCAGGATGCGCCGTGACACACGTACTCGCCACCACTCGTAATAACCGTTGTTCCAACTCGAATTCACTCCTCGTAGCTATCGGCTATCTTCGCAGAAAATAACGTGGAAATGAGTGGGTGTAGGCGTCATTCCTAGAATTGCCGTTAATCGTCGCAAACGTTTCTTTACAGAAGAACCAGTCGAGCCGGAGTCGCTAGAGTTAATATTCTCGTTGCACTTAAAGTACTCACATAGACCGTAATGGTTTGGACATTATGATACTTGATATACTCTCGGTTCAATGCTTAGTTCACGTACTGATACGGTGTCAACGACATTCATAAGGCAAGTGTATAGATAGTGTCTAGTCTAGGAAACGAAGCACTTATTTGCAAGAAGACCTCGCAATTAACCGTCAATTGACGAAACTTTCCTGGCATAAAATCATCAAATACGTTATATTCAGTTACAAAGTTTATTTTAGATAAAAATACATACACTTATTATTTTGAACTGAGTCTTGATTAATCTGTTATATGTATAAAACTCTAAAACCTTATGGAAATATAATCATTACCAAATAAAACTTATCATAATAATAACAGAGTCAGTAACTACTTCGTTCAATAATAACATTAACGTAGAAAACAAATGCTCATATTCAATTAGAGAAGGTTAGAACCTTCTCTAATTGAAAATGAGCATTTGTTTTCTACGTCTTTCTGCCTGCCTATCTGGGAAATAAGCGTGTCTATGTAGACATAGACACGCTTATTTCCCAGATAGGCAGGCAGAGATAACTGATTTCCATTTGCCACGATATTTGCACACTTCTTGTTTACTGTCATTATATTCTTCATACACGCTCGCTGGTTTGCTCAATATCATTGGGGTGAAAATAGCTATAGTTACATTTTATTTTTATATAATACTTTTAATTTATTATCCCTTGAGGATTTACTGTGGGTCCAACTGCCTCCAACTTCTTTGTTAGTGTATGAAAGCCTACTACATAATAAAAATGTTGTCAAGGTCAATGTATACACACCGCCGCAAAGTAAAGTCAAAAGAGCTTATAAAGTTGAGATTCAAAACGGAAATTCCAGATAGTAATTACGTTCTATCTTTGGACGCCAAACGATTTTGCGATTTGAGAATTATGTGAACCTATTTCTTGGAAGCTATTTGTATTGTCTTTTCCTTAAAGTTCGGTTATTTATAGGTCCGCTGTGTATTGCTTTTGACGTCATCATAATGCATTCATAAATCATACTAATATTATAAATGGGAAAGTTTGTAAGTATGGATGTTTGTTAGTCTTATATGCGAAAACCACGAATCGGATTTTAATGAGACTTTGTAATAATATAACTTATATATCCGAACTAGCTTTGCCCCGCGGTTTTACCCGCATTAAACAGCCTATGTTATACCAAATTTTATTAAAATCGCTCCAGCCGATTCGACGTGAAAAAGTAACAAACATACACGTAAGTAACAATCACACACTCACAACCTTTCGCTTTTATAATATTAGTAGGATAACACATAGGCTATAATTTATACAGTTTAACGCAAGTAACGCCGCGTGGCACTAGTCTAAAATAATTTGTTTAAGTAACTGAGGACGCGATTGTCCTACATGTACGATGTCTTTAGTCGTAAGTCAGATGATTACCATAATAATTTGTGCCATGTCATGTAAGCACAATATTGGGCAGCGCAGCCCTAAATAAACGCTGAGTCCTGACTCCCACATAGGGGCGCGTCGGCCGCTGGCGCCGCCTGGGTCAGACGGCGCTATTACACCCTCAGATTGATCGCAGCTCCGTCGCGATTCTGTATAGACGTATCATTTTATTCGCTAGCCAACTCTACAACTATCATATTTATTTTATGTATACCTAACTTTTATATTTGACTAGTAAATATCAGCTCACCACCACATAACGCTATGAATTCACTATGTAAATGTTTTTTGACAATCTAGAAATTTTCGTCTCTACATAAAGATCAGTATTTTTTGTGCAATCATTATTCATTATCATGACTGTGTATTTTTATTTATATGATAATAATACGAAGAGAAAATAAGAGGTACCTACTTAGATAAATGTTATTTCTAAACGTGTACCTAAATATCTATATGTCATCATCATCATATCAGCCGAAAGACGTCCACAGCTGGACAAAGCCCTCCCCCAAAGATTTCCACAATTGCCGGTCTTGCGCTATCCACATCCAGCGACCCTCACAAGATCATCGGTCCATCTTGTAGGGGGGCCTACCCACGAAAACGGACCGGAAGATTGGGAAAGTAATTAAGAGGAATTGCTACGGGTCAAACTGTCTCGATTAATAGCCTTAATATCTTATCTTCTCCTAAGGTCCTGAAAACAGGAGACATTAGAAGGCTATTTTAGAAAACTTTAGTTCTGTTCTTATTAGAAAGGACTTCTCCGTATAGACCTGGTTTTGGATCCTGCGTTTTTAACCGACTTTATGTAGCTCTCAAACGGATATACCGATTTCAATGCGGTTTTTTTTACGCAAGGAAACTGGCTTTCAAATGTGAAAAAACCGGAGCCAAGAAGCAATGTTTGGTTCATATCGGTCCAGCAGTTTCAGCAAAATTATGTTATTATGATTGGTTTCGGGGGTTTTCTAATGGTTAGGTTATTTTTCTTTGTTTGTCAATTAATTAATTTCGATTATTCTTTTATTATCTAAAAGGAAATATTTTCTAAATGGTCTACTATAGTTTTTTTAGATTCCCTTATTATGGCATATCCCCCTATTATTTGGGGAGGCTTTTGTCCAGCAGTGGACGTAATTCTGCTGTTATGAAGCTTTGAGTCGGTAGAATGAATTTTTATAGCAGTAATTGTAAGATATAGTTAACACGGTATTAGTTTTTTGGTAGAACGTCGCTTGTAGGTAAGTATCCTTTATAAGGCTTCATAACTATTAGCGTGTGATATGTTCGTATTTCTTGGTGCTGGAGCGAGGCCACACCTCAACCCTGGCCTGCATGATGTGTAGAGCAAGGTTATTTAGCGATAACGCCTAAGTACCCGCTGCTAATCGCATAAACTATCGCGAATCGTAATATTCAAATCTTGGTTATCAAGCCTATTGAGTGATTGGTCCTTTGCGTATGAGCATGGATGTAGATTAGTAATCGTTGTACTATGTCGCTTATGGCAATTTTTATTATTTATAAATGTATCGTATATTACACGATGTTATAAAAAATATGTTATATAATAGATATAATTAACAATGGCATAATTATGTAATTTTGTATTTGCTTGTACAATGGATACTAGATAATTGATAACTACATATATTACTTTTCTTTTGAAAATGTATACTTGTGTAGATAATTACACCCAGAGACAGGACAAACATACATGTTCATGCACTGTCCAGGGTGAGTATCGAAACCACGACAATCGTCCTGAAAGGCTAGCATCTACCAACCACGCCAACTGACCCGTCATGTAATGTACAATGATGTACAAATGTACAATATTAATTATATTTAACTAGTATACATAGGCTTTCTAGAATTGCGTAGTATTGCTACAAAATGTTCTAGCTCTACGTAAGATTAATATCTTACGTAGAGCTAGAACATTTCGTAGCGTTGTGCTACAATACGTAGCAGTACGCCGACACAACGAACGACCGCAGTAGTCGTTTGTTTTTAATTCTACGTAGCATAATAAAATAACGTTTTTTTTGTAGGTTTACCGATTTAGTGTGGTACAAATTCATAAAAAAAAATCTTGTTTTTCTAGTGGGCTGAATAACATAATGTATTGGTGCAATCAATAAGATTAGGAACTTGATAATAAATTTTTCTCATGATATGAAATTGAGTTTGAAATAGATTTTTAAAAGTAGTGCGTTTAGTGTTACATTTTCTAGTTTTCTTTATCTTTAAATCCTTGTAATCGAATGACCCTGAAAGTTATGATTGCATTTAATAACCCGCAAATGAAACTCAATTCAACAATAGTTTTTAGCTGATAATAACTATATGTAATTGTGAACCGAATATGATCATTATTTTTTTATTGGAGTATACTGGTGTTGCCAAATGAATAATTCATACATAAAAACTTTTATACCACCCGTTTTTCATTTTTTACTAGTATTGTTCATCCCAAGGTTGTCTGAAAGAAAGTGCAGCTAGTGCGCTTTGTGCAGACGCCAGCACATGCAGTTACCCCAATCTGTCAAATATCTTTTATAGATTTACAACTTTATCACATAAGCATAAGGTTCACTGTCTAATGGGGAAATTCGACAGATTGGGGTAGCTTGATGTGCTGGCGTCTGTACATAATTTGTAATAATGAAATGAAATGATTTTTTTTATTCAGCACTTGGGTATTAAGTGCATAAACATAGTGGATAGTAGAAAGTTACAAAAAAAAAAAAATGTCAGTCCGTGCGGTTTGTTTTATCGCATATATTTTCTGAAATCCTTAAATAAATAACAATTTACTGATCTATTATTTTAAAATTTAGTTCTACTATATTAAAATTAAAGAATGGGAGATTAAAGCAAAAAGACGAAATTCTAAATGAGGGTGTGATCACATGCACGGGATCACCGATCACGATCACGATCCTCGCCGCTGAGGAACCTACCCTAGCTAGCCTGCGGCTTTCTCTAGCTACCTAGGTGGTAATTGTTTTATTAATAAATTCTTATATCTGGTGTACAATAAATAGTTTCGTACTGTATGAAATAAAATGCTAAAGTTTCTTTATAATCTAGTACAGATACATTCGTAAAAATATTCAAATTATTTAATTTTTGTATAAAAATCCTTTCACTAAGTTACGCAGCCTCAGGGTAACGATTGCTCGAAAAATTCCGGTATTTAAATGAATAAGCACTCATAAGGCGATCTCGAAGCATAATTGACGTCATGAATAGAACAAACACACCATTTTATTACTTGTTATCGCAAATATTTGTTGCACTGCACGATAAAATGAGAGGTGCTTCGCGTGGCGCGTACGAGATAACCACTTTTTATATACGGTTACTATGTCACATTCATATGTAACTACGAATAACTTACCCATTAAGTACAGACGCCAGCATATCCAGCTACCCCAATCTGTCATATTTCTGTTATAGATTTTCAACTTTATCACAAAATCATAAGGTTCACTTTCAATGATTGCACGTGTGGCGCAGCGGCGCTGGACAACTATTTGTGTGACCCATAAATAGTTGTTCTGAGTCTGTCTATTATATGTTTGTAAAGTACCCCGCGACACAGGTATTAATTTCCCAAATGCGGGCGTTGTCTTTAACAAAATAAAAAATAGGGGAAATTTGAATGAATGGGGTAGCTTGATGTGCTGGCGTCTGTACATGTTTCGGTTGGATATGCCATTTCCACTTTTGATAAATCCACTCCGTTTCTACGTCTAGAAAGAGTTAATAAGTTCTTTCTAATATTTTTGTTGAGTCCACTATAGTTATTTTCCTAGGGACCTCTTTGTGAAGTATCAAACTAATATTATAAATGCGAAAGTTTGTGAATATGCGAGTGTGTATGTTTGAAACTTCTTCACGTCTAAACGGCTGGAGCATTTTTAATAAAATTTGGCATAGAGGTAGCTGACAACGTGGTTTAACACATAGGCTATAAATGTATAAAGTTTAACGCGGGTAAAACCGCGGGGCACAGCTAGTAAGTACATAAAATACAGCTCATGTTACTCACTAATAATGTAGGTAACTTATTACGTGTAAGAATTTCTCTACCACAAACAAATATATACAGAAATCTCGCAATACCTATACGCTTTGATTGCAAATAATGCTTTAAAACTAAAATAAACAGTAAGTAATATTCTTTCAGATAGTTCAAACTAGTGAGACGAGACATCTTGATGCTTCTAATCTGTGGGTTAAAGACTGTTATATAATCACAACAGCCAAGACTGATAGCTAATGTACCCTTCAAAGCACGGAGATGCTCCTAAATTTCACCACTTTAGCGATCACCCATCTGCCGACCAACCGCCTATATGCTTAACCCCGCCGTACGTTTACGGACCGGTATGAGGAACTGGATAAGAATGCTAACAACTACAAACTCGTAATTATATGTATATGTAGGTAGGTGTACAATCAACAAAGGAATTACCAACAACCTTCTACAAGCCTTGAAACCGCGTCTCAGATATTATGCATGCAGAATGCAGGCGACCGTAAAATCTGTGACCGACCATTTCTGGCGTCCCCCCAGGATGGCGGCTTAAAATACTCGTTTTGATTTCAGATAAACATAATTTTAACAACAAAAATGAAGATACTTGTACCTATGTGCAAGGCTTTTGATTAACGAATATCATATAATAATATCTAGGGACAATGTCACACAGATCATCCTAGCCCCAAACTAAGCAAAGCTTGTACTATGGGTACTAGGCGACGATATACATACTTATATAGATAGATAAATACTTAAATACATAGAAAACATCCATGACTCAGAAACAAATATTCGTACTCATCACACAAATATTTGCACTTACCGGGATTCGAACCCAGGACCACCAGCTTCGTAGGCAGGAGCACTTCCAACTAGGCTACGGTGACCGTCAAAAAAAAAGGTTTATTTTGTCACAAATTTTACAAAAGAGCTACAACTTTCATCATACATGGATCAAAACTCACAAAGAGAATAAAGTTTTGGTCCATATTTGGTCCTTAAACACTTAAATAAATAGCTACTCTATTTGACAATCAATACAGTTCTATCTAGTGCAAACATTGTGAGCCCTTTATTTTATTTACCTAAATATACGTGCCAATTAATATGTACAGACGCCAGCACATCAAGCTACCCCAATCTGTCAAATTTCTTTTATAGATTTTCAACTTTATAGCAAAAGCATAAGGTTCACTTTCAATTGGGGAAATTAAACAGATAGGGGTTGCTTGATGTGCTGGCGTCTGTACGTAATGATTACGCGCAAAGATTTTTTTGCTCTGTCATTCTTTCACTTGTTAAAATGGATCCACAACTCTGATGTACTTATAAGGTTGCACCGAAAGTGCAGCGTGGCACAGTCCTGACATAACATAGAAAATGGTTACTGAACATAAATAAATACCTGACCTAACATAACAAAATACCTGAACATTTTTCCATACTTACTATAAATACATGCATGTATAAATTACCTTAAATACATCACTATGTGAACATAGAACCATTTAACTGAAATATATAGTAGTTTCTTTATTAAAAACTAAAATACAATTGACCCATACCAAGCTAGCGATGGTGAGCTAATCTAGTTTTAGATTTAGTTCCTTCTCCCTTTTCATCATGACGGAAGTCAGTAAAACTGCTTGTCGATGAACGTAGATGTACAATCCTCACATTAAAGTCCAGTGGGAAGTAGTTTTACTATATCAGTCACTAGTTAGCTAGCCAGTTGGACTAAAATACTCTAAAAGATCCTTTGGCAAAAATCTCCGAGTAAATAACAAGAAATCTCACATAAATTGTAATTTTAAGTAAAGCAATCCTGTTGAAGGGAGCTTCATCTTCCTTAAGCTGTACTAATGTATAATAGGGGGAAGTTTAATTGTTTATTCTGGAAGTTTATTACACTTTCATTGCACTGTATCCATAAGGGAGAGGTGGAGCGACATAAAATAGAACAATAAACATATTTATTATATTAAATGTTTACATTGCACGACAGCGATAAAAGTGCCTTAACCATAACGGTTTCACATTCTCCACTTTTTATTTAAGTACAATATCCTAAACATTTGTAATTAAAAGGTAATAATATAGATCTTATTATTTTTATTAAAGGGACAACGCCCGCACTAGTGTATCTAATCCCTGTCTCGCGGGGTGCTTTACAAACATACAATAGACGGACACAAATTACAACCAGACTCAGAACAACTATTTATGGGTTACACAAATAGTTGTCTAGCTCGGGACTTGAACCCGCGACACGAAGCTTGGCTTCCTATACAAAATTCGTGAGCTTATAGACATTAGTTGATAGAGAACGACTGACCTTAGGAAAGGCGATCATATTATAAGAACTTCTAACATAATTGGCGCAGCTGACTGAATATATGACATAGCAAAATTTTTTTAAATAAAATATATTTTTTATTTCATAGGGTATAGAAACAGATTACAGATAATTTAGTGCTTTATGTATTTTCTGTTGTAAGCAAAGTTCAAACCCGTAGTCTTTAACTATTTTATATTACATATAGATAGGTATTACACATTTTAACAGTGCCGTATGCCATAATTTGGTAAAATTGTAACGAAATGGACAGTTAAAGAAATTCGTAATTCATATCTAGTGTAGTGCGTTTGAGGCTAAAATCGATCAATTTGTTAGTCTAATTTTTATTTAATATGAAAATAAAAATGAACAAATCGTAGTTGTACGTTATTTCCTTATATAACAGGTCAATAAGGTACTTTTTAGCGACAAAAATTTCAATAATTTCATTAAATTTCTTGTCCATTTCTCGGTTTAAGATTACTATTTTACTTAAAATGTCTTTATTTCGAATATCTATTTCGAATATAATTAATTTTGTTTACAAGTTCCACATCCGTGACATTTGAAGAGAGAGAGAGTAATAAAGCTCCGTTTTGCCCTTACGGCAAGGTACCATGAATAGTTACGGGTACGCTCATGCTCTTGGAAATAAAATATGATGAAGATAAGAGTGACTCAATATGTAATAATTCTGAATATTATGTCCTACTAAGACCTTAGTCAGACTTAATAGTGTTACTCACTAATATTAGCTCTACTGAGTCATCTGTTTTATATTGATAACTTGCATCCACGCTGCGGTTTTGTGTCGTGGAAACATGTGCTCAGAAGTGGGATCAACAGTACTCTATGTCCTTCTCCAGTGTCATCACGATCACGATCAATTCAGCGGTATAGTCATAAAAACGCAGTGGTCAGACAGAGTTACTTATTAGTATACATATTGTATTGCCGCGTAAGGCTATAGTAACCGCGTACCATAAGGTGGGCTATAGTGTCTTTTGCTTGAAGAAACAACAAACCAGTGTGCTTTAGACCACACGACTGAAGTAAAACTTCCAACGTAACTGGCTATGAGAAAGAGAGTAAGCAAATTTGCCCCTTCAGTATTACACGAAACGTAACCCTCTCTCTTCCTATCTTCACTAAGTTATAACCCTCTCACCTTCCGTTTTACCGATCACATTTTTCGTAACGCTCTCGTCCGTCACGTATTTACCAGCTTCTGATGTATGGCGTCATATATTGGGGAAACTCAACAAACGTGAATTCAACTTTTATACTTCAAAAAAATGTCTGAGGATTATCTACAATATGTATAGCACCGACACCTTAGTTAGCATTTACATTTTAGAACTATGTATTTTTGTAAAAAATAATATGATTATTTTCCATTTAAAGTCAGCAACTAAACCTAATATTCGTAATAAATATAGATTTAATTTAGAGTTAGTATCTATTCGCAATATGATTTACTATAAGAGTACTTACATTACAGCAATACGTGTGTATGTGTAATCATCTACCACTTGAAATTAAACAACTTGATGGTAAAATGTTTAAATCTTTGCTGAAACGATGGCTATTGCACAAAGTATTTTATGACTCTTTTTTGCTTATGACCAAGTATCGAAGCAACTGATTTATTGAATTTATCATGATGTGTTATTTATCTGTTGTTATAAAAAATAATTATTTAATATTAAGATAGGTAGAAAAAATATTGCATGCCCGATATGGATAACTGTTGATCAATCAAATTGTTATAACATCTTCTGTACACAGTTTCTGGCAATAAAATGATCTATGTCTGTCTCAAGCTTTCGTTAAGAAAAGTTACATCAAAAATCTTTAGTGTAGTAAAATATTATTTTATAAATTGTATCAAAATATTACTGTAGGTACAAGTAGTTCGTACCAGCACACATAGTTTTGGTTGTGGCTACTTTGGTAGAATGTTTGTGTGGCGACCACGGAGATTTTGTGATATGTTCCTTAACGTGACGGCACATGACACACAATTGCATGTAGGTGCACCGTGTGTGCTGCACTATTGTGATATTGTGGTACTTTTTTTTGTTTTTAATCGTTTATTTATAAAAGAAAATTACATTTTTACAATTAAATTGTTCCTCGCCAAGCGACAAAGCTTGTTGGCGAGACGCGCTCGTTTATATAATATTAAGGGTATATATTATCACAATTTTTATTATACTATATACTTAAATATTTTAAAATCTTAAATCTATGTTAAAACCAAAACACAACAAAGAGAAAACATAATTAGAACAAAACAGCTAATCTAGACACACGGCAGTGTGTCGATCCAAGTTCAAGCATCTTAAACTAGCCAATCCACAGCATCGCGCGAATGTACCTCACTGATAACAGTGTCACATTCGCCGAGCAGTATGTCGTTAAGTTTACGTTTTATTAAATATCTACTTATTTTAGGTTCTAATCTTAGTAAGTCTATTTTGTTAAATATTTTAAACTGATTCACTGGTGCTAACATCTACTATCATCCTCCTTTCTCTAACTTACATATATCGTACGAGCTAGAAAATATTTAATTTATTATATATATTAATTAATTTTATTGCAGCAGAATTACTTTTAGAAATATGTTGCCAAGCAAAACGGGATTTTTACAGATATTCGGTTCCATTACAATAGGGAAAATGATGATTGATTTTGGTGCCACTTTCTGACAAACTTCATAGTAACCCTGTGGGCCATCGTGTAAAGTTGAGTACTAATTAGATTTGTGAAGTATTGTTTTAGGTTTTCACTGCAAATTTAGATGTTTGGAATTGAGATGGACATAGGTTTTGCCTTTAATTAACACATAGGCTACAATAAATTGATAAATCACTCACGGGTAATACCACCCACGTCCGGTAATATATATTGAATTATATTATTTTCAGCCACTAAACTTTATATTATTTTGGGGTCGTTTCATGCCCAAGATCAGTGCATCGAACAAAAAATAATAATATTTATAGCTTCCTAGTCATTCAAATATAGAGTAGAGTAACTTTAACTTCTTTTAACTTAATAAAAAAATATCATCTACACACAAAGTGTATCACTTAAGACATGTTTAGAAGAGTGAATATACATTTTTACATACAAAATTATCTAGTGCATGTTGCTCAAGTGTATTGATTAACTGAACTCCTCTTACAAATTGTACAACTCGTTATAAGGATTAGGAATAAGCGAAGCAAAATACGAAATTAATTTAATCATCAAACGTTAAAATACGATATAAATTTATAGAACAAAGGGAACTTTGTAAATTTCTGAGGCCAGCAAGTACACAGGACATATATTTACATACGGTATCGATACGTTTATGATAAACTGGGAAAATGTATACTTTTAAAATTGAGAATTTCTACACAAAGCGACTATCGATAACTTGGTTGAGCGCTTTTACATGGCTTCCTTTGAACTCCGTCGCACAGAATATTGTTATCCGCATATTTATCAAGTTAATACTTTATGTGAAAGCCACATTTACCCGAAACTGGACGTATTGATAGTGATCATATAAAAAGTCTATATTTCCCTAATAGCTTAAACAAATCGTTATCGAATACTATAATGACCATATGTAACTAATTAAGTACGTGTATCAACATCATTTGTCAAAATGAAGCATCATTACACAGGCATTAGAATGATTTTAGAAATAATAGGAATGCGTTTCGTTATCTGGCGTGGTAGTGATCCCTCGTCACGCCGGGCCGGGATGTCACGCTGCTGATAACGGTCGCGCCGTACCAGTGACATGAGCGACAATGCACGCTCGTGTTACCTAACTCAGTACACTGATAAGCCGCCAAACAATCGCTGGCCGTGAACATTTTATCATTTTGTTGTTAGATCCTATCTTAAATTCTGCCATAATGTGAGGCTGGGAAAATATATCCTTTTTGTACTTAGGGGCCTATACTAAATAATAATATACTAATAATAGCTTTATTTCTTCTCTCACACAGAAAATACATGATAAATGTGTTATTAACTAATTAATTCATTAATGTTTGCTTACAATTGAAGAGGTGAAATCTGTGTGAGAGACTGGTATCCGTACTAGGTGGTAAACCTGTATGACAGATGACCAGCCTCTCCTAACTCTAGACACGAAGGTGTTATGGTAGGTGTAATTTGGCATTCAATGATTAAGTTGTGATGTTATTTTATTTGTGATGAGGAAGTAGGTATATCAGTACTCGAGATGTGTGTGTGGTGTGTGTGTGGTGTGTGTGTGTGTGTGTGTGTGTGTGTGTGTGTGTGTGTGTGTGTATGTGGTGTATGTGGTGTGTGTGGTGTGTGTGTGTGTGGTGTAGTGCGATCTTAAATGAAGCGTGTGTTTTTAATTTTATTTTAAATATACGGAAATGATATTTTCATTTATAAACAAACACATTATAAATGAAATAATTCCTTATATGAATTATTAAATTGAACATTAAGTATAATTTCAACATAATAAAGTAAGTACTTACTTGAAGTAATTCGTAAAAATACACCGTTGGAAAGGAAATATAAATAAAATTGAAAGTGTATGTAACTTGGTTTTAGCTTATAATGTGAAAAGTAAAAATAGTACCGTCGTAATTAAAAGCTATGATTTATAAATTAATTCAAAATGAATACTTAATGCTATGTTTAATTTTTTATCTCCATAAATTTTCCTGGCGATAGCAAAGAACAGTACCTGCGTTTGTAAACTTCCTCACTCTATAATAAATTATTTATGTATTTGGTTATTTTATATATTATACACTATATTGTATTATAGTAGATACATATTTTGTTATGTTTATCATATGTATATGTACATGTAGATAGCAAAATAAATTTCCTTATCTATGAACTTACATAAACATAATCAAACCGTGAAACTTAAGATATACTTAGCCCTTTCAATCCATAATTTAATCGTTCGGTGAGATTAAAATTCGTCTCTAGATATATTGTAGGCAATTGGGTTGTTAGATTTCAGCCTATCAATTCAAATCTTTCCCATCGACAGCAATGACATCAATCGTTAAAGATATGACGCAATTCCGCGTAGTAGTTATTATATAACTATCTTTTTCTTTCATAAACTCATTGCATTTTGATCCCAAGACAATTATAACGATTGACGTGCCTAGGACGCACCGCTTAGAGCCTTTTTCACCGTGGATTCTACCTTTAGTACCTAAACAAAATGTAAAGGTTAGTTTCATGAATTGAAGTTTAAATAACTTTATATACAATACAATACTTCAGCAAAGTTAGAATCGTTATAATAGCTACATACGCGTAACTTTGTCCATAAACTTTGATCTTTTGCGATTAATCCAACTATGAGCTTAGTTTACAGTTACGGTAGGTTAATTCTAAAAATAAATATATATTTCTTCTAAATAAGCTTTTGTGTGATGAGTTCGATTATTTTTCTATGTCTGAGTGTAATTAATGTATGTATTTAGAAATATATAATATGTTTAGTTGGTTTGCTATAGTACAGGCTCTGCCTGGTTTGGGATCAGATGGCAGTATGTAAGTTGGCCCAAGACATTTAAGATATGAAAATTAAACGAAGGTCATAAATTTTGTGAATTATGAATACATATATTTAAAATCACGTTTATACCTTACACCAAGTCGAACTAGCAAAATTTAAATCAAGGGCTAAGTGGTTCAACATAGCCGTCCATAGTGAATAATATAATATATATGGACAATGTCACACAGATCATCCTAGCCCCAAACTAAGCAAAGCTTGTGCTATGGGTACCAGGCGACGATATACATACTTATATAGATAGATAAATACTTAAATACATAGAAAGCATCCATGACTCAGAAATAAATATTCGTGCTCATCACAGAAATATTTGCACTTACCGGGATTCGAACCCAGGACCACCAGCTTCGTAGGCAGGAGCACTACCAACTTGGCTACGGTGACCGTCATAGTAATACCTACCTTAAGGTTACGGAGAAACCTAATTGTAGCCGATTTGCTCTTAGCTAACCAAACATTAGAGGTAGAATAGTTATTTTGAAAACAGTTGCTTCGACAGCCTTTTCTTTCAGATAGTGATAAACTATCTAATCTAATCTCATATTCAATTTATATTGCTAAGGTATAAAAGGTATTTAAGGTTGTTAAATATATTTCTCGTATAGATGTCGCTTCTAACACGTCTTTATTACGACTGCCATCCATTCTACCGGAGTCGCATACATCACATAGCATTGCCGTTTTATTGCTCTACATAAATCAAATCAATAGGTGTTGCACGAGTAATTTTAAAAGCTCCTGAAGATATTCGTTCGGAAACTTTTGCGACAATTGCAAACCCGGAACCGATTTGAGGAAAACCTCGGATTTTGCCAAACTTTTATTAGTCTATAGATTTAATAGGTACATCATTTTAATAAGATATAAATAATTTATGGGATATATGCAAACATTTGTATATTGTATTTGTATTTGTGTATTGTAAATGTAAGTAACCAATTACTTGTTGTGATACCTAAATATTTTAAAAAAGTTTTCTGGCAGTGTTTCTCAGTAGCTGCCAAGTCATGCACTGCACGGTGGGGTAAAAAAAATTGACGATTCCACACAAATGTAATATTTTAACGGAATAAATGACTTTTGATTTGATTTAATTTGATCTATACACACCCTTCTCACGCAAATCTCACTCTGTCAAAGGTTTTCTGGAACAGAACTCATATTGAGTTAAGCTCGCCTCTGTACCTACATTATTTTGAAGATTATAAAATTTATAAACGTGATTTTTGTGTACAATAAAGAATATTTGTATAAGTTTTATGAATCGGTTGTTCAGGGATATTATTAACTTTTGCAGTGTGCTACAGAGTTCATGATATTTTTTAGCTGTTTAGCCAGATTTCTACCACCTTTTACCTATATGTGATGTGCAAATAAAATAAATGAATTAACATAAATTATTATTAAAACCTTAAAGAAAGTTTTATGTTTTTATCATGTGTTTTTGTAACGCAGTGGAGAAGAAAGATTAGCTGTGATATTTACGATGTGCCACTGAGCCTCTCGGCATCTTTTCATCAATGGGGGGCTAGGGGGTGTGGGGGGGGGGGGGGTGGTTAGTAATAGCTTCGTGTGGCGAAGACGTTCGATAATTGGGCCCATTAGGCGTTGCCTGCAGGTACCTCGCTGATACCCATCGTCAACTTATTTAGAAGCTTTTAGGTACGGTCAGTAACCGAAGTGTCAACGTGAATACTGCGGCACAATATATAAACGCAGTAAAGAACACATTGCTTACATGTTCTTGAGGTAACTTTAAGAGCGCCATCTACCAATGAAACTGAACATAATCGCTAGTCGGCTAGACAGTATTTACGTCAATCATTGCTGCGCCATTTCGCATGGAATGACGCAGCAATAAATAGTAAATTTGTTACATATTTTAAAATATTTATTACTAACACTAGTTTATAAGAAAATTGTTACTTACTTATTGGATACTAATTTGGTCTGAAAATAAAGTCTTATTGTTATTATTATAATAAATAAACAAACCAGTTCCTGAAACATGAAAAATATTTTATGCGTTCACCGTAACATATGTAGATTTAGGTCCTTAGCTAGCTTATTTAAGATCATTTAAAGGTTTAAATACTTTTAAGTATCAACATTAATAGTTTTAGATATAGATCACTACATCTTGTCTGAAAAGTTTTAAGGGAAAAGAAGATTATTAGGAGAAGATATCCAATATTCTTACTATCGCATTCGTCGCATTTTAATGCGACCACTGGAAACAAGACCCAACTGAGTAGACCCAGTGAAACAAACTCGGCGGGTACCTCTACTACCTGTTTCCACAGTTGAAACGGTCTAGCGAAACATACACTATGGGGCGTATACACGAAATTTGGTCCACTAAATCAAATTATTTAGCATTCGAATACAACATTTCCCTATATGGTTCTCTAATTACCTATTTATTTCAGGTTATAAGAGGTATTAAGAGAAAATAAAAGCGCCATAATAACTATAATATTGATCATTTTGAGATCGAACCAACAATTCTGTAATTTGTATAGTTACAGATATGACTAGGTAGAATATACACTGACTGTTACAGAGAGTTACAGAGAGTTCATGTAACATAATAGATTAGTCAGGTCTATATGGCTATAAGATCCCTAGCAATGTGCAGGCAGATACCGACCGCCAAATGTCTTTATCATCTATATAATCTTTAGTAGAGTAGTAACCCTTAACCAAAAGTACACGTTTAATCTATGTCTTGAACCTATCACCAGGTAGTTTAGTTTTATGAGTATGGAGCATGTTATAAAACCTAATACAATTTCCCATGAATGATTTATTAGTTTTGCTAAATCTAAAGTCTGGTACCTATGACTTGAGTTTGTCCTTATTTCTAGTATTTATTATGCAAGCCACTCCTTTTTCTATGTTCATCTATATTTTTCCTAAGGAGACGGAAAAAACCAAAGAGGACATACATGTATCAAATAAAGGGGAATGTGAAAGTCAGATCATTTCAAAAAGTCACATCAGAAGTGGGATGAGAAGAGTAAGGCCCAGTGACAAAAGCATAGCTTAAATTGGATATGATTCTTTACGACAGTGTAAATATCATAGATATGCCTTTAGTATACATAGCATATGCCTTTAGTACACATAGCGTAGCACATCACCGATATGCCTTTAGTACTAATTTGTAAAACAAGAATTTAGTTGCCAATGTACAAGCCCTACACCAATTTATAGAAACAATACCACTGATAAGTTGCGCCATTTTGTCGATATTGGTGGTCACAGCCATTAAACAACGTATTATTTTAAATCTCCAGTCCATTTTCTTTAAGATATTAAAGAAGCGATTTTATGTACCAACTTTGAAATAAACCTCTTACGAATACAATATTTAGTGTTCTCGTCGAAACGTTTCCGTCTACTATGAAAATAGAACATTTTAAGTTTTAACGGACCGAATTTCAACCGAAGTTACAAATCTATCGACCTGAATCCTCGTTTTAAAAGTAGTAAACATTTTCTTCCAGCTGCAGACTTTTAGACTCGGAAAATTTCTCGTTATATTCACGACACACGAATTTATAAAAACAATTTATAATAATCTATTATTTATTTTTCAGGTACGTAAATGTTTGATCTTCCTTCGTTCAGCGCAGAGCAGTAAGTTATTTTCCTTTCTTATTTGCCATTTCTATTTTGATCAGCTAATCTCAAGCTACCTACCAGGATTATACATGATCGACTACCATCAAACCTCGAAATCCATAGGAAACTACGAAAGTCTGAAGTTACCGTGTCTTTCTTGTAAACGCTAGAAGCATTTAAGCAAGTCAGAAAAGCGTTGATTTTCTTTATGAGCAGCTTGACTAGGCACTTTAAAGAACGTTTTTTTTAAAAGCTTTTCAATGTTAATGTTGTAGCGCTGGAAGTGAATAAGGTCACCATAGCTCATCGAGGGTCAATAACCATGGGTGTCGCTAGTTACAGACTGCGGTGACCACTTACCATTAAGTGGGGCGTATCCTTGTTTGAAAACTTGGTAGAATAATTAAAAAAAAAAACAAAAACCTGGTAACGACTGCCATAGATGTTCTTATACAGAAACAGCTCCAGCAATATAACGCTATGTAGCACAATCAAGTTATTCAAACAGCACATCTAAATATAAAGAAGGAAGAATAAAAGTACCATAGAAAATGATTGATTGAATTCGTCGAAGAGGAAATACCAGTGCCGAAGTGATCTCACATTCTCGGTGGGAGCGGGACAATGCAATGGTCTGTGGATGTCAGTACGGAGCTGCGGAGCAGGGGCTCAACGTTGGAACTTCAATTAAATCAGAGGGTTCATAACCTCGGGGACCGCCCGCATTATCGTGACAAGGGAGCCAATCACGCTCGGCCTCAGTGCGCCTTGTACGGCGTGAACGAATTTAGTCATTCACACGTACGATGATGTCACCATATTGATGACCCTTTAGCTATTCGTTTTTCGTTTTTGTACTAATTGTTTAACCAATAATTCCAACAACCTTCGTGGAAATATTATGAATAGGTAACAGTCATGTCTGAATGTCACAACAGCCTGAATGTACGTAACAAAACTATGCGTCAGTTTGTTTAATATTAACTTATAACATAGTATACATAGTTAATGTGCGAATGTGTTTACTCACTTTGCTCGTAACTCGGGAAAGGAGTCCTCTCATAGTTGAGACCTAGACAGATAGTTTTCTATAGTTTACAACACTATAAAAAATATATTTATTTCAGCACATTAGAAATATTGAACAGAATTTATTTGGTTAGTAACGTGGTAGTAAGATTGATTAAAGTATTTTGTAACAATATTTTTTTTAATCGGGTCGAGTCCCTCCCTCTTATTCACCACTGCAACTCCTGTAAGCCAGGATCAACAGTGGCACACAATGAAATGACACTGAGCGGTGAGGCTCAGGCATGTCCCGGGGAATCGCTTAAACTGTCTTGGATCCCGCAACGAATTTAATCAGAAAGAAAAAAAAGGAAGAGTTAGAAAATGAATATTTCCACTTCCCTCCAGAGCAAAGCGGGAGACAGAATGATGTAAAGAGGCTATAATAGCCTCATAAAATGACAGATTTGTAAGAATATATAAAAATTTTGGTAATGCTCTTTTCCATGAACCCCTCTACAGGTAAAGGCATCCTCCAAGGAAGTTCAGTCGTCTCTTACTTGGACTGACTAT
This sequence comes from Pseudoips prasinana, assembly GCA_951640165.1. Classification (NCBI taxonomy): domain Eukaryota; kingdom Metazoa; phylum Arthropoda; class Insecta; order Lepidoptera; family Nolidae; genus Pseudoips; species Pseudoips prasinana. Next base: position 25,889,638 of record OX621260.1, read on the forward strand.
TTTAACAATCTCATATTCAATTATGAATCGCTGCTTTCCTTTTTACCATATTTGTTGAGGTGCGCGCAAAATGTCATATTCCATTCATCACTTATTTTCGTTATATTGTTTGCGACCTTCTAAGAATAATCCTTAGCCTTCCGCTTCCCACGTAACCCTTTACATTCATTCATAACTCTACTTGTTCCATGGATTTAGTCCTACGTTAATATATACCATGAATATACGTATACAAATAGCACAGAGCAATGATGTAGGCGACGCGTCCACAACGCCGCGTATTTGTGTTGACCACAACGTCCGCAACGTACCACTCGGTCTCATAGCGCAAATATTTGTCGAGTAACCGATCGCCGACCTTATTGACTGCCATGTGATAGCCTTTGCAAAACATTACATACGATACACCCATATTATAGTACCGCTCTCAAGTGTGGCTGAGTGGGTTGGTTCAATAGACAAACATCTTATGGGAACTGAGTGTGCTTGGAAAAGCGTCTGTGTGCCATATTACGCGGAAACGCATTAGTGTCGTGGCGATAGGATTTGAGCTGGCTTATCGTATATAAACGTAATTATACTATCGGTTTTAATGAGTCGGACGTGTGATAGTGGATATTTAATTTGGCCACGTATATTATTATTATCTGTGAAACTGATATTTATTAATAGTCAGAGTACCTATTGCCTGAGAGTTATGGACATTTGGACGGCACTAAGGTATATTGATAGCATAGATTCCTGTGGATTTGCCATCCATAAATCATTCCATGCCATCCTCAAACATATCGAAACGTATTTACGCATAATACTAGGTACTGCTAAAACAAGATTCCTAAGTTAGTGTGTCATTAAAACAAAAGGCAGTTAGAATCATCTATAAACACGTGTCCACAAACTTTGGATATAAGTAGGGGCGGAAATATTAGCTTATTAGCATTATTCGTACTAATTTAACATCAATGCGACATTTAAAAATATAGAAATCTATCTTGAAATGTGAAAATAAAGTATTTTCATTACATGTCTACCCTAGAAGATAATCCCGCACTTTGTAAATTTTGATCCCATTTTAAATAATTGAGAGGTTTTTAACCAATAAGGCTAATTTATTACTATCATATATAACTATTATCCTAAACTCTATCTGTGTGACAGCCGAGACAAGTTTTCCTTTTTATCATTTTAGCACAGAACCCTAAAACAGAAAGACAGATAAAATATTCAGCCTGCGTTTTTAAACTTAAACTAAAACAAAATAATAATAAAAAGTAAAAAAAAAAAATTCATAGAATAATAAAGCAGGAATGCGCAAAAAAAACCAAAGGCGACAGCGATAAATAAATATGCTTAGTAATCTAGGCAGATAAATACATTTTTTTAACATTATTTTTAAATATATTTAATGATTGCGCTTGTCTTATTGTTAAGGCATTGCGTTCCACAGGCGCACAGCCTGATATACTACATATACTAATATATTTTTGTAAATACATACTTATATAGATAATTACACCCAGACTCAGGACAAGCAGACATGTTCATGCACACAAATATCGAACCCACGACCTCCGGCATGAAAAGAAAGAATTTCTTTCTATTTTTATTTTTAATGTATTTAGTTTATCAAATATCTGTTATTTCATTTTATTATAGTATGTAATGGGGGTTAACTATCCGTGGACCCCACAGTCGGGCGCTATCAGAATATCAGCGCTGTCGCAATATTGCCAATGCTGAGATAGATGCATTTTCACCTAGAACGGACTAACTAATATTAAGTATAAGATTTTTATTGTTTGTTTTTCTGTTACTGTATAATTTCGTTGTTATGTCCGTCCTGGTAATGAATAAAGGATTTTTTCTTTCTTTCCAACCACGCCAACAGGCACGTCGAAAGTGTGCTTGGGTAACTGAAGTGAATATCAGATATTTGATATTAGAGACCTGAAAGGCATAGAATTATATAAAGACTACGTTACTGCACTCCAAGTAATTATTCACCACAAAAAATGCACAACATTTTGTTGTTAAATAACATGGGTATAACATAATGGGAAAAATAATAAAAACCGTCCTCCAGCATCCAACACTAATTAAAAAGTTCGCCATCTGATGTAAATTAAAATGTCAGTAGATAGGTATACTTTTTATTCTGGCCGTTAAATTGCAGGCCTCATTTGTAATGTTAATGTAATTAATAACCGCATTATGGTTACTGCTAAATGATTCTACATGTGCAGCGGCGCACTGCACTGCACTGCACACTTGACGCTTGATTTACTCATTTTAATATTTTTGCATACATACATATCTACTACTTACATACGTATAACCGTAGTTAGTACCAAGAGTAACAAGTTAAGTCATTTTACGCAGACGACACGATTCATGTTGGCTTCCCTTTTATGTTACATTTTATTTCATACTAGCTGTGCCCCGCGGTTTTACCCGCGTTAAACTTTATAAATTATCACATCTCCTGCCCCGTAGGTGATAGCGTGATAATATGTAGCTTATTATGTTGACCCGTCCCCTTAGTAATGTTCATTCAAAATTTGAAGTAAAACCTTGCAGCACTTTTAGAGTTTAGCCCGGACATACATACAGACAAACAGACACACCGACAAAAATACCAAATACTATATTTTTGGCTTCGATATCGATTGTAGATCACGCCCCAAGCATCCTTTTAAAAAAAAATTCAATGTACAGTTTTGACTTTCCTACGATTTTATTATATGTATAGATTACACAATGTAACTTACTTGGTTACATCTACACACACTCACTCACTACACGACCCAACTAACTAATTACTAACCTGACTATGTTCTCTTACATAAAAGATAGTACTAAGATTTTATGCAAGTATAATTCCATCTGGGGAGATCCTGGTGATCTGTAGTACAGGCTTGTCTAGTTCAGACACCAGTCTCTTGCAAGCGATATGTTCCAAATACCAAAAAAAAAAACTATTCTTAAGAATGATGACGATGATGTCTTCACGGCCGAATTTTGGCCACGGCGGCCATTGTCAATGGAGATTAGCCAATTGCGCAGGACATATTATAGTGCAGATAGACAAGTGTGTGCGCAAACACAGGGGCACTTTCTATTCCATCACTCTCATGATCCGATGGGACGACTAGCGACACGACTGGGAAGACGTCAGGTACAGGACCGACAGCTTTACATGCTCTCCGAGACAAGGGGGTGCAGTACCGCCAACTTCCAGACTTCAGGCTGATACTGAGAAATTTCTTTTAACGGAAAAATCCCAAAATCACTTTTTGGCCCGACCTGGGATTTGAACCCAGGACCTTATTTTCTGCGGTTGAACACGCTACCGCTAGACCAACGAGGCAGTCAGCCCAACTAACTATTCTAACCCAACTAATGAGGAGAATTGTGTACACGTACAGACGCCAGCACATCAAGCTACCCCAATCTGTCAAATTTCCCCAAATGAAAGTGAACCTTATGCTTTTGTAATAAAGTTGAAAATCTATTAAAGAAATTGACAGATTGGGGTAGCTGGATGTGCTGGCGCCTGTAGTACTTGCAGCCCAGACATGACGCACACGATACGTAGGACTACATAAGAATTTAATTATTATGAAGTGATGGAAATATGTATTATGGAACGTAGAACATTATAAGTACGAAGTACCACCGTTTATCTTTTAATACAATCTTTAAGAAACTTATCTTCAAAGTGGTATATGCATTACTTACTTACTTATCGTGTGGGCAGTGGTTACCCTAGTGTCAGAGTTGTGCAAGCCGCCGCCCATTAGTCCTCTGACATGGCTTAACGACTGTTGCCTAATGGCTACAACCAGGAGACTCAAAGCTCAGAAATTAAACCACTTTGGCGGTCACCCATCTATGGACTGACCCTGTACCTGGCTTGACCTCGCCAATCACTTACGGACTGGTTGAAAATTCTTAGGCGAAATAGAAATGTTTCTTAAAATTTAAAGTTGAATGACCGCTTATGTTCGTATTCGATCGCACCGTCTGTGTCTCCGCCCTTCAAACCGCTCTCCAGGGTTTATAAACCTCCAATTTGTCCGTTTTCTTAAAGGGCATTACACCAAAAAGGCCAAAGGTACTGAAACATAGACGGTAGATTACATTTCTCGAGCTGCAAATTTATCCTTTTTACGAGGAGAAATTTGTCATAGATATCCATCGCCCAAAAGTCACAACGGTTTATGGTCTGGAGTGTTTAAAACGTTACGCTGGCCTGTTTGGCTTATTTACGTGGTACTTCGGAGCTGTGGAAGAGAGGCCGCGGTATTATTATTATTATTATTTAGGGCTTGATGCCTTGTTAGCATCTTGCTACCTTTCTGATCTATTGTCGGAGAGCTCCTTGATTTGTTACAGTTCACTGCTTAATCCTATAGCTTTAATAAACTTCCAGATTGATTGTGCAGTGAGTGTTTGTATCTCTTAGGGACAGAGACAGAGAGGAGCGCAGCGGAGAGGATTTTATTCAGGCACTAGAAAATCAACTTTAAAATTATTTAAATAAAATGCATGTATGCTTGAACATTATAATGCGCGAGACTGCGCGAGCATTTTGTCAGGTTCAAGCATATATGCGCTTTATTCCTATAGCTCTAAAGTTGATTTTCTAGTGCCTTAATAAAATCCTCTCCGCTGCGCTCCTCTCTGTCTGCGCCGACCCTTACGGTTGCATGATATGCTATCCTCAGTAGATACTTCTGTAACGTATTAGAGGCCGCGGTATACGATGACACTCTTATAAAAGTCAGTTTATTGTTAAGTCGTAAAATAAATAAAAAAAGAAGAATTTAATAATGTAAATTGAGTACCTCAAGGTAAGCTGAGTACTTTAGGACCCTCAAAGTTCATGTAAAAATATAATAATAATGTCCGCCTGTTCGAATATCGGCCACAAGCACATGGGCACTTTCCATCACTCTCATAAACCAATGATGGGACGACTAACGACACGACTGGAAATAGGTACTGGACCTATGGCTTTACGTGATCTCCGAGGCACGGGGGTATTATATACTCCCATATTTCCGGCTGATACTAAGAAAATGACTTTTTGGCCCGACACACTAGACTAAAGAGGTAATTAAAATCATCATTAAATCATGTAAAAATGTGTGCGGAAATATTTGCAATCAGATTTTACTCCAAATATTTAGTTCCAAATTAGGCACGCCGATACTTAGCGCGCTTCAGTACTATGACTTGACATTATATAGGTTGTAACATAAATAGAGGAGGAAATTTATATTGACATTATATTTGTTATTCTGGGATTTTATTTTTGTAACTTATTTTTGTTTTTCTCGTCAATTGTATTTTAGCATCACCACACTCAGGCTATGTATAGGTAAGCCTACTACTTTGTGTCAAACGTAATCTCCAGGCAAGGATAGCGAAGTGGGTCATTCACTTTCTGTGCATACAATACAACTGAACCGCTAATTCCCCTTAATCCAAAGTAATATAATTAGATGGCTAATTATAGCACATGCGGGAACTCCAACCGTTACGCTCCGTGCATCATAATGATGAACAATCGAATCTACAGTTTTACACCAACCAAGCATATTATTTAAAGCCAGTACATAGATTTTAATTACCCATACTGTAATATTTACGAATGTTTATTTATTGTTCTGTCTGAGTAAATACGAGAAACCTATAAATCGCGAAACGGTACCGCCACGTCCATAGAAAATGTTTTATTGAAATATGGGCCTTATTATTACTATGCATGTAAGTCCGATTGTACGTGAGCGACTCTATTTCAATTGCATCGCGTCCGCGAAAGCGCTGCGCCGGCGCTGCATGCTGATTCGAAACAACGGAATGTTTCAATCGAAACGTGAAGGTAACCAATCCGTACATACCTATCGTTTAGAAACTTTATTAATCAATCCGACAATAAATACCTCAACTTCAATAAACATTTATGACTCGTTGAAGCAGTAGATGTAATTGTACAAGAGGCGGTATGACTAGTTCGTCAAGTAAAACTTGATTACGAGCCGCCTCAGCTTATTGTAGGCGATGGAAATGAGTGGATATAATGCAGTAATGTTAGCTTAGCGTTTGCAATTTATTGCGATATGGCATTTCCCATTACCTATGCGGCGGTGACTGGAATGCGAGGTGGCCTGCGCCGGTGAATCATCTCACGACGTTGCCATCGGCGGGCGGAGCCGCAGCGGCCCTGGAGTCACGTGGCACCCCGCCGTCATTGTTACATGACGTCGCTATACGACACCATTTTAGATAACAGTGCACTCAGAACAACTCCCTATGAGTGAACACACAAAATTACTATTTGCTGCAGAAACGAAGATATAAAAGACATTGCAAATTAAACAAGCAAGTTTGACATGGGAACGAATACACATGGACTTAAAATGCTTTGATATAATTTTTAACAGAAAACTTTTAAGGCGCGGTGAGCACTTTTTGCGAGATAAAAAATAATGGAACTCGCGTCATTGTCACCGAACACTTTCCATGAGCTATATGTATATATGTGTATCTACTTTTTGGGTATCAAAGGGTCAACTATTATACTGTCGAGTATTTAGATTAGAGGTGTAACAAGTAGTTTACACTTCTATCAGCAAGCACCAAAAACAGCCTCGCATACTTTTTTTTATAAAACGTTGAAGTATAGGTATATAGGTATTATATAAATTATAGTTGAATAAAGACTTACTTATGCTTATTTTATTAAACTAATGTATTATCAGAGACAAGGAGTGACTATGTAAAGTATTAATAATTTATTCTTGAATTTTATTAATTGCATTGAAACATTTAACTTATTGCTACAGTACTGAATTTATTAAAATATAATGGGTAGTTGATACTGCTGTGACATCGCTGCAGGAACTTTATCTCTCAATGAATAGCCTATTCTTTATTGGCCGGATAAATTGGCTCGTTTAAACGTGGTAAGTTTCTGCTTTTATTTTGATAAACAGAAACTACCTACGTTTGGTTCGATTCGTTGCCGGTATTGATTGTTAAAGAATGGAAGAAAATACATACCGGTCAATTATTTTCAATCAATATTAATAGCGCATCGTGAAATCGTGTAAGAATCAATTTATTAAAGGCCATCGCATCGTCACAATTTAAATGGTACAGCCATATCTAATGGTTCGTCCATCAGTCAAACGCCTCTGTGTGACCACGTGGAATGTGTAGTATGTGCGGCTGCAGAGAACACGCTGGTCAATTCTAGAGCTATCTATCATGATATGCGAGAACCGACAAACATAATAAACAATTTTACTCTGTATTGCGATTAGTATAAAGGTGGTGATTGCGTGACAAACGGCTCTACGTTGAGGTCGATAGATCTCGGGGGCGTTTATTGGCGAGAATTGGGCGCATCCCGGTTGTTCGACGAAATCGCTATCCTTCCTACGCATTATTATCTGATGGGACTTAGTTCGGACAAACCAGGTTTGATGTGACGTTAATGTAATAACGGATAAAACTTCCTCCCCAAACTTCTGAATCCGCTCTCGAGTTCCGTTTAAATTTGTTCTCTTTTATTTGTTACTTTTCTACTGAAATCGTAAGAGAAAACTTAGTTCACAATGTATTTTCTGAGTTTTATTCGATTCAGAATTATTGTCGTAATAAAATGTACATTTACTATTCCTTTTGTCGCGATCGTTACTAGATAATCCTAAGAAGTTTAATATGAGATAAACTTTCTCGTGACTAGCACATAACATTATCCATATTGAGGTTCGTTCGTAGTTGGTTATAATGTAGGATAAAGGCTCAGTATAAAGCATAATGCGAATGAGCCACCTCTGAGGCTCGTTAACGACTCATTCACTGGCCATCTGGTCATGTGAACCGCTTGCCCTTTCTATCTCCTGCCCTATTTTACAAATCGGATTATGCTACATCATACGTATTAAATAGTGAATGAGCTTCGAATGTGGTAGGTACGAAAAGGATTCGAAAGATAATTAAAGTTATCCGCCGACTGTACGATAGTGCGTGGAGCAAATTTGGACTCGTGTATTCATTGAGCAGCAAAGAGGCTGAGCTGTAGCGGTTATTGTCGTGTGACATTGTATCGCAATGAGAGTAAAATATGACGTATTTGATAGCGGATCCGTGGGCGACACGTCAGCTGCGCTCGCGATTGGACGGGCCTGTTCAATTGGTTCTTTGTGTTGGCGCGACTGCCGCGAGCATCGCCTCATCACTTCCCTACAATCATTGACGGTATGCCGGCCTATAAATAGCTCTCATCGCTACCAAATTGATCGATTCATACTAAATTGGATATTAATTTAAACGAATATTCTCACACAATTTAAATTACGAGTACAATCTATTGTGTGGAGAGGAAATATGCGTTCGAATTGTGTACCAATTGTAGATACTTGTGTATTGTACAAATATTCTGTTTATTATAATTGTTGCTTAATACATTGCCCGCAGCTTAGTTCAAGAGGACTATATAGGTAAAGTTTGATTTCCTACGGTCTGACGAAAGATCAATGACTATTCGATTCTCAATCGTAAATTAAAAGATGATCTTTAAATGACTGCAAGTTTGTTTAGTAGACATTATATCCCGGCGTATTGTTATTTAATGTTTATTTATTTATTTTTATTTAATTAAGTACCAAGTATAGTACTTAATTTGTATTACAAACTAGGCTAGACACTAATTAGTAATTTTATATTAAACTAAACTTCTACATAAACATAAATAATTCCAAGAATCAGTCCACCGACTTTCCTCAGTCAATTTGTTAACAGGAAGACACATTGTTTATGTGTTCTTTTTAATGTTCATTATAATGTTTATTGGACACTGAGATTTATATTGAATCGGGTACTCTATGAAAACAAATATATAACTTGATTAAAAACTGTAAATTTACTTTACTTTATCGTATGTGCCGTGGTTACTCTAATGTAAGAGCTGTTCGAGCCGTCCAATAGGTCTCTGACATGGCTTAAGGTCCAATAGGTCGCGTACATCTGCATCTTCAAATTACTGATATTTCAGCCAATAAGGTATTGCAAAATGTAACATTATTTTGAAGAACAATATTGATCCCAAAACACGACACAACTCTCGTTCGATAGAAAATATCACGAAAACACTTCTAAAACTGTTTAAAAACAGAATAACCTGGTAAAATTACAACCCAATCCAAATTGTTAATCTTATTAGTATTAGATATAAGTATATAAATAAAAATGTATCACCGAAATTATTGTACGCTCATTACTTACAAACGACTAAATTGGAGCAAACTTTCTTTTATATGTTCGTTAGTGTCAGGAGTAGGTTTTATTGAAAACTAAAATGCTAATATATAAAAATAGCACTAACCTCTAGACCGAGAGGCCAGTGAAATGAAATAATGAAATTTATTCAGCACTTAAAGTGTATTTTACATACACTTGTACTTGTCAAGCTCACAATGCAATACATAAACACAGTTTAAAACAGTAATTAAAGCAGAAAATATTTTGAATTAGTCTAATCCAATCAGTTTCATTTCATTTTCATTTCTAATCCATGAAATCAGAATAAAATGTAGCAGTGAGCTATATTGGTACATCAGTTTGAAAGGTCTAAATTCGCAAAGCTATAGGTATCGTTCACGTGTAGCCATCGTCGTATTTATCACTTGCACAGACCGACGTTTTCCATGATTAATTCAATCGGATGCGCCTACCGGATACATGGACCCCAACCCGGCCCTTTCGGGACCTATTCCCAACAGTTGCTTTGATTCGTCCACTAGGAAAAACTAAATAAATATTTCCATTCGCCATTTCAACGTGTTACGTTCTTACATACATTTCCATTTGATATTCCTTTTGCTGGATACTCTGTAATGGTATTTTCTTGTTTTCACAATTTTTATACGACCCTAAAACAATTACTAATTTAAACAAAATATGTACAATCGGCTACATGTTTTCTTTTATCGACCATTTTTTACAGAAATCAAATGCGATCTCGCAAGTATTCTGTTGAATAAAAATAAATCGGTTACTATATCTAACTGCAAATCAAAAATTCTTCTTTTTGCATTACGAATAAATAGGTACATATTGTAAGCGAAAATTCTGATTGCACACCAATATATTTATCTCAAAACATTATAATTAGAATAGACAGAACCATTCAGACAATATGTAGTGAAATGTATGTATTCATGCTATAAATTTCGATAATTAAACCTAAACATAATCTCCTTGACAATAACTTAATACAAGCTAGCTAACTATCATTACTATTATAAAATAAATTTTATAAATGTTTTAAAAATCCGTGTACCTAAATATCTATATGTAACTAGAAATAATGTAGGTATACTTAACTATATTACTACAAATATGTTCTGACTATTTACAAGCGCTTTTTTTAAGTCTACGTGAATAAAAACGTTTTTATTTCATGTTTTATTATTTAACAGCAAATTTAAGTTCGTGTTGAAGTAACTGAATGTGTTATTGTGTTATATACCCGTAAGCTGTTGGTAAAGTGCGTTTACTACCCAGACTACCCCGTAATGCACTGAAAGATAAATGTTTTCCATTATTTTTAAAGTCTTTGAGAGCAGGGAGGTTCTACTGAGCGTTATGATTGGGAGGAACAATTTCCCGGCGGGACAGAGAGCCTCATTTCCTGCGAGCTCACGAGCTGCGATGCGACTCTCCAAAATATTATTTTAAGCTTCCGCGAACATCTTTCAACGCACGACATTCATCTCCATTCAAATTTTCGTTTATAAACAACGTACAGTGAAATGGATTAAACACCGTTTCTCCTTTATAGTATCTTGAAGCAAATATACTTTATATTTAAATATTATAAACGCGAAAGTTTGTAAGTATTGTTGGATGTTTGTTACCCTTTCACGTAAAAACTACTGAATGGATTTTAATGAAACTTGACAATAATATAGCTTATACATCAGAATAATACATAGGCTTCAATTTATAAAGATATTGTGTAAATTTTCCAAAATATGACAAAGTTGTAGTATAAAGGTATGCTGGACTTCCAAAGCGTCGTAGACTACATGGCAAACGATGCGAACGTTGCGTGTCGTGGTTGGCTAACGAATATATATACATTACATATAATAAAATCGTAGGAAAGTCAAAACTGTACATTGAATATTTTTTTAAAGGATACTTGGGGCGTGATATACAATGGATATCGAAGCCAAAAATATAGTTTTTAGAATTTTTGTCTGTGTGTCTGTTTGTCTGTATGTATGTCCGGGCTAAACTCAAAAAGTACTGCATGGATTTAGTTCAAATTTTGCACGCATTTTACTAAGAGGTCGGGTCAACATATAGGCTACATATTATCAAACTATCACCTACGGGGGAGGAGCTATGATAATTTTCAAAATTTAACGCGGGTAAAACCGCGGGGCACAGCTAGTATATACTATAGCCAAGTGACCAAGCGAACTCAAATGAATATATCGCAATATTCTCGGGCAATAACAATCGCCGATAAGCGATAGCGCGTTATTTAACTGCTCCGATTGGGGGAAACAATATCAATAAGTAATCGACTTATGTATATCTTATAAAATGTGTAAATTTACAACGTGGCTCGACGAGTGAATGTGAGTAGATAATAGTTTCGTAGTAGAGTAATAAAGAAAATAAAAGCACCACACGACTGAAGAAGAACTTTAAACGTAAATGGCTATGAGAGAAGCAGAGAAAGAAAATATAAAAAAATATGTGCTCGCATCTCTCTCTGTTACCCCTACAGTAATATACGGAATAGGTAACTCTCTCTCTCTCATTCTATCTTCATTAACATATATCTCCCTCTCAACTTCCGTTCGCCTTGCACGTTTTTCGTATCACTCTCGTCACGCATTCATGAGCTTAGGTACTCTCCAAGTATAACGTACGTATAGAATTTTCACTTCAAAGAATGTAATTTCTTTTTCTTTTCACTCAGAAGAATGGGGATTATTTAGATATTTACCTATTACTTAGGTCGAATGTGACAGAGAATAATACAATAAAACTTATAATCGTTGGCTCAATAAGAATAATAATATTTAACTATAAATATAATAAGAATAAGAAGAATTAACAATAAGAATTAAAAAAAAGAAAATATCCAAAGAGGAAATAATAGATAGCTCAACAGACATTTTTCAGCATCTAATCAACAAAGAAAATACGCTACAAACAGACTTAGACAACACTATTTGGAAGCAAATCAGCGCTCACACATATTTAACCAGTTTTATATCATCAATAATCTTGTTTCTTGCTATATTACTTATAGTTACTTACGGACCACCGATGGTGAGATGGATTGCAGCCACAACACAGCATCATACCAGGTGTTCAAGAGGAAAGGCAGCGGACCAACCAGCCGAAGTGTCCACGCAACCTGTCGCCACAGAGTCGTCTACGCAGCGTGAGCCGGACCAACCAATAAGACAGCAACATACAACCGTCACCATGGACCCTATATACAGTCAACCAATACGCCGGGCAGCACAGCAACCAAGGAAGGATAAGCCAAGGTCCCTCCACAAACAACCAACTATGCTGAGCGAGACAATCGAGTTATACCAACTAGAGTCCAGGTCCTGAGAGGCGCCAGAATGTTCAACCTTGAACATACATCTACTACACGCGCCAGCAAAAAATCACAGCGTCAACATTAAGAGCGACATACATTCGTTACACGCGCCGGCAACACCGGCACACCGTCAGCACTGGGAAGTGGCCTACTGAGATTTTCGCTGCATCGGCTCGATACACACACAACACACATGTAAATAGGCATCAATGTGTATTTACCACAAAATTTGTATATAATAAAGTTAATTATTGTAATAAACTAGTCATCAAGCTGGAGTCGATTTTGATTCATCTCCTGTAACTCCTCTCACTGTGGCCAAGACACCTTTAGCCGTCATCGATCCTATGAGTCTGTGGGATCGGCAGTGGGAAAACCTTTTCCTGTGTACATTGCACGACGTACACGAACCCCTATTCCTACCCAACTTCCGTCTGTTACCGTAGGTCTCCTGTGACAGACATCCCGTACGTCAAAACCGACGTAACCTACGTTCGGTCTGGTTTGTATGGTAGGCTAGGGCGTTAGGGAAGCTAGGGTACTAGGTGATTGTTAGAAGGCTAGGTTTGTAGTCAGCAGGGTCTTAGGTAACCACAGGCTCTGTTAGTTCAAACGTAGCCATACTGTACGTATTTAGGATAACGGCCGCCACGAGCTGTAAGCCTGGGTATGTACATATGTTTTTTTTTTTTTTTTTTTTTTTTTTTTTTCCAGCATTTGTTGTGTGGCTGTGGACGATTTGTATCGAATGCATTTTACACATTTTCTGATACAACTCTTTACTACTCGTTTCCCACCAAGTATCCAATATTTCTGTCGTATGTATGCTAACGTCAGACTGTTACCTCCATGTAATGTAATTAAATGAGCGTCTTGAACTATAGTTAATGTTACATGGTGGCCGTGTGGTAACAGAATTGGGTGTTTCTGATCGTATGGCAGATTAGAGTTTTGCAGCCTGCCTCCGACTCGCAACAATCCATTAGTATCAATAAATGGGTCTAACGATGACAATTTGTTGCCTTTCTTCAACGACAGTCCGCTTTTAATAGTTTTGTACTCCTCGGGGAATACTGTTTGTTGAACTAGTACGAGAACATTTTTAGTTGTCTCATTAATTTCCGTACAACTCAACGGTTTTTTGTTTCTTTGTTTATTTGTAAATCTGTAGCAATATGACAACACTCGTATCATCCTCTGAAAGCTTGAAAATCTTTCCCATACTTCGTTTTGCGGTTGTACTGTAGTGGTTACGAGACAACAACGCTTGATCTCTTCACATATTTCCGGTATTGTTTTTGTACTGGGGAAATTGTTGTTTTTTAACCAATCAGGGCCATTCCACCACAGAGATAAGTTTTGTAGCTTGTTTGGCGGAACTCCTCTTGTAATTACGTCGGCTGGATTTTGTGTTGTGTTCACGTAATTCCACTTTGCTTGTGGTAGTAGTTTACGTATTTCGCATACCCTGTTAGCAACGAAAGTCTTCCATCGCTCAGCTTCACCTTTGATCCAACCGAGAGTTATCATTGAGTCGGTCCAACAGTAAATATTTGCGATTGGAATTTCCATTGCGGTTATAACTTTTCCCATCAATTGTGTTAGTAACAGTGCTGCGCATAATTCCAGTCTCGGTAACGTGGTTTTGTGCTTTTTCGGCGCCACCTTTGATTTAGCTTGCAACAGAGTTATATTATACGTGCTGCTATCACTCTGTGCCCGACAATATACCACTGCACCGTACGCTTTCTCTGACGCATCACTGAACCCATGCAGCTCAACTTTAGAGTGAGGCAACCAATTACACCATCTTGGGATGGAAATATTCTCAATCGTTTTCAGCTGTTTCTGTAGTTCAGTCCATTTTATTTTAACTCTGTCGTCCACCGGCTGATCCCATTCTGCACTATTTGTCCAAAGCTCCTGGATTAATAGTTTCATATCGATGATAACTGGCGCTAGCCATCCTAGGGGGTCAAATATTTTAGCAACTTCAGATAAGATAAATCGTTTTGTTGGCTTTTCATTGTGATTGACAGTAATCTGAAAACAAAACCTGTCTTCTAGTGGCGACCATAACACTCCTAGTGACTTTCTTGTCTCATCTAGCGGTATCTTCGTCATTTTGCTATCTTGGTTTTCCTCAGGTATATTTTCTAATAACTCAGCATTATTGGAGGACCATTTTCTGAGATTAAATCCGCCTGCTTGTAGCATGTTTATGAGGTCTTTTTGCAGCTTCCTTGCTGATTCAACGTTGTTATCCCCTGATAATATGTCATCCACATAAAAATCTCTGAGAGTTATTTGGCTGGCCGCAGGATAATTCGTTTTTTCATCTATGGCAAGTTGTTGTAATGTTTTGATCGCTAAATATGGCGCAGATGCTGTGCCGTACGTTACAGTAGTTAATTCGTACTCATCGATTGCATGTTTTGCCGATTTCCTCCATAATATTCGTTGGTGACTTAAGTCTTGTTCATTTACTTTTATGAATCGATATATTTTTTCAATATCCGCCATAAATACTATTCTATGTTTACGCCAACGTAATAGTATATCTGCTAAATCTTGTTGTAACCTTGGTCCTGTAAACATATTTCCGTTTAGGCTTACATTGGTGCTTGACTTGCTGGACGCATCAAATACCACTCTTAACTTAGTAGTTAACGAATCTTCTTTGATTACTGGCTGATGAGGGATATAGTATTTGCCTTGATAATAGTCTGTTCTAGTGACTTTTCTCATGTGGCCCATTTCTAGGTATTCATTTAAGAATTCTTGGTATCTTTTTTGCAGGTTCCCATCTTTAGCAAACTTTCGTTCTAGTTGTAAAAGCCTTGCCACAGCTTTTTGGCGAGAATCCCCGTAATCGATATTGTTATCCTTGAAAGGAAGTCTCACGGTGTAGGTTCCATCCGGATTCCTAATTGTAGTTTCTTGGTAAAAGTTTTCGCAGTCTTGGTCGTAATTCGATAACTGGTATTTTTCGGGTACTTCCTCTAACTCCCAAAACTTGCTTAGTTGTTGAACTTCTGTAGTACGTGTTGTCATACTGATGATTTTTATTGTATTAGTGGTAGTCTGATTACAGCAAATCCCAGATAAAATCCATCCAAATTCTGTATCTTGTGCGATAATTCCATCTTGAATCTTGTACAATCCGTTTAATAGTAAATTACTATATTCTTGAGCGCCCAATATTATATCTATTGGGCCTCTTTTGTAATACGTAGGGTCGGCAATTAGTTTGTTTTGTAAACAATCTGACCGTATTTCTGGTATGTTTTTCTCTGGTAGCGAGCCAGTTAATTTTGGTAGAATGATAAGTGTGACTGGTAACCTGTATTCGCTGGGGAATCTTGGTTGTAGTTGGACATCGATAGTATAATTCGATGTTTTAGGTTTCTCGTCAGCAATCCCGATTATCTCAGTTTGTATATTGCACCGTGGAAATGCTAACAATTGGGCCACCTCTTCCGTACAGAATGAGGCTTCTGAACCCTGGTCGCATAGAACTCTCAGTACGTGGGATGTTCCGTCTATAGAGTTTGCTTGTACTAAGGCCGTCGCAAGTAACGTGGTTTTTTGTATATCAGCTCTGTAAGTGGTAGATATGTTGGATGTAGACTTTGTCATAGCTTTACTTGTGGATGGGGTTGACAAACCTTCTTTTCTAGACCCACTTTTTAATGGTGACGCGTTTTGGTTGTGATGGTGCAAATAAGAATGGTGACCTCTTTTCCCACAGTATCCGCAACTTTTCGTGCTGTTACATTTAATCGTCATTTCGTGTACCAAACAATTTTTGCACATTTGTTTGTCATTGACCGCCTTATTGCGGTCTTGCACTGTCAGCGCTTTAAAACTAGAACATTGATAAATGCTGTGTTCGTAACTGTGACAAAACCAACACATGCGTTTGTCCTCTCGGTTTTTTATGACATCTGAACATTCATTGCGCGGCTTGTGACCACTAACTTCTTCTTGAGAAAAGCAAGTACTTTCCAAACATTTAAATCTCTTCTCCAAAAATTGCATCATTTCCGAAAAATCTTGTATTTTGTTTGGTTCCTTCAACTGATGTTCGTATTTTTCATCAGTTTCTGAGTCCCATATTCTACTAAGCAGTCTAGTTAAGATAGGGTCCCACGTTGAGATGTCAATTTTTTGACTTTTCAGTGCCTCTAGGTTTTCATTAATCGTATCATGCAAGTTTCTCAATTTCGTAGCATTGGCCTTTTTTATTTTTGTCAAACTTAGAATTTTGTCGATGTGTTTGGTAACGATCAATCTCTCATTTTTGTATCGCTTCGTTAACAGAGTCCATGCGGTTGCGTAATTTGCGTCACAGACTGTTAAATGCTTAATCAGCTTAGCGGCGTTTCCTTGTACATGCGTCTTTAAGTACTGCATTTTTTCTGTGTCACTCAATGATTTATCTTCGTGTATTATCTTCAAGAATAAGTCATAAAACGAACTCCATGACTCATAAGTGCCATTAAACGTCGGAATTACTATTTTTGGCAACTTAATCGATGTTTTATGATCGCTGTTTGATGGTTTTTTACTCATAGTTGCGGCCAATTTTTCAATAACAAGCTCAAATTCCGTCTGTGTCCTTTCAAACATATTTTCTTGAAAATAACTGTGGTCAACGGTGCTATCTTCCATTAGGATTAACAAATAAAATGTGTTTCTTCAATCTCTTGCCATTGTTTTTGTAAAGTTGCTAGTAGAGATTCTAAGTACCAATCCGCCTTGCCCTCAACAATGGATTGATTTGCTGACTGCAGTTTTTTTTGCATCTGATTGATACGAAATAATTGTATAAATATTTTCGGTGAACTGACCACTTTTTCTTCTTGGGGTTCTATGTCTTCTGGCTCATAAATTTGGTTTAGTAATTGTAATCGCCTCTCACACTTCAATAGGTAATCAATAGCTTGCGCGTACTGTTTTTTAATAGAATCGTAGTAGTTAGTAGTGATGTATTTGTGATCACACAACGCATCCTGGTCTTCTAGTCTTGAATGGTTATTGGTCGTTCTTGTAAATATGTCTGTGAGTCGAGCTCTCCTTTCCGTGATGTACTTCAAAGTTTTCCGTGTTGCGGAATCTTTCTTGATGTTAGCGAATATTTGTCTTATTTCATTGTAGTCCGCTTCTTGGCTTCTTATGGTTTCATTAATTTCTTGTATGTCCATTTTTCTAACTGCCCTATCCTATCCCTAACGAACTGTTTCTACGACACTTAGTTGCAATCTTTGCCCTCGATACGGTATGTGCGACTTCTCAAAACACCGGTGAGACCCGCTTGTGGAGAGGCCGGTTCCCGATCCGCTACCGTACGAACGACAACTAAGTTAGTCAGTCCTTCAACATACAACAAAACAGGCGCTTATTGAGTACGCAAGCTTGAAGTACGTTAAAGTGTATGTCAGTAAGTGCTATCCTACAGGAACAAATGAACAAACCCCCCTGGTTCTTCAAATAAGCTCGAAGGACCAAATGTACCTACCCAGGCTTACAGCTCGTGGCGGCCGTTATCCTAAATACGTACAGTATGGCTACGTTTGAACTAACAGAGCCTGTGGTTACCTAAGACCCTGCTGACTACAAACCTAGCCTTCTAACAATCACCTAGTACCCTAGCTTCCCTAACGCCCTAGCCTACCATACAAACCAGACCGAACGTAGGTTACGTCGGTTTTGACGTACGGGATGTCTGTCACAGGAGACCTACGGTAACAGACGGAAGTTGGGTAGGAATAGGGGTTCGTGTACGTCGTGCAATGTACACAGGAAAAGGTTTTCCCACTGCCGATCCCACAGACTCATAGGATCGATGACGGCTAAAGGTGTCTTGGCCACAGTGAGAGGAGTTACAGGAGATGAATCAAAATCGACTCCAGCTTGATGACTAGTTTATTACAATAATTAACTTTATTATATACAAATTTTGTGGTAAATACACATTGATGCCTATTTACATGTGTGTTGTGTGTGTATCGAGCCGATGCAGCGAAAATCTCAGTAGGCCACTTCCCAGTGCTGACGGTGTGCCGGTGTTGCCGGCGCGTGTAACGAATGTATGTCGCTCTTAATGTTGACGCTGTGATTTTTTGCTGGCGCGTGTAGTAGATGTATGTTCAAGGTTGAACAGGAATAATAATAATTTATTGATCAACTAGCTGTGCCCGCGGTTTTACCCACGTTAAACTTTATAAATAGCCTATATGTTAATCCAGACTGTCAGCTAACTCCGTACCAAATTTTATTAAAATCGCTTCACCCGTTTAGACGTGAAGAAGTAACAAACATACACACTCACAAACTTTCGCCTTTACAATATTAGTATAATTCGTATTCTACAATACGTAATTAAGGTTGACAAAAAGTGCCTCGAGATAAACAAGAAAAATACCTGCAATATCACGATTTCTTAAACAAATGTCACGGTCACCATAGCGTAGTTGGAAGTGTAGGCAGGAGCCTACGAAGCTGGTGGTCCTGGGTTCGAATCCCGGTAAGTGCAAATATTTGTGTGATGAGCACGAATATTTGTTTCTGAGTCATGGATGTTTTCTATGTATTTAAGTATTTATCTATCTATATAAGTATGTATATCGTCGCCTGGTACCCATAGTACAAGCTTTGCTAGTTTGGGGCTAGGATGATCTGTGTGACATTTTCCCTAGATATTATTATTATAAATGAAAATAAAAGCAAAATTTTTGCTGTAAATTAAAGTTAGCATCTTATCTAAACTATTTTAGAGCTGTGCTTCAAATAACTGCCGTAACATGCTTTCAAATAACAATTATGTAAAAATCTTGTAAGTATTGGTAAAAATATGGAATGGTACTATTATAGTATTAAAATCCAAGTTTCAAACGTTCTGATACTATGCAAGTATCAGAACGTTGGACCTACAAAGTAACAAAAAAAAATATTTCCATACCTACAAATAAAATTCGTCTACTTATAATGCGCTCTGTACAAGCAATTTAACTAGTTGTACTCTACTGGAGTACTGTCCTCACAAACTACAAAGAGAAAGTACTAAATTTAAATTAGTTTAGAGTTGTTAATGACAGAGTTGCCGGCATCATATTACTTTGTTTATTTCGCAAGGTTCCAAATGGAATATCTTGCCTTTTACCTTCATATTTTTTTTTATTTTTTATTATTGGTTTACAAATCGGACAATACAATAACTCCTTCATATAAAACACAAATCTATATAAAACAAATAACCAAACTGTATGCCCTAAAATTGTGAACACAGCCTGCTTTAATAACTAAAAGACTTAAACTAAAGAATAAAATTAAATATAAAAATAAATTAGGACATAATTTCAGAAACTAAAAATTTAAATTAAAAATAATAACTAAAAAAAATGGAAAATTGTTTTTTATGGAAAATTATATTAATATTAGTCAAAAAGTAAAACTGTGCATGGTCTGGAAATGTTACCATGATTTTAAATGTTTAATTTGTGTCGCGCAGCTCGAACGCGCCTCGAGCCTAAAACATATGCGTACGATTTAGTCGCTACAGATCTGTTATTATTTCATGTCTCCGTTGGTTTAAAATGCGAGCCGCGTTTCATACACGATATGCACTCCAGACAGGGGTTTTTATCAAACACACATTTGGGATGCAATATAAAATTCTTACAGAATTCGAATCTCTTGAATTTAAAAAGCGTGACTGAAATTATGTAGCTAGGAGCGCTTCCCTCGCGTCGCGGTAGCTGTTCCGTGTTAAAGGAATACCTTTGTGGCGAATGCTTCCGTAAGTATATTTATGTAGGTTCGCCGGCAACCCGGAAGCAGTTCAATTAAGTCTGGTATTTAAGGTTGCCATGCACCGGCTCTGATTGCGCCTCACCTCCCCCCTGAGGGGATTCCTATCTCCCTTTTAATTTTCGATTACAATAAATATCTCTCACTATAATGTCTTCGTTATTAAAGAGCTGAATGCCCATAAATACTATAGTGGAGTGTTAACAGAATATTTTACGTTTCGTGGCTTTAATGGATATCTATACATATAATAAAATCGTAGGAAAGTCGAAACTGTACATTGATTTTTTTTTAAAGGATACTTGGGGCGTGATCTGCAATCGATATCGAAGCCAAAAATATAGTTTTTAGAATTTTTGTCTGTGTGTCTGTTTGTCTGTATGTATGTCCGGGCTAAACTCAAAAAGTACTGCATGGATTTATTTCAAATTTTACATGAATATTACTAAGAGGTCGGGTCAACATATAGGCTATATATTATCACCAGGGACCGTCCGGATACTCGTTGAACGGGTTTTTGAACGGGTATTTTTAAGCGCTTAAAAAATAAACCCTATGATACGAGTTACACCTTCGAACGGGTGTAATGAACCACTTCCGAAAGGGTTACCCTTTCATACCCTGTAACACTGTAACAGGGTAAGCCATTCCAGCCAAGACATTGTAATATGCACTCTTTCGCATCGAAATTGGTTTGATAATTGCATAAACACCACCGCACGTGACATCTAGTCATAATAATTTGGAATTTATTATTTTAAAGTTCAATTTTGCTTGTCGCAAAACTCTGTAATATAATGTTTTCGTGTCTGTTCTTGTTTATTGTCATAATTTCTTTTAATTTGGAACTCGGTAGGTACTACAGAATTAAGTAAAAGCAATTGAGCAGTTCTTTTTTTAAAGAATGTGTTACGCTTCGTTGGTCTAGTGGTAGCGTCTTCATAGGTAGATAACGAGGTCCTTGGTTCAAATCCCGGGTTGGGCCAAAAGTGTCTATGGGATTTTTGCGTAAAAAGAAAAATTTCTTAGTGTCAGCCCGAAGTCTGGGAGTTGGCGGTATTATAGCCTCATGCCTCGGAGAGCACGTAAAGCCGTCGATCCTGTACCTGACCTTCCGGTCGTTCCGCTAGTCGTCCCATCGGATAATGAGAGTGATGGAATAGATAGTGCCCCTGTGTTTGCACACACACTTGTGGTATGTCCCGCTCACATGGCCAGTCTCCATTGAGACTGGCCGCTGGGGCCGAAATTCGGCTAGGAGGACATAATTATATTATAACAAAGAATTTGATTTTCATTCTGTTAAAGTTAAACCGCGGAG
This sequence comes from Pseudoips prasinana, assembly GCA_951640165.1. Lineage (NCBI taxonomy): Eukaryota > Metazoa > Arthropoda > Insecta > Lepidoptera > Nolidae > Pseudoips > Pseudoips prasinana. The sequence continues at coordinate 25,911,420 of OX621260.1, forward strand.
GCGTGGTGGCGTACACCGTTATTGAATAGATGCATCATCATCATAACCATCACCATTATCATCATATCAGCCGAAGGTACTGCTGGGCAAAGTCCATTGCTTCCCAAAGATACTCCACAACTGCAGATCCTGCCTTGCCCGCATCCAGCGGCTGTCATCGACCCTCGCAAGATCATCGGTCCATCTTGTTGGGGGCCCCACGCTGCGTTTTCCGGTTCATGGTCGTCACTTGAGAAACTTTCTGCCCCAGCGGCCGTAGATTCTGCAAGCTATGTACCCTGCCCACCGCCACTTTTGCTTGGCAATTATTCAAGCTATGTCGGTTTTTTTTATTTGCCTCTCTTGGTTGGATCTTGAGATTTGTGATTTGATCTCGGAGGGAAACTCCGAACATGGCGTACTCCATTGCTCTTTGGGTGACCATGACTCGTTTTATTAGCCCCGTAGTGAGCGGCTACGTCTTGGTTCCCTAATTAATCGGAGGCAACACATACTAATCGAAGACTTTTGATTGGTATTTGGGACCAGAAGCTTAGCTTTCCGAACGCTGCCCAGGCAAGTTAGATTCTAGAATTCATCTCCTACTCGAAGTGGACCTCTTACCTTTTTTTTTGATAAGGCAGGTCGAATGCCTACTTATGCCACCCGCAAAAATGTTTACGGATGGATGCGTCAGACTCGCACCGACTAAACCTACCTGCCGTGGGCTTCTCTTGGCGCCTGATGGGGGAGCCCCGGGAACGCGGGTATGTTGCTCCGGTGCACCCCTTATGCGAAAAGTTCCATATGGTATGATGGTCCCACACGCACCGGGAGAGGGCTCTGGATTGTCCTCGCTATTTGCCGACTTCTGCCAGTCCGGCACAGCGACCGCGCCATAAACAGATCGCTGTCTTCTTTTAGCTGGTAACATTGACTTCTCTTACTGCCGCCGCGGCTCCGAGGGGGAGTTGGGCTACTGGTTGCAGCCGCCACCCCGACGCCTCCTCCGTCTGCGATCTCTCCCGTTCGCGCTCGGCGGCCTCCTTTTGGAACATGACTCATAAAAGGAGACCACGGCGTGCCATTTAGAAGAGTCAGCCACCAGCATTGCCCCTACGATTGCCGGCAGGGACAGATCCCGTCCGATTGAGATCTTGAGTCGCCTTTTGGCCACCCGGGCCGGGCACTCAGCGAAAGTGTGTTGGGCAGACTCCTTTCCACCCAGGCCTTGAGGTGAGGTAGGATGGCACCGACGGCACGCTGGCGCGCGTTTAGGCGTAACTCTAGCCGTGCGTGCCAGTGCACTAATACGTGCCGGTAGTCATCCCGTCGGTACTCAGTGAACGTTTCTTCTGGCGCCCTCCCGTTCTCTGGCGCACGCAGATTTCGGTGAAAACCACCGCGTTGGACCGCCTCCCTAGTGGGGTGGTCTGTCCTAGTTATAGATATAGCTCTCCACAACCTCGAGTGCAGAGTCCCTTACCTTAACTGGAATGGGTGCAACCTGAATGTTCAACATGATATTCGTCTTATCCATGTTCATTTTGAGACACACTAGTAGAGAGACCCTGCTGAAGTCTTCGAGCATTGTACCGAGATATTTCAATGTTTCAGCCATGATTACGATGGTGAGGGATGTATTCGCCATTGAGATTGATGCCAAAGCCTTTCAGTCCCGGAGCTTAAAGACATCTTCCAATGCAGCGATGAATAGTTCTGGAGATAGAGATGTTATATCCCCCAGTCTCACGCCTTGCTGCAATCGTATAGGTTGCGAGTTCTCATACAAACACTTTAACACCTCGGCATACCGGTAGTTAATTTGGAATTTTGGAAAGATCACAGTACATCCAGGTTTCGATTCAATCAAGCGCTAAGCATAATGGCTGGATATATCCTCGGTCTTCTGAATAACTTGCTGCTGCGTATGTATGTGGTATATGGTACTAAAGCATTTTCGGCGACCGGCTTGTTCAGGAGGATGGTTGACGTCAAACCTGTGCGTGAGACGATTCGTAATGACTCTCGAAAACAACTTGTAAACATGGCTCAGTAACGTGATGGGTCTGTTATTTTTTCAAAGGGTTTTTATCGCCCTTATTGAAGAAAGCACTACCACACCAATATGTGCCAGCCTTGTGACGTTTGACCTTTTAGTATGGCGAAGTTAAATAGCTTTTGAAAAGCTCGTAGGATTGGTATACCATCCGCATTAAAAAGCTCTATTGTAACTCTGTTATCACCAGGAGCCTTATTGTTCTTAAAATGTTTAAGAACCATGCTAATCTAATCTTAAAAGGTCTTTAGGCATTAAGTTACAATATTTCAGACAAGGCCAAGTTAGTCAGTTAGAAATTTACCTGTTTGGAAAATTTTAAAACAACAAACAGGCGTTTTCCTAAAAGATTAAGTTTGAGAGGTGTTGAATTATTTTTCAGTCACTAGTGACAGTGCCAGTTATTATAAAAAAATGACAAGATTGTTGGCAGCTCATTGCTCTAGAATAATAGAAGATATTGATTGAATTGGTATGATCGACGACTAAAATGTTGGTGACTCAGAGATATGTAAATACTATAACTATTAATACAAACGTCCATATCTTTATTAATGTAATCAGAAATGAACACGCTGTTAAAGCTAATAGCTTGCAATTTACTTGCAAGAGCGGCGGTAACCTTCTTTTTTTCGAAAATCGTTATAACACATCAATATTTAAAAAAACAGGCCAAGTGCGAGTCGGACTCGCCCATGAAGGGTTCCATAGCATCAAGTATTTCAGTTGATTAAATGAAAGGTAAATTGCGGTTTACGATTTATGACGTATTAAAAAATCTACTTACTAGATTTCGATCAAACCAATTATCAGTGGTAGTTTGCATGGTAATCTACATCATATATTTTTTTCAGTTTTATCATTCTCCTATTTTAGAAGTTATAAGGGGGGGGGGGGGGGGGGGGGGCACACATTTTACTGCTTTGGAAGTGTCTCTTGCTCAAACTATTCAGTTAAGAAAAATATGATATTAGAAACCTCAATATCATTTTTGAAGACCTATCCATAGATCCCCCACATGTACGGGTACGATGAAAAAAAAATTAGCATCAGTTCTATGTATGGGCCATTCTATGTACCCCCAAAATTATTGTTCTTTTTCTATTTTTGTGAGAAAATCTTAATGCGGTTCACAGAATACATCTACCAAGTTTCAACAGTACAGCTCTTATAGTTTTGGAAAAAAGTGGCTGTGACATACGGACGGACAGACAGACAGACATGACGAATCTATAAGGGTTCCGTTTTTTGCCATTTGGCTACAGAAGCCGTATAATTGATTGTCCTACTAGATTGTCATCCATTTGTCAAATTCTAAGGCCATTGGTTTCTGTAAAAGATATATGGGATAGCCAGTTTGTCATTTTTTCAGACGACATCATGGCACAAAAAAACAGGCAGTTGCCTTAAGCCAATTAATGAGGCCACAAAAGCCGTATTTTTATTTCAACTATATTTGCAAATAAATAAGTAACTAATATGAAATTACGGTAAAGATCTTTATTGAATACAGAATTAGTCTTGGAAAACTTGTACCTAGGTGGTTGCCTAAATGTATTTTTATCAGACCAAGGTTGCTGTCTATATATGAAATATATAGACAATTACATAACCTAAGATTGCTTGACTCTGAAAATTCTTAAAGTGATAATATTCTTATGATAATGAACATTTAAGTCACGTCAATGATGTTTTAGAATACCCATAATATATCAGTTAATTTTATACAATAATTTAAATAATAATAATATCCAGGGACATTATTTACACACGGCCATCTGATCCCAAACTAAGTAGAGCTTGTACTATGGAAACCAGATAACTGATATATTACATATACTACTTTTCTTTTGTGAATACATACTAATATAGATAATTACACCCAGACTCAGGACAAACAGACATGTTCATGCACACCAATATCTGTCTTCTGAATGGAATCGAACCCACGAGCTCCGGCGTGAAAAGCAAGCATTTACCAACAATGCCAACACGCCCGTCAATTATTTCATCGTCCTCATGTCAGCCAAAGTACGTCCACAGCTGGACAAAAGCCTCCCCAAAGAATGGGAGCTTGGCAGACCCCCAGAGCCCCATAGCTTGGCAGACGGGTTGGCGAAAGAAAGTTTGATGGTCATAGTTCATAGATAAACGCTGCTGCCGGTTCTCTGGTAGGTATGCCCTCGGTCGATTTCTGCGCCCCCTACGTGATAAAATGGGGTGATGATATCCTATGCCATCACCACACAGCAAAATATTATAATAATTATTTAACAAAATATAATCACATCATACAGATTGTCACAATATTAAGATTAAAGTAATTCAGTTCTTTAAATAACACGTTAATTATTAGCTTGACTATTTTGCGTCACTAAACTTTCAAATTTAAAATATAAAAAGTCGTTCGTTCGTCAAATTTGTTGTACCTACCTAAAAGTAGTTAGGCAATGAGGCACCGCACGGGTGCGAGTATACCTACTCCCATCTACACGCTGCTAAGTTGATTGGGTAATTCAAGTTAACTCGAATAAAACCTTTTCAAGAGGGTAAGCTATTCAAGGGCTTAAGTCATTGAAGGGGTTAACCCCTTCCCGTGGTTACCATAAAAAACGTGTTAACCCTTTCACTGGGTTTCGAGGCTGTAAGTCAATCAAAGGGTAACACTGCGATACGAGTTACCCAATGAACGGGTTACCCTATCAAACGGCTTAACTCAGAAGCGGGGTTGTCCGGTCCCTGATTATCACGCTATCACCTAAGGGGGAGGAGATGTTATAATTTATAAAATTTAACGCGGGTAAAACCGCGGGGCACAGCTAGTAATCAATAACATTGCTGCTTACAAACATGTTTATTTCGAAATATGTGTACTTCAGAATACAAATATACCGATCGGAGATTAAAAAGTTATTCAAAGTTGATATTTATTCAAACCCAAATCAAACGTAATCCTTGAAACAACATCAAAGTGTCGATAAGCATATTATGTAAACTCCCGAAACAAATATCTCGAATGGGCAACGGTCAGTACGGTTCATTAAGTTTATTCATGATTCAGTCTGTTTACCCAGCTTTAGGGGTTCAAGTATAATTTTCATCAACATTTTTTTCGGTTCTTTTTTCCTGCGTAACTTTTGTGTGAATTTGCATTAGCTACACGATTCTCCAGCAAAACACGCTCGCAATAAATCAGTCCCATATTGATCACATCAATAGACGTTATATATCAAGTAACTTATTTACTGAGTTACGCAATTTCAATCCTAGTTACTCTAGTCACTTGCACATCTTAACATTAGCCGGGAGTAAACCACTCCATATTGCTTTGCATGTAAATAATGAGTTGACATAGCATAATAAATAAATAAAAAAGGTTTTTATTCACCTAGACTTTAAAAAAGCGCTTGTAAATAGTCAGAACATGTTTGTAGTAATATAGTTGTATACATAATTATTACTAGTAACATAGATATTTAGGTACACATTGCATGAAAACATTTATAAAATTTATTTTATTATAGCAATGATATTTAGCTAGCTCGTATCAAGTTATTGTCAAGAGATTATGTTTAATAATCTAGTTTAAGTCTAATATTTTTACTACATATTGTCAATGGATCTGTCTATATTAAGGTATTATTATTATGACGGACCTTGTGTTAATAACGACGGTCGCGCTTTAATGCTACCACCGGATCATATGCGGCCCAACTGAGAAGACCCAGCGAAACAAACTCAGTGGGTTTATCTACTACCGGTTTCAACACGACCCAGTTGAGACGGTCCGGCGAAACATACTCAAGCGGGCATGAACACGGGATTTGGTCCAATTAGAGTAATTATTTAGAAGGCAAACACAGTATATGCTCGATCGGTTATAAGCCCGCGGGATAGAGATGCCTCTTAAACTTGGTATGAAATGTGTTGGCAGTAAGCAGTCCGTGTCTCATCTCCGGTATCGTTTCAGTTAGCGCCCGTTCCCCGAGCGGACACACTCCAATAGGCCGGGCTGGGGGCGCCCGCCCACGGAAACGCACTACTCGAACTGTCATAAACGAACAACATTTACATAATTATTAAATAGGCAATCATTTCCCAAGCTGCGTACAAATTGCCTTTTGTAGAGCTTAGTACTAACGACGAGGTTCCTTATATTGCTTCCGTTAACATTTTTGTTTATATCAGTGGTTCGGCTAAAAACTGACTCGGCACAATCAGGATACTAGGAATGTAGCTGTACGTACTATTAATCAAGATCATAAAGATCACGATAAAATTTATATAAATACAATGTAAGATAGCAATGTAGACACGACATTCGATTAATGGAAAAGGAAAGGAGATGGGAGATTAAAGTTGGCTGCGCAAGGTGTAAGTGTGTTAAACAATAAATTCAAGAAGCATGCAGTTCCGGCTCCCGCGCCAACTAATAATTTTCTATATTAGTGTTTACCGAACACGACATAACTAGCTGTTATTACGGTATCAAGACGCAGTCTATAGCTCTACTGATTTCATTTCGTCCAATGACACCACTCAGATTTATACCTCAGTAAATCCGAACTCCACATTCGCCGAGGTTTGTTTTACGCTCGCACTAAATCTCGTGCAATGAACTGCCCTTTGTTTCGTTGAGTAGAAAGAGAAGCTGGAGCAATCTGTGAAGAGTAACTTATGTTAGCTGAAGTGATTTCTGCGTTTAGCGATTCACGGTATTTATTTCTTGCTCGGCGAGACAGTTCATTTGAACTGTTAGCAGATAACGTTCCTCTGTTCCTGTGTTGAAATTTATTGCGCTGTAAATGTGCGGCGGCGGCAGGCGCATGACTTGCACTTCGGCACTCGTCCCCCCGAGGATCAGCGCTTTTAAACATTTCCACTGCGCCACCAAAAGGGACATTAATTAATTTCGCCGCATTACTCGTGTGTTCAATTACGCTGTGACTATATTGTGTTTAATCCTACTGGTCGCTGCCACTGCACGTACTTCATTCAGTGAAAGTTTACTACTGCCTTTGCTCGTTCGCTATTTAGTTTTACCCGCTCTAGGACTTTATTTAGCTGCTCAGCTTATGGATACGAGTATCAATGGAGAGTCGAGTTATAATAGACTATCGTGGGAGTCGACCACGTGTTCACTAGGAGTAAGCGGCTATAGCTACATCCTGTTTATGCTCATTCTCAATCATCTTAGTAGAATGAACGTAACCACAGATTACTCATTAAAGCTTCGGTTACTTGTTTGTATCAAAGTATAGGATGGGAGCTATAAATAAAGCTGCCCACATGAAGCTAATGAACTGTCTGTATAATGTTCTTCACTAAAATGCCCACTATTGTTATTCGCATTAGTGGTTGCTTCGCTCAGTCCCCAAATTCACACACCCGTCCCCGGCTCCCTTCGCTTTTGTGCTAAACCCGAGCGGTCTCCGATTGCCAGTGACTTGCAGTTTAAAGTACCCAGTTAATGGTGTCCGCTACCGCGTAACGTATATACGTATATCTACGTGGGTACGCACGTGCCTTCATTTTGTCTACGTAGCACGGTCGCTGCTACGAAAAAATGCTACATTTGTTTGGTAGTTACCGCGACCGGCGCGACACAAAACGTGCGGCACATTTAAACGCAACCATGATTAATTACATACAGTTTGGCGAGTTTTTGAATACCGTTACGAATCAGAAATGAGAACTGCGTTAATAAGTAGGCGGCATAAAATTTAAAAAACTGTATAACTATTTTTAATAATTTTCTCCCTAATATGGACAGCAGGGACAAACATACAGCGACTGCAACCGCACCAAGTTGTTAATGATACCCGGAAAAAACGATGAGAAAAAGCAAGAGGCTTGTTTTATTAATTCTCCGTACACACGGCGCGGCCGCGGAATGGAGTCGACCGCCATTTTTCTGCGGACGAGATTTAAATATGGAATTCCGGTGTGCGAGCGGGAGAGGCGCGTGCCATTGACCTTGCGCCATCGCCAGGGCCGCACGCGCCGACTGCGCCCGCGTCGCCGCGCCTGCCCACTACGCTACATTGCACTTTTACGTTTACATTTTATTGCATTGCTGCATTTATCTCGTCTCGATATTATTATTATTTGATACTTAATGCATGAGGCAGTTGCATGCTAATACAAAAACACATCTAGTTCACGCGGCTAACTGCACTGCAATTGTCTGCAATGAGCAAATCTTTATTTTTATTTCTTGAATATAATTTAAGAATTGCAATATGAAAATTTTATACTTCGGTATCTGAGTAAAAGCCGACGTAACGAATTGGTAGTAATTATATACTGTAAATACGCTATAGAATGACTGTACCTTTGCAATAATCAACGTTGTTGTATTTTTGCATACAACGAATCCAAGTTCAAAGCAGTCCGGCAAGTTCATCACCGCCTTAGATAATTCTCAGTGTAAATAAGTATATGTGTTTTGAAAGTTGGATGTTTAATGAATTAATTACCGTGTACCTATCAGGAAGCACGTTAAGCCGTAAGTTCCTAGCTACAGATATCATGATGATGAGATAGCAATTGCTGGTTTAATTCTAGTACCTAGCTGTAAAGGGCTAGAGTGTAATGCTAACCATAAGCAAATTAATTTTATTTAGTAGTTTAGTGACGGCCGTTGACTTTACACATTAAACACTTCGGGCTGCCTTTCCAGGACGTAGTAGGTACTTACTTAATCAAAGCAAAGAGCTAGTTAAAGCGGTCGCGAAATAGAAGTCCGTTGATAGGAACGCGCGTCGCATCACCAACACAGTCTGCAGAGTACCGTCGACACTCGCCGAGTACTTAATTAGTGAAATTGCTCTGTGTTTACATAGCCGTGTTGGAAACTTGCCTAAATCACTGGCCGACAATCGCCACGGCTATGACAAAATCTAGCGCTACGAAATGATAATACAAAACATCGGAGGCGTGTGCCAGCATGCTGGAGTAAACAGATGGTGAACGTATGTGCATTTTATCTGACAACTAATGTATTCAATCAATACGTGACTCTGTCAACCATCCTGACCTGTCAACAGATCGAATGGAAGTCGACCCAATCGCGTTCAAGGCCCATTCTGCAGTCCACTAATACATACTCATGTGATCTTAAAATAGGGCATTATTTGCATTTGCTATTACACGCTACCTTTATACTTCAGTATTCAAAAATGTTTTTTATATTTGATCGGCAACATTGTATGAATAAATAATGTAGGAGTGCGGATTGTCATTTACAATGTTTATAGTTTCACGTGTTATTTTAGGATTTACTCTTCATGATTCCGTAGTCTTAGAAGGAATCTTAATAGATTCCGCGTCCGTTTTTCTGTTCTTTTGTACCTCTGTGTATTAGGCTAACATAGATGTCTACTGCGTCATTTCCGAGCAGGAATCTTGAAGCAAGATTAAGGTTCGACAATGATATCAGTGAGACGGTTTTAAATATTTGGCTACCTTGTTACTTTTGGAAATTCTACTGCAATCATATGACATCGATTTTAAAGTAGGCTTTTCCAGGAATTTCCCTCGTCTCTTATCACTTGGTATTTAGAAATTGGTGTAAGTAATCAACCAATAAACACTACATATTACAATATCTGTAATATGAGAATCTTTTAACAAAGTGTTTTTTTTATTATTTTTCCATTTACTCTCTTATCTTTAGAGTAAGGTCAGTTAGTTAAGTAGGACTGACATAATAAGTATGTTTGGTAGTGCGGATACTTGTGTACAATCCGAGGTTACCTATAAGTAATTACTTAGACGTTTACTTACATGTGTTGCGTTTTATGTGATATTCTAAAAATATTATTAATAGACTAAAAAATCGCTTTTTATAAAATATTTGCAAACTATAGTGGTTCTAGCGAGGTACAGACGCCAGCACATCAAGCTACCCCAATCTGTCAAATTTCCTCAACTGAAAGTGAACCCTATGCGTATCTGATAACGCTGAAAATCTATAAAAGAAATTTGACAGATTGGGGTAGCTGGATGTGCTAGCGTCTGTACACATACTCTAATTCGAGCCGTGTATTACTTTTTGAACTGCTAAGAACGTCAAGCGACTGCGCGTGATAAACTAAGACTAAATCCACTACCTGTAAGGTATGGAAATTAAGCAGCAACTATAGTTAATCATTTAACTTATTTAGATCCACATTGAATAGACCACACAGCAAGAAACAAGATATAAAATTAACACAACATTTAATAATTTGATCTAGTTAAGTAGATTTGTTCTATAATGAGATATGAACATTACACACTGTCTGAGACACAGTTGGGTACCAGTTCAGTCTCATGCAATATTGCTTACAGGATATAATCTAAAATTTCAAGTAATACTTTGCCCGTCCGATTGCAAAAACATTATACACCGAGCCATAGGTAGCAATGTTTTGTGTAAGCAAAGTTTTTATTACACATGTAAACATAATTTAGATTCGGTGTCAAAAGATGCATTAAAACATTCCAGACTTCTTGGGCCACCTGAACAGTGACGAACCTATTATGGGATGTCCATTGTGTCATCTGAGATGGCGCCACTTCGCGTCCAACGCAACTCAAACTCGCTTTACTTTGTGAATAATACGCAACAATAAAATATATGTGCTGAATTTATAAATCCCAAAGTGAGAAGAACTTCACTGCTGTATACAAAAACTTACCATTTCCACAGTAAAATAGAAAAATTTCGCAAGTAAACTTATGAGTTTAATGCGTTGAAAACGGATAAAGTTTCTAACGAATCGGGGAAAGCTGAAAGTGGGCAGTGAGTGGTTGATATGGCGACGTCCGTCGCAACTTTGTGTATGTATGTACCTACGTACGTCGAGACAAGTCTGTCTGGAACGTTTATCAGTAATTTTTTTGCCTCTTTTTATACAGTGTGTGGTGGTTAGTCCGTCTGAGTGGGCATTTTACCGGAACATTGCTAGGTGAATCTAAATATTTAGGTGTGAGTGCGGGCCTGTACGGGTCAGTGTTGTTAATTTGTTGGTGATAAAACTGATATAATAATATATCCGCCATAATAATAACATTTAATTCGTACTTTAATATAGACAGAACCATTCAGACACTATGTAGTAAAAATATAGCTAAAATTTAAAATTTTGATAAGCAAACCTACACATGATCCTTGACAATAACTTAATTTAAGTTAGTTAAATATCGTTACTGTTACAAAATAAATCTTATTGTAAATTATTTCCTACAATCCGTGTACCTAAATATCTATATGTACCTAGAAATTATTATAAATTAATTATATATTACTACGAACATGTTCTGACTATTTACAAGCGCTTTTTTAAAGTCTACGTGAATAAAAACCTTTTTTATTTATTTTATAACAATTCAACTTGACTATATTATAATAATAATCTTTATTTATCCAAAAAACATACAGAGTTTGAAATAACTTAATAATATTTGGTTAGGAAATACATTATATTTTATGTTGCAAAGTCTGTACAATAATAATACTCTACCTCTTAAACTAGGGTATACCTGTATTATAAGAGGTAGATATACATGTTTAATTGTTTTGACTAGCCTAACCTGAGGTCTAGTGGTTAGCTAGCCTCACTGCTAAGCCAGAGGTTTTGGGTGCGATCCTGACCCAGGGTGAATTTTTATGTGATGTTTATGGTTATTTTTCTGTGTCTTGAGTGTAATTTATCTATCACTAGCTGTGCCCGCGTTTTTAGCCGAGTTAAACTCTATAAATTATAGCCTATGTGTTAATCCAGAGTGCCAGCTAACTGCATACCAAATTTTGTTATATATAATCGCTCCAGCCGTTTAGACGTGAAGAAGTAACAAACATACACTCACACAGTCAGACACTCACAAACTTTATAATATTAGTGTGATATGTGTGTATTTATTGTAAATTCCTACATATATAACTATGTATATCAGTTGTCTAGTTGTCTCTACAGGCTATGCCTAGTTTAGGATCAAGTGCTAGTGTGGTAGTTATACCCATATATTTATTATTATTATTATCACAATTCACGGTTGAACGACGTTACATCTAATCTAATGGAGTAATAACTTCTAATCTAATTCTATTACAAAATAATGATAGTTCCAATATTTTAGAACAGATAGCAAGTAATAATACCATACACAGATAATTATTTTTCCTCTAGAATGCTCGCCACGTTAACAAAATCCTAACAAACACGCATAAAATTACTGAAATCAATTCAATTAAGGGTGCCTCCATCATTACTCTGCTGTGAATAAAAGGGGAAGAAACTTTGTAAAGGCACAAATTGTAAAGAAAGCGTTTCATGGTGAGACTGCAACTGATTTTAGAGTTCTAAAGAAAAATATTTTGCTGGAAAAACCATTTAGGGTACTACTATAATGAAAACTGGTGAAATATCAACGGGAGACCAAGTAGTACAAACAAGTATTAAAGATAGCCCCAGTATTGACAAGGTCTTCATCATCATGTCAACCTAAGTACGTCCACTGCTGGACAAAAGCCTCCCCAAAGAATAGGGATATGCCATAATCGCCACTCTTGGCAGACGTGTAAGCGACCGCAGTTTGATGGTGATAGTTCACAGAAAAACCGGCCAAGTGCGAGTCGGACTCGCCCATGAAGGGTTCCGTAGCAGCAAGTATTTCAGTTGATTAAATAAAAGGTAAATTGTGGTTTACTATTTATGACGTATTGAAAAAAAACTACTTACTAGATCTCGTTCAAACCAATTTTCATTGTTAGTTTGCATGGTAATGTACATCATATGTTTTTTTAGTTTTATCATTCTCTTATTTTAGAAGTTACAGGGAGGGGGGGGGGGGGGGGAACACTCATTTTACCACTTTGGAAGTGTCTCTCGCGCAAACTATTCAGTTTGGAAAAAAAATATATTTGGAACCCCAATATCATTTTTGAAACCTATCCATAGATACCGCGCATGTATATGTACGATGAAAAAAAAATTAAGTTTCAGTTCTATATTTGGGGAACCCCCAAAATTATTATTCTTTTTCAATTTTTGTGTGAAATCTTATTGCGGTTCACAGAATACATCTATACATCTTACCAAGTTTCAACAGTACAGCTCTTATAGTTTCGGAAAAAGTGGCTGTGACATACGGACGGGCAGACAGACAGACATGACGAATCTATAAGGGTTCCGTTTTTTGCCATTTGGCTACGGAACCCTAAAAACGCTGCTGCCCGTTCTCTGGTAGTTATTCCGTCGTTCGATTTCTACGCCCCCCACGGGATGAGATGGGGTGATGATATTCATTGCCGTCACCACACAGCATTCTATGCCTTCACCACAACCTTCTTGCAGTAACAGAAACATAGAGTAGTAGATAAACTTCAATTCGGTTTACTAAAGCTACTATAGATTAGTGGTATTGTTGCAGTTTCCTCATTTCTCTTCCCAATGCTAGTTCTTGTACCTTTTTCACTGCCTGCTCTCAATTATACTATTTATGAGTATAATAGAGACTATAATAGGGTTTGCGTTTTACTTTCTTGGATTTGATCGATGTAATGTGAAGTATAGTGAACGGTAAAAGTAAAAAATATAAAACAAATTGTTTGCTCCAAAAGAAGATAGTTTTAGCACACATAATACGTAGTATTTGGTATAAAGGGCAATATGTAAGGATTTTATAATTAAAATAAAATATTAGTTTAGTGATAATCCTAATGTCCCTTAGATTACTATAACCAACTAACTGTGCCCCGCGGTGTTACCCACGATAAATTTTATAAATTTTCATTGCTATAAACCTCACGGAGCCCGAGACCTTTCCAACGAATGCAAAACCGTGGAAATCGGTTCGTGCGTTCTGGAGTTATAGCGTCAGGAAGGAAAACCCGACTTATTTTTATATAGTAGATGACCGTCCATCGCTGTTTATCTAATACTAGCTGTGTCCCGCGTTTTTACCCACTTTAAATATTATATATAGCCTCAGTATTATATAGTTATTCGGATATTATAATCTTATTACAAAGTTTCATCAAAATCCGGTCGGTAGTTTTTGTGTGAAAGAGTAACAAACATCCATACATGCACACATCTATACTCACAAACTTTCCCATTTATAGATAACTAGCCGAGCCTCGCGGTTTTCCCCGCGTTATAATTGTAATATTATAGCCTCAGTATTATGTAGTTATTCGGATATATAATCTATATTACTACAAAGTTTCATCAAAATCCGTTGGGTAGTTTTCGAACTTAGTTTTAAACATCGAATTAACCACACATCCATACTCACAAACTTTCGCATTTATAATATGAGTAGGATTCTTATGCTAGTTTTAGATATAATGAGGATTGCTGATATTGAGTCAAACTGTAATAGTTGGTAAACTTATTTAGTAATAGCTGCATCTCGCGCTAAATATTGCAGCTTAATTTCTACCAGCTCCATTTGCGAATAGCTGTTAGTGTTAACTTATTATTTAATAGGTTGTATAATAGTATCTAAATACATTATTCACACACGGCCATCTGATCCCAAACTTAGCAGAGCTTGTACTATGGAAACCAGATAACTGATATACTACATATACTACTTTTCTTTTGTACATATATACTTATATAGATAATTACACCCAGACTCAGGACAAACAGACATGTTCATGCATACAAATATCTGTGCTGGGTGGGAATCGAATCCACGACCATCGGCGTGAAAAGCAAGCATTTGCCAACCACGCCAACAGGCCTGCATACTCACAAACTTTCGCATTTATAATATTAGTAGGATTCTTATGTTGGTTTTAAATATAATGGGGCTTGATGATAAAAAAAAATAATAAAAATAAAAAAGGTTTCTATTCACGTAGACTTTAAAAAAGCGCTTGTAAATAGTCAGAACATGTTTGTAGTAATACAGTTATTATTTCTAGTTACTTATTACAGATATTTAGGTACACGGAATGTTAAAACATTTATACAATTTATTTTATAATGGTAGTGATATTTAGCTAGCTTGTATTAAGTTATTGTCAAGGAGATTATGTTTAGGTTTAATTATTGAAATTTATATTTTACTACATACTGTCTGAATGGTTCTGTCTATATTAAGGTATGAATTCAGTATTATTATTATACCGGACCTTGTGTTTAAAACGACGGTCGCGCTTTAATGCTACCACCGGATGCAATGTGCCCCAACTGAGAAGACCCAGCGAAACTTAGTCAAACTTTAATAGTTGCTATTTTAACTTATTTACGCGTTGGTATTTATGATATTGAAATATCGCAGCTAAATCTATACCAGTTCCATTTGCTAATAGCTGTTAGGGTTATATTATTATTTAATAGGTTGTATGATCGGAGTTCACTTCCAGTAATCTATTCAACAAGCGCAGCTTCCCAACAGCTCGATAATATTATCCCCTAACCTAATCCGATGACTCAACACATCCGCAGCTCACACTCTGAGAACATTCTTTCGACACAATCCAACGGAAGTTTTCAATGTTTGGGTGGAATTAATAGTTGCGAAGTTGGTCAGGTTTGGTGTTAACCACAGGTTTGTTGATCTGCGCGGGTGGACCGCCGCCTTTATTTGGGTCAGTCTTTTGCTATTTTACTGTAATAACTTTGCTTTTAGAGATTATACAACTATATTTAAGATACGATAGATAAGATAAGATTTATTTTCCAACAAGTTTACTTAGCAAATGTTTTTGTACAACCACCAAAAATTACGATTGCACCTGTGGCGCAGCGGCTAAGACAGTCGCCTCGCCGCTTTGTGTCGCGGGTTCGAGTCCCGCGCCGGACAACTATTTGTGTGACCCATAAATATTTTTCTGAGTGGATGTAATTTGTGTCCGTCTGTTTTATGATTGCAAAGTACCCCGCGACAAAGAGAATAGATTTCCTAGTGCAAACGGTGTCTTAAAAAAAATACGATATTTTTTCTTTTATCTCTATTGAGATTCATACATCTGTCCTTTTGCTTCAGCGGCCCCCTGAACTGTGGCCCGAACTCTAAAAGGGTGGCCTCGGGTATTAATCGTTTAATATAAGCTACTGGTTAAGAGCCTTCTGCGCTAGCCAAATGCTCATTGCCTTCAATTCTTTAATTTTAATATTGTACTCGTACAACTAAATTTCAAAATAATAGATTATATTTTTTAGACTAATTATATTTTTATAATTTTTATACTGTGTTCGACTATGTTTGTGTACTGCATTTTGAACTTGACAAGTACAAGTGTATGTTAATACCCAAGTGCTGAATAAATTTCATTATTTCATTACATGTTAAGCAAATAGAAAATATTATAACAAAAATTCTAGGGTATCGGTTTTACTTAACACAATAATAATAAAAATCGTTTATTCAGCCATTGCTATACAAAAGACATCGATAGAAAATAATTACTAGGATTGTAAAAAAAACATGACTATAGCCGTACAAGTAGCAAACTTGAGTGGCCTCTGACTCTCCAACTGCTTGCGTGTCGTAGCTGGTCGATTCGATGATGTAGGTGGTCAAATACAATATTCAGTCTTCGGACAACTATTTGTCTGACCCATAAATAATTGTTCTAAGTCTGGATGTAATTTGTGTCCGTCTATTATATGTTTGTAAAGTACCCCGCGACACAGGGATTAGATTCCCTAGTGCGGGAGTAGTCATTAAAAAAAAAACTTGAGAGATGTCAAGGGACACCCGGATGGAAGGAAGTTATTTCTTATTATTTATTATGTACAAAAAATATACTCAACAAAAATAATCGTCGCGACACCACACTGTTCAATGCGAAATAGAAATGAAAATATCTGGCTTGCTTTCTATAAGAGAGAGAGAGACAGACAGAAAAACATGCGCACGCCGCATAGCTGCGAAAAGTGTCGTGACAACTTTTCGTAAGAATTTTTTCCGTCTAGCCCCCTTTCACAACGCGCGATGAGGAACTTTGTTCCAAAAATGGAATCCAGATCCCGGACATGTCAATAGTCACATCCGTCCCGCGACTCACTGCCATTACCATCGTCAGTGCGTCGGGGAATAGCGCGGCGCAGTGTGAACAAACCGTGGACACCGGTGTGGCGCGCGCACTGGTCCAAGACTTTAAATTTTATAACATTTTGAACCATTTTTATAATAATAATACTGCATTCATTACTTAATATAGACAGAAACATTCAGACAATATGTAGTAAAATATAAATTTCAATCATTTAACCTAAACATAATCTCCTTGACAATAACTTAATACAAGCTAGCTAAATATCACTACTATTATAAAATAAATTATATAAATGTTTTAACATTCCGTGTACCTAAATATCTGTAATATGCAACTAGAAATAATAACTGTATTACTACAAACATGTTCTGACTATTTACAAGCGCTTTTTTAAAGTCTACGTGAAAAAATAAAAAAAACCGGGCGAAGTTTTATTTGTAGTCCAATGAAACCGTTCAAAAATTTAAAGTCTTGGACCACTGCGCGCGCCGCACGGATGTCCACGGTTTGTTCACTGATGATAATGTCTTTACAAGACAGATGGACACAAATTACATCCAGAGTCAGAACAACTATTTGTGGGTCACACAAATAGTTATTAATGTTGTGCTGCTGTGACCACGGCTGGTGCAATTATTTGCACCAGCATATATCTATCTTTATCGCGATTGATACCCGTGTCCACAGTATATAAAAATGCACACAAATAGTTGTCTGGCGCGAGACTCGAACCCGGGACATGAAACGGCGAGGCAACTTTCTTAGCCGCTGCGTCAAACGTGCAGTAAAAAATCCGGGGTTTTCACGCGTCTTGTCCTGGTTGCGAAATATTAGAGGTGGCAACACTAAGTGGGTTGCATATTGAGAATAACCTCGTGGATTAAAACACCAAGGCTGAGATCTATAGAGCGTACTTAGACTTTGCTCAAACTTTACTTACGTAAAACTTTGCTAAGTGTATGCTAAGCTTATACTTTGATTTGGTATTTATAGACTTTTTGAAGTTAAGATTATGCTTAGCATAAGCTAAGACGGACAAAGTCAAAACACCAATTGTAATTTCGTTACATGCATTAACTTCTGTCTGAGTAAAGTCTAAGTACGCTCTATAGATCTCAGCCCTACACTCGCTACAGAGCAGGAGTAATGCATCCATATCTAAATTGAAAATCTTTAAGCGGAAACCTGCTGATTACGTGAGATGGGTTAACATAGTTAAGCATTTCTTTCATCGCACACACTGCAATTAAACTACGTGTTAGTGGTTTATTAGCTCGCCATTTCCATTATTAGGTAATATATCTCTACAAGCACAATTATAATCTGTTATTGTTGCCCACTCTAACAGCCCGACTGTAATAAAAACTCCTCATTAACTATTAATTGATTTCTTTGTGGATTTTACATCGTACCTTACTGTAAATGTAATGCGGCACGTAGGGGCCAGGCGCACGCGTCAGCAGCACAGTTATCTTTTGAATACATTATTATTTATAACTTCCCAGCCCGTGACCCTTCCCCTCCCCCGAGGTGTTCCCCTCGCCCGCACTTAGCGCACGCGCATACGGGTACTCTATAAGAAACTTAATTAATTGCACTGATTGAACTGTCTATCAGTGCCATTGTTGTCATATATTTCTTATATCCGTTTTTATGGTTCGATTATTACTATTTATGGCCATCTTTATATTTTTGAATACGATAACGATCAGTGATACGTGTTGAATTCAGGGAACTCATTGTGTGAACATGTGTGTGTTCACTTTATCGTGGCAATTAGTTCTAGTTTCAAATATATTTTTGAAATAACAGGGAACAGTTTAATTTTGATGCATATATTAGAATCACACTAATATTTTAAGGCGAAAGTTTGTGAGTGTGTATGTTTGTTACTCTTTCACAAAAAAAAACTACCGGACGGATTTTGATGAAACTGTGTAGTAATATAGCTTTTATATCCAAATAACATATAGGATATAAGTTTAATGCGGGTAAAACCACAGGGCACAGCTGGTTCAAGCATAATCTAAGACGATATTGTACCTAATTCTAATTTGTTTCACTTAGTGATTTTCTTTGACCTTATTAGACTTTGTTTAACTTATATCAACTTCAGTCCATATATATCTGGTATTAGTTGATGTGACATTCTCAAGAAATAGATACAGGTAATAATCGTGACTTATAAATGCCTCATGGCGCTGATGGGTAGTTTCACTGGTCGGTCCGTAAGTGATCAGCGTGGTAAAGCACCTAGGCAGACAGTCGTTACATAGATGGGTGGCAGTTAAAGTGGCCTCATTTCTGAGCGTCTCCTTGTTTTGGCACGTTAAGCTGTCGGTCCAAGTTATGGTCAATAATAGACAACAGTGGATAAGTCATGTCATGAGGCCTACTGGGCGGCTTAAAGAACTCCGACACCAAGGTAACCGTTGCCCATACGATAACGAAGAAAGACGTTATTTTCCTGAAGTTCATTCTAAGTAATACATGCATTTCTTATATTGGAGCAGGAAATTCACAAATTCGCGCCGCTATCTTGAGTCCCGTAAACACGTCTTTAATTTCATACATACATTTGGAACAAACTGGAATCCAGCGATTATGAAATGTGCCGGTTGACGTGCAAGAAAGTGAGCCAAGTGTTTTGATGCACGTCAGGTGTGAGTGGCGGCGCGGCGACGCGTCAGACGAGTCCGGCGACACGCGGCGCGGGCGCAGCGCCCGGTGCCGTATACAGCGACAGTTCCGGTGTATCGCCTCCGGGGCCCGCAACCCGTTCCGAGAGACTGATGACCGCAACATAACGGAACGCAATACCACTAGAGAGGCCCGCCCTACGTGCGCCCGCGCTGCCTTGGGAACCACGCCATTCAGTTTAGCAATCGCACATTCAGTTACGTAAGCAAAGGGCCGTTAAGCAAATGCCATAACACCACCCATTACCGTTCAGCTGTTCCACACATACTCAATACACTAAATCCGTCTCCAGTAGGTGTGTAACTTTCTAAAAGCTTTGTAAAATAACTGGCTAAAGTACCCGTAAACATTACTAGGAAATAAATCCTTTTGCGAATTTTATTTTACCTGCTCCTAAATTAGAGACCCTCAGTAGAAACTTATTCTATTCGCAAGATTATATTTGGCAGACGACGATCTAAAAAAACGATCAAAACAAACGATGGCTCCGAGACGGGTCGAAGGCTATTCAGAAAAAATAAGCATCCGAGTTTCAACTGTGTGCCTACGACACGACACCTGCGCGCCAGACGAGCAAAAAATTCGCGTAAAGCAATCTCACCACGCGCGCTGTGCGCCGACACTGCCGACTGCCGAACAAGTTGGAATCGAACAGGAAAGAATTGCCCACTTTCGTTTCAGTTATAATGTTCGACGGTACTTCACGGCAACTCGTCAGCTATTTCTCATTCATACTTTTAGGAACATTTCCGAATTGATGTCACCATCTACTTTTATTTCAACTTGTGCTATAAAATAACTTTAGCGTTCGATTCAAATCCCTTCTTTTATTAAATTTCATTTAATTACACTACTGAGTTTTACGATAAGTCACTTTAAGAAGTTTAGTTACGTATCTAGTTATTAACGGCGGGTAGTGCGGCCTTACGATATTGATTTTAATTAAGATAAATCCGCACTGTAATTTATTTCTGTAATGAAGTACCCACAGATTGTTTTGCTTTTCAGAGAAGGTTCCCTAAATTCGTGTAAATTTGAAACAAAATTCTCAAACAATCACTCGAGCAATTAAAGTATAACTCTATCATAAATATGATTTAACAGATTATCTAGTTTTTCGTAGGAATTTTTTCTGTATTTATATCACACTTATATTATAAAGGCGAAAGTTTGTGAGTAGTAGTTTGTGTATGTTTGTTACTTCTTCACGTCTAAACGGCTGGAGCGATTTTAATAAAATTTTGTATGGAGTTAGCTGATACCCTGGATTAACACATATGCTATCTATACATATAACAAAATCGTAGGAAAGTCAAAACTGTACATTGAATATTTTTTTTAAAGAATACTTGGCGTGATCTATAATCGATATCGAAGCCAAAAATATCGCGTCCGGGTATGTACGGGGTAAACTCAAAGTACTGCATGGATTTGCTTCAAATTTTGCATGAATATTACTAAGAGGTCGGGTCAACATATAGGCTACATATTATCAAGCTATCATCGGGAGGAGCTGTGATAATTTATAAAATTTAACGCGGGTAAAACCGCGGGGCACAGCTAGTAATTTATAAAGTTTAACGAGGGAAAAACCGCGGGGCACCGCTAGTTTATAATATTTTTATAAGCTTCTATAAGAATGATTCATTTTATTAACGAAATTAATACTCGCGGTAACAAAATATAGGTTATTAAAGAATGATGCGATAATTTTCTCTACGCCCATTATTACTTTACCTACTTATATTATTGTTATACACGAAATACGATTTAAAACTCAGGCCATTAAGTTGTGCTCGAACACCATCAAACATTGCGCTCAATATTCAACTTTATCCCGCTGATATTAGCGTTATGCCCCGTGCGGAGCGGGGGAAACATACGCGGACCGAGCGCTTCTTAAACGCGCGAGCTATAAATTTCAAATCTGTATGTATATATCTAAGTATGTGTGTGTACAAAAAATAAACTTCATGCTTCATAAATTTTTATGAAACATAGCTTTTAGCCATTATTCATAGGCAATGTTTCATAAAATCTATTCACTTGTAAAAATACATATTGCTATCTTTTTCAAGTTGCAGACTTCATGGTAGGCTATTGATACTAAGTTACGAACGACATTGGAAACATGACTATGTTGTTATGACAAATCAATACGTGAGTATTAAATGAAAATAAAACATAGTCTCAAGAGCACGGCAGGTCGCCGAACTTAAAGATAAATAAAACATTCTGCTATGATTTATTAGCAACACTCCTCTAAACCGTCTACATACGATAATATCTGAGAAGCGAGAGCCAATATGTGCAATGCAGTTCGCCTTTGGACTGTGACTAGTTGTAACTATTGTGGTATAACGCAATGACATACATATCTGTTACATATAAATAAGGTTAGGACTCTTCCCTTATTGAAATAAGGTG
This sequence comes from Pseudoips prasinana, assembly GCA_951640165.1. NCBI lineage: Eukaryota > Metazoa > Arthropoda > Insecta > Lepidoptera > Nolidae > Pseudoips > Pseudoips prasinana. Next base: position 25,933,589 of record OX621260.1, read on the forward strand.
AAAAATAGGGCAACATATCTGATTATTTATAATAAGGCTTGCATTTTCCATTATTATATGTCTAGAATTATAATGGGTAATTAGACATATAATAATGGAAAAGAAATTACTATAAGACAAAAAATCTGAAAAACAAATATCGTTCCCAAAATGTTTTGGTTTTCTATAAATTGTTTAAAATTCTACCCAGTTACCTACTTACCTATTTATATTGGAAAACCTATTTCATTATTCTCAAATGAATTCAAATTACTTATTTTAATTTAAACCGACTAAACTTAAGTACATAAGTTCTTTATTGCATTCATGAGTTAAAAAAAGAGTTCAAAGTATGTAGGTATCATACATAAAACTTGTTAAAAAAATATACAATTAGTTGACCTTAGCTTATTAAATATTTAAAATTGTTATTACTTATTATTAAGATTTTAAAAATATTAATAAATAAATTTCTTTGAAGAAACTTAATATAACTTCATTTATTTGTGAGGTAAATTTGTTATTATATTGAGTATATATTATATTTTATTAGTAATAATATTTTGTTCTAGACAAAATCTGAACGTATAGTAAATATTATCAATTAGAAACTCGTTAAGTTTTGTTTTAAATATATTATAGCTAATGATGTCTCGCGAATACTTTGGGATCTTGTTGTAGACTTTTATTGCCATAGTGCAGGGTCCCAAGTGGAACATTGCCATGGAGAAAGTACTTTATGTATAAAGAAAGTATTTTCAGTGGAAAATAAAATCTGAATCTGTTTAAAAACGAAAGAGAGAAATTTTGTAAAATCATCATAATATCAGCCTGATATTGTTCACTGCTGGACATAGGCCTATCGCGTAACATACCTACATAAACAAGAACAATCGAATTGAAAATCTATTTCAAAATCTATCTATCTATTTCGAAATTAGTAATGTGTTATATCGTCACTAGAAAATTGAAGTATTCGGAGGCAAATGGTAACTAAGGAGTTCATTTTCGCACTGTTGTTTTAGATGTAGATCTGCTGTACGCACGTCTGACTTGGGGAGTAAGCTGGTGGGTGCGTGATGAGACCGTTACGAAAAGTGTGATCGGGCAAGGCGAACGGAAGTTGAGAGGGTGATGTAAGTTAGGGCAGATAGAAAAAGATATAGTTACGTTCCGTATATTACTGAAGCGGCAAGAGAGAGAGGTGCGAGCGCACATTTTCTTTCACTCTTTCACTCATATAAATTTTCCTTCAGTCTTGTGGTCTAAAGCAAACCCTTTTTTTGTATACGAAGTAATAACAAAAATGTCTACTGGTTTTAAAGGTTTTTAATGTTTTTGTTTGTCCGCAATATTTTGTGCATTGATTTTCCATTTAACTAACGCTGTAATAATTCATATAATTTGTTATTCGAAATATTCAAATCCTGCGCAACTTTGTATAAGCATTAAACGTCGATCCCACTCTATGTATTAATGTATAAGAGGCAGAATCCTCTGGCGAGTGGTCGAGCGCGACGGTAATTTTTCGCAGCCGGATACCGTGTTACTTTCAACTATAAGGAATGCGGCCAGCTTCTCATGCGGCCGCCGCACCCGTCTGCTGCGGCGAACTAGTCCCCCGCTAATGCCTCTTTGCGCACACACTACACAAGCTCTTGTTTACATAATATATACAAAATTAACTAGCATGATTTATGTGTATTTATACATATACGTGATGTACAGGAAATAGAGTATTATACATAAGTAACTAGCTGTGCCCCGCGGTGTTACCCGCGTTAAATTTTATAAATTTTCTTTGCTATAAACCTCACGGAGCCTGAGACCTTTCCAACGAATGCAAAACCGTGGAAATCGGTTCGTGCGTTCTGGAGTTATATCGTCAGGAAGGAAAACCCGACTTATTTTTATATAGTAGATAAAGAAAATAGTATTAAGAAGAAATAGTTATGTAAACGTATATGTAAAATTAAAATTACCCACTTATAGCTCTGTAAAGAAAAACACCAAATTATGTAAAAAGACTCCGATACATTCGGGGGAGCCTAAAGTAACAAAAAAAAAAAAAAACTAGCATGATTTTTTTTAAAGACAACACCCGCAGTGTGGAAATGAATCCCTATGTTGCAGGGTACTTTATAAATATAAAATTTACGAACACAAATTCCATCCAGACTGTGACAATACTAAACATAGCTCCATACTGTATTCCGATGAAATGGGTAAGGGCCTTGGTACCTTGCTTTGTAATAAGCTGAGTTGTTCCTTTGTCAACTATTGTATGCCAGGATTACATTATAAAGATATAATAGATAAATTAATTCAGAATAAACACAGTGCCAAATCATGTATAACTCTAATGGTAGGAAATTGTAAGAACTTGAAGAAAAAAGACATTACAGATAGTTTCACTAAGATGTTAGAATTAGACTGTAATAAGATAATATTGTGTGCCTTCCCCTATGTGTCCAATGTGCCTGATAGTACAAATAATTATATCCACAAGCTAAATATGCACCTACAGTTTTTGGTTAGCCATTATAGTAATAAATTTATATTTTTGGACACAAATAGTTTTATAGATTCTTGTAGGGTAACCATGAGTACAGTTACTGTCTCAAGAAAATTTTTGAACATACTTGCAACTTTAGTAGCGGCACATATTAACTCAGTCATAAGTAGTATGACGAAGTCACTTTTTATACCATCTTTTAGTAATGTTATTAAAATCAATTTAGTTAGTAGTTTAAACATGTAAGCATGATAATAGAGAAGTGTGATAACTTTCTAATTCTATCACATCAAAATATAAACCGCTTCTCTAGCAAAATTCTAGACATAGAACTTATTAATGAAAAATATGAAATAGATATTCTTTGTTCAATTGTTTTATATAAATGTGTTATGTGAACTATCTGTAAATGATTGCTATCATATACTTAATTTAAAATTATTGACTCTGTCTCAAAATGAATAATGTTATTGTTTCGAAGTTTTTCTTTTGTATACCTAAATATAATCTAAAATAATAAGCATTCAGACAACCGATCGAGCATATATTGTGTTTGCCTACTAAATAATTACTCTAATTGGACCAAATCCCGTGTTCATGCCCGCTTGAGTATGTTTCGCCGGACCGTCTCAACTGGCTCGTGTTGAAACCGGTAGTAGATGAACCCACTGAGTTTGTTTCGCTGGGTCTTCTCAGTTGGGGCGCATTGGATCCGGTGGTAGCATTAAAGCGCGACCGTCGTTATTAACACAAGGTCCGTCATAATAATAATACCTTTAATTTAGACAGAACCATTGACAATATGTAGTAAAAATTTTAGACTTAAACTAGATAATTAAACATAATCTCTTGACAATAACTTGATGCAAGCTAGCTAAATATCATTGCTGTAATAAAATAAATTTTATAAATGTTTTCATACAATATGTACCTAAATATCTATGTTACTAGAAATAATATCTAATGTATACAACTATATTACTACAAACATGTTCTGACTATTTACAAGCGCTTTTTTAAAGTCTACGTGAATAAAAACCTTTTTTATTTTTATTTATTTATTTTATTTTATAACAACTTTTTATGGGCCACACAACTTGTTGTCATGCGCAGGAATCGTACCCGGGGCACGAAGTGGCGTGCGGTCAATATATTGTCACTTACATAGTTATTCTTATACACGAGATTTATTTTATTGAAATGTTTTTTGGAACGAAGTTCCTTATCGCGCGTTGTGAAGGGGGGCTAGACGGAAAAAATTCTTACGAAAAGTTGTCACGACGATTATTTTTGTTGAGTGTATACAGGTTTTTTGTACATAATAAATAATAAGAAATAACTTCGTTCCATCCGGGTGTCCCTTGACACCTCTCAAGTTTTTTTTTTTATAAAATACCCATATCTAACGTTAAGTTAAAATCTTGATACTTTTAAGTTATAGTCGAGAATTTGAACGGTGGAAATCTTAGCTTTAGCTTAGCGTTTTCGTGAGAAATAAATACGTCAGAAAGAAGGGTAGGTAGGTAGATTTGTTTGTTCCTAAAAACTATTCCACCCGCAATATTATATTTTATCCGTATTATTGTGAACATTTAAAACTACATCAACTATGTAACTGGACCACTAGATAAACTGATATAAAACTGATCAATCCAACGTTAGATTTATACAGTACGGATGGTGCCCTAAAGGTTGACTAGATCTAAATTTTTGTTTGTTTAAATTATATTTAACTAGCTGTGCCCCGTGGTTTCACCCGCGTTAAACTTTATAAACTATCACAGCTCCTCCCCCGTAGGTGAGAACGTGATACCTAATTTGTAGCCTATATGTGGACCCGACCTCGTAGTAATATTCATGCAAAATTTGAAGTAAATCCATGTAGTACTTTTTGAGTTTAGCCCGGACATACATACAGTCAAACAGACATAAATTCTAAAAACTATATTTTTGGCTTCGATACCGATTGTAGGTCACGCCCCAAGTATCCTTTTTAAAAAATATTCAATGTACAGTTTTGACTTTTACGATTTTATTATATGTATAGATAATATGTGCTATCATTTGACAGGAAAATGTTTAACAAATTATAACGTACACTTAAACAATCATGTCGTAATATATACGGCACTATTAACTGCGGTGTTTAAATACATGTAACTGATAGTTATTGTTTTATCGATCACACGATCAATGAACTAATTAATCAGTAAGGAGCATACAGAAAAAACCTTTTTAACACTTAACATGGATACCTAATTTTTCCATATTTAATCTTATCGTATGTTAAAACAAGCTGGTTGTAAGGCGGACGATATCCTACGTGTGGAGGGTAAAAACTATCTGTGTTCGATAAATCATCTGATTGTTTTGTGAAAGACAGACAGACAATTATTTATTTACTTTCTTTTTCATACCAAATAAATGGGTGTACAGGGTGCATTGTCCATTTAATAAAGTCTTAAGCCACCGGCGAGCATGTATGAAGAATATAATGACAGTTATCGAGGCAAAAGAAGTATGCAAAGATCGTGACAAATGGAAATCCGTTGTCTCTGCCTACCCCTCTGGGAAACAGGCGTGAGTCTATGTATGTATGTATGTATGTTATGCCACTAATCCTAATACACATTGAAATTATAGCATAATAAAATATCATCATCATGTTAGCCGAATGTCGTCGACTGGTGGACAATGACCTCCACAAAAGATTTCCATAATATAGGTGCATCATTTGGAGGAATATGCCATAATCGCCACGCTCGACAGGCGGGTTGGCGATCGCAGTATGTTGGTCATTGTACACAGAGAGCTTCCCGTTCTCTGGGAGATCTTCCCTCGGGTCAATTTCTACGGCCCCCACGCGATGAGATGGGGTGTGATATTCTTAGCCTTTGCAACATTCAGGTCGTTATCCTAGCAATGAACTGAATGCTACATAACTAATCAGCAACATATGAACACAAAATATAAATATAAGAATTTCGTTATTTTCAAAATTGTGGATTTATATATTATATCTCGTTCCCGTGAATATAAATATAATAAATAATTATCTTGGGACAACTAACACATTGTACTATGATACCTAAATAGGCAGAGCCTGTACTATAATAACCAAACAACTGATAAACATAGGAACTTATATATTTCTGAATACATACACATCATAGATAAATTACACCCAGTTGCGATTCAATAATCGTGCACACCGCAATTTTTTTTGTCCTGGGTGGTGGAATCGAACCCGCAACCTGTGGCTTAGCAGTGAGGGTCACTAACCACTAGACCAACTGGCCAACCCATGCCTTATTACTTAATTTGCTAATGAAACTGAAGAAAGTGTAGGTACAATAACTCTCCTTACAAGAATAACGATCATCTGATGCTTTTTGTCGTGCTGGAGGAAGATGCTCGAGTAAACGTAACAAATCCATATTTAAAGAACTCGGCATCACGCAGCGTCTGTCGGCCATAGTAAGGTCGCGCATATTGCAGTACTTCAGATATGTCTCTAAGCGGGATAACGAAAAAGGAAACGTGCAAGGAAAAGTGGAAGGAACCAGATCGCGTGGCAGGTCACCTATGCGCTGGACTGACCAAGTGAAATCCGCAGTAGGAAGCTGCGTATCTGACTGCGCCAACAGAGAGGGATGGCGAGCGGAAATCTGTGTCCACCTTTACGACTGATGTGGATGCCTCGATGTAACCACGACCGCTCTGTCAAGAACGTAACGAAAGGGAAGAAGATATAAATAAAATAAAAATAAATAAATAAGGTTTTTATTCACGTAGACTTTAACAAAGCGCTTGTAAATAGTCAGAACATGTTTGTAGTAATATAGTTGTATACATTATTGTTTCTAGTAACATAGATATTTAGGTACACATTATATGAAAACATTTATAAAATTTATTTTATTATAGCAATGATATTTAGCTAGCTCGTATCAAGTTATTGTCAAGAGATTAGTTTAATTATCTAGTTTAAGTCTAATATTTTTACTACATATTGTCAATGGTTCTGTCTATATTAAGGTATTATTATTATGACGGACCTTGTGTTAATAACGACGGTCGCGCTTTAATGCTACCACCGGATCCAATGCGCCCCAACTGAGAAGACCCAGCGAAACAAACTCAGTGGGTTCATCTACTACCGGTTTCAACACGACCCAGTTAAGACGGTCCGGCGAAACATACTCAAGCGGGCTTGAACACAGGATTTGGTCCAATTAGAGTAATTGAAGATGATTTTTATATGGGTTAAGATGCTCTTTGATTATTTAGTTCAGTTTCGTTGTGCAGATAACGTGTTTCTGAACGTACGACTATTAATGTGACTGCTTGTATATTCATAGACCCATAAAAACAAACCGTTCCTCAAGCTGCCCGCGTCTGTAAGCGAGCACGTGTATGTGCCCCCTGTACAATATTAGTAACAGAAGTGCGTGCGGTTTTATTACGTAAACCACTACTTTCCGTGGTCATTTCACTAAGTATGGTATAGTCAGCTAGGTAGATATCTATACCGAGGAAACACCTATGTTTGTCTATGTTTTTCACCCACCGAATGTCATTTTATTATACATTCAAATTTACAATATTATTGAAGTTAAAACGTCTTTAGCGGCGTTGTGAACTTTTTTGGGTGGGAAAAAAATCTTAAACTCACGTCAGGAGACGTGACCTGATTGAATATACGTAAGATATATTTTTTTAATCCTCACTGGCCGTTTATGGACTCACATGACTCATTTTTTAATAACGTTAGATTTTTTACATTTTCTATTTTTCAATTTATTTCCACCATAGGAAGGGAAGAAATTATTATGAGTCTATACCGCCCAAAGGTGGGGAGTACGATCTTCCACTCGCTACTCGGATCAAATAAACTTTACTTTCCGAATATGAGAAATGAAAAAATAGTTTTGACTTCGATCGGCAGTCCCCAAAGACTGCCCTGCATATTTATTTTATTCACATGAGGTTGCTGAGTAAGGTATTAAACGAGTTTATTCAAAGTGAAGCTGTAATTGAAAATTCCAAAAGTTCACGCCACGAGTGCTAAGTATTCAAAAATGTTATTGATGATTAAGAAGGAAAATATTAAAAGTAAAACGCTCGTTGTAATTTCAAAGTTTCAAAATAAAATGTTAGCGAGTAATTTAAAAGCGATAAAAAAGCTTAACATACTTATAATGAAAAATGATTGTCAAATTGATTGAAATGATTGATTGAAAAACAACGGTGATATCATAAACATACATCCGAAAAAAATCAGTAGTTTAGTATATAAAAAAAATCAGTAGTTTAGTAGATAAAAATAATACTTAATTATTTTAATGGCTATTTTGACCCTCATCGATTCCATGTCCTGATCCCAGGTTTATATTGTGTGATTTAAATGTATTTTTCTAATTTAGCTTTAATTCGTATACTTTTTAAAACATTAAGTTCTCTTGGTTTTGAAGGGAAAAACTACGGATTTTTTATCTCTTCCTCTTAGTAAAATTGCTTAATAAAAAGCTAGATTAGATTAGATTAAAGATTAAGATTTTGCTGACTGTATTTTTGGACTTTAATGTTATTTCACTTAGTACGTAATGTACTCAGTACTTAAATACTTGGCTTACAGATGCTCTACCTGACGGGCACAAAAGTGATACTGAAAGGTTATATAGTTCTTTTTTACATCATCTACTTTTTAAGAATATAAAGATAGTATGAGGCAAAAGAGGTGTGCAAAGATCGTGGCACATAGAAATCCGTTGTCTCTGCTTACCCCTCTGGGAAACAGTCGTGAGTCTATGTACGTACAGACGCCAGCACATCAAGCTACCCCAATCTGTCAAATTTTGGTATATGAAACCTATTATCGATACCTTTCATTACTTCCATAACGTTCACTAATTCCATATTAACTTAAACATCCTCTAAAACATAAAGCGAGCAGATCAGATACTCTAGGATCGGTTGGTTGAGGGTACTTCTAACCTGGCCTTTCTTGAGACCATCTCCGACTTGGCCAGTAAACGTTCTGCGAGGTGTTCTCCTTCCGGTTCTATCATTCACACAGACAATGTATTCACACACATATGGTTTATTTAAAAACAAAATGCTGCAATTTACTTTGCGACTAAATCTGAACCCACACCCAATTAGAATGCCCTACTATATAAATAATTTCCTGTACCCACGATTCATACAATAGAATGGAGTCGTCCATTAATCATAATTGTCTGCTCCAACTAAAGGGACGATCACCTTCACTCACTTACTCACTCATCGCTCGCTATCTATCTCTGTGAAAGTCAACTTGTTTACAATTTTCTACCAATCTGATAAGCAGAGCATATTAGAGATATACATACATACATCGGTGGCAACGGTGTTTCAATATAGATTAGGATTAGGTACAGAAGATACACTTAGTCCAAACTCTTAAAATAACGACTCCCGCTGCGACTCAATGAAGTGCATCTACCTCACTTGCATTATATATTTAAAATGCGTATATAGACATATTTCCGCTGAATCATTTATTCGCACTAATGCAGAATCTACCTGTCTCGCTCTCGCTGATTAAAATATTATAGTAGGCTTAGTACGAATCTAGAGAAAACGAAACATACGAACGGATCACGTAGAGCCCTCTGTGGGACCAAAGCTTTGTGATTGGCAAAAATTATCATGACGCGGCGACGGTAACCAATCACAGCACTGCATGCGTCAGAGGTTGAACTCGGTCGGACGTCTCGTTGTTTTCAAAATCGTACTATGGCCTCAGATCGCTGCCGAGTACGATACTTATATGAGAACGGATTCAGTGTCAGGAGAGTTTCTATAAACCTTAACTTCTTCTAGGTAAATAATATTTTTTTGTACAGACGCCAGCACATCAAGCTACCCCAATCTGTCAAATTTCTTTTATAGAATTTCAACTTTATCACATAAGCGTAAGGTTCACTTTCGATTGAGGAAATTTGACAGATTGGGGTAGCTTGTACTGCTGGCGTCTGTACATGCCTAAGCGTGAAAATGCTTGGAATAACCCGATAAGGTACCGTTATATTTTAGTAGCTTTGGAAGCGTGTCTATTAGTTTGATGGTTACCTCTTTATGCCTCAACTAACAGAACTGATTCGGCTGAAATTTGGAAAAACTTCGATTTTAGCTAGGAACAAACAACATATGTTGTTTTTGAACAAAAGCCGAATTGAATTGTGTTGTATAAATCCTTCGCCGCTGGTACAGAGTATTTATGAGCCACGTACTTATACCTAAACGTTTCTGTGTACAGTAGTTTTCACGCCGCCGTCTGGCCTCGGGGCTGCAAGCGGTGACGTCACGCTCGTGATAGATTAGGTCAACAATCAACATCGCCATCTCCTACGATGATACACACATCACGGATTACTGTCAATGTTATTTAGGTCGTCCTTTCACAGATTTAACGTCCGCTAGTCCCAACAAGGACGGCACTTATCTCGTCACCCGCCTCGCTGTTATGAGACATGCTTAGAAAAGAGAATAACATGGAGTATCGATATTGTAGAATCTGAATCCATTCATAGGCCAAAGTAGTCAAACGATTATGATAATCGATTTCAGAATACATAGAATATATGAATGAAAGTCTAACACAGACTTCGTAATGGTTAATAAATAGAGAATGTTTATAAAAACGCCGAATCCATCGCCATCCTGCGATGGGATCATTCAGGCCACGCCTAGCAAAACCATGTATAAATGTCGTCCTACAGACGAGAGAGATTTGCATACCGACCGTTTGTATTTGCGAATGGCGTCTAGCGCCGAGAGCTTGTCGAAATTGGCAATGCTAATAATACAATGGCCAGACGCACCTCGTGTAGGTTCGCATCTGTCGAATTCGATCGAAATCATCAAACAAGCGACCTTATACTAACGCTACAAGTCACCGTTTACGTTGGATTCCAACGTTCTCAGACAGAACTAGACATATAATTTAGTGTTCTCCTTGGACCGAGTGAGCGACGGCAATGTAAATTCAATTTATTTACTACAGGTATTAAATGCTAGAATCGCGTGATGGATAGCGCGGCGCAGGAGCCGATAGTAGGCTACGCCGTATCACGGATAACTTTCGACAGTCATTGAATGGAGGGTTCGATGACCCGGCACCGAAGCGTTGTTCGAATTTGCATGTGTCAATGACACGATCTGCAGCGGCGCGCACCCGCCGCATATACTTTTGCTTTCAGCCGACGTCGCTCACCGAGAAACACTTTCCGGAGTGACCTCGTGACACATCTGCAGCCGCACTGGCACGACACTGACTTTTTATAACGGCCGGTGAATTCGTTTACGATTTGTTCGCGGATACGACTACATAATTTATTGCTGTTTGCTAATTAAAACGGGAATTAATAAAGTAAATTTATTCGGGTTGGTATACAAGGTGTCACGTGAATACTGGACGTACCTTAAGAACCTTAATTTGCTTTTAAAATTAAACAACGTGTAAAACATCGACATACAAAATACACAAAAATAATTCCCCATACAACAATATCGTGTAGCTGATGCATTTTGTACCAAACAAATTATTGCTGTATTTCTCAAACTGGTTTTCTTTCATATGTAGAGTTTCATGGGGTGTACCCACATGTATTCAGATTAATTGTTTCTTCAGATGACTGACCTGAAATTTACCGAAGGGTACGAAAGCAACAGGTAGAACAATACAGTAACTGGTTTGGTTTTCTTTGGTCCATCACGTTCAATTCCAATAGATGTCACAGACAAGGATAATTTTGTAGGAAAATTAATATCTAGCAAAGAGTTTAGCAAGAATCTTCCGGCCATCAAACACGTCGAGTCGGAACGTGCGAAATCCAATAAAGAACTCGCGGCACCTGCGCCTTATTACATTCTTTTGGTGATGCGCACCGGTCGCTGCTCCACTGAAATTCGCCCCAACTTTCCATGCCAGGAGATTGCTTGTTGTACAACTTTTACTTTGAAAATTCGTTCCATTAGTATCAGCGGTGGAACGAAAGTTTTATCAACGAAATGTTTTCATAATTCAGTATTAAATTCCTCTCCGTTTCCCATTCGAATGACGAGTTCGATGTCGATAAAGTATGAAAGTTTTCGGAAAGCCTGAGTTAAGCTATGCAGTTGAAATATTACGTTATATTTTAATCTTGATTCGTAAGTGTATTATGCAGACATATATACATGTAGAAACGAAACAATGGCGTCCCCTAGTGGGCGTCGCGATCTTAATTGCAAATGTGTTATTAGCATATGCGCTTTGTGAGTTCTTGAATGGTGCGGGCCCAAGGCAACGCGCGATGTCCTTATGAGCAATAGATGGATGTCACCACGACCACAGCCTGGACTAACTACTAAATGAACTGTTGTAGACTCGCCATGATACTTATCTTTAACATAATCAACGGAGATTGTGTTATCACCTATCAAAGTTATATTTGTATAAAGGTAATTTTAAAATAAAAAAGTTCTAGGCCGAATTTCGGCCACGGCGGACAGTACCAATAGAGACTAGCGAATTGCGCAGGACATATTATAGTGCACTAGTGTGTGCGCTAACACAGGGACACTTTCTATTCTATCACTCTCATGATCCGATGGGACGACCAACGACTCGACCGGAAAGTGGTCATCGTCGGCTTTACGTGCTCTGCGAGGCATGGGTAATACCGCTAAATCCCAGACTTCGAGCTGATGATACTCAGAAATGTTTCTTTAAGGAAAAATCCCAAAATCAGTTTTTAGTCCGACCTGGGATTTGATCCTGCTGGGATCGAACACGCTACCTCTAGACCAACGTGGAAGTCAATTTAAAAAAAGATCATTTTTAAAATCCTTTAATAAAATTAAGCAAATCTAAATATTATGAGATCTGTTGAGTTTTAAGTCACGAACACTTACTTTGATCGTTATAACGAAACCTACACAGACATAATTTATCTAACGTGCTAAGCAGGTACTGCTCATGCCTGGACCTACTTAAAACACGTACGTGCCGAGTGAATTTAATAGCCAAGTGTGAACTCTCTGCGTGCAGAAATTCTAAGAATCTCCAAAAGTGTAATATAAATTAACAGTTACGGTATGAATGTTTAAAATGTTGTACATGTTAATGTCCAAAATGTTAACTCGCCTAAGTACAGACGCCAGCACATCAAGCTACCCCAATCTGTCAAATTTCCTCATTTGAAAGTGTACCTTATGCTTTTGTGATAAAGTTGCAAAATGTGTAAAAGAAAGAGAGTAGCTGGATGTGCTGGCGTCTGTGCCTAACTGTGTTCACTGCAGCGTATTTAGCCACTAATTAATAAATGGAACAGTCTAAACATAGTTTTCCGAATGGCAGCGCCGAGGAAATTATAATTAGTAACTGTGTGTGAAACATAATTGGTTTGCACCCATTACATATCATACTGCACGGCGCGATGTTAGACGTAGCTGTGTATATAGACTGACTCAGGAAATAAAAAGGAATAACAGCGTGATATCAATTGGAATCCGATAACTTTCCACTTGTGTATTCAATTGTATGTGTACGTCATTAACTCGATGACCTTTTGAAATGATGTTGATTAAATTCACAGTTAGTTTTTTTTTTCAGTCATGTCAGTTTTTTTTTAATAAAGCACAAAGGACCGGCTAAGTCACCGAACATCGTTCTCGTGAATGGCGTTCAAATAAATAAAGGTTAAAATTACTTTATCAATCCTTAAATCGGCTTCAACGTTGACAATCCATTCCGGACCATTTATGACGTCACATGTGCTCCTGGAAGCCGACTTAACATTGATTAAGTCATTTTTATCCTTTATTTATTTGAACGCCGATCCCGATATTCGGTGACTTTGCTGGTAGCTCCCCTGGACAGTACCTCAATGCGAGATCTAGATAGATGGGCGCAGAAGTCTGTGCCCTAAAAGAAAAGTAAAGTCAACATTTTTAAGAACAGGTTATTCACATTGCTAAGCATAATTATATTACAATGCTGGATTGGTTTCAACTTAAGATTAAAAATGTCTAACTTAATTGCGCGATTTAGTTTTCAGTACCTAACCTACGATATGCATAACTGAATGAAGAACTTTTTACCTTTTATTAAAATCTCAGCGTGACTCGCAATTACGAGTATTTTCAATATTTAATATTAATGTTTTTTTTTTATGTTTAGTTGGATTGTTACTCAATAATGCAAAAGGCTGAATGTATTTGAGGGAAATTTGGAATGGAGATAGGGTATACCTTGAATTAACACATAGGCAACATCAAATATCGTGTAACGCCGTTGAAGCGCGGCTAATTAAAAATAATGATCAAGGTTGTGTTGCCTAAGAAATTGCTTTTCAGTAAATCATATCGAAATACTTGAATACTAATTATACTTTAATTGCAGTACCGAGTTAGTAGCTTAACAACTTCAAGATTTTATAGACTAACGGGAGTTTTTTATGGGATGGTCCGACAATTTGTATAAATTACCAAGATTCCCTACTACCTACTTGTAATCACTGCGTTATAGTTTGGGAAATGGATTGAAAAACTCAAAGGAAATAAATTGTAAATTTACAATTGCAAATGCAAATTAAAAACTACATCAAACCTACATAGATATAAAATAAACTAAATCTAAACAGCTTTATATCTAAGTAGTAAGTATAAAAAAAATATTTTGTATAATTATAATATTAATTGTTTGTACATTTTCTAATCGTTTGGACTTACGTCCGCATCCGTACATACATGATTAGAAATATGATTTACACTATCAGGTACGAAGGTCAACTAAACAAATCATAAATATTAATTTGAACAAGATAATAATTGTCAATTTTTCTGTTGTTATCACTGTTTTACATTTAGTTGGTACAATTATTGGAATTATTATGTAACATTACAAAACAACTTGTAGAGTTCTATCTTCCCCGTCTGATTAATTGTTAAATATAAATATATTATATCTCCTATATTTATTATATATACGGTGTACGGTATACGGTGGAAGCTAAATTATAACCTAATTGTTAAATAATTTTAATTGTTTTAGTTTCCAATATTCACTTTTTGCTCTTTGTTTTATATTTTATGTTTCGTTTCGTAAGTTCAATTTGTTTGCTTCATTTTATTTTTAACTAAAATCATGTTTCTTTTTATATTTAAAGTTTTAATTAATTTCACGAGTGACATTAATCTGTGCATGTTGTGATACTTTAATAAACTGTGCATTTGATTTACATTTTTAAGTTTTATATTTAGAATAGAAATAATGTAACAGTTACTGGTTGTTCTAAATAATGATAATTCATGTATTAGCATGCACCAACAACTTTGTTAGTAACAAATTTTAAGCTGAAATAAATGTTAGGAGTTACAAATATTACAACCTCATAGATACAAATAAACAAATAAAGGAAGCGAAGAATATCATCTACAACGTTTTTAGATTTTGTTGTCCGCTTAATGTATTAACATTTCGAGTTATAAGTTCTACATTAAGGCAACGCACGTAATTGTTTTAACTTTTTATCACATCTATTTTGAACAGTCCGCCATATTGTTATAGAGCGTATTGTATGTCTATGGTTTCAACGATCGTTAATAAACATGCCGTTATCAGTAAGAAGGTCGTATACTTTTATTAATGTATACGAAAAATTCACTTTGCAATTTGTGCGTGAATTTTATTATCAATGAGTTAGTGCTAATTGGCCCAACGTTATTTTTGATAACGTTTGGTAAATTTATATTCATTTTAAGTGTGGATAGTCTTGCGTTGTCGTTGATATACCGGTATTCTTATAAGGAGTCACTTATCATGAAAATTAATTGGGTCCTTCTTTCTCTCTCTCTCTGTCTGTATACTTAGTTAATCAGGCACTCGAAGCTATATGCACTCACCGGTCGGTAAGTGATTGGTGAGGTTGAGCTACTATGCTCGCGGTCAGTCCATAGATGGTTTAATTTTTGTACGTATCCTTTCTTCGGAGGGCACGTTAAGCTGTCGGTCCCGGTTGTAGCCATTAGGCAATAGTCGTTAAGCCACGTCAGAGGTCTACTAGGCGCCTTTAATTTGCCATACGATAAGTAAGTAGGTACTGTATGTATATACATTGAAAAGTCAAGAACCTCCATAGGTAGGTTTTATTTTTTTAAGTTAGGCAGACACTCAATTACCTAACGGCAAAATGTAGGCATAATATTACTTTTTTATCTCGGTTTTTTTATACTTAGGGTTATTATATTTTTTACTACCTCCTAACGGTACCGAGACGTACCGTAACTACAAATAATGATGAGGTACAGGTCCTATGTTCTGTTTCTGGGTCTTGCCCTAAACAGAATACAGAAGACATTCCTTAATAATAACATTAATAATTTTAATGTTGTGTTTCCGAGTGTGAGTAAGGTCGCCAGAGCTCATCGGGGTGGGGGGAAGGGTCAGCAACACTTGTTTGCTGACCTTAAAAGGCCGGCAACGCACTCGCGACTCCTCTGGTGTCGCGAGTGTCCATGGGCGGCGGTGATCACTTACCATCAGATGACCCACTTGCTCGTTTGTCGCCCTCTGATATAAAAAGAAAATAAAACTCTTATTTGGATTTCTCTACCAAGTCTTCAGACCACAGTCGATAAGCCATTCTTACTTATCGTATGGGCAGTGGTTGCCCTGGTGTCAGAGTTGTTCGAGCCGTCCAGTAGGCCTCTGACATGGCTTAACGACTGTTGTCTAATGACTACAGCTTAACGTGCCCTGCAGCAGCACGGAGCACGGAGACTCTCAGGAATTAAACCACTTTAGCGGTCACCCATCTATAGACTGACCGCGAGCGTAGTTGCTTAACCTCGCCAGTCACTTACGGACCGGTGAGAGCATCTGGCTATGAGCGAGCCGTGTTTGACGCCTACTGGGCGGCTTGATGAATTCTGACACTAGGATAACCACGGCCCATACGATAAAGTAAAAAAAAACTTGAGAGGTGTCAGGGAACACCCGGATGGAACGAAGTTATTTATTATTATTTATTATGTACAAAAAACCTGTATACACTCAACAAAAATAATCGTCGCGACACCACACTGTTCAATGCGAAATAGAAATGAAAATATCTGGCTTGCTTTCTATAAGAGAGAGAGAGAGAGAGAGAGAGAGAGAGAGACAGACAGACAGACAGAGAAACATGCGCACGCCGCACAGCTGCAAAAAGTGTCGTGACAACTTTTCGTAAGAATTTTTTTCCGTCTAGCCCCCTTTCACAACGCGCGATAACGAACTTCGTTCCAATTATCATATTATATGTTTGTATTCGTTCAGTTGCGTTATCTAGTTGATAAAATTTTAGGCTGAATCCACACAAACACGTGTAGTGACAGCGCTGGACAATTCCAGATGTCCAATCATGAAATGGTTTCACATTCCCCGTACACGTCAGTAGAAACGTTTTGACATTCATTGCGTATTTGTTATAAACTAGCTATGCCCCGCGGTTTCACCCGCGTTAAAGTATTTTTAGCGTAAAAGAGTAAAAAACATACATCTATACTCACAAACTTTCGCATTTATAATATCAGTATGAGTACCTCTAGCGGTTTTGCCAGTGCACGTCATAGCTCGCAGATGGTAGATTTTTCCTACTTACTTGACACTTATCGTCATATGTTGGACAATTCACACAATATCTTTATAAATTGTAGCCTATATGTTATTCTGATGTATAAGCTATATTATTGTAAAGTTTCATTAAAATCCATTCAGTAGTTTTTTACCTGAAAGAGTAAAAAACATCCATCTATCCATCCATACTTATATTACTGTTATTGTTTTACTTCTTTTGATCGGCACTTGTCGGTATAGCACTTCTCTTCTTGTTTTACATGTTTAGATATAATTATTTTAAGGTTATTTTAATGTTATCATAAGGTTACATAATTCATGTTACATATAACCACTTGGAAGGACCTAGTTCTCGCAATACAGGGTATCCTAGTGCGAGGACTAGACCACACTCAATATGCTGTATTGTTGTTTATTGGAAATAAATGTTATTATTATTATACTTACAATTTTTCGCGTTTATAATATTAGTAGAATGTAGTAAGGGTGATTTTTGTAGTGCACTATGGCCAGCGACGTCGGAGCCGAGTGTGCTATCGGGTATGAAAGTCCATAGTAATTTAACTGCATAATATATATGCTAGATAGGTATTCTCCTCATGAAATATGTACGGGCACATAAATAATTCAGTTATTAGTACTCATAGACGGCTATAGAATTGATGTATTGAATTTTAATTCCACTTCCTTCTTCCGCTAGTTCGTAGACCCCAAACATACTTATTTAAAAATCTAATAATATGCTAATTGGATAAAGCGAATGTGCGTACTTAAAATAATCCTACTTATATTAACAATGCGAAAGTGTGTGTATATTTGTTACGTAACTGACTAAATAGATGAACAGAATATCTCTACTTATGGTCTGTGCAAACCATAAGCAGAGATAAAATGTTTATCCTAATACCATAATTAATTAGACTTTTTCCAATAAAAAACATAGCCTTAATGCTGAAATATATTTTTATTTTCGGTACTTTTTAATCATTAGTGTAATATCACTGTATAGTAGTATCGCCTCGTCGCTTCGGGTCCCGGGTTTGATTCCCGCACAGGACAACCTTTTGTGAGACCCATAAATGGTTGTTCTAGATTTACTTTGTGAACACCAATTATATGTTTGCCTACGCCATTTGTTCCACCTTCAGAAAGTCTCTCTCCTGAATGGAAACTGCCTTGGCCAGCCTGGAAGTCGTTGAATAGACTTTGAACAACCTGGGTTCGAAGTTTATTCAACGACTTTAGCAAATTAATAATCGCAGCCTGTCCAGCAAATGTGGTGAAGTCCCATAAATGATTGAACACCTATTGCCATGTTGCGCTAACTACTGCACGCTTAAAGATCAGGGGGCTACCGGCTAAGTCACCGAACATCGGGATAGTGATCGGCGTTAAGATAAATAAAGGTTAAAAATGACTTAATCAATCGTTAACGTCACTATTCCGATGTTCGGCGACTTAGCCGGTAGCCCCCAGGTGCGATTCTCGTAGCCAAGTTCTGGGCAGACATAATTAGATTGCCATCGACTCTAAGAACAAGGTACCTACTTAATCTATTATCGATACTTAGAGTTTCGGCAAACATTCGCTCACTAATCAATTTAATTTATAGATAGACATTTACGTTAATTTAGTTTTGTTAACGACAGAATTGCCACCATTGTCTGTTAATTAGAAGGTGCAAGAGTAAACTCTAATTAACGTTATTTTTCCGTTCCAGGTACGTAACAAGCAACTTTGCCATCAAAGGAGCTACATATTTGACTTCAACTTAATTCGCGTAAGTACTGGCTAACATAATTCGACACTTGTTTTAAGTCCGATGTCGTATGAAATTCCTGATCATTTTACATGTTAATAAATGAGCTTTTACACATTCTCTTATCATTATTATCTATCATTTTAGATGATACACAAAACGTTACTGGCTATGAGAGAAATAAAATGTGTACTCGCACCTCTCTCTCTCTTGCCCCTACAGAAATATACGAAAAGTAACTCTCTCTCTCTCTTTCTATGTTCACTAACTTATATCTCCCTCTCACCGTACATTCGCCTCGCCCGATCACACTTGTTGTAACGCATTCACCAGCTTAGCCATGGGTGTGTAAAGAAGTATTACTTCAAAAACATTTTTCAGGAATTTCTTTATATCATCATCATATCAGCCGAAAGACTTTATCTTATATTTATCAGAAATTAATTACAGGGTTATGGATTTTTACATGACTAATGACTTGACTACCACGGTCCTTTAATCCAATGTCTATGGTTAAAGATTCCAGGCATGGCGCCATATTATTTTACTAATAATAACCAATCTTAGACGGACGCAATAAAGACTTATATTATAATAACTATCATGTTTTCAAGTACTCCATAGCACCCAACAGCAAGATAGATAATATACCTAGATATCCATAGCACCCAACAGCAAGATAGATTACGTACCGAGATATCCATAGCACCCAACAGCAAGATAGATAACAAACCTAGATATCCATAGCACCCAACAGCAAGAAATATAACAAACCTAGATATCCATAATACCCAACAGCAAATTAGATAACAAACCTAGATATCCATAACACCCAACAGCAAGATATATAACAAACCTAGATATCCATAGCACCCAACAGCAAGATATATAACAAACCTAGATATCCATAATACCCAACAGCAAATTAGATAACAAACCTAGATATCCATAACACCCAACAGCAAGATATATAACAAACCTAGATATCCATAACACCCAACAGCAAGATATATAACAAACCTAGATATCCATAACACCCAACAGCAAGATATATAACAAACCTAGATATCCATAGTACCCAACAGCAAATTAGATAACAAACCTAGATATCCATAACACCCAACTGCAAGATAGATAACAAACCTAGATATCCATAGCACCCAACAGCAAGATAAATAGCAATCTTAGATATCCATAGCACCCAATAGCAAGATAAATAGCAATCTTAGATATCCATATCACCCAACAGCAAGATAGGTAACAAACCAAGATATCTATATCACCCAACAGCAAGATAAATAGCAATCTTAGATATCCATAGCACCCAATAGCAAGATAAATAGCAATCTTAGATATCCATAGCACCCAACAGCAAGATATATAACAAACCTAGATATCCATAGCACCCCACAGCAAGATAGATAATAAACCTAGATAACCATAGCCCCCAACAGCAAGATAGATAACAAATATAGGTAGCTCTGACTATCGAATGCACTAAGAAAGCGTCATCTAACAAAAGAATATACAGTTAATCTTCTTCAATCATATGATGTAACTCCATACATTTGTTTGTATTCAAAAACTGTGTGAGAAAGCAAAAACGCGCAATCCCGATTTAAAGTAGATATGTACCTACCAATTCATCCGATTTGATTCGCTACAGTATTTTAGAGATGTGAAGTGAAACGTGACGGACCAAAACGCGATAGCTATAGCGGTTCAGGTAATTTTCGGGTCTTGTCAGTGCTGCCGGGTCTCCGATACCGAGATGGAGATTTCCTTAAATCTAGATCGCTTATTTTTTTATAAACTTACCAAAAACTTAAAAAACGATTATATCGAATTGTACAAGAAAAGATGAAAGAATTGTTATTTAGAATCTGGTACAGTGTTTGTTAATATAGTAAAATTATTTTCTCCTGTAGACATTAGGTAGGCGGAATATTTAAGCAAAATTTTATTATCTGTGCGACTCTGATTTCCTGTTGTGATGGTCGATTTCTGCAACTGTATTCATCTTCAAATTTCTGCTGTTGCATTCCTCATTTCCTTAGCTCATTTTACTAAAAAAAATGGAGTAATAAATAATAATAAAATATACGTGCTTAAATTATGAGGATATTTTTTTTATTGGCTATGTTTCCAAACTATTGGAAGAGATAAAAATATGTTTTCTTAGAAACCTCTATTAAACTAATTTCAAAATAGTATTTTCTTAATTTGGCTACATTTGGAACAGACGCCAATCTGTCAAACTTCTTTTATGGATTTTCAACTTTATCACAAAAGCATAAGGTTCACTTTCAATTGGGGAAATTTGACAGATTGGGGATAGCTTGATGAGCTGGCGTTCTGTACATTATATTCTCTTTGAGTTCTTAATACCTTCAAGTAAGTCCCCACATACCTATGGTATGTTCACATCGAGTAAGAAGCTTCAGAACTTAAAAAAATTACGTGTTTGTATGTTTTTTAAAGATGTAATGGTTTTGTGTAGGAATTGGCAGCACCGAGGCTGACAAACGATAGCGAATGCGTGTAACGATTTGTCAGTGAGTTGTATCGGTTCTCTGGGCGTCGGGGCCGCGGCTGTCCCTTGGTCGCGATCTCTTTACGACGTCGTATATCGTGCGGAGGTAATTGAAGCCAACAGCGCGTGTCTTGTTTGTTTCTTCTGCCTACCTACATTTTATTGTTTCTAACTGTACATTTGAAACTGAAGCGAGCTTTATCATTCTACTCAGCCAATCAGACCCTGAATACGTATCTAGTAATTCGATTAGAAAATTTGAATAGACACGGATGTCTTGTGTTGGAGACTCTATTGAGGATCCTTTCATTGATGATATACAGGGAATTAACTAAGTCTTATAAGAGCCTTAAATGTGATCCACTACTAGTATATTTCGTATTATATAATATAATAGAGTTTCTTATATGTATTTATAATAATATTTTTAGTTTTTG
Source organism: Pseudoips prasinana (assembly GCA_951640165.1). Classification (NCBI taxonomy): domain Eukaryota; kingdom Metazoa; phylum Arthropoda; class Insecta; order Lepidoptera; family Nolidae; genus Pseudoips; species Pseudoips prasinana. The sequence continues at coordinate 25,955,459 of OX621260.1, forward strand.
TTGTATCTTTTGGAGGTAGGTATATGATAATATTTCTTGCTAATTCTCCCAACGTAAAATGTATAGTTCGTGTACAAGAAAGCGTTATATTTGATTATTTCATTTCGAGCATGGGAAGCTATAATACTTACTTATCCTTTGTTGCTTTACCAAAGGCTTAATAACCGAAATTTTATTTATAATCAATTATTTATTGGTCATGCATGTACCATATGTGTCAGAATCATTTAAGTTACCGTGTACGTCTCTATTTTGACTTGACGGCTGTTTTCTAATGACTACTCCCGGGACTGATAAATTTACGTGCCTTCCGGAGCATGATCACGCTTAGAAACGTCATCACTTAAGCGACCACCCTTCTAACAACTGTTCGACGATATACACATCTCTATTGTCTAACGCCGCTGATGGCTTAACGCCCTGTAAAAGCTGACTATGAGCGTCTTCTCAACTTCTTATGTCGGGTTTACTATTTTTAAATGAAATATCATATCATTTAAAGTTTTTACACGCGTATGGAAATCGAATGTACCGTTTCGTTTATTAAAAATGTATAGCGTAATGCCTCAACAGTGTAGTTTTCCTGGCTGAACGCCGACTCTAAAAATCTCAACTTATAGCTTCATAGTACTATTTTAACCGAAAAGGCTTAAATAATGGAACAGGTATATTGTACAGATTTATAAAATTTGCATGTTTTTATTAAATCCTTTTTTATGTAAATTATATTATTTACACTGGGCCTCACACGATTGAACACAAACGACTACAAAATATTATCAGTTCGCAGCACATTACGTCAAACTACTCAACTGATTCATCGATTGTACACCTCGCATGCGCTTCCTTTGACTGTTTAAATAATGATATTGTATACTATAAATTTTTGTCTCTTTAAACAAATTTTATTTCGACGCCTGCCCCCAAATCTACTTATAAAAAAAATTATTGCAGATTCTACAATGATATAAAATCCGAAAGAATACTTTATTTCTTGTAACATTGTACTGTGATATAAAATACATCAAATTAAAGGCGCTAACTTCTCTAGGTTGGCAATAACTTTTAAGTGCGCTGATGAGTAAGCGGAGCGCTACGAGACGTTTTAATATTTTGTTTCTTGTTTCGGCAGCGCGGTGACGACCGCCGCGGACGCATATCTCCGCAATTAAGGGCCAGACAAAACGTCGTCGACAGGACCCAAAGCTTCATTAAATATTAAACGCGGTCTGAGCCCGTACGGGAACAAATCCTACGGCGCATTTAATATTTTACTTAAAACGGTCTACGGATTCCGCCGGCGAAATTTTCTTGCGGGTTTGCACGGCGATTTAAGTTTTGTTTTAGTGCCCGCGAGGGGTAGCGCTACCGCGTGTCCGCGCCGCTGGTAAATACTTGATGCGGTGCTGTTAATACTACCGCCGCCAAACTTCCACGGTCCGCCCAACACCACTAAACATCGGGAACTACTTCGCGTCGGCACCTAACCAATTTCCGCAACCATTAATCCTTTAATGAAATATGTGAGCTAATTTTACTTCTTAACATTAATTTTGCTTCTTAATTAATTTCGTCCGTCCACGAAATGATCGTTCAAAACGCTAAGTTATGTAGGTGTTCGTGTAAAGCGTAGTAAGGTAGTCGCTAATGTGTCCACCAGAACAAATCGTTGGATCGTGCCGCTGGGCTCCCGCGCCTGGCGGAATAACGAAACCGGGAAAATATCGACATTAATCGGATGCGGTATTAAGTCCCCAACTCTAGCTAATGAATATTCAGTTAAAATGACACCGCTTGTCTTGAATTTGCAAGAAATAATCCCGACGGCGGACACGTATAAATCTTTTAGTATCTATCGAATCTTGACACCATTCTTAAAACAGAAACGATATTTTATTCAAGTATTGTAGGAGTGTCTCTAATAAATTCTGTTTACGATAAAGCGAATATAAGATTTCCTTTATAATGGGGATAAATAACTAAGTATACATAATGTAGGACGGTAATCTTAAACCCGACAGGTCCAGTTGGTGTATTTGCGTTGTTGCTTCCTTCGACCTAAATGCGGAACACAATAAAACGAAAATTACTTTCCCTGTCGTTCTTTTGTACGTCGCATGCGCGCTGTTTCATCTGTCTTTTGTACTTTAAAACGCGAATATGCGAATTAAATTTACATGTAATACAATGTGTTACTTTTATTCCTACAAATTTATATATTTTGTGTTTTTAATTCGTTATCTATAGGTACATATAATAAAATCGTAGGCAAGTCAAAACTGTACTTTGAATAATTTTTAAAAAGGATACTTTTGGCGTGATCTACTGTCGATATCGAATCCAAAAATATAGTATATAGAATTTTTGTCTGTTTGTCTGTTTGGCTGTATGTATGTCCAGGCTAAACTCAAAAAATACTGCATGGATTTACTCCAAATTTTGCATGAATATTACTAAGAGGTCGGGTCAACATATAGGCAACATATATATTATCACGCTATCTATCACCTTCGGTGAAGGAGCTGTGATCATTTATAAAGCTTAAGGCGGGTAAAAGCGCGGGGCACAGCTAGTCAATTATATAACATTGACACAATAGACACAAAGCTTACACAACTTCCATCAAATAGTATAGGATTAGGTATTTACCTATCATTATAGGATTTACATGGAATGAAAAACAAATTATTATATGTAGTAATATCGATGTATCTATGTTTGTATATATAATATATAAACTAACGGTAGGCTCTCTTACTGAGTACCAATGATTACTATTAAGTACACACAGCAAAATCCCTATTCCTGCCCCTTTGAGAGGTATAGCTCCTCGGCATGCGGTCAGTCTATAGATGGATGACCATCTAAATTTCTGAGCGTCGCCCTGCTTCGGCAAGCACGTTAAGCCATGACAGAGGCGTATTCAACTGGGCGGCTTGAACAACTCTAACGCCAGTTTAACCACTGCCCATACCATAAAGTAAAAAATACTATGTGAATCCAAACAGTAATTCATCTTATCTTTAAATACATCAAGAAGTTTAAGAACATTAATTATGTGCAAAAGGAGGTCTCATCGCAATCTGCAATCTTATCAGGACGAACAGACATGTTCATGTACATAAATATCTGTCCTGGGTGGGAATCGAACTCAAAACAAGCATTTTCCAACCACTCCAACGGGTCCATCAAGTACACACTAAATACGAGAATAATCTTTAACACGACTGGTCTTGTTAGAGTACTCTCGTTTTTGTTTCCTTCGACGATCTAAATGCGGACCACAATAACAAAAAAAGTATTTTCAGTTTCGCTTTTTTGTACATCGCATGCACGCTGTTACATCTGTCTTTTTTGCTTTAAAATACACTAAAGTAGCACAATCAAGAAGCGAGCCTATTCTTTTCTTAAAGGCCGGCAACGCACTTGCAGCTTCTCAGGTGTTGCGAGTGTCCATGGGCGGCGGTGATCACTTACCATCAGGTGACCCACTTGCTCGTTTGCCATCCTATAACATAAAACAAAAACAATGTTTTATTTAAATATTATTATTTCAAACCTCTTCAAGTTATTATTGATATTGAATAGTAAATTGGAATAACATAATAATAATTAGGGTTGTAACGGAGGCCTCTTAGCGGAGGCGGATGTGGATGCGAAGATTACGGATTACACCTCCGCGGATGCGGAGGTTAACGGATGCGAATGCGAAGGTGAAAGTGGATGTGAAAAAATAGTATTTTATGAGTAATATTAATCATTTTTTTAATCTCTTTCCATAAAAACACTTTCATACCTCACTTGTTTTTGGCTTCGTGTGACTTGAGTAAACAATAACAATTACTTCGCATTGCAAAGCAAAATTCGGCCGTACGACTGAGTCGTTATCGGTCGTCGCGGCTCGCGCATTATTATTATTCTATGATTTATTTTTATTTTATTGAAACTTATTCCACAAAACTACAAAGGCGGAAATTTTTGGCTGTGTGGCTGACGGCCATAAAGAATATCGCCACCCACTATCATCCTGTGGGGGGACGTGTCTATCTTATTGCGATCGCCAACCCGTCTGCCAATCGTGGCGATTATGGCAGATCCCCTCAAATGAAGGACACAACTAAACCGCTGCCCCCAGTCCCCGGCAGCCATGTTATTCCAAGCCGTGGTAACAGCAGTGGATTCGGCAAGGCAGAAGGTGCTACGAATTCCCGGCAGATTCCGCGTTACTAAAACTGACGACCACTGGCCCTGGCAACATACAACACACGCACACTGCGAACCGACGAGAAAATCATCAAACTGGAGGAAGAATTGAGGAGGTTACATTGGCATATAATAGGATTATCTGAAGTCCTAAAAGACACGATAATCCTGAAATCCGGGAACTTATTTCCGGGAGGGCGACCAACAGTCTCAAGGTGGTGGTTGAGTTCATAGTCCACAAATCCCTCGTCCATAATTAGTAAAAATTAGGAGTGTGTCGACTAGGGTTGCGTACCTTATACTCCGCATTTATTCGTTGAAGGTCATACAAGTATACGCGCCGACTTAGACGCACTCCGACGATGAGGTTGAGGTCATGTATGAGGATATATCTAGAACCATACATTCCTCTAACACTTATTTCACTGTGGTCACGGGAGACTGTAACGCGAAGCTGGGTAAACTTTTCGGGAATGAGCTGAGAGTGGGGCAATTTGAAATGGCCTTCATGGAGAAGGAGGGGCTCTTTATGATGAACTCCTTTTTCAAGAAGCCGGATAACCGCAAATGGACCTGGGTAAGCCCCGATGGTAAAACAAAAAACGAGATAGACTTTATTTTGTCGACGATAAGACAGAAGTTCAATGACGTCTTTGTGAAAAGAATGAAATAATAATGAAATAATGAAATTTATTCAGCACTTGGGTATTAACATACACTTGTACTTGTCAAGTTCACAATGGAGTACATAAACATAGTCGAATATAGTATAAAATTTACTAAAATATAATTATGAGTCTAAAAAAAATGTATCTATTATTTTGAAATTTAGTTGTACAATATTAAAATTAAAGAATTGAAGGCAATGAGCATTTGGCTAGCGCAGAAGGCTCTTAACCAGTACCTTAAATTAAACGATTAATACCCGAGGCCACCCTTTTAGGGTTCGGGCCGCTGAAGCAAAAGGACAGAATTCTAAGAGAGGGTGTGATCAGTTGCACGGATCACCAATGACGTTTTAAGGGGCCAGAGCGATCCTCGCCACTGAGGAGCCTACCCTAGCTAACCTGCGGCTTTCTCTAGCTACCTAGGTGGACGACCCGGAGAAGAAAGCCACAAAGAAACTCCAGGCTTGCTTTTTTCGTCTTCTTTTGCTTTTTGTTTTCGTTCTTTTTTTTTTTAAATCATGTATTTTCTTACATTGTGATGGGCGTTATGTAGGCTAATGCACGCACAGAACCGTTGTCATCTAATGAATCAAAAAAAAATGTGAGATAATAAACAATAACATTAAATTTCACTCAAGCAATTAGAATAACCTCTTGCTAGATGAGAAAACGGTGGGTACATCCGCGTACATTTACAAAATTAACAAGTCACACGAAGTCAACCAGAGGCAACGACTGTATGAAAAAATAAAATATTATGAGTACCCCAACAGCAGTTCGACCAGTTGCCGCAAGCAGCACCCGTTCACGAGTATGACGTGAGGGCCAGCCATCGTCTCCCTCGCCATATTAGAGGGAAGGAAACGACCCGACCAACAACGCCACCGCAAGCATTAACGTACAATGGGAGCATGACGAACTTACAACGGGTAGTTCATATTGAAGTCGTTAACAGCCTTCGGCCGAACAGCGTTTGACGTGTTCAAGATAATATACATTTGTTTAATACTCACTCAACAGACAGATCTCAAAGTCTTTGACTCGCGACACGCGCCCAATTAATACAAAATGTATTAAAAAAGCCATCGAGCGGAATAAAGGCTCTTAAAGTGTTAGCAAGAGAACTGTGTGTTGCGCAGAGCCAACTGACGAAGCTGAAGACTGAGGATGGCAGAATCGTCACGTCTCGACCTGAGTTGCTGGGAGAGATCGAGATGTTCCATGGACAGCTGTATACGAGAACCCAGTCACTTGTCGATAGTTGGGCCTCAGATCCCAGAGCACAACTAACCCGACACTTCACCGAAGACATCCCGGACGTCAGCATGTGCGAGATAAGAATCACTCTCAAACAGCTTAAGAACAACAAGGCGCCTGGTGATGATGGACGGGCCCTTCAGAAGTTATTTAACACCGTCATAATAGAAGGTCAAACGCCACAAGTATGGCACAGAGGTGGTGGTGCTCTTCTTCAAAAAGGGCGATAATACCCTCTTGAAAATTTACAGACCCATCACAATGCTGAGCTATGTTTACAAGTTGTTTTCTGCTGGCTGGGCAGCATTCGGGAAGCTACTCAATAACTTCTCGTCCCATATACCGCAGTGTTTCAATTCGAAAGTCTTCGACCAGTGTGCGATGCCAGTGATGACTAACGGAACAGAGACGTCGTCGCTCACTATAGGTCTTATCAGGCGGCTCAAGGTCACCCATAGAGCAATGAAAAGAGCTATGCTTGGAGTTTCCCTGCGAGATCGAATGAGAAATGCTGAGGTTCGCAGGCGAACCAAAGTAACCGACTTAACCCGAAGAATTGCCAAGCTAAAGTGGCAGTGGGCAGGGCACATAGCTCGTAGAGTGGACGGCCGCTGGCGCAGAAAGGTTCTCGATTGGCGACCACGAACCGGATGATCTTGAACGGGTCGCTGGATGCCGATAGCCAAAGACCGGCAATTGTGGATATCTTTGGGGGAGGCCTTTGTCCAGCTGTGGGCGTCAATTGGCTGATATGACGATGATGTTGACAAAGGCGGAATTGATGCCAAAGGCATGCTATGCCAGTCGACCTTTGGGTGATGCAGAGATATATGATTATGCCTTAAATAAAACTCCGTTATAACTCCGCAAAGAAATTGCGGAGGCGGAGGCGGATGCGGAGGTACGATTTCATGCGGAACTTCCGCAGTAACGGAAGCGGAGGCGAAGATCCGTTACAACCCTAATAATAATTAACGATTCGATTATTGAGGTTGTGGGTTCGATTACCACCCGGCAAAAATATTTGTGTGCATGAAAATGTCTGTTTGTCCTGAGTTTGGGTGTAATTTATATAAGTATGTATTTACAAAAAATAGTAAATAGTATATGTAGTATATCAGTAATCTGGTTTCCATAGTACAAGCTCTGCTTAGTTTGGGATCAGATGGCCGTGTTTGAATAATGCCCCAGGATATTATTATTAACTGCGGAGGTTTTTCCGATCCGGTATGACATGGCAACCTGAAGGCTTGAACGAGCCTATTCCTTTCTTAAAAACCGGCAACGCACTTGCGGCTCCTCTGGTGTTGCGAGTGTCCAGGGGCGGCGGTGATCACTTACCAGGTGACCGACTTGCTTGTTTGCCATCCTATTATATATAGAAAAAAAAAACATATTTCAATGTGCCTTCACCCACGACGATTTTACGATACGTGTTTTTTAATTAGGATTCCCAACAAAGATTACACTATGCATACAGATTACATTGCCACGGTAAAAAGGTCTTGTGCATCTTCACTTACAGGAAATCACAGCTTACGAAGAGTAGGTATACAGAAGAAAAACTTAAAGTAATTTACAAACTAATTTTAAGGAAACAAATTCAAACTAATATCTAGTATAAAATTACAAACAATAAATTAAATTAGTGCACAGAATATAAACAATTTAATAAATAAAAGTAAAAGTAGTGCAATGTTGCAATAGTCTTAACTTAGGTGAGCTCTTAGGAGGCTTTTAAACTTGCTAAGTAAATTATTGAAAATGTCTATATGTTCTACTGATAAAGATTATTAATACCTACTGTAGCTGGAATGTGGTTGATGTGGTTAACATATATAAAAGTAAACTATAGGGATTCGTGTTATATGGAACCTACGCCACTGATGCGTTATATAGCTAAAACAAACACATGAGACTACTTTCGACAAGACTTCACTGCAAAAACGATTAAGAAAAGCAACTAATCGGATAAGCTTATCTTGTCTGCCACAAGCATGTGTGTAGGTATATACATACATACTTACATCTTCTTGGGATGAATTCAATGAGCTTGAATGACGTATGTATGTACCAGGGACGACGGGTACATGTTTTATAAGTGAAACTTATGAGTTTCAAATCCAATGAAACGTGGCTTCTAATGGACGTTGTGCGTGAAAGTCTAAATGCATCACTGTGATAATACAGCGCCAACCCGTCTGCCAAGGATAAGCTGTATATGCCAGAAGCATATACCATAGCATTAGCACGGTCACCGTAGCCTAGTTGGTAGTGCTCCCGCCTACGAAGTCCTGGGTTCGACTCCCGGTAAGTGCAAATATTTGTGTGATGAGCACGAATATTTGTTTTTGAGTCATGGATGTTTTCTATGAATATAAGTATTTATCTATCTATATACCTAAGTATGTATATCGTCGCCTGGTACCCATAGTACAAGCTTTGCTTAGTTTGGGGCTAGGATGATCTGTGTGACATTGTCCCTAGATATTATTATTATTATTGGGGGAGGCTTTTGTCCAGCTGTAGACTTCTTATCTGTTATGATGATAATATAGCGGAATCATGAATTTAACTTGGCACATACACGGGGAACCTTGAAGAGTCTGCTTGTACAGACGCCAGCACATCAAGCTACCCAAATCTGTCAAATTTCCCCAATTGAAAGTTAACCTTATGCTTGTGTGATAAAGTTGAAAATCGATAAAAGAAATTTGACAGATTGGGGTAGCTTGATGTGCTGGCGTCTGTACATATAGAAACCTTACGTGATATGTAAGTACATCAAAAGTAGTGTTAATAAAGACTATTGAAATACATATAATACACTGGACAAGGCCTCCCCCAAAGATCTCCACAATTGCCGGTCTTGCGATATTCGCATCCAGCAGTTTCCAGCGGCCCGCACAAGATCATCGGTCCATCTTATAGGCCCGCGCCTGCCAATAATAATAATAGTATTATAATATTTTTTTATTCATGTACATACAAATGTATACAAAATTGTTGAAATTAATATTCAAAAAATAACTAAACTAAGCTACAGACAGTTCCCTGTACAAGGTTAAACCTGTACCTCAATGATACACATTGGCGGTTACGTCAACATCTATGACAGATGTCAAATGACAAATCGAATTCTCGAAAATGGCACTAGGTAATTTGTCATTTGACATATGTCATAAATATTGAGGTAACCGCCAAGCATAACGCCGCATAGCGACATTTCTTGCCGTCTTTTCTTCCCATTATGCGTATTTTTCTGAAGTAAAGAACCTTTTGTAGGTTTCTCGTAACAAATTACACTAGTCCACGCAATTAAGCAAACAAGGAGATTTCATTAAAAATATAAGAAGCCCACATCCCCAATGAGCAAGTTACATTGTATTATTTAGTACGGAGATTAGTCTGCGCTGTGAATAATGCATGTTGTACCTTCCCCAGACATAAAGCGCTTTATAAACGGAGACGGAATGCTCCACTCCGTCGTATTTGAACATATGTAATATGACCGAAATCATTGTGTCGTGAGTATCACTGCTACCTGTGTTCATGATGTTACCTTATTTAGGACAATGTAAGCATTATTTTCCTCTAATTTTATTCCATGTTTCATTTAGGCGATTACTTTCTTGCCAAATATTTTAGCAGTAAAAGTGTGTATGTGTGTGTGTGTGACTGAAAAAGGAATGCTGAGATGGTTTGACCATTTAGAAAGGATGAATGAAAGAAGATTGACCAAAGAAGTATACCTGGTCTGTGTGAATGGAACAACCGTAAGAGGAAGACGTCGTCGAACATTCTTTGACCAAATCGGAGACGTTCTGAAGAAAGGACAAGTCAGAAGTACCCTAAACCGGCGAGCATGTATGAAGAATATAATGACAGTAATCGAGGCAAAAGACGTGTGCAAGGATCGTGACAAATGGAAATCCGTTGTCTCTGCCTACCTCTCCGGGAAACAGGCGTAAGTCTATGTATGTATGTATGTATGTAAAAGTGTGTAGTTACACACGGCCGTGAGCGAGCGTGTCGCCGGAGGTTTGTTTTCCTATACACCGTCTGTGTTTGGAATTCCTCCGTCAATTAAATGGTTGTTTGTAAACACGACTGACACCGCGAGCAGTGAACGCGATCGTTTTCACTGAACCCGCCTTTCCTCATGCCCCTGTCTCGGTACCGGCCGCGTTCTTTGTAATCGCGCGACTCCTTTGAACGTGCAGGTACGGCCGCCTATAATACTCGCAACCCTCATAGGTCAATTGAACGCTTTACAAAACCTCCTGGCAATTTAATTGGATGCACATTTTTCAGTTTTACCACTCTACTGCTTCTGAAAAAGGGTTTAATACGCGATGAAATGATAATAGAACAGAATAAAATAGAATATATATGTATACTTTTTATTGTATACACTCAAACAGAATAAATACCTACTTTGGACACAAATAACTTAACGTTGTATAATAGGCGGTCTTATCACCACCAGAAATTAATTCTAGACATCGTTTGAATGGATAAGAGCACAAATTATTTTAAATAGTAAGTGTACAACACATTTGTGTCCGTCTATTATATAAGTAACCCGCGACACAGGGATTCAATAGCCTAGTGCGGGCGTTGTCTTTAAAAAAGCAAACCAAAAAGAAACATACGCCTAATGATAATCGGTTACCATAGCCTATACACATATACCCTTTCATTACTGGATGTATCACTAACTTGATGTTATCCCATCCTCTCCATTGATATCCTCTGGCAACTTTACACACACGAACACGACATTAAGTACATACGTGCATGTATTCTGCACAGTTGGAAATATTTTCCCAGTTAAGTTGTCTCGTGCGCATGATAACGTTGACCTCTTTCATACACTGGGTCTCTTAAAACTACTAAAACTGCCAGAATTAAATTTGAGAGGGACTAGTGTCACCTTCCTACCTAGTACCAGCCAACCTCCTTTAACAATGGAACGCAATGAAACGGTTAGGTTAGACACATTCCAGCGAATAGTTAAAATTGTACCTCCTTCATCATATCAGCGTTCCCCGAAGATCTCCACAATTGCCGGCTTGCGCTATCCGCATCCAGCGGTTTCAAGCGACCCTTATAAGATCACTTAAGAACTTTTAAGAATATTCGCTTTTAAAATTAAAGTTGAAATTTATTCGTTCGTCTACAAATCATCAATATTTGTAACAAGATCTTATAACGATACTGGTCATCCAATGTGAAGGATGGTTTACTAGAAACCCTGTACAATTCCCATATTTGCTTTAAAATCAAAAATAATATATTCTAAACTATATTTGTACTAAAATGTCATTGTAGCACAAATGTTCTTGATAACGCTTATATTTAGATATATGTAGTACAAGGTGCTCGTTTGTGGAATGCGTTGCCATTGTTTATTAGGCGTTCACCAACACTCCATTCCAAAGACTTGTCAAGCGATCACTACATGTAGACTTCATAGTTCACATAATTATACATATTAATAGACATATAATTGTTTTATTTTATTTTTTTATTTATTTTATAATCAGTAAGTAGGTATGTATAGTTCAAATAGTACCTTATAATATAGTAATTTGTACACTTGCAACTGCCCCATCTCTGTAACTCTTCTTCTCTCCTTTCACTACCTAGGGTGACTGGATGAGATCGCACTTGGTGATAATTATTTATAAATAACAATAATAATTATATATATATTTGTACATTCTTCTCGCTTTGTATTGTTTCTTTAGATGTACAATAAAGGATTATATATCTTCATCTATCTAAAACAAAACGTGAAAATCTCGTATTGCCGAAACGACCCGAGTTCGCGTATTGTGGAATATCAATAACATAGTCACAAACTTCGGTAAACGGAGCCAATCAAAACAACACATGTCAGCGTAACAACCTAGAAAAGGTTGCGTGTTTGTCGTTTTGTTTCAATTCAATTCACCGAAAACTGTATTGTTGTGGTGTCGGACAAAGAGCAGCGGAAGCAGAGCGTCAGGTTATCGACGGTCGGAGCGGGGAAAGCCGCCTTCCGCCTCCGAGCGCCGACGGATACCCGCCGCGCTGATTACCCCGAGATGCTTAAGTAATTTCGTGTCCGTCCCTCGTTAATTGCGGGAAATTAGTTAATTAATTGTTTTCCTTTTCTCTTAGATTTGTGCCGTTTAGATGTCGGCGTTTATTCAATGGATAGAGCCGATTAAAAAGATGCGGTGGAACGGTCTAACACGCGAAACGATGTTTAAATATAGACGGTGTTTGTTTATTTTGGTTGGCGATCTCTTATTATAATGTAACAAAGTTATTTTTATCTAATGTATTTTATGACTCTACATAAGAGTTTATAAAAATGAAAGTTACTGATTCAACCCCCCTTGCAAAATATACGCCATGTAAAAACAGTGCTAATGTGACCTTGTGTGTGAGTAAGGTCGGCAAAGCTCATCGGCGAAGAAGAAGGGGCCAGTCACACAACTCACACGTAAATCCTACTAATAATATAAAAGCGAAAGTTTGTAAGTAAGGATGTATGGATGTTTGTTACTCTTTCACACAAAAACTACCGAACAGATTTTGATGGAACTGTTTAGTAATATAGCTTATAAAGCCGAATAACACATTAATAAAGTTTAATGCGGGCAAAACCCCGTTAAACTTTATAAAGCTAGTGATGTCATAAATGTCGTAAGCATCATAGGCTACGGTAGCAACTTATCATCTACCTTGAACGAGAAGATATACAAAGACGTATTTTAAGACACAACGTCAGAATAAATTCAGTCTCAGGTCAACAACTTCGCCAGTTTTCTGACCGAAAATCTTGAGGTGTCTACTACTATGCCTACTCGTCACACAAGCTTTTATAATTTTTTAGCTTATGTAAGTTTTTTCCGTATAAGTAACAAGACGTATCATAACTATAAGTTAGGTAGGTATAGATTCTAAATTCTAATTTCGAGTTAGTTGAACCGAGAGAAAAATTTATAAAGAGGTTTTTAGAATGGTTGACGAAAGAAGTTGTATGTTAACAACAACTATTGAGTATAGAAAAGGAAAGGTACTGGGCCATTTAAAAAAACATCATGGAAGGACAGGATGAATGAATGTGGGGAAAAGGAATGCCAAGACGATAGTACATGAACCATATAAAGGAAAAATAAATTTTGTATCATATCAAGAGGTCAACAACACAACAAAAATTATCTTAAATATACGATGGAAGATTCAGTAAGAGTAAGAAAAACAGACACGGCATTCAGGTACCTATAGAGTAAAAATATAAACAGTTCATTTGGATGATTCGTTGGAAAGTGATTCCAGACTGCAAAAGTCACATCATTAAAATTAAAATTGTTTCGCAGAGTGCATCTGCTTTTGTGTTTTGTCGATGTATTTATAGGGCGAGGGCGGCGGCCGGCGCGAGCGTCGAACCCCCTCCCCCCACACCCCCGCCCAAACTCAGCCTTCACCCGCTAGTCGTTTGATCATTATTTGTTATTTACGTGTTTGGCGTCTTCAGACAAAGAGAAACAATACTTTCTGATGTCGCACGTTCTCTATTATACATATTACGCCAAAACGCTACAATGACTCCTCAATATATATAAATTACGATATAAGTCTAAAGATATCCGTGTCTGTCTTGTTATAAAACTGATCGGCGTTGGCATATTTAATAAAGTACAAGGGTAAGGGCAAGGGTCAGATTAGTGCTGAAACAGAAAGAAACTCTTTCCGCTCTTTGGTTAAACCCCTTAACAAGATAGGTACAATCGAACAGAAAGATTGAGGACAGATTGCGAAGAAATTTCTTCCAATAAAAATGAAACGTTGCAATGATTTTTTTTTTCTTAATATAATTAGACGGCAAGGTAGTCTCCTCGGTAGTACCTCGGCGCACTCGTGTTCAAGGTCAGATAGGACAACTACAAATAGATAGATTGCACACCAGACATTGAACTTTAGACTTGAAATTTACGTCTCACAGGGATACTCTGTAAATAGCCCTCTCCATTGGTCTTTGGGTGACCTTAGTAAGTAAGCGATCATGTCTTTGTCCCATAGGTAAGTCATCACTGGCAACACACACGGGTCGAAGACTTTCGACTTGAGACATTGTGGTATTTGGGAGAAGACTTTACGTAGATTCCCAGCTGCCCAGCCAAACTGGATTCTAGAATGAACCTCTTTCTCGAAGTTGGACCTATTTATGTGGATGGTCTGTCCTAGGTAAATATAGTCATCTTCAACTTTGAGTGCAGTCTCCAGCCTTCACTTATTCGGATTCAACATGGACGTTCGATATGAACTTTGTTTTATCCATGTTCATTTTAACTCCATTTGTTGAGAGACCCTGTTAAGAACATCGGTATCGAGGACTTGATATTGATGTAGAATCTCAAAAGTTGCTTTTTACTGCGTTGTATATATATTATTGCACGGCTGTTATAGCCGTTAGATCAGAACAATGTTTCCTGCACAATATTAGCTTAGCGAGGTATAGCAGAGCGTTCTTTCACCCTATGAGCACCACTAGGTTACTACTTCCTCCCAACAGAATGCACAACAGGTAATACCATTATTATGCCAATTCTGTAATCCTAGGTTAGAGGAAGGTCACCAGCTTTTATTAGGGAGGGTAGAAAGGTTGTGAACGCGTATGGTTCATGTATGGGTGATATAATATACCCGCTCACCATCAGGTATATCGCAAGAAAACTTGCCGCCTATCTCGCCAAAAATTGAACATACGCGGATCCCGGAATAGATTGCGCGATTGTACCTACTACCTTTCTTACTTGTAATTATTCGTAAAGTCTTTATCGGATTATTCATTCCGTTATCGGAAAACCCGTTTTAACTTTCGAGTTTAATTAACCTAAATTTTAATATTCGTAATCGTAAGCCGCAAATCATCCAACTGTATATCTTTGGTAATGGTAATAATTTAAAAGAAGAGACCCACACACTCTAACCACTACGTGTGGTATATAAAGACATTTTTAATTTTGATTTTGAAAAAAAATGGTATTTGTAAAATCGTTTTATAAAGTTAAGTGCATGTCACTGGAGTGAAGGCACGTGGGTGGATACACCGGACGTATGGACCTTGAAAACATCTTTATCGCGTAAGTAACGTGACAAAAGAACATGCATACGTAAGGCCGTCCGTCCTGTGCCTGATCTCTTTCCGGTCGTGTTGCTATATAGTCGCCTTTTCATCTTTGTATTTATACTTATAGCACTATAATATTTCTCGCGCAGATGGGTAGTCTCCATGGCTGAAATCTGTAAGTAGCTTCTATGCCTCCAGTACAAGTGATATGATAGCGCGTTCTTTATCCAAGGTGATATTTAAATGCTTATAACTTCTTTAATTTTGAGTCAATTTGAATTTCGTTTTTACATTTAGACTTATTCATAGTCAGAGAAATATAAAACTTAGTGAAGTTATGATACGGATGCTTTTGTAGGTATATTTTTGTGTAACTATGTGTATAAACCCTTGTTTAACATAATTGACAATACAATGCATGAGTAGTCATGCATTGTAACTTCAATTATCATATACGAGTATCCAGCGGGACTAAAGTTACGATATAAAATGTTGAGTTATTATTATTATGAAAAATCATTACAATTGACGACCAAGGTTCGCTTATTTTGCTCCATAACTCTCCCAGGCGACACAGATATTTCCCAGGCATAACACCTAGACACATCGGTAAAGTCCCCTGGAGTAAAAACACTATTAAATCCAATTAAAATTTGCTCGTTTAATTGTATAGAATAGTTTATGAAGCCAAGTACTACATACATACATAGACTCACGCCTGTTTCCCAGAGGGATAGGCAGAGATAACGGATTTCCATTTGTCACGATCTTTGCACACGTCTTTTGCCTCGATTACTGTCATTATATTCTTCATACACCCTAGTACTAGACCATAATTATTGAGGCAAATCTGTCAACAACTTAAAACGCGGCAAGTTGTTTAACGGCATACATTCAACGGCAATAAAGTAGATATTATTCGCCGCACTCACATCATTAGTCACCGTCCGCCTTCTATGAGAGCGAAATGAATCGATACGTGACAAAACCCGGGATAGTGTATAAATATCCGACAAGATGGAGAGGCTATAGTGCAGTACGAGACTGCATTTATCATGTCTTCAGAGGATGAAGAAGGGTAAGATAAGATAGTTTATATCACAAATATGGGTGCAGTACATGATGTTAAATACAAATTATTATGTTAGTTCCGCCACATTTTACCCTTAGGTATGCGAAAGGTACAAGACAAGTGCAGTTATAGAAACTGACCGAATAATTACAAACACAAGATGGACCGATGATCTTGTCCGCACAAGATGGCTGGACACTGCTGGATGCGAATAGGGCAAGACCGGCAATTGTGGAGATCTTTGGGGGTGGCCTTTGTCCAGCAGTGGACGTCTTTCGGCTAATATGATGATGAATGAACACATAATAAATCAGTATATTAATAATAAAGGCATAATAATATATGATACGCATATTTACATTTAACAATAATCGAACAAATGCATTTTCTTTCTCTACAAAATACTCTGAAATATTGTAGTAAGCTTTTTTAACTAAACACGAACTTAGCTTTTTTTTTAAATAAAATTAAACTCAATGCCTGCCAAAATTTAGGTAATTTATTGTAAATAATGGGGCCATACAGAAAACACTTTTGCGCATGAGTGCTGTATTTGCAGTCTGCAGGCATAATTTGCTGACATCGCGCCTATTTCGAGGAACTAAATCTCTTAAGGTTGGATGATATTTAAGCTGATGTGATGTGTATCGCGAATAGTGTTATGACGTCAGTTGCATGTTACTTCGATAGAGCACTTCACGTGATGGGATGTGGACCTCTGCCTCGCGCAAACAATCAACCTCGCCATTCAACCGGCAACTGCCTTCTAACTAAATATGACGCGTTTTGTGACGTTTGTTTTCCATTTGTGTGACTGAATTCCTAGTTATGCAGATGTACATACGTTTTGTTTTTCTTATTGGTACCTCTCTAAACCATATGTAATATCTATACATATAATAAAATCGTAGGAAAGTAAAACTGTACATTGAATATTTTTTTAAAAGATACTTGGGGCGTGATCGACAATCGATATCGAAGCCTAAAATACAGTTTTAGAATTTTTGTCTGTTTGCCTGTATGTATGTCCGGGCTAAACTCAAAAAGTAAGAGGTCGGGTCAACATATTGGCTACATATTATCACGCTATCACCTACGGGGAGGAGCTGTGTAATTTATGAAATTTAACGCGGGTAAAACCGCGGGGCACAGCTAGTTGAAAATAAAAATGCCGAATACAATGTAATTACATGAAATAAAACTAATTTAACTTTTAAATTTGAGTCTAGTGGGGGTAGAATTGGGTTATATAAAGCCCAAATAGTTTTCCATAACAGGTTGGCATTTTTATGCGATGCCAATTTAGCTCCCACTCAGACACCTGACTGGGTTCGATTTACTTGCTCAGGTTTCTTCCTTAGCCAATTTTTTTATTCTATTATGAAACTGCACGTCCGTCAAAATAAAAGTTAATTCATTTCACCAGAACCATTTTTATATAAATCCAGAAAATTTACGCCATAAAACTAACGATCCTCTTACTAGAAGGTCAAATACTACGTGTTTAAATATCTACAGGGAGCCGCTAAGAAGGTACCTAATTTGCTCTCTAAGTTATTATTTTTAACTCATATATCAATATATCAATATTAATAAATCTCTTGTTGGGGAAAGAATAATATATTTTATGATTTCCTAATTACTGTATAGTTTCTAAAATTGTTTTCCGTGATACATCTTACTCGCAGTTCATTATATTCGAGTTGTACCCACCCCTCCAACAGACGGTCTACAGAATGAGACATACAATATTGAGGTTTAATTTAGGAAATGTCAAGCTCTCAGCGGAGGAATGGTGACGCTATATTGCGATCTAAACACCCGTATGATTGAAAACGCTCTCCATATTGGATAATCGCCATTTGCAATGCATCTATTCAAGCGGATAAATGAGTAATGTTTGAGCGGTAATATCGCACAAACTACGCCACTTGTAAAAGTACGAAATAACTGAACTCGGTAAAAACTAGGAGATTACGTGGTAGTGCACTTTTCGGTACACGAAAGCTCTCCTTTAGTCGGTAGACAGTTTTCCATTTCCCCGAATAACACTATGACACGTAGGTACATTTCCAAGATGCGAAGTGAAAAGCTTTTTGCTTCAATATTATTACATCTTGTCTTTTAACTAAAAATTCTACTGAGTTTTTGACAGGTTCTTATAAGACCTTCTCGGTAGTTCCAAGTGAATTAATCTAATTGAAATGGGAGCCGTGCATGTCAGTGTAAAGTGTACAAATTGGGAAGGTAAGTTGATGTCATCGTGTCTGTGTATATGTGGCGTCCTGTACCTGACTGTGCGACGTAATAAGTTAAGCTTAAATCCTTTTCTTACCCATTCGCTAGGTTATTTTGGTTGCGTTTTCTCAATTTACTCGCGAGTTCGGTAAACGAACTCCAAAATTCTGAATCAGACTTGATTGAATCGCAGTCGTGCCCGCGGGAATGGAGTTATTTTCCAACCTATTTCATGGCACATCGCTACGATCGACGAGACTCCGCCGCACTCGCTCGCGTTTGTGTTTGTACCCTCTCGAGATATTTCTTTCAGTTCATTTATTTGTTTGGAAACTGTTGTTACACTCAAAACACCCATGTTTGACGACGGTACATATTTTATGACCGTATAGTATTTGTGTGAAAATTCTCTTTGTATAACTTCCTCCTTTGCCATAATTAGGATGTATTTACCTACTTTATTGGCCGTGTGTAGTTGAACTGAATTTATGATGCACTAGCTGGACCTCGTGGTGTTACCCGCGTTAAACTTTATAAATTATCACAGCTCCTCCGCCGAAGGTGATAGCGTGATAATATGTAGCCTATATGACCCGACCTCTTAGTAATATTCATGTAAAATTTGAAGTAAATCCATGCAGTACTTTTTGAGTTTAGCCCGGACATACATACAGACAAACAGACAAAAATTCTAAAACCTATATTTTGGGCTTCGATATCGATTGTAGACCACGCCCCAAGTATCCTTTTTAATAAAAATATTCAATGTACAATTTTGACTTTGCTACGATTTTATTATATGTGTATAGATTATAAATTTGCAATGCTCTAAAAATATAAACTACCAAACTATTGCTATAATATGAAACATAAACACAGTGATATCGTATGAGGGATAATCGTCAGCAATAAAAGAGCTCATTTGTGCGACTCGTCCAGTTGTTTCGATTCTCGTCGCTCGGACAATGGGCTAGCGTACGCACAATGTGGCCCCATCGTCATCAATCAAAGTCCGGCCGGCCAGCCCCCGCCCACGCACCCTCGCCACTGATTTACCCCTTACATTACAAGCAAAGGCACGTCTACGTAAATACGACTTAAACAACGCAAATCGAAACTAAAAGGACGCTTGGCAGTCACCTCAAATCTATACATATAATAAAATCGTAGAAAAGTCAAAACTGTACATTGAATATTTTTTTAAAACGATACTTGGGGCGTGATCTACAAGTGACATCGACGCCAAAAATATAGTTTTTAGAATTTTTGTCTGTATGTATGTCCGGGCTAAACTCAGAGAGTACTGCATGGGTTAACTTCAAATTTTGCATGAATATTACTAAGAGGTCGGGTCAACATATAGGGTACAAATTATCACGCTATCGTCTACGGGGGAGGAGCTGTGATAATTTATAAAGTTTAACGCGGGTAAAACCGCGGGGCACATCTAGTAACAACTAAATGTGGACTCACAAGAATGCATTAGGTACACAATGATATGTGGTCATTTAAATTGTAAATGTTTTAGTTAAACTTGGCCTGACGTTTGTAGCGCTCATGTTACAAGTCACATCCTTGATTTAAATCCAAGATATTTCAGGTGTTCCGAAATACGAGATATCCGAATGTATGCCACGATATTATCGTTCTAATTGTTTATCAATAACACAACAATAACATAAAGCCGAACATGAATCTGTAATTTTCGTGCTTTGTATTTATTTAAAAGGTTTCAATTAGGTTCTTGTGGGGGTGAAATGGTAAAATGAACGGCACGATGGGGCCCGCCTCCGCCTACAATCCCAAACAATACAATGTCAAAAGGAGACAATCAGCAATGATGCGTCATCCCCGTGAGATTACTCGGAACTTCCAACGGTGTAGTACAAACACAATAGTCTGTGTGTACCGGCAATATTGTCTGCATACCGTACTGAAATTTGCACTATAGTACTTATTAACCCCCGACGGAAAAGCGACGGGGTCTTATATGTTATACGTGTGTGTGTGTGTGTGTGTGTGTGTGTGTGTGTGTGTGTGTGTGTGTGTGTGTGTCTGTGTGTGTGTGTGTGTGTGGCATCGTAGCTCTCGAACGAATGAACCGATTTTGGTTTTGTTTTTTTTGTTTGTTTGAATGGTAAATTAGTCAGGAGTGCTTTGCTATGTTTGATGATAATGGCGGATAATATAATTTCAATCCTTCAATATGGGTATCAAATGAAATGGCTTTACTAGTAGAATAAGATACACTATGATAAATGTCGATGTCTTTAAATTTTAAATTTATTTCATAGTTTTATAGCATTATTAGCTAAGCCCCGCAATTTTACCCGCGTTATACTTAATTAATTATAACCTATGCTTTATTCGAATACATAAGCTATATTACTACAAAGATTCATCATAATCCGTTCGGTAGTTTTTGCGTCAAAGAGTAACAAACATCCATACTCACAAACTTTCGCATTTATAAAATTAGTAGAATAGTTTTGTTCTTAACATTTATTTTGATGAACCTGTAGTTGCTACAGCTCATAAATTATCCAAGCGATAAACAATGATTGCTATAATATTAATTTCTGTTGTAATAAAAAGACCTCAGAAACAACATTAAAAACCATATTCTCTTCATAATATTGTGACAAACTTAATTTTATACCGAATAATAAAATGTAAACGTATTTTATATCGATAGTTCATTACCATGTCGCGTTAGGTCCCCGCAGGCCCGCGCCGGACGTCGCGTGACTCGCCGAGACATTCCCCACCTTCAATACCACTTTCAATAATACTATTCAGCCAACTTACTATAATATTCACTTAGGAGAGACTTCAATAAACATTCTAAGAATTTATTAGAACACTAGCTGTGCCCCGCGGTTTTACCTGCGTTAGATTTTATAAATTGTCACAGCTCCTCCCCCGTAGGTGATAACGTGATAATATGTAGCCCATATGTTGACCCGACCTCTTAGTAATATTCATGCAAAATTTGAAGTAATTCCATGCAGTACTTTTTGAATTTAGCCCGGACATACATACAGACAAACAGACAAAAATTCTAAAAACTATATTTTTGGCTTCGATATCGATAGTAGATCACGCCCCAAGTACCCTTTAAAAAATATTCAATGTACAGTTTTGACTTTCCTACGATTTTATTATATGTATATAGATGAGGTTGTTTAGTACCTTTTAATGTGTTATAGCTTCGCTGCTATGTTCAATTAAATTGAGTGGATAGCTCTTGCTTCTTATTCTTCTGGTGGCGGCTATTTCCAGTCCTCGGAGGTCCTGGTAACACTGCGTCCAGTGATGAACTATTGTGCTCGCCGCTCCAACTAAACTGCCCTGTCTAACCCTGCAACATAGATAAATTGCAGAATCTTTTAGCAGGAGTATAGATAACATCGTCCTAGTGCAAGAAATGTTGGCCCAGGACGGGGTTACGTTTATGTATCAGTGGTTCACAGTGGCAGAGCAGGTGTATAAGTGTTTCGTCCGCATATCCAGTTTACCTATTAATTGCAGTGCATTCATAATTTATTAATAACTGTGTTAACCGCTACATTATAACATTAAAACCTTGTGTTCCTCCGTGTGACCAATAATGCTATTAACAGTGCAATCCCTCCCTACTGATTTCTATATCATCCAGTAGTAAGGGTTTGCACACGTAGGTATTCGTAGGTACACAGGTAGACACTTCTGTTTACGTGATTAATAGGGAGGGGTAGCTAGGGGGTACTAGGGGCAGCGAGTACGCACTACTAAGCAGTAATTACCTCTTAACTAACTCGAGCACTCTACTTAGCTCACTCTAGGTATATTGGTAGTAGATACATACATAGGTAACGTATAATAAATGATTTATACATACAACCAGAAGCAGAATACCCTCCAGGTTTCTATTGGGAAGGCAAAAGAGTCGGCATTATGTGTGTGTTGCAATCATCATGGTGGATATAATATTAATAGCTCATGATGATTGCAACACACACATAATGCCGACCCTTTTGCCTTCCCAATAGAAACCTGGAAAGTATTCTGCTTCTACTTAGTAGTGCGTACTCGCTGCCCATAGTACCCCCTAGCTACCCCTCCCTATTTATTACGTAAACAGAAGTGTCTACCTGTGTACACAGTACAGCTGTAAGTTTTAAACAGTGCCATAGAGTTCAATCCGACAAGGGGTTTGAACAAGTCTAACTATTCCCACATTTCCCAAAAAAATTGTATCTATTTTTATTATTATAATACAATTAAATAAGGGATATTTTAAAATGCTCCACAAAGAACTTATCACCCGTCAATTAACATTCATCAATTATACAAATATCATATCAGATATACTGATTATACATCAAATTTACGCGTAACTGAAAATGTATTTCGCTACTGGGTTCGAAATGTGACCATAAAGCGCACGAGCCAAGTGAGCGAGCCGCGGCAGCGGCCGGCGAGTGCCAGAAGCAAATTTAAGTACACAAACAATCTACTTTTAAATGAACAGCATTGCGATACGTTGCTGATACGTTGCTGTGCAATTGCGTAGAAAATAATTTAATATAATTTTTTATATGTGATTTTTTTTTATTATTATGATTATACTGCAGTTAATGGCGAATTCTACGAAAGTAACTATATTGTAACCGAACGAATCAATACAGTATTTATAAAACAAATTATTTATAATAATAATAATTTACTTCAGAATAAATTCCATATGTATTAGTTACAATGACAACTTATAAACTAGTGTTAGTAAAAATTATTTCTCGCTGCGTGAGCATCGTGGCAGAGCCGCAGCAGAGACCCTGGGAAATATCCACTTGACTGCGTGCAGTCGTTTCCACTTTCCCAAGTATGCTGCGATAGCTATTGATGATTCTGAAGAGACCTTAAGACATACATCTCCAGCCCTCTCAAAGGTCTAATGTAAGCTCAATTTTAGATTCATAAAGATTTAAAACCAATATATGTACCTTTAAGAGTGAAAGAAACGATTAATTTATTATTAAAAGAAAAAAGATGTAGGTACTACGTGTTTATATTAACCCCACAAAAATACCTTGAGGTTTTCTATTATATCTATTATAGTTATGCACAGTAACGAAACACGACCTTTAAGAGTGAAAGAAACGATTAATTTATTATTAAAAGAAAAAAGATGTAGGTACTACGTGTTTATATTAACCCCACAAAAATACCTTGAGGTTTTCTATTATATCTATTATAGTTATGCACAGTAACGAAACACGAAATACGAAATGATCTTTCTTATAAGAATATCGAAAACAGTACGAAATACGAAATGATCTTTCTTCTCTCTATCTACACATGCGACGCTGTGGCCATTTATTTATATAGCTTAAATTCAGTTCTACCTACATTGTAGTCCTGCTGAAATATGATTTAAATGCATAATGGTATCTACGCTTAGCACTGCGGCGTAATATTCAATACGTGCAGCCACACACGGCGGCGTAACGCCGCACTCGCGAGCCGAACGCGCCGACCGGCCGCCGCGGCATGGGGGCGTATGATTATAAATCGATAAGTATGCGTCACATTTTGGCTAACACTCACGATAAATCTATTGTTACATGACTCATACACTACTCCTTATCTAAAACAACGATTTTAGTACGACGTTAATCCCAATCAGTGGGGATTTCGTTATTTCCCTTTCTGTCGCATCGTTACTCGTAAACCCTTATCGCGACGAATTTTTTTGCTCCGCCTCGAGGGTCTGGACAGATTTAATAAATAAACATCTGTCGCCAAGAGATTTGTTGACTAACTAAAATAGAACTGTCAGAGGCAACAATGGTGGCGTAAATAGTTATTTACTAAATATGTTTTAGGGAAATAGAGGAGTAAATGATCTATGTAGATGTGGCTTACTTTATCTAGACCTACCTAGAGTTGTGTGTCATAGTATCTTAGCAAACACGGATACGATCCACGTAATAGAAAGCGAATACCGTAGCTTATAGACATTTGCAACAGTAAAAGTCCATAGGAGTACCACTCATGCGTTGCTGGCCGTCCAGAGCTCTCTTTTTGCAAGGAAAAGTTCAAAACGTTGCAACATAAGGATCTTTCAATCTATTGGACTCTAGACTACTAAGTAAGCTAGGAAATGAGCATACGGACTACCTGAAGGTGAACTGTCACCGTAACCTGCGGACGCTTACTGCACACGCTGCACCACTACTCTACTGGTTTTTTATATACTGTAGTTTGTTTGAGACGTAATTATGTGAGTAGAGATTCTGAGCTGTGTTTAAGAGCACGCTGTAGAAATAGTAAACGAACCAGTTTAATGAGCTAATGACTAATAGTTACGACTTATGATTCATGTTGGATGCAGATGCGGAACACAGCGGCCGCTCTATGTAATCATTGCGCATAGCTACTTAAGTCTGTCCTCAATTGTAAGAGCGGCTCGCGACTTCGCGTATTAACGAAGTTCAAAGTGCCTTGAAAAACCGATCCTCCCGTACATCTCCAGGTCAGTGACCCTGAGCCGAGGTTAATCTAAAAGGAGGTGTTTCAAGCCTTTTTTGCTAGAACCCCTTGAAATAACATAAAAAAAGGGAAAAAAAGGTTTTTATTCACGTTGACTTTAAAAAAGCGCTTGTAAATAGTCAGAACATGTTTGTAGTAATACAGGGCACCGTAGCCTAGTTGGAAGTGCTCCTGCCTACGAAGCTGGTGGTCCTGGGTTCGAAACCCGGTAAGTGCAAATATTTGTGTGAGCACGAATATTTGTTTCTGAGTCATGGATGTTTTCTATGTATATAAGTATTTATCTATCTATATAAGTATGTATGTCCTCGCCTGGTACCCATAGTACAAGCTTTGCTTAGTTTGGGGCTAGGATGATCTGTGTGACATTGTCCCGAGATATTATATTATTATTATTAGTTATTATTTCTAGTTACTAATTACAGATATTTAGGTACACGGAATGTTAAAACACCTATACAATTTATTTTATAATAGTAGTGATATTTAACTTCTATCCAGTCTTGTTAACCTCTATCCAATCTTTCTTTATCATTTGGGCAGTGGCAGTTATCCTGGTGTGAAAGTTCTTCAGTAGACCTCTAACATGGCTTATCGACTGTTGTTATTGACAACAACCGGGACCGACAGCTTCACGTGCCCTCCGAATCACGCAGACGTTAAAAAACTAAACCACTTGGTTAGTCTTCTATGGACTGACCGCGTGCGTAATGCCTTTACACTAGGTGAATGCAACTGTCTATGAGCGGCTCAAATTGTCTCGTGAAACCTTCTAGTTTCATCAGGATGAAAACATCAGGTTAAGAAAAAGAGTTTGTATGATTGAGATCTAGGCGTGTTCTTGCTTTTAGTGCAGCTAGAGAATCTTGTTATGTGTTCATAATTTTTTTAGACATTCTCATTACAAACCCTAGCATCTTAAAAGCTTTGGAAATTATAGTATCTATGTGCTCTTGAAATGATAGCTTAGAGTCGCGAAAAGTTCAAGTTGTTTGTGCGTTTTTTTCAATACTACTTATTCTATAACTATTTGGTTTTGATACATTGATTGATAGAAGATTGACACCGTAAACTACGTACGTGGAAGAAATTGCTCTTATGCGACAAGACCGCCAATTGTACATAAATTGATACTATGTCTATACATCTAATTTTTTATTGTATGATTTGCAATAAAGTGTACCTATCTAACCTATCTATTTATCTATCTACCGCAATAGAATATTGAAATTAACAAATAATACCAAAATGCGAATAAGCTTAAGATAGCGTTAAAGTTGACTGTTCAAATCTTTTATCAGCACAACAAGACAACTGAATCTAGTTCGCTGAAATTTCGCCTAGAGATTCGCTCTAAAGTGTTTCGAGATTCCAACCACTACAGAATTCCTCGAATACCAACCAAGGATGATTTATGGCAATTGTATAAATGTATGAAACGTTAAGTAATAATAAATCTGTGTCTGAAATAACATTTAAGGAATTTTTTAAATGTTTTTCAAATCGGATTTTAAACGTTATAAATCGATATAATGAAAAATGTAAGTAGTTTGTATGTCTTTTTAAATCAGTAGGCAATTATTTTGAAATACAATCGAGCATTGATTAGAAATTGCCGTTATGCGATAAAGCCGGTTATAAATCTCTTATTTTGCTTCGTGCAATGAAGTGTATCTCTACATTTATCTATAGTAATTAAAAATAATTACTATTTATTGTAAAGAACACGCAACAGATTTAAAAACTTCTTTATAAACTCTAAGTTTGTTATCGGATTTCATCCAAGTTTATAGTGGACCATCTCGTAATTGTTTCCTATCGAACAAAACAGAACATGTTTGTTTAGGAAAATTGTATAACATTATATGTTATACGATACTCGAACACAAAAAAATAACCCCTCCTTTTCCATAAACAACAGTCGTCAATCCGCAGTGACAATTATACCGATGAAGTAATGAAATGGTTATTACGTGAAGCTCAATAAAAACTGAACCCGATCGTGAACAAGTTTCTCCAATTGATATCTGCTACACGTCAAGGCAAGTAATGAGTTACTAATTGAACGCAATTTAAAGTAACACGCTATCCACGAGAGCATCATTGAAACCGGTTTTATTTAACTTAATGAAATAATTGTCACGCATAAGTGAGTATTTAAGTCCCGGAATTCCGTGCGCAAATATCTCGCACGCGCATTTGGGTGGTTTATATTGGGATTTTTATATTGGGAAACAGTTAAGGAGCCCTATCCAATATTAAAACTGAAAATAATGTTCTGTAGCTCCCCATACACAATGAATCAGCTGATTCTTCTTATATGGGATGTTAATCCTTTTGTCTTTGTATTTTGCATGTTGCTACACGTTATCCAGTTCCAGATGCAAATTAAACTCATTGAGCAAGGTCAATACATATTATTGTCAGCGCTTTCGAAGATTCGCTTCGCTTCGATTTCGCATCGGTCATTTTGAGATATTATTATACAAAGATACAGTTTTTTCTTATTTAGGTACCTAAGTAAAAAAACATCAAATGGTTTTTTGCTTACCATAAAAAAACAGATGTGCTTATATTTAATGATAATTAAAAAAATTATCGCAATGAAAACTCGAATGAATGAATATTTTTGAATATTAATTTGACAAGATAACCGAAAACCATTTCTAAAAAGTAAGTAGTAATGCATGTAAAACATCAAAACGTGAGAGAGATGGCAGCGCGCTGTAATCGTAGCCTTAAGTTCGTTTCTCTAAACTTCAAGGATCCTATAATCGTTCGTTCGTAAAAGTAAATCTGATTTTTTTGGCAACGCTCTCTGTCTGGATCAATTGTTACTGATTCTGTATACAATATAAAAAAAAAATATTTATCAGACAATTTAAGTCTTGTAGTATTTAAAAGTAATATATATATATATGTTTCTCGAACCTTGTTTCATATACATATGTACGTTACACTTTTTTTTAAGACAACGCCCGCACTATGTAATTTAATCCCTGTGTCGCGGGGTTCTTTTAAAACATATAATGGACGGATACTAATTACATTCACACTCAGAACAACTATTTATGGTACACACAAATAGATGTCCGGCGCGGGACTCGAACCCGCGACACGAAGCGGCGAGGCGACTGTCTTAGCCGCTGCGCCACACGTGCAGTCAACTTACTTATTGAAGATCATTCCAAAAGACACAGGGATTAGATAATCTTATCATCGGACCTTCTGTTTCCTGTTGCCTGGTGTCAGAGTTGATTAACTCGCCCAAATGGCCTCTAATATGGTTTAACGACTGTTATCTAATGACTACAACCGGACTTACATATTAACATGCTCTCCGAATCACGGAGACACTAAAAAAGCTAAAGCATTTTGTCGATCACCCATCTATAGAATGACGGTGTGCAGGTGCTTTACCTAGGCGATCATTTATAGTTCATAGTTCATTTATTGGTCAACAGGTTTACAGGTCCAAGCATTATGGGAGTACACATCATCACAATAACAATGAGTGAAAACAATATGTATATATGTCACCTTATCAATCCATTAAAATTAGTCACAGATAATAAACTACTTACAGAGCAACTAATACTGCATTCCGGCGCCTTTAGCACCTGTACCTATCGTCTACAATTACCAATATAATAATGACTTTTATGCAACGTAGCTACTCAAAAGACTTTCAAGTGTAGAGCAAATTACATACTAACGTCAGAAAACTAATTGTCAGTTACTATGTTGAGCGAAAATAAGGTAATTACAGAGCTCGTTAAGATTCGGAGGAGACACACGGGATTTGAGAGCCATATATGCGACGACGGGAAATCAAAGCCAATTTCAGATCATGAAGAGTTCAGAGTCGCATGTGCATAAAAAAATAAAAAAATATGAATAATGTATTTGCACGCCATAAGTGGCAGAATAAGCGGAATCTATTATTGTAAAATCTTTTGTACCATATTCTGGCAAATAAATAATTTGATTGATTGATTGTGAAATATCCTACGATGGAATTAACCAATAAAGATGAAGTATCTAATTAGAAAGTTTCTCTGGACGACAATATTTATGAATTGACAATTTTAATCCTAGTAAAGCCTTGCAAAACTGAAGTGGCAGTGGACGGGGCACATAGCTCGTAGAACCGACGCGACGGCCGTTGGGGCAGAAAGGTTCTCGAGTGGCGACCACGAACCGGAAGACGCAGCGTAGACAGTCCCGCACAAGATGGACCGATGATCTTGTGCGGGTCGCTGGAAACTACAGGATACGCGCAGTGTAAGACCGGAAAATGTGGAGATCTTTGGGGGAGGCCTTTTTCCAGCAGTGGACGTCTTTCGGCTGATATGCTGATGAAAGCCTTGCTCTACGAAAAGTCATAATTAAAGTCCATTGTTCTTCCATGTGCCACCATTTTCTAAGTATGGCAAATGATAATAATATGTCCTGACGCATATACAACAATAATGTATATAATAATAATTAATTTATATTATTCATCATAACATAATTATTGACGTGCCAATTTCAATTATTTTATAAATTATTATTATTTAATAATAATTGAATGCCATTGTGTTCGCTAAATGTGTACTTCACTGATAATGTTATAGCAACTCCTGCAGCCACAATGCGAATAAATTTAAATGAATGTAAATCATTAACGCATTGCGTACCTGCCTGAACATAGAGTTACAATAGTTTTAGACCTTAATACCTTTTGATGACTAGTGGTAGCGTGTTCAAGCTGGTAGTAGCTTCAAGTGTAGTAGCTGATCCCGATTAAAATAGGAAAAAGCAAAGAAGAAATTGTTTTTTTTTTATATTATTTTATACCCTCAACACAAATATACCTAGGCTGTACCTTAATAACACGTCTCTGTTACAAAGGAGACGGAAACCTATTCATACAATATTGGGCTAGGATGTAAAAAGATAAAAGTGGTTTCAAATATTGGGTATATAAATTATCAGCCAATCACAAAAAAAAAATCATGGATTTTTTCAATCTGTGAGCAGAGTTATAAAAGATTTAGTACTTAATAGAGAGGTTATGTACCAACCTATACTTAACAGCTGATTTTTAAGAGCGATTGCTATTTAATAGTTATCCGTGTCCAGTATGTTAGCAAAAGTCGTACACGTTAAGCAATATCAGAAGTCCGTAGAGAGAATGCAGTTGTCGAGGGATATATAAACAAAACAATAAAAAAATACTCAAATCACACACGCAGTAAACGATACAAGAAACGAGTCTATCATAGATTAGGATTCAAAATCTGTCACCAGTCACTGTCAGCATAGATTTTTTTTTTATAATGTTTTCGGCTCTGGCTTCTTCGGCCTTATGAGCCAGCTGTCAGCATAGATTAAAAATATAGTTGCCAATAACTAATAAATCGATTTAAACGATAACCAATGTTATGATTTCTATTTATTTTGTTGATATTTAATTTTTTACTGTTGACATTATGTTAATGTACGTTATAATTATTATGATTAAATCAGTTATCTGGTGCAAGAGTTTTTATATTACATTGTTTGAACTCATTAATGTTAATCGATTATAGTAATCAACAACCAATTTAATTCGTGACTTAAACTTATTTTGAGATTTCTCGTTTTCCAGATTGTAAATTGGGTCAATTTTTTACAGTTTGAAATAGAAAAATGTAACGCTTTTTTTAAACCATATCTCAACTTATTACAGTCAGGCCCAGAAATCCCCGTCTCCTTTGAAGTCTGAGTACATGCGTCTTTGTGATTTTTATATATTTTTATTCGTGCTACTATAGTTTTCAAAATAATAAATCTATTTCAATGCGGTATTTTATCGATTAAGTTTGTTTAAGGAGGTGGTTCTTAGCAATTGTTCATACAATTTGATTGTTTTTCTCAACAGTTTCCAACTATTATATAATTGTTCAGTCGAGGTTTTATTCGCCTGTGATAATATCGCTATGCATTATTGGAGAGATATGTTAGCATTCTAATATTGGGCAAAATAATCCATATCACCAATGTTGTCAAGTTTATAAGACATCATTATATTTTCGTTAAGAACTGCCTTATTACTGCTCTTATCTTAAGTTATATTTTCCGCGAACCCTTAGAATGGCATTTATCTGTGCATATGTCATTAACGTGTGTCCTTTATTCCGTTGGGAGCAATCTATCTATGTAGCTATATTGGTTACATATAAAACTTATATAATCATAAATAATTTGGACTCACCATTTCGGCAATAGTGGCCAGGTGACCGGGAAAAGATCCAGCTTTTCCTACTATCCAAGGCACGGGAAGAATCCGGGCTAGTACACCATTTGTTAACGTGATCTGAGAATGAAACTCGTGACGTTATGATCTACGGTTGAGTACGCAACCACTCGTACAACGAATCAGTTAGTTGTCAGTTTAGCTTTTAAGTATATGGAATATTTTAAACTCTTTACAAATTGTACCCTATTTACAATCATAGGGGCGGCGCGCGGCGCGCCGGCGGCACGTAGTTGAAAGGTCATTTAAAACGAAACAAATTTGTCTGAGATCATTTTTTATTTTGACGTTTTGATCGCGGATATTAGCATCCAAGCCGTTTGTTCTACCCTTGTAGTTTTATTCTTGAAGAAATTTCACTGGAATTAAACAAGAATAAGAACAAATATTTGGCTTGTTTTGGCGATACTCGTGTTTGTTTTATTAGATATCGTCCATCCACAAGACCAGACGCCAGCACATCCAACTACTCCAATCTGGCAAATTTCTTTTTTTATTTCAACTTTATCACATAGGCATAAGGTTCACTTTCAATTGGGAGAATTTAACGTATTGGAGTAACTTGATGTGCTGGCGTCTGTACAAGTGAGCAAAAGACTTATCCGCACCGCTTTTTTGGCTTCATACAATAATTTTATTTGTATATAGAATGCCTATTTGGAACCCAGACAAACATTTTTTATAGACTGTATTTGGGAATAGTCATATTTGGCCGACCCTGGCTGGCTCATTGTTGTAATAGTTTGGCGACACCATTGCTGCATGCTGCAGGCAAGTACGCGATAAATCACCGCGGTCTCTGCAATGTATTCTGTTTGGTGCTATGCTACTCAGACTGGCGATTATTGTTCTCCGCATGAGATTGCTAAGTTACCACACCGTATAAGCAGATTTTATTTATAATAATAATAATAAGTACACTTTATTGCGTTTAAATAATTTACAATTGATTAAAATTACCAACAGTAATGTTAATGCAATAGGCGGCCTTAGCTTAATTTTCTAAGTAACTGCCTGGAGTCAGTAAGAATGTTGTACTAATCCCCCTACCTCAGAGAGTCAACATTAGTTTGATGGAATAAAAAGTTCACCTGTATTTGCGCAGTGGATAAGTCATCAATAAGATTTGCAGGGGCACTACTATCTTGTGAGGTCGCCTATGTGCAAGCACTATTATATCAACACTAAATACTAATCTTCAATGGTATTCTTTACTGAAATACCATTGCAGAAAGATCAATGACTAATGTAAATATATTTTTTTAAATAAAATTGTAGTGAATTCAATTTATTTTAGAAAATATTTAAACGCAAAAAGCATAGTATTCAGTAACAGAATGCTTAAAAGACAATTCGTTTGCCATACAAGTCTTTGCATTAGCGGCCTCTCTGGTATTGCGTGTATCTATGGGCAGCGATTATCACCTACCAGCAAGTGACTCATTTGCCCGTTTGCCAATTTTATAAAAAAGAATATGTCTAGGGATATTTTTATTGTATTTGAATGGTACTTTGTTGTGTAATTGTTATGTTAATTTTTATTAAGTAAAACCTCTTTATGCACGCAAGAACTTGGAGAGTAAGCTGGCGAATGCGCGACGATAGAGTTACGAGATACATAGAAATAGTTAAGTTTAGTATATTACGTAGGGGCAAGAGAGAGGTGCGAGCACATTTTTTTTTATCTCTTTCTCTCATAGCCAGTTATTAAATGAATGTTTAAAGTTGTATATATGTTTCATAATAAGTTACCCGCTGTAGTATTAGTTATGCCTACTGATGCCATTCCTAAACCGACAATAATTTAATCTCAATGTAAATATTATTCGTGATTCATCCGCATTATACCTACGTCTCCTGTCATCATGTTTACCAAAGTTCCACCAAACCACAGTATAAAAATAGACGGTACGGAAACTACGTACAAACGGTCGAAACGGCACACTCACACAAACATGCGCATCGATAAGACCTCTAAGCGGTTGTCGCGGTGCTGCCAGTAGTGAGTGCCGCGTCAAAACAAGTGTTCGTGTACAAGTTTATCTCCGCAATCATTCAGACAATGGATTGAGCATATATTGTGTTTGCCTACTAAATAATTACTCTAATTGGACCAAATCCCGTGTTCATGCCCGCTTGAGTATGTTTCGCCGGCCCGTCTCAACTGGGTCGTGTCGAAACCGGTAGTAGATGAACCCACTGAGTTTGTTTCGCTAGGTTTTCTCAGTTGGGGCGCATTGGATCCGGTGGTAGCATTAAAGCGCGACCGTCGTTATTAACACAAGGTCCGTGATAATAATAATACCTTAATATATACAGAACCATTGACAATATGTAGTAAAAATATTAGACTTAAATTAGATAATTAAACATAATCTCTTGACAATAACTTGATACGAGCTAGCTAAATATCATTGCTATAATAAAATAAATTTTATAAATGTTTTCATACAAATATCTATGTGACTAGAAATAATAATGTATACAACTATATTACTACAAACATGTTCTGACTATTTACAAGCGCTTTTTTAAAGTCTACGTGAATAAAAACCTTTTTTATTTATTTTATTTATTTAAACAAGTGGTCGTGTACAAGTTTATCTCCGCAATCTTTATCAAATTCCGCGTGCGTATTGCGCAGTATACGGCTGTTTGAACTCGGCTTTATCGAAACGGGAGCTTTCGAATTTTAACCGTCCTGATGATTTATAAAACAAATATTTAAAAAAATAGGTATTATAAGTTACAACCCCTACAGCTTCAGAAGACCATAGGTAATTATTTCATAGACTAGGCTTAGTTACCTTACTGTCCATATTTATACTGTGACCAAAGTCCGCGGCGCGGCGGCGCTCCATGGATGGTTAAACGAAAAATAAACGTTCACACAAAAATAGATTGTTATTTTAAGGGTTCGGTTTGTTTTAATTAGTTGGCTAGTCGATACATTAAAATGCAAGTGTTGTTAATCAAGCAGAGAACAGATTTGATACAAAAAACGGTATCAAACACCAAAACTAAACGTCCGATCTGAATCGACCGCACGCTCACGTCGAAAACGAAGCGTTATTATTGGCGACCCATTTGGGTCGCCAATAATACGCTTAACTTTGATGGCATTTGCCATCAAAGTTAAGCAACGTCAATTGTAAACTACTTCAATCTTCAACTCGTTCATTTTGTAAACTTATTATTAAGTGAGACTCGCCCAAAGGCTCGAAGCCCTTTAAACAGGAGTGAGAATATTGTTGCAGTTTCAACTATGTGTAAGTTATACCCCAGGAGGGACAAGCGTCTAAAATGGCTTATGATCAGGTAGGTACATATGTTTAATGACTGAAACCAATTTGGTTAACCAGTGTACCTACGGTCGGATGATAAGTGGCTTGCGATACACATGGTATCAGTGTCAAATCACCTGAGTTCAAATCCCGGGTTAGACCAAAAAGTGTTTTTGGAAATTTTTCATGTTAAGAAAATTGATCAGTATCAGCTCGAAGTCTGGGGGTTCACGCGGCATCACGCCCCGTGCCTCGGAGAGCAGGTAAAGCTGTCGGTCCTGTACCTTACCTCTTTCCGGTCGTGTTGTTTTGGATCATGATAGTGATGGAATATATTTATTTATTAACATCAGGTTTACCCACAGCTGTGCATACAATAAATATCTTATGAATATTTTTTAACAAATTACACTTACACACTAGCCAATTACGGGTTAACCAACATTCTCCAAATCTAGACGAATAATCGGCACTTGAGATTATTTAGGCTATAGAACAATGAAATACCTACGACGAGTTAACAGTAGTTTTGAGTGACTTCAAGATTTTGGACTTGAAATAATTTAAGGAATCATGGTGTACATTCAGAGCTACGCGCGTAATCAGTTCAGAGCAATCTAATTTATTGTTAGTTAGTTTGAAGAGGAACATTAAATCTTGTAGCTTTCTTCGTTCACGTAAAGAGTTTAATTTATATAATTTTGCCCTTGTGAAATTTTCTCCTGTGTTTGCGCACACACATACATATGCACTATAATATGTCTCGCGCAGATATCTAGTCTCCATTAGGACTGGCCGCCTTGGTTGAATTGCGACTGGGAGAGATTTATTAGTCAATAAGTAGAAGTTACTTCACCAGTTCATAGAACACTCTAAAATATTCCCAACTGACCATAGAGGTATAGAACATAATTTGTAATAACAGCGAATGGCAACACACAAGCCCTAAGAGCCCACTTGGGCTCTATACATTGATAACTGGGAAGCAATAAAATGTCCGCCTGGATTGGATAGGAACTGGCGCGCCTTGCAAATGAACCGGCGCGGCGTACGGCGAAGGACGCGGCCGCATTCCGCCGCGCACACACCGAGATGGCACACATACCGACACGTACCGCTGCGCGTGTGTGTGTGCAACTACACGTTAATGCCAAAGTACATGAGGCACTTTTGCACCAACATTGGTGTACCGCTAGAGTTGGAATTCCTTATTACGATGCAACACGTTGCAGTAACGAAATTGTTTGAGAACAGTGCCTCTAGCACGAGTTCCTGCGGTTTACTTACTCGATCACACGTACAGTTTCGTCCCATACATTGAGCACCAGAGTTTTAGTTCTTAATAGTTTCCGCGAGAGGCGCTGGTGCTCAATGTATGGGAGGAAACTGTAAGTGTGATCGAGTAAGTAAACTGCAGGCACTCGTGCTAGAGGCACTGTTAGGTTGCTGTCCCGTGTCCACACTAAGCACCGTTATCGCTCTGCAAGTGATTACGATCGGAGATATTTCAATGTAGGTATCCATTAAACTTTGAATACAGTTTCTACTGGTCGTAAAAGTAGAAACTGTATCCCAACTAAATCGGGTAACCTCAAGCCCATTGCTCTCACCGTTCGATAAGTAATCGGCGAGGTTAAGCACCTAGGCTCGCGGCCAGCCTATAGATGGGTGACCGCCAAAGTGGTTTAATCTCTGAGCATCTCCATGTGTGGGAGAGTACGTTAAGCTGTCGTCCCGGTTGTA
Source organism: Pseudoips prasinana (assembly GCA_951640165.1). Taxonomy (NCBI): domain Eukaryota; kingdom Metazoa; phylum Arthropoda; class Insecta; order Lepidoptera; family Nolidae; genus Pseudoips; species Pseudoips prasinana. Next base: position 25,991,871 of record OX621260.1, read on the forward strand.
GTGTTTTAACAACAGTTGATAATGTTACATGTCTGCTTGAATAACTCTGACACTAAGGTCCACTGTTCATACGATGAAGTAAATTAAGTCAGGTAAAGACTTTAAGTCATAAGATCTTTTACTTCCCTTCTTTTTGCTACCCTTTTGTTCATACCACCTATTAAAAGACCGCTGATACAGCTTGACGACTTTTGTCCTATGACTACAACTGGGATCGACACCTAAATGTCCCCTCCAAAAACAGAGAGGTTAGTAATTTACCCACTTAGGCGATCACCCATCTATAGATAGACCGCGCGCCAGTTAGTCCCGCCAATCACTTACAGACCGGCAACGGCGGCCTCTGGTTATGATAGCAGATCTTCCACCTTCTAGAAGAGTGAATGTTCTTAGGAAGGGAATATGTTTCGATATTCCGGCTTTTTGAGCCCACAACATATCCAAATCGTATTTAACAATACTGATGATGGGTCATTCACTATCAGTGGTAGATGGACCTAACTGGATTTAATTTCTTTAAGATCATTTACTGTGAAGTGACCATATTGAAGTAGCAACTGTCAATACCTAAATGAAATACCTTTAATTAAAAAAAGGACGTACTACAGAATGAATTAGTAGTATATTTGTTTCAGGAAATTTAGATTACCGTAACTTGGTAATTCGATAAAATGTAGCGGAAAAAAAACTAAAAAGAAAAATTTAATTCTACCCTGTTTTTGTAATTCCTTTTTAGCGAAACTAAATTGTGGAGAGAAGAACCATACACCCAAAAATAAAGTGCAATTTCTACAAATTTAAGAAAATATTATGATGAATAGAAAGCTCGCAAATTGTTCGATTTAGTCCCCTACGGCTATACATTTATATAGATACGTGTTTTATTGGATAAGTAGTCCTCTTTACATTTATATAGTAATGGCTTGTATTGGAAGCGTTTAACAAAACAACAATAAAATATGTAATAAAAGAAAAAAATATAAAACATTTTAGTTCGTCGACATATATTCGAGATACATATATTCAAGAGAGGTATAGCGTTCATTCGCTCGAAGAGCAGCCCGACTGGGGAAGTACCTCCACCTTACAGAAGACATTCTTAATAATAACATTAATCATTTTAATGTTGTGTTTCCGAGTGTGAGTAAGGTCGCCAGAGCTCATTGGGGTGGGGGTAAGAGTCAACAACATTAGTTTGCTGACTCTTAAAGGCCGGCAACGCACCCGCGACACCTCTGGTGTTGCGAGTGTCCATAGGCGGCGGTGATCACTTACCATCAGGGGACCCACTGGCTCGTTTGTCGCTCTCTGATAAAAATAAAAAATAAGTCCAATTGTATAAAATGTTCTACGTAGACAGAGCAAACATTGACTCTCGTTAGTCCTTATACAAAGCTGCAGGCGCGAACTAGAAAATCGATGTTTCGTTTTTATCGAGATGGAGACAAAACGGAATATCTGCAAAGCGGAAACAGTTTAATCACGCAGCGAGCACCGACAGGCGCTAATCTCGCGCCGCGGCCGCCAGTGAGGGCGCGGGGCCGCGGCGAATCGCATACGAACGTGCCGCGCCGGAGCAACCACTCGCCAGCTCAATAATACTACGCCACACATAATGATGCAGTCACGGCATGCTCTATGCATTCTACAACTGTATTACTTTAGAACCTTTATGATATTCAAGGTTTTGATGAGAATAGTATTGTACAAACACTCATATCTAGGTTTAGACATGCTAATGTGAATAGAACATAAATCTTTCCGTATTCTTGTTATTTACTTGGTTATAAACTTATAACGCAACCGATTGAGATTTTAAAGACTAATTATACTTCATATACTTCATAATCAGCCGTTATATGTACGTTAACTATATTGTTTCAGTTTTCAAAGTTTAGGTATAGTTTAAAATAAACCTTTACAGACTGTCCATACAAAAAATAAAGTTCAGTAATTCTAATGATGGAGAAACCTACTAAGTTATTAGTGGCGCACTATCAACTATGTCACGGAAGGTCCAGTCTCCACCGGCGTGATTCATGTAAGTTGAGGTCGTAGATTCAAGTCCTACCAGAACATATTCACATGTCTCTTTCTCGTCTATCTATACATATAATAAAATCGTATGAAAGTCAAAACTGTACATTGAATATTTTTTTAAAAGGATAATTGGGGCGTGATCTACATTCGATATAGAAGCCAAAAATATAGTTTTTAGAATTTTTGTCTGTGTGTTTGTTTGTCTGTTTGTATGTCCGGTCTAAACTCAAAAAGTACTGCATGGATTTACTTCAAATTTGGCATGAATATTACTAAGAGGTCGGGTCAACATATAGGCTATCTATTATCACGCTATCACCTACTAGGAGGAGCTATAATAATTTATAAAATTTAACGCGGGTTAAACCGCGGGCACAGCTAGTATTCGAAATATAATTCGTTTTTGGAATGATGCATATGCATATATATGTAGATATTTTGCTCATTTCATTTGTATTTTTAGTAGCTTAGCTCCGAGCATAAATATTTACTTTTGCAACGCATTAGTGGTCCGCACGAACACTGGATGTGCATTGATTGATGTTTCCTCAATTTCCTGCTAGAATCTGCACATAGTGGCCGTCGTTACTTCGAGCTTATTTAGTTCGCAGTGTATGTATATATGCCTGTCTTACATCGAAATGAGACGTATTGCGACAAGGTGTCGCCATATTCGAGGCGAACTAACGGATCGGTATCTACTCCGGATCAGGTGTCCGCTTGTGCCAAGTACGTCACCGCTGCATATCGGGTGACATGTCCAACAATATAGGTATAATGGCGCTGCGTTTAATGTCGCCAAGATATTCGCATCTTAAGTTACCAGTTCTATAGAAATTGTTGCAAAATTAGTGGTATTATCTGCCAATTATAATAACCAATATAAATATGATGCTGCCACTTTAACCAAATTGGCATTTCAACGTGTATAAAATAGAAACTTAACTAGGTAAAATAGCTAAACGATAGACGTAGGAATTAAGACATCTGGAAGACAAAAGCAAAGTAATGTTATTTATTATTTTGTTAAAGTAATAATATAATAATAATAACCTGGGATATTATTTACATACGGCCATCTGATCTGTAGTTGGGGATCAGATGGACATGTGTAAATAGAGATAGCAGAGATTGTACTATAGAAACCATTATATATCCATTTTTTTTTGTTATATATACTATACTTATATGCATATATAATTACAACCGGACTCAGGACAAACATACATGTTAATGCACACAAATATCTGTCCTGGGTGGGAATCGATCTCACGACCTCCGGCGTGAAAAGAAAGCATTTGCCAACATTTAAGTTACTTTTACTATTGTAGAGTCCTCTCTACAAGTTTCCAGTACTGATGTAGATCTATATTTACGTAAGTTACCAGTAAATACTGGATGAGACTTACTTAGTAACTTATAAAGTAGTCGCTCTAACTCTCTGGTAATTTTGGCTGGCCCATCCCATCGGATACTATGAGAGTGCCATTTCGTAATAGAGGGTCTTCTCAGTTGGGGCGCATTGTATCCGGTGGTAGCATTAAAGCGCGACTGTCATTATTAACACAAGGCCGTCATAATAATAATACCTTAATATAGACAGAACCATTGACAATATGTAGTAAAAATATTAGACTTAAACTAGATAATTAAACATAATCTCTTGACAATAACTTGATACGAGCTAGCTAAATATCATCGCTATAATAAAATAAATTTTATAAATGTTTTCATACAATCAATACAATGTGTACCTAAATATCTATGTTACTAAATACCCTGTACCTAAATAATAATGTATACAACTATATTACTACAAACATGTTCTGACTATAAGTGCTTTTTTAAAGTCTACGTGAATAAAAACCTTTTTTATTTTATTATTTATAATATGTCCCCTGCAGATGGCTACTCTCGATTGTGATCGCAGCCATGGTTGAAATTCGTCCCTAAGGCTTAGGACATACGATATTATAATGCACCCATAAGAAGAGAGTAAGGTTTAAATATATTCAAGTAACAGTTCTTTAACCTTTTAACGATCAGTATTTAATTTGACGAAAACCAGATTCTTTAAATGAATTAGCCATGTTTACGAGCAAAAACTATCATAATTATAGTAATAAAAAAAGTGGCTATCAAATTATAAACAAGTAAGAGGCAAATGAACCTCTCTCATTTGCATTATGATTAATGAAATTCACACGTTCTTAATCGTCACGTATTTGTACAGACGCCAGCACTTCAAGCTACAGCAATCTGTCAAATTTCCCCAATTGAAAGTGAACCTTATGTTTAAGCGATAACGTTGAAAATCTATAAAAGAAATTTGACAGATTGGGGTAACTTGATGTGCTGGCGTCTGTACATATGTATGTGCTTACTACGACAGCTACTAATGTACAATTATTTCGGTTGGTGTTTATAATACTTAGCAGAAATAATATCAGGTGTATTGTGGTGTAACTGACCTACGCAAGGTAAACAGTTTTCAGTGTTCTGAATGAGTAATGGCTTTTTTATACTTATTCGTAATTTTCTGTTCTTGGAAATGGTTCAGTTGCAAACAATTCATGAGTCACAGACAGACGCTTACTAGACATTGAACTCTTCATTGTGTATTCAATAAAAGTTAATGTATAGTGACACTTACTGTTAGCCATTTTCATTTTTAAGCAATTTAATCTCAGTTAATAATAATAAATAAATATATTGGGACATTATTCACACACGGCCATTTGATCCCAAACTAAGCAGAGCTTGTACTATGAAACCCAGATAACTGATATACTACATATACATACTCTATTTTTGTAAATACATGCTTATATAGATAAATTACACCCAGACTCAGGACAAACAGACATGTTCATGCACATGAATATCTATCCTGGGTGGGAATCGAACCCACGACCTCCGGCGTGAAAAGTAAGCATTTGCCAACCACGCCAACAGGCCCGTCAATATATGATGGATGGTATTTTTGTGTGTTATATCTGAAACCGTATTATTAGATCTTATTTCTGTTTAAATAAACAATAAAGGAGACAAGAATTTAGTTTACTCCATTACGAGAATACCGAAGTGGACAACAATTCGATCCAGTCGAAACAATGGCTACATAGTAGAAATTATTTCCATCGGTGACGGTCTAACAATTTGGGAGCGGTATCCGGAATTCAAGGAAGACAACTACGCTCGTCATCGCGGCTTTGTTTGCGGAATACTGTCAGCTGCTGGTAATCAGAGGGGGTGGGGGGGATTAGACGCGGTCGACGCCCGAGGAGGGGGCCCAAGATGTGTCTGCCACTAGTTCATCTCTCCCGGCTTTGTGATGCTCGCGCCGATGGTTGACCTCGGCTGGATCGACATTACTTAGAACTCACAGCCGCCTCTTATTAATTATAATTAAAGGACTCCATTCAATTACTACCTAATTGGTTTTAGTCTATGGATTCCAGCTTGTTACAAAAACGGGTAAAATTGGATGCTTTCAGAGTCATTGGTTCTGTATATATGTTGGTAGTTCAAGCTATACAGTAGCGCTGCGAGTGTCGGAACGGACATTCGATATGTGCTTACCTACTTTTATGGAATTTTATTTTATTTGATGTTGGGTGTTCTTACTGGAGGCGAGAAATGCTCGGGGGCCCAACTTTATTGCCTCTTATTGGTAAAGTAAGATTAAAAGTTAGCGTATCCGAAAACAATTGAAAGCGCTACATAGACTGCCCGTATGGTGCTGTGGTTTGGTTAGTAGTTTCTGTCTCGACGCCCTCGTGTTCCGGGTTTGACCCTTGTGTGACTCATATATGTTAAGTGTGTCTTATTACTATATGTCTAAATTGTGTTAAGATAAATGATGAATGAATTGTATAAATTTGAACCTGAACACAACAGTGCGATGGCGGAACTTCTAATGTACAGACGCCAGCACATCAAGCTACCCCAATCTGTCAACATTATTATATAGATGTTCAACTTTATCACAGAAGCATAAGGTTCACTTTCAATTGGAGAAATTTGTCAGTTTGGGGAAGCTTGATGTGCTGGCGTCTGTACATATGGCCATAACGCATTTTAAAGATGTTTGAAATCTATTTATATAAAAATGAATGTTTGTCTGTATGTCCTTTATAGAACTGTAAACTATGTATTTGATCATGTGATAATCTTCAGCAAAGTGTTGTGCATCAACCCACGAAGGTTTCTGAGTTGGGACGACCAATCTTCGTCAGATGGCGCCACTATCGACATTATTCGACATATGACTGACGAGTGGTGCAGCGGCTAATACAATCGCCTGGCCGCTTCGTGTCGCGGGTTTGAGTCCCGCGCCGGACAACTATTTATGTGACCCATAAATAGTTGTTCCGAGTCTGGGTGTAATTTGAGTCCGTCTATTATATATTTGTTAAGTACCCCGCGACACAGGGATTATATACCCTAGTGCGGGCGTTGTCTTTTAAAAAATAACAAATAATAACTATCATTCCAATTTTTATTTCTTTTTATCCTAGTGGCGTAGCACTCAGGGTACAGCTAGTTTCATATAAAATTGATCTGAGCGTGAGTCTGCTTTAGTTACGTGAATGGCATGTTTGCAACGTTCCCCGATTAATCCTAATAGCGGGTGTAGAATTTCTAAAGACACTGCTAAAATAATCTAATAGATTAAATATTCGTGCAATTCCAAGCGATACGTAAAATGTTGGTTTATATAAAGAGGAAATACAATGAAATCATAAAATGAAATAAAACGCTATCCCGTTCCGAATCGAATTTGATTCGTCGCCGTATCGCATTTATGTCCATCGAAGTTTGAATGGACAATAACTTTGTTAGTTCGAGTCGAGTGGTCTTCGCAGTGAATTATAGCAGCACCCTGAAGTCACTCACTTTGGCTATCTATACTCTATCGATTTATATATTCTCCCCGTCTCGCTTTTAAGTAAACCTTACTGAATAAGACTGAATAGCTAAACGGCACTCACGTTTATTTTAGAACATTTTAAAACGCCTCAGTTAAGTCGCTCGTCTCATTTAGGTTCTTATTTAAGTCGAGCGTAGTAAAAGTAGACAGTGAAGATGAAAAAGGATTTATTCCACTAAACCCGGTCCATGTAACCACCCGTATGTCACCCGGTAATTGTTCCATCTGAAATTATATTTTTTTTCATTAATAAAGTACATCATCGTTAACTTGGAATTAATTTTTAATTATGACCTAAATAGTTTTTAACCTAAGTATGTTATTGTCCCTATATAAAACTTGAGCATAGATGTACTAAACAGTCCTAACATAATTATGTACCCCTATATATAACTATTAAAAAAGAGATAGAGCCTTTTTTTACTTTTACTAATTAGTTAATAATTATATTATTTAACAAAAGCTTTTATCAATTTTAATTGATCAAAACAAACTCAGTGGGTTGAAAACCCACTGAGTTTGTTTGTTAGTATGAGTTTCTTGAATAGATATTCTTAAACGCTTTTGTAGTATCTTACTTATTTTACTTATCTAGATTTTTTATACAAATAAGTTAGCAAATAAGTTTTAAGTCCGCCTGGCAAACCGTCACCGTGGCTTGTAGACGCTAGCAACACTGCAGACAAGTCACTGATCCATTCTCTCTCCCCGATAAACACTGGCTAACTTTACTCACATACAGTACATTAAATTATTATTATTGCATCAATTCTGTCCGGTACTTCGGTTGTCTGGAAGAGATTGTTATTATGCTATGAGACTGACAATTATATAGTCAATGTTATATAATAATAATATACAGCGACAATGTCACACAGATCATCCTAGCCCCAAACTAAGCAAAGCTTGTACTATGGGTACGAGGCGACGATATACATACTTATATAGATAGATAAATACATATATACATAGAAAACATCCATGACTCAAAAACAAATATTCGTGCTCATCACACAAATATTTGCACTTACCCGGATTCGAACCCAGGAACACCAGCTTCGTAGGCAGGAGCACTACCAACTAGCCTACGGTGATCTATCCAAACATAATTTAGTTAGATTTAGTATTCATTAAAATAAATAGCACATTTTGACTTACAAATAACTGTCCTACAAATATTATAAATACGAACGCTTGTTTATGGATGCTGTGGATGTTTGTTACTCTTTCACGCAAAAACTACGGAACGGATTTTAATGAAACTTTGTAGCAATATAGCTTATATATCCGAATAACACATATGGTATAATTTACAAAGTTTAACGCAAGCAAAACCGCGGGGTACACAGCTAGTATGACTATCAAACAATTACAGCATCCTAAGAAATCACTATACGCCTTACCAAGAATCAAGTACGTTGTACTTCATATTCTCAACAAAGCCCATAATTTCCCTTTATTCATACTAAGTGAAGGCCTTGATAAACCGCAGTGTACACATCTCAAAGCAATTGTGGCTCTGGCTGTATAGAATGTATACTGCGTTATACATAGACATAGTAACAGGCGTGTCCATTCCAGATTAAAAGCGGATCTTTAGTATAGAGGGTGTTAGGGGGGCATCAAGCTGGGCCGGCGAGACAGTGGCGGCGCCCCGCCGTCGCCAACGATTCCACTCAACATAAAACTAAATCTAACAGAGTCGCTACAAGAAAACGCAATGGCTCTCCGCAGAAGACGTGAATACTGCCTCAAGTATCAATTTAGTTGGGCGCGGGAACAGCTTGTGCTTAACTCGGCTGCCAAATTATTGTTGCAGTTTTAAACTTCACTTGGCGTGTCTGGAGAAGAAAGGCGACTGTACTAAGCTGTTTAGCTTGAAACCATGGGATCTACAGCTGACATAGAGTAGCTTTATAGGAATATTCTTTTTTAAGGAGGATTTTATTGGGATTGCTGGAGGAGTGTCATCCCGAGTGTTAAAGCATACATACTTTATACAAGCATAGATGTTATTAATTATATTGAGATCCTGGGTTCAAATCCCGTTAGTTTTAATCAAAATTAGTTATTTTTCTGAAAAAAAATTGTGCAGTATCCGACCGAAGTTTTACACCCCCGTACCTCGGAGAGCACGTGAAGCCGCCGGTCCTGTACCTGACCTCTTTCCGGTCCTGTCGGTAGTCGTCCAATCGACACAGAGTGATGGGATATAAAGTCTTGAGCACTGTAATATGTCCATCACAGATGGCTAGTCTTCATTGAGATTGGTCGTTGTGGCCAAAATTCGAGCAGGAGAATTATGATGTTTGAAAATCATATTTTACTTTAATTTTCAAAAGTACATATTCGAATACAGGACTACTTTATATCACTATTAGATCACATGGTGTAAAGCCTTTAATGGACTTAATAGCACCCTGCCAAGCAGTCTATCCTCAAACTTAGTCCATTTTTGAATACTAAGTAAAAACTATATTTTATGTATTTTTTATTTATTTATTTTATAAAAAATTCCAACAAAGATTATTCTATGCATACACTCAATAATTGCTACGGTAAATAGATCTTGTGCACTTTTACTCACAGGAAATCACAACATGCGATAAGTATTCCTACAAACAATAAAGTGAAACTAATTTACAAACTAAAATATATCACGATGAAAAAAAAAAAATATTAAGCAAACTTATTAAATTACAAAGTATTATTCACAGCATTATAATCAATTTAAACAATATAACTATAAATTTCTAATTTAAAGTAGCTCTTAGGAGGTTTTTAAACTTGCTAAATGAATTATTGAAATTGTCTATATTATCTGAGGCGGCTGGTATTTCGAATATACATACGTCAGATATTCTGACAACATTTGCTATAGTGTATCTGTTGTTGTTTTCAAATATGGCTGCAACGATTTGTATAACATTTACTAAGAAGAGATTTTTCCGGAAGAATAGGAAACTAGGAAATCTATTTTTTCGTTGAGTTATGGTTATGAGAAATTCATCCGGGTACTTACTTTATATCCATAACTAAGTTTTATAAACGCGTGCCAACATAAAACTATGTTATAGCGTTTATATTGTAGAGGCATGTATCTTATTGATAATGTATGTATATGTATATTTGGAGTAAAGGCTGAGGTTATTAACACTAGGTACTTAACATAATCTAATTATAATTAAAATATCTGACCATGACGTGTCTTAAGGAAATATTGAATAGTAGGTAGGCGACTATGTAAATAAATCGATGCACAGTGAATATTAGTATATAATATGCTATATATAGATTGTTTGTTTATATATAAATATATAAGGATGAACATAATTAGAATAGTACCAATTATACTGAGGTTTAAATGTAATAATTTAAAAAATAATTATTGCAAATTTTGACAAATGGAAATCCGTTGTCTCTGCTTACCCCTCTGGAAAACTGGCGTGAATCTATGTATGTGTAAGTACATATGTATGGTCTGGCTGTAGCGTTTTCGACCGCAAATAAATGAAATTCGGAAACCGGTTCAAAGCGATTATTTAGATTTTTCTGTATATGAAAATACTCCCAGTATCAACGCAGAGTCTGGCAGTTAGTGGTATTTACACTCCTGCGCTTCGAAGAGTACGTAAAGCCACCTGTACCTGACCTCTTTCCAGTCGTGTCGCTAGTCGTCCCATCGAATCATGAGAGTGTTGGCATAGACAGTGAAAGACACGGGTGTTTACGCACACACTTGTGCACTATAATATGCCCCGCTCAGATGTCTAATGTCCATTGAGACTGGCCGCCGTACCCGAAATTCACAGGACATTTTTTATATCCTATAAAATATCGAAACGCGTGAGCGGAATGGCTGAGTCCGGAATTTCGGGCCATAAAAAATGTAGCTACTACAATTAACCAAACAAAGATAAAAAAGAATATACTGCGGCTCTGACGCACAATGGGTAGAAAGGTCTTCGGCTCGTCGTAACAAAAATATATATTTTACGCTAATTCCTTGTCGGTGCCCCCACGCACATAAGCGGATTGCCAGCTTATCGCTTCACAACAATACTCCTCACCTATTTCAATAGCAAAAAGTAGTTTTAAAAGTATAAGAAATACAGAAAAAAACGGCCAAGTGCAAGTCGGACTAGCCCATGAAAGGTACCGTAGCAGCAAGTATTTGATTGAATGAAAGGTAAATTCCGGTTTACGATGAATGACGTATTAAAAAAACTACTTAATAGATCTCGTTCAAAACTAATTTTCTGTAGAAGTTTGCATGGTAATGTACATCATATATTTTTATTTAGTTTTATCATTCTCTTATTTTAGAAGTCAGGGACAGACACACATTTTATAACTTTAGATAGAAGTGTCTCTCGCGAAACTATTCAGTCTAGAAATATTAAAAATAATATTAGAAACCTCAATATCATTTTAAAAACCTATCCCTAGATATCCTACATGTATGGTTTTAATGAAAAATTTTTTAGAGTTTCTACCCTAAGTATGGAGAACCCTTCAATTTTTTTTATTAAAAATATAATGCCCGCACTAGGTAATGTAATCCCTGGGTCGCGGAGTACTTTACAAACATATATAGACGGACACAAATTACATCCAGACTCAGAAGGAGTATTTGTGCGTCACACAAATAGTTGTCCGGCGCGGGACTTGAACCCGCGACACGAAGCGGCGGCGAGGCGACTGTCTTAGAGCCTGTCCAGATGAGGCGTTTTACGCGCGAGTGCACGCGCGCGGTGCCACTCGCGCGTACCCCAGATACTAGAGCTACATATGTCCCGTCCAGATGCCTACGCGCGTTCCATCAATCGCGCGTAAAACGCGTGCAATGCGCGGGACTCTCGACTCGCCCGTTTTACGCGCGAGCGCCGCGCGAGTCGAGATACTCGAGCGCCATTGCTGCGTCCAGTACTACGCGCGAGTTCGTTGCGAGTGGACTTATTTAATTTAAAATGGAGCGTGATAACTAAATGTTTGTGTACTGTTTACGACGTTTCCATCGACGGTATGCAAGCCACAACACAATCGCTGTCTCCGAGTCCATGTTTGCAACTGACTGGATCCCTCCCAGCGTTTCAGGCGCGTGTAGAAACGCGCCTGAAACGCGGTATCTGGACGGAATAGAAATTGAGACGCGCGAGTGCACTCGCGCGTAAAACGCCTTATCTGGACAGGCTCTTAGCCACTGCGCCACACGTGCAGTCAAATATTGGTTTTCTATTTTTGTATGAAAATCTTAATGCGGTTCACAGAATTCATCTACTTACCAAGTTTCAACAGTATAATTCTTAAAGTTTCGGAAAAAAGTGGCTTTGACATATGGACGGACATGACAAATCCATAAGGGTTCCGTTTTTTGCCATGTGACTACGGAACCCTAAAAAAGGAATAAACCCTTGATCCTCGAGGCTTTCCTGGTGGGTTTTTCGGATTCCGTGACTCAAATAATTAAGTCCCTAAACAGGGTCGCTGGGTGAAATTATACATTGTTATTGCCACTATAAATCTCATTTTGGTAGAACGCACTCGGTCGGAATACTAAATACACTCCTAACTAAAATGTCATATCACACAATCCCACCCATCCCACGGTGAAGTGCGAATCGTTTTGCTAAAACATTTTTGTCACGGATATTATATTGGGTACCTAGTAAGTTCTATATTGAAGGGCCAGTTGGCGCGGTTGGTAAATTCTTGCTTTTCACGCTGCAGTTACGATTCCCACTCAGGATAGATATTTGTGTGCATGAACATGTCTGTTTGTCCTGAGTCTGGGTGTAACTTTTTCTTTTTTTTTTTTTAAAGACAACGCCCGCACTAGGTAATCTAATCCCTGCGTCGCGGGGTACTTTACAAACATATAATTAGACGGACACGGTATATCCAGATTCAGAACAACTATTTACGGATCACACAATTAGTTGTCCGGCGCGGGACTCGAACCCGCAACACGATGCGGCGAGGCGACTGTCTTAGCCGCTGCGCCACACGTGAAATGAAATGAAACTAAATGAAATGAAATTTATTCAGCACTTGGAAATTAACATACACTTGTACTTGTCAAGCTCACAATGCAGTACATAAACATAGTGGACACGTGTAGTAACTATCTATTAAGTATGTATTTACTAAAGGAAAGTAGTATATTTAATATATCAGTTATCTGGTTTCCATAGTACAAGCTCTGCTTAGTTTAGGATCAGATGGCCGTGTGTGAATAACGTCCCAGGATATTTGTATTATTATCATTGTTATGTGAGGTTTAAATAAGTAAGTGTAAGTATCGCTTATTACAACAGGTTGCTTTTTGAACTGCCTGCCGACAACTACCGTTTAATTGTTGGTCCAGTGTTTACTGATCGAATGCGTAGCCAGAGTTCGTGGGTTCGAATATCACGCAGGTCAAAACTTTGTGTGATATATTTATGATGTACTAGCTATGCCCCGCGGTTTTGCCCGCGTTAATTTTTATAAATTATCACAGCTCCTCCCCCGTAGGTGATAGTGTGGTAATATGTAGCCTATATGTTGACCCGACCTCTTAGTAATATTCATGTAAAATTTGAAATAATTCCATGCAGTACTTTTTGAGTTTAGCCCGGACATACATACAGACAAATAGATAAACAAACAATAATTCTAAAAACTATATTTTTGGCTCCGATATCGATTGTAGATCACGCCCTAAGTATCATTTTAAAAACATATTCAATGTACAGTTTTGACTTTCCTAACATTTTATTATATGTATAGATAATATGTGCGTATTTAGAACTATATAAGTATGTTTATAAGTTTTCTGGTTGCCATAGTACAGGCTCTGCCTAGTTTGGGATCAGGTGGCAATTTGTTAGGTATCCCAAGATACATATATGTAATAGTGATTACATAGACAAAAGCTATTGTGTTTGGTTATATACTTGTACATGTACGTCTCGCGCAGATGACTAATCACCGTTGGAGTTAGCTGCAATTTTATAAAGGCTTAGAGCGAAACCGATAACATTTCCACTACGCGTATTGTAAATTTAATATTTCTGCTGAAGTAGTTAGGTACGCCGCTCTCTTTTCGTTTACTTTTTCTGCCATTTTTTCTAAGATTTCTTCGCCCTCTCGGGACAGCAAATTGTTAAACTGTCTTAATGCCTTTCGCATTTTATTTCCGGAGCCGAGAAATTGTCGGCGACAATGCCGCTAATTCCATCTACGATCCCGGCGATGATATTTGGCAGTCTTGCTGAGGAGTTTCCGACCGTATAAATCTTGTATTTTACGTCTGTATTTAATAGGAAAACCGCAATAGTCGACAGAAACTAGCCAGATTAACGTCTGTCCGTAGATAGATCCGTTTACTGCTACGTTATGTGTATGTATAAGGTATATATCGTAGATGTTTGCGAAAGTCTGCAGGCGCGCTTCGTCACGGCTCTCGGCACACTACAGATGCCAATCTGTTATAGTCATATGTCTACGTCAGAGTCGTGATGCAACCTCTATGTGATCTCAGACGATATGAGCACAGCACATACTAACTTCCTCAATATATACTAGGAGTTTCAATAAAAATTCTTCCCAAACACGTAGAGTAGACTTGTGTAAATTAAAAAGGTCATCGTTTACGGGTACCTATGTTGTTTTATAGTCTCGGAACAGGAACAGTCGAGTATTATGAGTGGGCGCGTTAAAACACTATGAAAAGGTTGGAATGGCTAAATTTGTTATTGTTAGTGGGTTGTAGAGCTAAAAATAGATTAATTAGATATTCTATCTACATTGTAGGGTTTCTGAGGATACTTTTGCAAGCGGCGTGTAGAAATAAATAGCGAGTTTGTAGTGAAAGTTGTTTGAAATCCACACAACGATAACTTTATTTATTCAATATTGTAGGTTCGAGTATGTCGAGTGCCTAGAAATAAGGATCTCTACAATATTATTAGGAGTACCCAATTGCCCGTATTTGTAACTTTGGAAATTATACATATTTAAATCAAAGCAAATAGATATCAATTTAACACTGTCATTTTATATAACTACAGTCATTGCACAAGCAATATTAATTTCTGGTTGGCTGCTAGGGACATATTCTGTGGTTACCACGTCATATCGCGGAGGCACTTAGAAGGAGTAATATAGCTGCTGATGTATAAACGAATAACGTTCGTTCTAAAATGTTAGCAAGGTACACGTAGTCTAGAACGATTGCTTTCGTACAAAATCAAGTGTCATTGTAGAAAATCTCTGAGACTATGGCGTCCCACTGTCTCGTGTCCAAATAATAATAATAATTTATTATCAAAAAGCCACGTACAAATTTTCCATCTCATCTACACATAAATGCACAAATATATACAATGATGCTTAAAAAAAAAGAGATATAGTGAACGTCAGTGTCTATGATAGTATTAACTGTAGTACGCAGTGCCGACCTCAATTCTGTGTGTAACGAACATAAACGTTTTAACATGTATGTCTCTTTGCATTGCAGAGCAGCGGCGGTTGTCGTTCGGCCAGCAGTGCGGGCGTGAGCGCCGTGACGGTCGCGAGCGCGGGCGCGGGCGCGGGCGCGTGCGCAGCGCGCATGGCAAGCGCGGGCGCGCAGTACCGCGGCGGCGCGCAGCAGTGGGCCGCGGCCTACGCGCCGCAGCCGTGCCGCTACCCGCCGCCGCAGCCGCAGCCCTACGCGGCGGCGCCCAGCCCCTATACACAGCACCAGGTACACTTATCCATTCTACTTTTATAGGTACCCTTATTGTAGACATAACGAACAGATTGTAGTAATTATCCAGTGGCCATTCTCCAACAATCGGTATCTCGCATCCGCCACCTCTTTATTACTGTCTCCTTGTTCGAGTCATCAGTTCATTGTACGGAGGATCAACCCACACTCTTTTACACATTTACACTCACACGCGATCTCTGATAGACTCGTTTGCAAAACGGGTAGCAAAATGGGTAGCACACTTTTACTTTCGTTCCGAATAATATACGTTACCTTTCTTTTAAAATAAATAATCCAAGGTCTTTAGACCATCGACCTCTTTCTTCAGATTAACAAAGTATTCTGTAAATGTTACATCATTTTAATGAAAGCCAGGCAACATTGGCAAGTCCTGGCTCGGGACTTTCAGGCAAGTGTAGTACTAAAAATATGTTTAATGTATTTTAATCGTATAATTAGCATATGTAGTCACTACCTAAAACGACTCAAGAAAACGCACACAACACTAAAATCAATTTTCCATCATTGCAGCTTCCTTCCACCGTCTATGAATCATCGGCTATTTTTACTAAAGCTTATGTTTCGTATTTTTAGATTTCTTTGTTGCATTTATAAAGATTTCGTCGCTGCACCTCATCATCCATTATCAGTTATCATAAGTTGTGCTAGCTTGGGGTAACTTTTACGACCAGACGGGGTCGTACATACAAATTCTATAAAGTTTACTGTCAATTCATAGATAAACCGCCGAAATCTGATTATATTTTACGATGGTGAATGGAAAATACTCTTGAGTTTCTCTTGGTTTTCCTTCGATATACAATATTATCGTGTATATGGTGTCACTAACGGATAGAAACGGTAGACTTGAACAAAACAGCAATACCATCTTGACAGACATAAAGAGGAATTACTATGGCTATTTTGGGATTACACTCACCTTATATATAAATATAAACATATAAATATCAAAGTATTTTATGCACAATAAGATTTTTTATATAAATGAAACAGTACCGCCAACTAATTATTTAAACTACGCGATCTAGTATATTGTAAACGGTACATATAGGTAAAATATATTATGTTTAAAATTTGTACCGACGCCAGCACATCAAGCTACCCCAATCTGTCAAATTTCCGCAATTGAAAGTGAACCTTATGTTTATGTGATAAAGTTGAAAGTCTATAAAATAAATTAGACAGATTGGGGTAGCTGGATGTGCTGGCGTCTGTACATAAATATGCTCCTAATAGGAAGTGAACAAATTTAGCCAGTTTTAAATAACATTAGAGACGACTTGGGAAAAGTCTAGTTTATTACTTATTGCTCTAATAGGTTTTAAAGAAAATAACTAAATCTTTTATATAATTACCCAACTACAGATCATATAGTTGGACTGTACTTCCTAAATTCGTAGACTTGTTAGAGTATAGTTGCTTAGTACAAACAGGGTTTTCAATCTGGCTGTGAGGCTATAAAGCTAATGTAGAGACTGATTGACTCAACAGATAAGTGGCTATCTCAAGATAATCTAAGTAGGTCTTTGTAACGTCTAACGAAGAAAGTAATACGAAAATGTGTAGAATACTTCAGATTTTCCGTTCATACTATGGGTATAGAATAATAACAATGTGGTATCCATTCTATTACAAATAGCTTCCTTTTCAAAAGGCTAAAGGCTGTAAAAATATTTTTTAAGAACATCATATTTTAGGCCGGAGAAAATATCATGTTATTAGCAATATGTTTTCAGAAAAGTTGGTTCTGGAAAATATCAATAACGTTTAAAAGATAGAAGCTATATGGGAAACTCGTTGCGGGTTATCTCTAGAATTGAGCGGGGCTTGGTTGTCCAGGTACTAATGATTTTAAACCACTATGACACTCTAAATAAAATTGAAAAGATTGTCGCTGAATAATAATTCTAAAATCAAAGCCTTATTATAAAAAATATTTTGCGACATTTATTATATTTTTTCGAAAAATACAAGTAATTGGCAACCCTACCAGAGTCGAGTGTAACCAGAATAACAATGTTGGGAATAGTACTTTAAATTGTACAATTTATAAGTCTCTAGCGTACTGATTATACTGTGTTCTGTCAAGCAATATCTTCGCCGAAGCCAGTTTTTATCTGAATAAAGTATGATGATTATTTGCGTGCTTTGATAAAATACATAAAGAGGGTGAACGATCATTTAGTAAAACTGATGCATTAAGTATCTATTTTGACTGACAGTAACATAGTAAAATCGTTAGTCGGCGCCATTTTTTGCGTGTAACGCCATCGTCAGATCGGTGAAAATATTTTTATAGGAAAACAGTTCTTATTGCTGAGGGGATAGAGTGCCCTGCTGTTTGGTGTGGTGAGCGTGGACTGTCTAATGAGATGTGTTTAAGTTTACGATTGGCTTTACGAGCGGGGGCGATGTTCCGCCGGTACCGCGGAGTGCCCCACCGCGAACACTTCCTTACCGTTATGAAACCTTTCCTTTCATCCACCGTGCCGTAGTAAGCGACTGTAAAGTGCAAACTTAACTTTTCATTGGAACACAATGGAGTCCTCTATATGCTTGTTATATTAACAGCAAGGGATACTTACGGGATTTAAATGGGCCGTGAATTCAAACATGTTATAATAAGAATAAAGAATTGATGTCTTTGGACTATTAACACACTGACATCTGATCCCAAACTAGGCAGAGCCTGTAATATGGCAACCAGACGACTGATAAACATATTTGTATACATATTTCTGAATACACAAAGATGTGTCCTAAGTAAGTAAGTAAGTAATTTATTTGCATAAACATGTGTATACATATAACAATGAAATTGCATGTAAGATGTAACGTATTAACATATTTGGTTCAGATGATGTTTGCCATACAATGGCGTGCAAATATTTGAATGTACAATAATTATGTCAATTGAAAGAAAAAGGAAAATAACAATCCGTATACAATAAGAATAAATAATAACTAATTACTTTGTAAGTCAAAAGTGAATTAAAAATCATGTCGTTAAAAGATTTTAACCCTAATATTATGATTATAATAATAATAATATCTAGGGACAATGTCACACAGCTCATCCTAGCCCCAAACTAAGCAAAGCTTGTACTATGGGTACCAGGATCCAGGTTTGATTGAACTATTAATAACAATATGTCCTAAAACTTATCAGCTAGATATTTGGAGACATTATAATAAGCTTTGCCTACTAAAAGCGATTTTATTTTGCTCTTAAAAGCATTGTCTGGTAGTTTTTTTCCAGGCTTTTGGAAGTTTGTTAAGGATGATTGATGCCATGCATAGAACACTTTTACGCATAAGTGCAGTCCTAGCCGGTTTCAAACATAGCTTGCTGTTGTCCCGCCTGTTTTGTGGAACTATATCTGCCTGACGTGGAAATAGGTTTGGGTTTGTCTTAACAAACATCAGTATTTCAAAAATGTACAGATACGGCATGGTTAAAATCTTATGCTTTTTGAAATAAGGTTTATTTGGTTATTAAGGTCTGGATGGAGATTGAACCCACAACCTCTGGCTTAGCAGTTAGGTTCCCTAACCACTGGACTTACCAGGTTTGTCGTGAGTCTGGGTGTAATTATCTATATAAGTATGTATTTACAAAAGAAAAGTAGTATATGTATTATCTCAGTTATCTGGTGTCCATAGTACCTACAAGCTGTGCTTAGTTTAGGATGGTCGTGTTTGAATAATGTCCCACGATATTATATTATTATTATATTACAAATGACAATCAAAGAAACTGAAATAAAATTTATATAATTTAAATCAATATTTCCTTATAATTGACGTCAATAAAAAGGATGTTCATTATTTTTAATTGTTACGTTTTATGGGTGGAAGTCAAGCACCATTATGGACTATGCTGTAGTTACATCTATTTGGTTATGTACCAGCCGCTTCAGCAATGTAAATGCGGTTTTCCTTGACCCATTGTTTCGGTATTCTGACTCATCGCTATTATAACAAAGAGCAGAGCGGCACAACTGGTAAAAGTTACAAGTTACTTACTTATAAACGCCTAAACTTCTTAAACCCGCAACGCCAACTGGAAAAAGAATGATTTGTAAGTAGAAAATGACTGTATATATTTTCTAGAAATATAGCTAAGAAACTGACTGACTGACACGCATGATGCAGCGGCTAAAGAAAGAAAGACAGTCGCCTCGCCACTTCGCGTCCCGGGTTCGATAACCGCGCAAGACAACTATTTGTGTGTCCATCAATTATATGTTTGTAAAGTACCCCGCGACACAGGGATATAAAATCCCTAGTGCGAGCGTTGTCTTTAATGAAAAAAGATACGATAAATACACTTTATTGTACACCATTTATACATAATAGTTATAAGATCTCAAATAATAAAAAACCGGCCAAGTACGAGTCCGACCCCCTTAAATTATTGTTATTTTTCTATTTTTGTGTAAAAATCTTGATGCGGTTCACAGAATACATCTACTTACTAAGTTTCAACAGTACAGCTCTTATAGTTTCGGAAAAAAATGGCTGTGACATACGGACGAACAGACAGACAGACAGACATGACGAATCTATAAGGGTTCGTTTTTTGCCATTTGGCTACGGAACCCTAAAAAGGTACAATGGGCGGTCTTATCGCTTACAGAGATCTCTTCCAGACAACCTTCAGTTGGACTATATTGTATGGAATTATGAATAGAGGTAGTTTATGGTGTAAAAATGTAGAATATGATTACTTAAGACTAATAGTGATATCTACTTAATGGTAGTACTACCACTAATTAAACACTTGTATTAAGTAGCTCTTATATGAAAAACTCTACATGTAAATCTATCTCATCCGTTAGGAACTACGATGCCACAAACAGACACACAGTCATAAGCCCCAAACTTATAAGGAACAGCAATAGATAGTTTTAAAACAAAGTCGGAAGTTTAGACTCGGGACTAGGTATTTTCAATTTCAGTTGTCAATAAGCTTAGAGTTGTAGTTAACAAGTGGTGAACCGCTGGGGGCCGCGCGCTGCCAGCCACCGGGAACATGGCGCCGCTGATAATTAACAGCGAAGTCGACGAGTTGACACCACTCCATTAATCCTACCGCGCGCCGCCGCGTTATGCGTTACATACAAACTATATTACGTGATTAATGTCTTCTCGGACCACTTAAAACAACATAGATCGTGATTTGCATAAAACTAGTTTAGTTATAAGTTTGTTATGGGTTAAATTTTCCGGTTACAGCCCTTGTAGATTGAAGAGTCGGAGGAAGAACTCCTACAGAGTTGGACAAAAATCTTAAATTGCTTTCGGTATAATTGATCAATTTTATAACCGAGGGAATCGTATACCACCATTCGTGTTATAGGATACTAATAATAATATCAGGGGACAATGTCACACAGATCATCCTAGCCCCAAACTAAGCAAAGCTTGTACTATGGGTACCAGGCGACGATAAACATACTTATATAGATAGATAAATACTTATATACATAGAAAACATCCATGACTCAGAAACAAATATTCGTGCTCGTCACACAAATATTTACACTTACCGGGATTCGAACCCAGGACCACCAGCTTCGTAGGCAGGAGCACTTCCAACTAGGCTATGGTGACCGTCAATTATATATTGTACGTAATGCTATTCCAACTAATATTGAAACATTTAATTATATTGTTAAATTCATGTGATGTGTATTATTAGTTCAAAAACATACAATATAACATAATCCTACTAATATTATAAGTACGAAAGTTTCTGAGTATGGATGTTTGTTACTCTATCACGCCAAAACTACTGAAACGTTATATGGCTTATATATCAGAATAACACATAGGCTATAATTTATAAAGATTGACGCGGGCGCAACCGTTGGGCACAGCTAATAAAATATAATATGTTAATGTTAATGGATTTACAGAAATTATAGATACATACAGTGAAAAGTTTAACCAAAAATTTTCATATTGAAATTATATGGTGGAAATATTTTCAAATTCTGTAAAAATTTTAAAATTTTATAAATTTATATTGTAAAATTATATATAATACATCTTTATTTTTTTAGATTAGACGGAATATACATATACTGTACGTAACGCAGTGCGGTAATTGGGAATTTATTAATATTTAGATTGACCAAAGAAGTATACCTGGCCTGTGTGAATGGAACAACCGCAAGGGGAAGACCTCGTCGAACATTCTCTGACCAAATCGGAGACGTTCTCGAGAAAGGGCAGGTCAGAAGTACCCTAAACCGGCTAGCATGTATGAAGAATATAATGACAGTAATCGAGGCAAAAGACGTGTGCAAAGATCGTGACAAATGGAAATCCGTTGTCTCTGCCTACCCCTCTGGGAAACAGGCGTGAGTCTATGTGTGTATGTAGATTGCCCCGCTGGTCTAGCGGAAGCTTGTTCAGCCATAGATTGCGAGTTTCTAAGGTTTGAGGTAGCTTTTTTGACAATAAATATTCACAGTTAAAGCCAGCCAATAAGCGGTGTTACGACCTCGGGCTTCAGTGAGCAGGCTCTGCGGTTGGGTCGGTGTCAGTGTCTTCGGATTATAATCGTGCAGGAACGGTGAAGGGCCCCATTTGTCACCGAAAGTCAGCTACGAGCACAATTAGTAGTATTACATATAGTCAGTCAGTTTAGTCATTCTCAAGTATTTTTTTTAAACTACGCCCTCACTAAGCAATTTAATCCCTGTGTCGCGGGATACTTTACAAACATATAAAAGACGGACACAAATTAATATAATATAATATATCTAGGGACAATGTCACACAGATCATCCTAGCTCCAAACTAAGCAAAGCTTGTACTATGGGTACCAGGCGACGATTACATTCTTATATGTATAGATAGATAAATACTAATATACATTATAATACATAGAAAACATCCATGACTCAGAAACAAATATTCGTGCTCATCACACAAATATTTGCACTTACTGGGATTCGAACCCAGGACCACCAGCTTCGTAGGCAAGAGCACTACCAACTAGGCTACGGTGACCGTCAACATTACATTCAAACTCAGAACAACTATTTATGGGTCACACAAATAGTTATCCGGCGACTGTCTACGGCTACGCCACACGTGTGTTTTGAATGATTAAACATTCAGAAGTCTGAAAAAGAGGTAGCTGCATAATAATATGTAAAAGACAGTGATAGTCGTTGTTCCAGAATATTAACAAAGTTAGCAACCCTATCTATACACATAATAAAATCGTAGGAAAGTCAAAACTGTACATTGAATATTTTTTTAAAGGATACTTTGGGCTTGATCTACAATCGATATCGAAGCTAAAAATATAGTTTTTAGAATTTTTGTCTGTGTGTCTGTTTGTTTGTATGTCCGGGCTAAACTCAAAAAGGACTGCATGGATTTACTTCAAATTTGGATGAATATTACTAAGAGGTCGGGTCAACATATAGGCTACATATTATCACGCTATCATCTACGGGGGAGGGGCTGTGATAATAAATGTATAATGTATTTAACGCGGGTAAAACCGCGGGGCACAGCCAGTAAATAATAAGTGGTGGTTTGTCAAGCAATCACAGCTCAGTGTGAAGTGTTGCGGCTCAATACACTCAGCTCTCTGTTTACGAGCCAGACACAAGCCAGATGTTGCTTGCACAAAGCGCCGAGGTGCACACACCCCACCCCCTCACCCCCGCGGCCTCCGCAACAATCTCGTAAACGGAATTTCTTGCGCCCTTATCGCTTTTCGAAATAAAATGTAGCTACCCGCGCACTACGTGTTTTATTACAACGCGTCTCTTCAGGATTTATCTCATGGTCGCCGCGCGATGCTGAACTCGTTTTCAGATGTTTTTTTTTACATCGGGTAACATTTCTTATTTGAAAAAGAACTTCGCTATGCGATTTGCTGTGCTCGAGTGTTATTTTTTTGTTTTGTTATTTTATGCATACCTAGATGCTTTTATCAAGGATACCTTTCTATCCGTCGTATTTCTTTTCACGACTTGTTGGTTTACATATTATTATACATACGTTACGTTTGGCTCTGGGAGAAAGGTTGTGACATAGATATAGATCATTTTATTGCCATAAACTGTGTACAGAAGATGTTATAACAATTTGATTGATCAACAGTTACCCATATCGGGCATCCAATATTTTTTCTACCTATCTTAATATTAAATAATTATTTTTTATAATCTTGACAACAGATAAATAACACATCATGATAAATTCAATAAATCAGTTGCTTCGATACTTGGTCATAAGCAAAAAACTCTTTGAGGTCATAAAATACGTTGTGCAATAGCCATCGTTTCAGCAAAGATTTAAACATTTTACGATCAAGTTGTTTAATTTCAAGTGGTCGATGATTATACACACGTAATGCTGTAATGTAAGTACTCTTATAGTAAATCATGTTGCGAATAGATGGTATCTAACTCTAAATTAAATCTATATTTATTACGAGTTGAGTTGTGTTTGTTTCGCTGGGTCTTCTCAGTTGGGGCGCATTGGATCCGGTGGTAGCATTAAAGCGCGACCGTCGTTATTAACACAAGGTCCGTCATAATAATAATACCTTAATATAGACAGAACCATTGACAATATGTAGTAAAAATATTTTACTTAAACTAGATAATTAAACATAATCTCTTGACAATAACTTGTTACGAGTTAGCTAAATATCAATGCTATAATAAAATAAATTTTATAAATGTTTTCATACAATGTGTACCTAAATATCTATGTTACTAGAAATAATAATGTATACCACTATATTACTACAAACATGTTCTGACTATTTACAAGCGCTTTTTTAAAGTCTACGTGAATAAAAACCTTTTTTATTTATTTATTTTATTTTTAATATTTAAATATTAGGTTTAGATGCTGACTTTAAATTTAATTTTTTACAAAAATACATAGTTCCAAAATTTAAATGCTAACCAAGGTAAGATACCCCTTGTCTCGAAACGTAAATCTAAGAGAATCGGTGCTATACGAGTTGCGAGGTTGCGTCGACACGAGAGTAAGAGGTAGGACATAGTGTTTTCCCTCAAAGAGTAACCAAACTGCAAAGGGCCCATCCACCTCTAAGAAAACATGCAAGAATAATATGGTATGTAAGGTTGTGAGTTAAACTATGATTTGTGATTGAGGATGGGCCAGCAACACTTAAATGACCTAGGATTGCCACATGTGGGCTGTTTGCTAACAGTTTACATCAAAATAATAAAAGAATACAGGTA
Source organism: Pseudoips prasinana (assembly GCA_951640165.1). Taxonomy (NCBI): domain Eukaryota; kingdom Metazoa; phylum Arthropoda; class Insecta; order Lepidoptera; family Nolidae; genus Pseudoips; species Pseudoips prasinana. The sequence continues at coordinate 26,016,853 of OX621260.1, forward strand.
TTTATTCACGTAGACTTAAAAAATGCGCTTGTAAATAGTCAGAACATTTTTGTAATAATATAATTAAGTATACAGTAAACAGTTTGACTGCACGAGTGGCGCAGCGGCTAAGACAATCGTCTCGCCTCTTTGTGTCGCGGGTTCGAGTCCCGCGCCGGACAACTATTTGCGAGACTCACAAATAGTTGTTCTGAGTCTGGATGTAATTTGTGTCCGTCTATTATATGTTTGTAAAGTACCCCGCAACACAGGGATTAAATTCCCTAGTACGGGCGTTTTCTTTTAAAAAAAAACTTGTGTGTACTTATGTACACGCGTTAGAAGTTATACTTCTTAATATACAACTTGAACATAGTTATCAATTTTCATATCACCTAGAACTAACGTCATGCTGTTAAATTTTTTGGTGTCGGTGTGCGCGCGCATCGTAAAAATTCACTCTCAACATTTTTCTCCATCGCGCCAAAAGAAGTATAACTTCAAAAACATAAACATTTCTATGTACATACATATAGATATTTAAGTACGCGGATTGTATGAAAACATTTAGATAAACCATTTAAATTTCTTTATTTAGCTAGCTTATGTCAAACAATAGGTTTAATTATTGAAAATTTACTACATATTGTCTGATTGGTATGATTGGAAATAAATGTTGGTAGTAATAAATCTGGAACTGTCTTCCTAAAACAAAAAAAGGGCTTTTTAACATTAAACCACTGACAAATTATAAGTGTAGTGCGCTGTAATTTTACGATATTTTAAATGTTTTATCGCATGTGTTGAGAACATTACGGGGAACAAGTGAAACCACTGACAACTACTAGGACACTGTTTTATTGCTATCTGACACAGGTAAGCTCAGTGGGACACTCGTACATGGGACAGGCTCAAATTTTTTGCGCATATTGTAAAAATTTGGTGTCGGTATAGTTTAACTAAATAAAAAAAAACGAAAAGTATGAAAAATTATATTATTTCTCAAACTTAGAGAAACTATGTTATTTTTCCTACATACATTATTTTTTCCATCCGGGTAATCCTGTTATATAATTTAGTACATAAAAAATAAAAAAGGCTTTTTTTTTCTCCCATACAATTTTTTTGTGTCTGCATACGCCCGCTCCTTACAAATCATTTCACAATTTTTGTTTTAATCACTGCAACCTTTTATTTCCGTATATATCTCATTCTATGGAATACAACGGACGAAATTAAACGGTAACAGCTATATACAACAAAGCGTATTAATGATATTATCAATGTTAGATGTGTCTGAACTTTTTTTCCGTTGTAACACGACAGGTTGTGCGACGCGATATTTTTGGACTGGTTAAATTTTATGCCATGACGAATTCATTTATTTAAAGTGGCAACACTGGCTCACAATATTTGATACATTTCTGAACGATTCCGCCATTTGGTGTCGTATCATTTGAGAGAAAGTGGTGAAGCATGCGGATGGTCATAAAAAAATTGTAAGTTAAATTCTTTTGTATTGACGTTAAGTGAATAGATATCTTGAATATCCGCTTTAAATCGTGTAAATCAACTATTGTTCTACTGAAATATAACACTGCACAAGAGGTACGTCTAGTAATTTTGGTGTTATGATTTTTTTTAGGTTCGATCGTGTCGAAATTTTGTTCCCTTGTGCGACGTTGTGACACGAATTGTGCTACGTGTCACAACAGAATTTATAAAGGTAAGTGTACATAATTGTTTTGAATATTTTTTTTAACCTATCGCAACTTTAATATTAATAAAAAGCTTTTATTTACTTTCGCCAGTCCCGGTTTCTGTAATGAAATTTTGCAAGTTAAATTTGAGCCAATTGAGTTGACATTTTGCTGTTGATTACTTGAATAAACTTTTACATAGTAAGTATTGGTTACCTATTTATTTTTATTTATTACTTTCATGATGCCAATGTCTGAGGCGGAACGGTGTCGAAGGTACCGAGAAAAATTAAAACAGAGTAATGCGGCAAAATATGAAGATTTGAAAAAAGAAGAATAATGAAAGAACAAAAGCCAGAAAAAGGAAAATTGCTGATTTAAATGAAGATGAAAAAAATGAGTTCAGAAAGCAGTGGCGGGAATCAAAGCGTAATAAAAAATGAAGCTCCCTCCCAAGCCGCAAATGATAAAGAGATAAAACGTCGTAATTTCTATATCTAGGTTTTCTTGATTATTGTTTAAATGATACTCATAGTCATATGCCATTAGGTATAATAATTTTTTTTATCATTAAATAAAAATACCTACTTAAGAATAATATTTTTTTTATTTTAAAACTATGGTTCATGATAAAAATATATATTTTTGAAATATTTAAAAAAATATAACTCCGTGGTGGTTATGTGAACTAAGGTTTACAAATTCCGTTGTAACACATTAGTTCAGTTGTAACACGTTCCGTTGTGATCTCCTTTGTGCGATAGCGCAAAAATTTTGAGCCTTACCCACATAACAGCATAGATTACAAGATTCAACATGCACTTAACCGTTACATTATTTAAATATTTCATAAGATCAATAATTGATAATTAACAAACCATCAAATAGGCCATGAATATTGAACTAACAATACCGATAAATTCAATTCCATATTTGTTGAATTGAATGTCATCATGTTTATTTAACTTTTATTTCAATCTTGTGCGTCGCTCCATGCGTACGCTTCCATTTATATGGCGCTTTCATTAATTAACACTTTGCCTCCATTCAACACATCCTACTAATATAATAAATGCGAAAGTTTGTATGTAAAATAAAAATAAAATAAAAATAAAATAAAAAAGGTTTTTATTCACGTAGACTTTAAAAAAGCGCTTGTAAATAGTCAGAACATGTTTGTAGTAATAGTATAGTGTGTGTGAGCACGGGGGTGTGATAACTCCCAGACTTCAGGCCAATATTGAGAATTTTTTTTTACAGAAATCTTCAATCATTAGCCCGGCCCGGGATTTGAACACGGAACATTATCTGCGGTTGAACACGCTATCGCTCGACCAAAGGAACAGTCAATATTACCCATATATATTACTAACTGACCCGGCGAACTTCGTTCTGCCTAGAAAGAAAGAAAAAAGTTTTAATAGACACAACATAAAAAAAACATTAAAATCAAAGCCTAAAGGAATATTACTTTATTTTTCTTAAATAAAAGAATTTTTCAAAAATAAACGGAGCCTGAGTTACTCTATATTACATCAGCTACCTGCCAATATAAGTCCCGTCGAAATCTGTCCAGCCACTTCAGAGATTAGCTGGAACAAATAGAGAGAGACAGACAAAAATACAAAAAAATGTTATTTTGGTGTATGTATGTACCGTATATATCCAACTAATATTATAAACGCGTAATTTTGTAAGTATGGATGTTTGTTACTCTTTCACGTAAAAACTACTGAATGGATTTTAATGAAACTTACAATTATATAGCTTATACATCAGAATATGAGGATAAGTGTTAAATAAGTAGGAAAATATCTACCTTTTGTGAGATATTCCAGCGTGCACTGCCAAAACCGCTAGACGTACACATCCTACTAATATTATCAATGCGAAAGTTTGTGAGTATAGATGCCATGATCATGCATCGCCGGACCGTCTCAACTGGGTCGTGTTGAAACCGATAGTAGATGAACCCACTGAGTTTGTTTCGCTGGGTCTTCTCAGTTAGGGCGCATTGGATCCGGTGGTAGCATTAAAGCGCGACCGTCGTTATTAACACAAGGTCCGTCATAATAATAATACCTTAATATAGACAGAACCATTACCAATATGTAGTAAAAATATTAGACTTAAACTAGATAATTAAACATAATCTCTTGACAATAACTTGATACGAGCTAGCTAAATATCCATGCTATAATAAAATAAATTTTATAAATGTTTTCATACAATGTGCACCTAAATATCTATGTTACTAGAAATAATAATGTATACAACTATATTACTACAAACATGTTCTGACTATTTACAAGCGCTTTTTTAAAGTCTACGTGAATAAAATCCTTTTTTATTTTATTTTTATTTTACATGTATGGATGCATGTTTGCTAGTCTTTTACGTCAAAACTACTTTAACGCGGGTGAAACAGCATACAAACGGCATAGCTTGCATTCATATACATACATACATGTAGTAAAAATTGTTATTTCAATATTACCAACAAAAACTCCAATTTTATGTATAGATAGGTTTATATGTATAGATATAAAAAGTGTTTGTAACCGTAGCTGTTGTCCCATCCTGTCAAAGGCCGCACGTGACAGTGGCAATCAGTACAATATTGTAGTAGTTTTAGTGAACACGACTCTGATCGCAGCGCGCCGTCCCCATCTTGCAGTCGCAACATACATCTACGACCGCCTGATTAATGACCGAAATATGTCAGCTGTCAAGGCTGTCACAACTCCGTAGCTGGTGAGATCCATCGCGCCCCTTCCCAAATATGGCAGCCCTAAATTGAGGTTACATTTTTGGTGAAAGACCCAACGTTTTTATCGTAAGGAGTGACAAGCTGCTGGCTCTAATCCTCTAATGCGTTTTACGTCCGAGGCCACCCTAATCCGCCTCGGTCCTTGAGCGGTGCCAAATGCGTATGTTTTCATATTCCTCTTCTACGTGTTTGTAATATCTAAGCTCATCTGAGATCGCCCGGGCACGGGATGGTTCTGAAATGTGTCAATATACTACTGTAACCGCCTATCATCACGCAGATTGAAGGGCCTGTTGGCGTGGTTGGCAAATACTTGCTTTTCACGCTGGAGGTCATGGGTTCGATTCCCGCCCAGGACAGATATTTGTGTGCATGAAACTGTCTGTTTGTCTGAGTCTGGGTTTAATCTTCTATACATATAATAAAATCGTAGGAAAGTCAAAACTGTACATTGAATATTTTTTAAAAAGGATAGTTGGGGCGTGATCTACAATCGATATCGAAGCCATAAATATAGTTTTTAGAATTTTTGTCTGTTTGTCTGTATGTATGTCCGGGCTAAACTCAAAAAGTACTGCATCGATTTACTTCAAATTTTGCATGAATATTACGGTCAACATATAGGCTACATATTATCACGGTATCACCTACGGGAGAGGAGCTGTGATAATTTATAAAGTTTAACGCGAGTAAAACCGCGGGGCACAGCTAGTTATCTATATAAGTATGCATTTACAAAAAGTAGTATATCAATTATCTGGTTTTCATAGTACTAGATCTGCTTAGTTTGGGACCAGATGACCGTGTGTAAATAATGTACCAGGATATTATTATTATTAGATACGGCGTCTTCACTGGCTTTTCTAGAAAAACAAATCTCAGTTTCTCGAGATTAGAACTCATTTGTGTCCCTTTCATCAAAACAATCGTCTATGCTCCCACACTTGGCCGGTCTCCTGACGATTCGTTTCCACACACGCGCACTAAAAGATTATGCTGATGTATTTAAATGAATTCGCTGGTAGGATTTTTTTTGTAAATGAAATTACCACATTTATTTTGGAAGGTTTCGCCGGCATACGTATAATTTATATTTGGGAGATCCTTTTTCAATGTCGAACAAGGTAATACGACTAACTGTGTCTATTTTATAAATGAGTCAGGCTCATCAATTACACGGAAACGAGCCGATGTCGAGCGCTATGAATGAACTGTAAACAGTGGAGCATTCGGAATATTCCATCATTTTTGTTATTACTTAATCACGTATGTGCATGTGTAGAGTTGGTGAGCATAATAGTTTATTTCTGTACAATGGGGAGCTCCCACGTGTGCGACCCTCGGAGTAGGGGTGAAAGTATAAATAAACAAGGCTTGCTGATATCTGTCATCCGAGGAATTAGATTTATTTCGGCTCTGGCGGAAGGTGAAGGACCCTGGCGCTCGTGAACAGCCGCGGAAACATATTATCGCACTCCGCTGACGTATATTTATCCTATTCCGAATGGAGGTTACTGTAGTTAACTGTGTCTTCGTTTTGTGAACTAAGTGGTGATTTATAATCAGAGAAATTTCTCTACAAATAGCAGTAGCGTAGGATTGTCTCAACACGATTCATTCGGCGTCTCTTTTATAAAGCCTGACAATTATTTATTACACAATAAAGTCAACTTTTTTTTTGTGTTCTATGTCAGAGGTCGACAAACGAGCAAGTGGTTCACCTGATGGTAAGTGATCACCACCGCCCATGGAACTCGCAACACCAGAAGAGTTGCGGGTGCGTTGCCGGCCTTTAAGAGTCAGCAAACAAGTGTTGCTGACCCTTCCCCCACCCCGATGAGCCCTGGCGACCTTACTCACACTCAGAAACACAACATTAAATTATTAATGTTATTATTAAGGAATGTCTTCTGTAAGGTGGAGGTACTTCCCCAGTCGGGCTGCTCTTCAAGCGAATGAAAGGTGTGCCCTACCTCTCTTAAACCTACTTGGTTGAATAGCGGTCAATCTGAATTGAGACTGACCATTGGTGCTGGAAATATTTTAGTTTACAACTATTGTCATCATCCTATGGTGGGCTAACTGGTATACCAGACAGAGGTCAGGTTCAAAACCGACCTCAGAGGCTCGGAGCTCTTAAAGCATGGGGGTACCGCAGCAATTTCCTGGCTACAAATGCTGTTGAGAAGAAAAAAAGCAGGACGCAGTAACTGGCTCTCATTAAATTTGAAGTAATTTATACAGTACGAGTACAATTAAACTGCTCAGAAACGGATTAACATTTTGTAATACGTTGGGAACACTAACACACTGCTACCTGATTCCAAATTAGGCAGAGCCTCTACTATGGCAACCAGACAACTGAGAAACATACTTATATATTACTTAATACATACATAGACTCACGCCTGTTTCCCAGAGGGGTAGGCAGAGACAACGGATTTCCATTTATCACGATCTTTGCACACGTCTTTTGCCTCGATTACTGTCATTATATTCTTCATACATGCTCGCCGGTTTAGGGTACTTCTGACCTGCCCTTTCTTGAGAACGTCTCCGATTTGGTCAGAGAATGTTCGACGAGGTCTTACCCTTCCGGTTCTTCCATTTCTTAATACATACAAATAATCGTGCTCATCACACAAATATTTGTCCTGGGTGGGAATCGAACCCACGACTTCTGGTTTAGCAGTCAAGGTCACTAACCACAATACCAACAGGTCAGTCATCTTTTATACAAATAAATAAAATTGGAGTGTCTATTTGTAATATTGAAATAACCGGTTTTTACTACATGTATATGAATATTTATACGGTACATACTCCAAAATATATATTTTTACAATTTTTGTCTGTCTGTTTGTTCCGGCTAATCTCTGAAATGGCTGGACCGATTTTAACGGGACTTTTATTGGCAGTTAGCTGATGTAATAAGGAGTAACTTAGGCTTATTAACTTATTTTAGAAAAGTCTTTTATTTCTGAAAAAACAAAAATAAAACAAAATAAACTAATTAACACGCGGGCGAAGTCGCGGGTACAGCTAGTCTTATATAAAATATAAGACTAGCTACTACTAACTATTTGCCACTGACACATATTATACAAATAACTCTGATATAACATACCTCAATTATCACAATTCGGGTTAGTCCCAGCGAATTTACAATACAATTATTATTGTATTCTGCCACGTACTTTGATAGTAATCGGAACGAAACGTGTGATGAATTTTATATTAGGTACGTACATGTTGTAAAACAAGAATAAACCTACAGATTCAAAATAGTCTAAATATTTTTAATACACATTTATTTGTACACACGGCTACATATCAAGCTATACATTTCCAATATAAGCTGACCTCTCATTGTATAGAAATCCTATAAAAAAAAAGGGTTTTATTCACGTAGACTTTAAAAAAGCGCTTGAAATAGTCAGAACATGTTCGTAGTAATATATAACTAATTTATAATTATTTCTAGGTACATATAGATATTTAGGTACACGGATTGTAGGAAATAATTTACAATAAGATTGATTTTATAACAGTAACGGTATTTAACTAACTTAAATCGAGTTATTGTCAAGGATCATGTGTAGGTTTAATTATCAAAATTTTAAATTTTAGCTATATTTTTAATACATATTGTCTCAATGGTTCTGTCTATATCAAGGTACGAATTAAATGTTATTACAACGCGAGATTCAGCTTATACTGGAAATGTATAGCTTGATATGTAGCCGTGTGTACTACCGAACAGGCGACCAAGTTTACGGCCCACCTACAATAGCCGCTGCCAATTTTTTCAACATGACGTACACTTTTACAGTACGTTTTTGGTACTAAACGATGCCTACGGGATAACACCAAGTCAGCATCATAATATGCCTCCAGGGATTCGTTATTATAGGTGTCATATTGTAAAAACTTTCGCAAATTACCAGGAGGCTTCCACTACATACCGCCCAGACGCTACCTCTCTAAATTACAATTAATTGCTACCCAGGACTGCCCAGGAGTCACGAGTAAGGCTTCTACAACTAAAGCCTTCGGAAGCGGTAGCATTCGACCGCCTAAAACTTACAAAAATTAATCATCTACCTACGCACGTTTCCTCTCGAGATAATCAATCCTCTCTTATTCATCAAAAAGTAACGAGCCGTTTCCGAGATTAATGTTCATGACTTTTTCAGAGCAGAACCAAATTTCAATGATAGCAATGTTCCCGAATCCCCTTTCTGAATATATTAAAGTAATGTAAGTCACATTAAATTGTTTTTATACGGCAGGGCACAGTTTTGTCGTGGAACTTGTCCAATATTGTGAACTATCGGCCGGGTCAGAAGGCGGAGAAAAAAGGAATCATTTTTCTATAGCAAGGGTGGGTGTTTTTTTTGTTGAATTATGTTAATGTTGGTGTGACAGAGGGTAAGTCCGCTACCGATATTTAAATTCTTTTGGAGCGGTGTTCAGAACCATTTGTCAGGGGAATGGTATTTTTTTCTTAATCTTAATGGTTTTTTTCTTTTTACTTTGAATATTAAGCTATAGTCTCCATCGTAAATAATGAATGACAATTAATTTGTTGAGATCGTTTTTAAACACCAATTCTTAATCAGTGGGAGTGTAACTAAATGAGATAGGGAATTCATTTGCCTATCTCATTTAGTTAGATAAATTCGCGAATTTTCGTTTCTCTTATAGGTACCAGCATACATATTTATCAACTCGAATTTGGTTGTTACAAAATTCGAGTTGATAAATATGTATATTTATCAACATTCTACAATTAATGTTTCCGTTTAGTGGTTAAAAGGAAATAACAGCCTCAATTAATATAATTTGACTTCTTAACAAATATACATAACACCTGATGATAAGCGGTTGCCGTTACTTTTGACGCTTGCGACATACATGGGCACTAAAAAAAATATCGAGCCTACTGACACCGGGATCATAATATTGTTATAGGAGTGTTAATGTCAGAACTGTCTGTGTCAGTTGAATGTACCTTCTTCCCCAATCGAACTGATTATAGGGCGAATGGTCGCTATATCTCACTTAAAATGATGTATTATTATAAACTCCTGAGTTATTTACTCAATTTCCCCATGGCATTGCGAATGCCCATGAGTAGCGGTTAACACTTTCCATCAGGCGAGCAGCTGGATCGTGTGCAAAACAACAAAAAAATTAAACCAATTCAGAAGGAAATATTTAGATACGATTTATTAGCGTATATTATTTAATATTGCCAGTTAAAATACCTATAGAATTCTTTTGCATGTCATAGTTTAGTAACTTACATTCCTATTTATATAAATATTTAGGGGTATAAAAAAACTTAAAGCGCACTTGGCAGGTTTATAGAAACGCATAATTTAATGGTTTTAGACGAGTCATGAAACACCTTGTACACTCATCAAGTGGACGTTCTCGCTCGCCATAGTCAATGGCAAACGAATTGATCGATTTCCTGATAGAATCGCCGATAAAACAAATAGAGTGCTCAATTTAAATAGATTGAATGGGATTTATGTTTCATTTTGTGAGCTTCGGCGTGAATCAGTCGGATCCCATTCCGTGGACTTCACCACGAAGCGGAGCGCGAGTGCTTTAAAATTGAAACCGGAATTTCATCGTTTATAAAACTCATTATAAAATTCAAACGGGCGAGTTCACACCAAATTGATGTTGCTAATTAACGGTGAGGCAACGTTACGGCGTCGTAGTTGGCGCGTGGCGCGAGGTTGGGATGCAGTTAGGAAGCGTACGAGGTAGCGTGTTGTGTTGGCCGGCCGTGTGAGATTGTGAGGCGGGCGCGGCACGCACGCGCTGCGCTATCGAGCCGGGACCAACTGTTGAGTGCTATCTCCCACCCCTACGCCGTGCCTTTGAGATACGGCGCCCCCCGGCCTCCTACGCGCCGCCGGTGACGTCATCGCCCACAGTCATATGCTCGCGATGTGTTCGTTCATCTTCATTACATTTCACTGTTGACAATATTAAAAAAATCGTGTTATATTGCCTTGTTAATTGCCGGCTACGTGCTCATGGGTAGACTTGTGTAAATTGCTGATTTTCCACTGAAATCTAAAAGCTCTTCTAATTTTAGGCATACCTTTGGAATGTTGGTATAGTAGTTAGTGACCCTGACTGTTAGAGGTCGTGGGTTCGGTCCACACCCAGGACAAATCTTTGTGCAATGTACAATATTTGCTCTGTGTCTGGGTTTAGTTTATTTATAATATGTTTGAATTTAGTAATATACTAGCTGTACCCCGCGATTTTACCCGGGTTAAACTTTATAAATTATCACAGCTCCTCCCCCGTACGTGATAGCGTGATAATATGTAGCCTATATGTTGACCCGACCTCTTAGTAATATTCATGCAAAATTTGAAGTAAATCCATGCAGTTCTTTTTCAGTTTAGCCCGGACATACATACAGACAAACATATTTTTGGCTTCGATATAGATTGTAGATCACGCCTCAAGTAACTTTTTTTTTTAAATATTCAATGTACAGTTTTGACTTTTCTACGATTTTATTATTATATGTATAGATGAGTATCTTTATCAGTTGTTTGGTTGCCATAGTAAAGGCTCTGCCTAGTTTTCTATTCTTAAGTTAAGTAGCACTTAACTTAAGAATAATTTTCTCACTCTTTTTCTGCTAGGGCAACCCATTATTCAAGCTGTAAAGCTGTAAAGGCTATCGCTTCTGATCCCAAACTAAGCAGAGCTTTTACTGCTGAAACCAAATAACTGATATACTACATATACTTTTTATCACTACAAACATGTTCTGACTATTTACAAGAGCTTTTTTAAAGTCTATATGAATAAAAACTTGAGAGGTGTCAAGGGACACCCGGATGGAACGAAGTTATTTCTTATTATGTACAAAAAACCTGTATACTCAAGAAAAATAATCGTCGCGACACCACACTGTTCAATGCGAAATTGAAATGAAAATATATGGCTTGCTTTCTATAAGAGAGAGACAGAGAGAGAGAGAGAGAGAAACACACAAAAAGTGTCGTGACAACTTTTCGTAAGATTTTTTCCGTCTAGCCCCTTTCACAACGCGCGATAAAGAACTTCGTTCCAAAACCTTTTTTATTTTTTATATTTTGTAAATACATACTTTTATAAATAATTATACCAGAGAACATGTACCTGGACACAAATGTCTGTACAGGAATCAAACCCACGACCTGCGGCGTGAAAGGAAAGTATGTACCACGCCAACCGTCAACGTCAACGTCGTTATGTCAAACTACGCATGAAATACAATATTATAGTGCACAAGTTATGTTCTTTATTTGTCAGTCACATATGACGATTGGACAGCAATGTAACGCGACTGGAGCGTAAGCAAGAGAGAGAATCAACAGCGATTCCCTCTGAGTTACGAGAGTGTAAACCGCCAACTGCGGATCACATACTTTGAGTATTTCTCGCAAAATATTCCACCCTATTCGAGATGGTCCGGTTGGCGAGGTTTCGATTCCCTCCCAGGACAGATTTTTCTGTGCATGAACCTGTTTGTTTTTCCTGAGTCTGGGTGTAATTATCTATATAAGTATATATTTACGAAAGAAACGTAGTAAATGTAATATATCATCTGGTTTACCACTACCTAGTTTGTACATATATGAAATTTGCTTTATTGTCTACAAACATCCAAATTTATTTGAAAAACAATTAAATGTAAATGATAGGAATACTAGATTCCCCAACAAACTTCAGATCCCCTGTCAACGTACTTCGATGTATATAGGAACTGTTATTGTATGGCTATTCGAATTTACAACAAATTGCCAAATTATTTAAAAAGCCTTAATTTAAATATGTTTACACGCAAATTATTTGAATTTTTAATTAATAAGTGTTATTATGCAACAAAAGAGTATTTAGATGATAAGTAATTTGAAATTGTTCATAGATTTTTTAGTTATAAGATAATATTTGTACTCCAGAAATGGTAGAATATATGAGACTTTCGCATTTGTAACACCTAGGTATATTCCTTTATTGTACTATATTCTTACAAATAAACTATATTCTATTCTATTCTTCTATTCTTTCCATAGTACAAGCTCTGCTTAGTTTGGTATCAGATGGCCGAGTGTTGATAGTGTCCCAGGATATTATTATATTATTATTATGCCACTGAATCTTTTTGATCCCACGACATTTGACCCTGCGGCGTCTTTCAAACTGCAACACTAACGAGGCAATCAATTTTACAATCATAAACCATATCCAACTCAGAAGTAAATGTTCTCAAGACTTGGACACCAGCTGTCACAATAAAACATAAACTTTTTCGGAAGTAGAGTACTAAATTAGAACTCATCAAACTCCTGATCGTATAATTTTATAGCACTTCTTTAAGTAATCATTCACGTTTGTTAATTTAAACAAACAAGGCCGATTAAACATAAATATTATTTGGGAATTCTTAATATTTGTAGGTACATCGGTCTTGTTAGTCTTATCTACTCGTGATATAGAGTTACTACTCTATCACGAGCTACGGCTACTGCCCTTCAGGGCTGAAAATTATGTTTTTTAGTAAAACGCTTTTATTAGCTTTATATGTATGTTAGTATGTATAGAACGGAAACTTTGAACTAGATTTTTACCTTCTTCAAAACTTCTTTTCGAAAAGATCTCGCCTCCAATATCATGCATATGTAACCGAAACCCTGTATCGTGGGAGACTTAAAAAACACATAATTCAAGCACACACAGATACAGAACAATTATATTATTATGTGGGTCACACAAATGGTAGTTCTGTGCGACGTGGAGCTCGAGGTAGGAACTTTAGCTGGCAGTTACCAACATCCATCTCCATTAACAGATTACGACTACAGTGGACACAATTGCAAAGACAGCGTCTTCTTACTTTCACGCTATTAGGAGTGAATAGACGTGGCGTCGACTGTAACCCATTATTGTATAGAAATAAATCAAATAGATTATTATAATAATAGATGAAATTTTGATGTTTATATTTGGCACAAACATACTATTCTGGGTAACAGAGTAATTAAGAGTGTTAGGAAAAGAAAAGAGATTTCTATCGTCACATATTTATACGTGTCGCATTTAATCGAGCGGAAAATTAGGTTAAATCTAGCATTTAAAAATATACCCCGTCTATATTTAAAATTTACTTGTGTGTATTCTGGATGCCTCCGTTTATCTCCCATTGCCGAACTTATTTAAAGTTTGATGGTTGTTTAAAACGGCTGACAGATAACTTGCTATTTAATTATTCCTCAGTCAGGTCGAAAATGATTTCCTTTTGTAACGTAATAACTTAAGTTAACAAACTTGACACAAAACAAAACACTCAAAAGTTTGTTACAAAAAATCGTTTATTCACGAGACATGTCAAAAGTTTTCACGAAGAAGTGCTTAGGTGGAAGTTGGGAAGTTTGTGGCGTGATGATTACTTGTCATAGGTTGTCGCTGTCAGCTCCACGGCTCCGCGTCAATTGTGCAGTGTTGACAGCTGTCGAAACTAAGCCACGCCGATTGGAACTTACTTCCCGTTAGTATTTGTGCTCCAGGTGCCTTGTCTCATAAAATTGACATTTATCTATAAGTTTGTACTAGGATGGGCAATAACAGATTTATCTTTAACCGAATTCAAAGAGATGGAGGTTATCCTTCTTTTGTATACCTAAATATAATCTAAAATAATAAGCATTCAGACAACCGATCGAGCATATATTGTGTTTGCCAACTAAATAATTACTTACTCTAATGGGACCAAATCCCGTGTTCATGCCCGCTTGAGTATGTTTCGCCGGACCGTCTCAACTGGGTCGTGTTGAAACCGGTAGTAGATGAACCCACTGAGTTTGTTTCGCTGGGTCTTCTCAGTTGGGGCGCATTGGATCCGGTGGTAGCATTAAAGCGCGACCATCGTTATTAACACAAGGTCCGTCATAATAATAATACCTTAATATAGACAGAACCATTGGCAATATGTAGTAAAAATATTATACTTAAACTAGATAAAATAAATAAATAAAATAAATAAAAAAGGTTTTTATTCACGTAGACTTTAAAAAAGCGCTTGTAAATAGTCAGAACATGTTTGTAGTACTTAATATAGTTGTATACATTAGATATTATTTCTAGTAACATAGATATTTAGGTACATATTGTATGAAAACATTTATAAAATTTATTTTATTACAACAATGATATTTAGCTAGCTCTTATCAAGTTATTGTCAAGAGATTATGTTTAATTATCTAGTTTAAGTCTAAAATTTTTACTACATATTGTCAATGGTTCTGTCTAAATTAAAGGTATTATTATTATGACGGACCTTGTGTTAATAACGACGGTCGCGCTTTAATGCTACCACCGGATCCAATGCGCCCCAACTGAGAAGACCCAGCGAAACAAACTCAGTGGGTTCATCTACTACCGGTTTCAACACGACCCAGTTGAGACGGTCCGGCGAAACATACTCAAGCGGGCATGAACACGGGATTTGGTCCAATTAGAGTAATTATTTAGTAGGCAAACACAATATATGCTCGATCGGTTGTCTGAATGCTTATTATTTTAGATTATATTTAGGTATACAAAAGAAAAACTTCGAAACAATAACATTATTCATTTTGAGACAGAGTCAATAATTTTAAATTAAGTATATGATAGCAATCATTTACAGATAGTTCACATAACACATTTATATAAAATAATTGAACAAAGAATATCTATTTCATACTTTTCATTAATAAGTTCTATGTCTAGAATTTTGCTAGAGAAGCGGTTTATATTTTGATGTGATAGAATTAGAAAGTTATCACACTTCTCTATTATCATGCTTACATGTTTAAACTACTAACTAAATTGATTTTAATAACATTACTAAAAGATGGTATAAAAAGTGACTTCGTCATACTACTTATGACTGAGTTAATATGTGCCGCTACTAAAGTTGCAAGTATGTTCAAAAATTTTCTTGAGACAGTAACTGTACTCATGGTTACCCTACAAGAATCTATAAAACTATTTGAGTCCAAAAATATAAATTTATTACTATAATGGCTAACCAAAAACTGTAGGTGGATATTTAGCTTGTGGATATAATTATTTGTACTATCAGGCACATTGGACACATAGGGGAAGGCACACAATATTATCTTATTACAGTCTAATTCTAACATCTTAGTGAAACTATCTGTAATGTCTTTTTTCTTTAAGTTCTTACAATTTCCTACCATTAGAGTTATACATGATTTGGCACTGTGTTTATTCTGAATTAATTTATCTATTATATCTTTATAATGTAATCCTGGCATACAATAGTTGACAAAGGAACAACTCAGCTTATTACAAAGCAAGGTACCAAGGCCCTTACCCATTTCATCGGAATACAGTATGGAGCTATGTTTAGTATTGTCATTTTGTGGAGATACTGGTGACTCTGATCCCAGCTGTGTGTATGACTCCACCACTGCACTACTGGCGTTAACCGGTTCCAATGTCCTATTGCTTTCAGGATTACACTTTCCAGCCAGCAATTGCATTTCATTTTTGTATGACTGGAAACTGTGATATGAGATTGCTAGGGACTTCTCAAGAGTTTTTATCTCAGAAAGCAAATACTGAGTATCTTTTTCATAATTTAGTTTGCTATCCTCTAATTTAATTTCATAATTTTTTAATTTGTTTATATACTATATATAATATATTAAACATAATCTCTTGACAATAACTTGATACGAGCTAGCTAAATGTAATCAATGCTATAGTAAAATAAATTTCATAAATGTTTTCATACAATGTGTACCTAAATATCTATGTTACTAGAAATAATAATGTATACAACTATATTACTACAAACATGTTCTCACTATTTACAAGCGCTTTTTAAAGTCTACGTGAATAAAATCCTTTTTTATTTTATTTTATTTATCCATTTGAATGTATTGTTTTTATATGTTAATTGGCCCGTTGATCTAGTGGTTAGTGACCCTGACTGTTAAGCGAGAGGTCATGGATTCGATCCCCACCTAGGACAAATCTTTGTGTGATGAGTATGATTATTTGTTCTGGGTGTAATGTATCTATTTAGAACTATATAAGTATGTTTATCAGTTGTCTAGTTACCACAGTACAGGCTCTGTCTAGTTTGTGATCAGATGGCAGCGTCTTTTTTGTCTCAAGATATTTTTTTATTTTAATTGTTCCGTTTACGATTCGGTCGTTAGGATTTTTCCATTGTTTAGGCACCAATTTCAATAATTAATTTTAATGGTGGAATGCTTTGGACATGGCACATATAAATTTTGTTCAAATAGTTTGTTAGAAGAAAACATTAACGTCAATTGTATGGTTCATAAAACACAACTTATCGACTTAGAATTTAAACTACTGATTACGGCTCCATATCTGTTTCAGTTCATTAACGTTAGCAAACATCGAAACACGCGCCGAAATGTAACAAACTAAGGTAGTCCCACCGAGGACACTGACTTACTTAATTGCCCATCCAAAATTCAGAGCAGATAATAAAGTTAAATTGAGTAAATTGTACAGGTGGCCGACATAACGTGAACTCGCCGTAGACTACAGTTTTAATAGCTGTAATCGGTCATTTTGCCTTTTAACGGCCACTTAAAAGTTGTCTTGTTAATATTGAACGCTGGTACTGCTGCAACTGTGTCGGTTATGTGTACGTACAATAGTAACGTGGCGGGCACTTGAAGCGAGCACTTCGTTAACAAATGAATGTTACTCACTAACCACTGAACAACAGTCATAATTATCATCTAATGATGATAATTATGACTGTTGTTCAGTGGTTAGTGAATCTGCCTGGGTACTAAGCCAGAGGTCGTGGGTTCAATCCCCACCCGGGACAAATCGTTGTCTTTTGAGCTCGATTATTTGTACTGTGTCTGGGTGTTATCTAACTATAATATTTATGTATTTATAAATATATAAGTATGTTTATCAGTGGTCTTACCATAGAGTTTACAGGCTTTTCAAGTTCGAGCTATTGTGAGTTACCCATTTCAAAGGTTTGTGTTACATAAATGACACTTTGTGTAGTTTGACACTCAATAGCTAAATATTTCTGAAATATATACCTAATTCAAACAAACTCGATGTTGTTCAAAGAATTCTAAGTAAAAATAACGACAGAATTTAAAATTAAAAACCATATAATTACTGACCTACTGCAAGGAAAATGGCTCCGCACACAATGAGAGAGATTAGGCCACAGGCCACCACGTTGGCCCAACGCGGGATGCCGTCAAGAACATTTTGGAGGGCACTCAGGCATTCAGGTTCCCTCGGGATGTTTTCTTTACAGTTTTAGTACAAGATAATTAATTTCTAACACGTAGGTCAATTCAAAAAGTCTGAGGTGTCTTGGGTTTAACCTCATTACTACCACTACTCCACAGTCCAACTTTCCAACGTTAAAAACCATAAACAATTTAGATTGGTTCGTTTCTATTCGTCGTATTAGTCGTTCACCTATTCGTAAAGCATGTATTTAGCTAATTTGTTTTTATGTTAGCGTCGTACTGCCGCGGTGATCGTTCCGGCTCCGGGTCGTACTGCTTCTCAGTATTTCCAGGTGCGTGATATTTAGGAAGTAAGTTCAATGACCACTTAATAAGCACTTACTCTCCTAAAAAGAGCTAGAGATTCTATCTGACCGTGTGAAAGACGCTCTTTACACCTACGAAATGTTATTTCCAGGTTTCGCGTACCGTACAGGATGCCTTTACCCGAAGAATTTAGATTCGTAATCCAATTGGTATCTTGGGCAGTAGACGGCGGTAATTGGACCAATTTGCGCTAACTGCCGGAACGACCACCGCGGCAATATGTACGCCAGCATAAAAACAAATTAGCTAAATACGTGCTTTACGAATAGGTGCTCGCGACTTTGATAAATAACGAACCAACATAAATAGGTTATGGCTTTTAAAGTTGGAAAGTTGGACTGTGGACAGTGTAAACCCAAGGCAAGTCAGACTTTTCGAATTGATCTACGTATTAGAAAGCATCCTGAAGAAACCTGAATGCCTGAAGGTTCCCCAAAATGTTCTTGACGGTATGTGAAGTCTGCCAACCCGCATTAGGCCCGCGCGGTGGCCTATGGCCTATCCTCTCTCATTGTATAAGGAGCCCCTTGCCCTGCAGTGGGACAGTAATTTTATGGGTTTTAATTGTAAATTTTGCCTTAATTCTTATTTAGAATCCTTTGAGAACACCGAGTTTGTTTAACTGGTGTTTTTCAGTTAGGTATATTTAGCTATTGCGTGTCAAACTACACAGCGTGTAACTTATGTAACACAAACCTTGCAAACGGGCAGCTCACAATCGCTTTTCTTCGATACAACGTTAAGACAGATTCGCCCAACAGGTCTGTTAAAAAAAATTTCATCGGCATGGTCTAAAAATCGGAATTATTTTTACGAACTCCAAAGAGCCAATTATAAAATTGTAATTTAATTTAACTACACTCATTTGCAAAAAAGCGGGCACCTTACAGTCAGTGGCTTTCTATGGATAATATTTAAATTTTTAGTAAGTCATTAGCATAAATTACTAGAAATTTCTTATTATCAATGAGAATATAGTTTTTAACACTTAAATTCTGGTATCGGTGTTTTAGTCAATATAAACAGAGAGCCGTGTTAAAATGTAAATTTTTATGGGTGTAATCAACTCGTAATCTTAAATTACGAGTATTTTTGCTCGCCAGCTTAACCGGTGAGAGCAAGGTACAGGTCCGGCCTCACGAGCTCTTCAAAGCACGTGGATGTAACACAGAATCTATGGTTGAAACCCTACCGGTAGAAACAAACATACATACACATAAAATAAGTTTCAGTATGATCATTACAGCCGACATAAATCCACTGCTCGACAAGTCTCCCTCAAGAATCATCTTAGGAGGTTATGCCATAATCACGAAGAGGACGAAGATGGACATAGTACTAAGAAGGAAGCTACTGCCCGGTCGAATTCTACGCCCCCCACGGGATTAGATGGGGTGATGATATTCTGATATTCGCCGCCCTCGCCACACAGCAAGTTTCAGTAGCTTTATACATATTTATGTAGGTGACTGTACGTTGGAATGAAATATGAAGATGAAAAAGATATTGGACAACTTTTAATCTTCGTTTATTCTTAGAAAATATGGATACTTTCTGCGCCTACAAAATGTGTAAGCTTTAACTTGAGTGCCGACGTCGGATTATTCTTCCGAATTATTGATGGGTTTGGAAATATGGCTATAAATGTCTGTGTGGTGACGGCTGCGTTTAACACCACTTCACCACATCCCACTTGGGGCGTAGAAACTCTCGAGGGAGTGCCTACCACACTTATCGGAGGGGCAGTGGTTACCCTCAGAGTTGTTGGAGCCGTCCGCCACTGACATGGCTTAATTCCGGTTGTCTAAGGATTACAACCGGGACCGACAGCTTATCGTGCCCTCCGAAGCATAGATACGAGTTGTAATCAAACCACTGTGGCGAACCCATCTATGGACTGACCGCGGGTAGGTATTTATAATGAGTAAAAACTGAGGTAGGTTAGCTGAAAGTTAATTGCTTTATATGGAACTTTTTAACTTAAATCCATTTTATTAATTAATACTCTACTAAATCGCAAGAGATACCTATGATCTAAACTCGACTCTATAAATAGATGACCTCCAAGTCTGAAGTTTATACGAATGGGCATTCACAAGCCTTTTATTAGAACCTTTTTTTGGGACTACAATTTACCATACTATTGTCAGAAATTTATTAGGAAAAATGTGCACAGTTCAGCTTGAGAGACTTTTACTTCACTTGAGAGCTTGAGTATTCTATAGCTTAGTACTTACTAAATATTATAAGTAATTACCAGCCGCCTTAAATGAGATAAATTGTAGTTAATTTTAGTTATCCGCGTTTACTTTACGCAGATTATTAAGGGACTTAATAAAAGTATCGTAATTGAGCATAACCTATTCGCCATAACAGGAATTGATGCCTGGCCTGAATCACACCTGAATCTACCATCTGCAGCAAGGCCTCGATAGGCGTGTCCCTTTACTAGTGTTGAAAATGACTAAAGTGACTGAATTAGACTGACTGTCATTTACGGTCAAAAATGTTCATTAACTGTCAAAAAATGACATTTTCAGTCAGTCAGTTTGATTTCAGTAATATTATAGTATCTTTTAAGTTTTTGTCGTTGATAAAAGTCTACAACTTCTAAATTGAAACAAAAAAGTGGTTTTTATGACTTATAGTATTATTATATAGTGTTAATCATTTTACATTTATAATCATGCGTGCATTTAAGACAGAATGGCAACGTCGCATCGCCTCGCGCATCTACTTCGATGTCGTCTTATCCTCTCATGATATAATACAAAATAAAACGCTGCTTCATTTAAACTTGCATATAAATTGGGTACCTAAATAAATAAATAATTGGGTGGTAGTCGAGAATAGACAATAATATTTCAGTCAAATTGACTGAATTCGACGGTAAATGACTGGTCATTTAAGGTTTATGACAATTGTGACTAGTCATATTCAGTCATTTTACATCTCTACCTTTACACATAAAAATGCCACACGTATAAATATATTTCTATAATTAAATTTAGTCGCTAATCTATACAATTTTACACTAGGCACATCTAGTAGGGTAAGCTACGAAACATAAATTTAACGTATCAATTGTATATTGCACTTTAACGGGCATGGACAGTGACCTTAATCTGCTGAATAACTATTTATCGTGCACTTCGACTGCTTTTGACATTTATCGTTAAAATATTCATTCGCTAAAATTATCCGAGCCATTATCGACAATATTTGATATTGAGTACGCTTCGCATAAAACGAAATACATTATATGGTTTAACAGAAGTAAAGTGGACTTTGTAGACTTGCTTATTGTGTTAAACTGGCACTGGGGAAACTGGTTGAAATAAAACCGGCCAAGTGCGAGTCGGACTCGCGCACGAAGGGTTCCGTACATTATCTATAAAAACGAGCATAAAATTCACGTTTGTTGCATGGGGGCCCCCTTAAATATTTTAGTATTTGTTGTTATAGCGGCAACAGAAATACATCATCTGTGAAAATTTCAACTGTGTAACTATCACGGTTCATGAGATACAGCCTGGTGACAAACGGGCAGACAGACAGACAGCGAAGTCTTAGTAATAGGGTCCCTTTTTAACATTTGGGTACGGGACCCTAAACATAACGCACCATAAGCACTACACAGACAGAATTTACAGGCATTGTAGCGCAATTAAATACTATAGGTATATTTGAAATAATTTAAATGAAAAGAAGGAATTGTGTTTACGATTTCAAATGTGTTTGTAAAATAAATCCTACTATCCTACTAATACTATAAATGCAAAACTTTGTGAGTTATAAATACCCATTTGTTACTCTTTCACGCAAATACTACGGAACGGATTTTGATGACACTCAGTAGTAATATTCGATTCGATTCAACTATGGGCCTCATAAAGAGCTTATGGTCATCCCAACAGTAATGGAGAGGGCTATGCTCGGAGATCCCAGGGAAATCAAATCGGAAATATCAAAGCCCACAAGCAAACCAAAGTGATCGTGGACAGAGCGTAAATCTTGTAGAATTGACAGCCAGTGTTTCTCAACAGTGGTTCTCTAGTAGCGACTACGACCCGGAAGACGCAGTGTGGGTAGACTCCCTACAAGTTAGACTCACTATAAGCCGTATATCATCATCTTGTCAGGTCGACAAACGAGCAAGTGGGTCACCTGTACACTCGCAACACCAGAGTAGTCGCGGGCGCGTTGCCGGCCTTTAAGAGTCAGCAAACGAGTGTTGCTGACCCATTCCCCCACCCCTATGAGCTCTGGCGACCTTACTCACTCGCAGAAACACAACATTAAAATTATTAATGTTATTATTAAGGAATGTCTTCTGTAAGGTAGAAATACTTCCCCAGTCGGGCTGCTCTTTGAGCGATTTAACGCTGTACTACTTCTCTTAGGAGGCTCACTATAATATATGATCTATTTATCTATATACTTGTGTATCTATGTATTTGACGGTCACCGTAGCCGAGTTGGTAGTGCTTCTGCCTACTAAGCTGGTGGTCCTGGGTTCGAATCCCGGTAAGTGCAAATATTTGTGTGATGATCACGAATATTTGTTTCTGAGTCATGGATTTAAGTATTTATCTATCTATATAAGTATGTATATCGTCGCCTGGTAACCATAGTACAAGCTTTGCTTAGTTTGGGGCTAGGATTATCTGTGTGACATTGTCCCTAGATATTATTATAATATTATATATGATCTTTGGGATACGTATTAGTTCAGCAGTGATGACAATAATAAAGATGAAACAATCGTATGTGGGATCATATTATTATATCCCAGAATTAATTGAGTCGCAGAATAATTAGTTTGTTTGCAATAAAGATACCTTATAAACTTATCTCGTTAATTAAACGTTAAATGTCATTAACTTAATGTATTAACATATTGCAAGCTTATTTGCAAACGTAGGCAAGTTACGACTTGATGACTCGCTACGTCACTCGCACGCACGGCTTGAGCGATTAATATGTAAATATCTGAACATCGAAGACGGTACTGATGGTAATGGTGCGAGCACAGCTATGTAATGGAAGTACACTCTGTAAATTGTGAATGTTAATGATGACTTCTATACGGAGACTACGCTAGCGGGTATCGAAACATGAAAACCTTTGAAGTTAGTTTAGGCAAAATGTGTGTAAGAAGAGTACTAAAGATAAAGAGGAAAAATACTTTAAAACATATTTTTTTTTTTAGGAAATATTAACTTAGACTCACGCCTGTCTCCCAGAGGGGTAGGCAGAGACAACGGACTTCCATTTGTCACGATCCTTGCACACCTCTTTCGCTTCGTTTACTGACATTGTGTCATGTCAAATATTAACTATTATGAGAAAATGTCTCGAGTGGCGACCACGAACCGGAAGACGTAGCGTGGGCAGGCCCCCTACAAGATGGACCGATGATCTTGTGCGGGTCGCTGGAAGGAAACTGCTGGATGCGAATACCCCAAGACTGACAATTGTGGAGATCTTTGGGGGAGGCCTTTGTCCAGCAGTGGACGGTCTTTCGGCTGATATGATGATGATATTTTTACGCCAATAATTAGAAAAATGTTGCTTTGCTGTGTGGCTGATGGCAAAGAATAACACCATCCGTGTTTCATCCTGTGTGGGGCATAGAAGTCGATCCGAAAAGAATCTAGAGAACGGGCAGCAGCGTCTCTCTGTGTACTATGACCATCACACTGCGATCGCCAACCCGTCTGCCAAGCGTAGCGATTATGGCATATCCCCCATGATGATTGCCACATTTCTTTTGTTGTCTTTAGAGGAGGCCCTTGTCCAGCAGAGGTACGTTATTCGGCTGACATAACCATGAATAAAATTATGATCTGTGATCTGTTTCCTTTGTCAATAAACTGAAATCCAGCTTAACGTGCTCTCCGTGGTATGGGCGTATAGCATCTTCTAGGGTCCATCCAGTCTGCCCCTGTGTGGTTCCTTGTCAGAAAAACCTTAAGCAATACCTTTTAGCCAACACCAACGATGCCACATCATCAAAACACATCTAATTATCTCCACGGAAATAACTCTCAACTATTGTCTGATTTTTCAAATTTCATATAAATATTGTTACATAATTATTTACATAATACCTATTTTAAAAAACATTGTTCCCTTTTCCGCAAACCGCATACTGTATGATTGATGGAGTTATAATTTACATATTTATCAGTAATTGACGTAACTGATTGATATAACTAAGACATAACATACAAGATAAGATATAGAAAGTAATATGCGATAGAATAACAAAGATACAATTAACTAATATGAATAATATTTAAATTACTTTTAATGATTACGGGCAAGGCGAGGGCTCACCTTCCTTCGCATCAACTTCATTTGTTACATGAATATGTAAATAATACGATATTATTGAAACCCATTATAAACTTGCCCCGAATTCAATCAATATATTGTTTTTTGGCATTACTTACACACGGCCATCTGATCCCAAACTAAGCAGAGCCTGTACTATGGAAATCGGATAACTGATATACTACATATACTACTTTTCTTTTGTAAATACATACTTATATAGATAATTACACCCGGAAAAACAGACATGTTCATGAACACAAATATCTGTCCTGGGTGGGAATCGAACCCACGACCGCCGGCGTGAAAAGCAAGCATTTGCCAACCACGCCAACAGGCCCGTCCTTACGTTGGTATTACACCTTATTAAAATAATATTAAACATATGCCCAGCTGTGGCATATATCTCTTTGCTAAGTTTCATCACGATTCAGTGGCTTTTTCGTAGGACACACGGAAATACAGATTATTTTTCACTGTTATATTTTTATAAGAGGTACTATGTACATATTTTATATTTTATACAATACTGCCTCGTGGGTATAGCGGTGGCATGTGAGTTCCTGGTCTTTTGGCTAGGGCTAGATCAAGTTATTGGGATAGGAAGCGAACCTATGTTTGCGCACACATCCCTGTACGTTAATGTCTTGCGTTATTGGCTATTCTCTGTTGAGATTGGCCTCCAAATCCGGAATTCGGCCACGCACTAATATATAAACAATAAATAGGTGGCAATAATGTCACCTTCTAGCAGGTATCCCAAGTCTCGGAAGAATACTTTGACAACCTCCGTATCTACTTAGTTATTACTTAAGTATCTATGTAGATATTTGATTTTTGTATGCATAGATTTAATTATTTGTTCCAAAGTGTTAAACTTAAGGTGTGTTTAAGGAGTTAAATTTAATACCTATGTATGTATATGTATGTGGAAAATAGTAAAGCTTATACCGGGTGGACGAGGAAAAATGATGGGACATTTAATTAGACACGACCAGTTCATCAGCATCATTATAGAAGGCAAAATTGAGGCAAGGAGAAAGAGAGGCAGACGGAGACGTAAATATATGGACTAGGTGAAGGAGGTTGTGAAAATGGAGGCTTACAAAGAAGCCAAGGAGAAGGCTTACGATAGAGAAGTAGGAAACTGCTACACCGACAAGTGCACAGCCGTTCATTTAAAGAGAGAGATATGTATGTGGGTTTCAAGATATATAATAATAATGTCCTCCTAGCCGAATTTCGGCCACGGCGGCCAGTCTCAATAGAGATTAGCCATCTGCGCGGGATATATTATAGTGCACAATTGTGTGCGCAAACACATGAGCACTTTCTATTTCATCACTCTCATGATCCGATGGGACGCCTAGCGACACGACCGGAAAGTGGTCAGGTACAGGACCGAAGGCTTTACGTGCTCTCCGAGTCACGGGGGTATAATACCGTCAACTCCCAGACTTGGGGCTGTTGCTGAAAAATGTTTCTTATTACAAAAAAGTCCCAAAATCACTTTTGGGCCCGACCCAGGATTTGAACCCAGGACCTCGTTCTCTGCGGGTGAACACGCTACCGCTAGACCAACGAGGCAGTCATACCAGACCAGGATAAATATCTACTCGTTTATCAATCAGTATTGGCGTCTCTAATCGCCCCAGCCGGTCGTTAGTCCAAACTAACCGTTCTAACAAATGGTAGCATTACCGGAACATGTGGAATTCTTACCGTTCGCGGTAGCTTTCTTACTCGGTATAGCATGCGAGTCGATTAAGGGTGCGTGCTCCGAATCGGTATGTGCTCATTACACCTCCCTATTCATTACTCGATTAAATAACTAATAGCCCGTTTCGACGTTTCACTGCGAAGTTATTTCAATGAAGTCGCGAAAGTACGAAGGTAAAGGGAACAGTCTTCAGTGGTGTTGCCAACTCTATGTAACATAAACATAATAATATCTATTTTAAAATGTGTGTATGGGAGTGCAACAGTAGGAATCCAAATCCCATTATTATTTACTAGCTGTGCCCCGCGGTTTTACCCGCGTTAAATTTTATAAATTATCATAGCTCCCTTCCCCTTAGGTGATAGTGTTATAATATGTAGCCTATATGTTAACCCTACCTCTTAGTAATATTCATGCAAAATTTGAAGTAAATCCATGCACTACTTTTTGAGTTTAGCCCGGACATACATACAGACAAACAGACACACGGACAAAAATTCTAAAAGCTATATATTTTGGCTTCGATATGGATTGTAGATCACGCCCCAAGTATCCTTTTAAAAAAAATATTCAATGTACAGTTTTGACTTTCCTACGATTTTATTATATTTAGTATAGATGTTGTTTTTTGTTTCAAATAGTAGAAAAATAAGTCGCATAATAAATCGGAGCACATCTTTAACAAGAGTTGTTTAAACTATACGATAAAATTCTTCTTCTGGACAGTTCTAGACTTCCATTGCCCGGTGATGAGTTTCACTGCTTCGCCGGACAATGGAAGAAAAGGGGGGTCAAAAGCCTAGCAAATAAGACTACAAACTTAGTTACAACATCGGTTCAGGTTGGTTACTAATATGATCGCTGGCACTCCACTACCGCTTTCATGAGAGCTTTTTACACCACAACAACTACACGCATTCACACAGATTACACCCACTCATCGATATAATTATGTTGATTACACATGGGATTTTGAATTTTGATTAAATAATCGTTCCGACCCCGAGTTACACCTCAAATCATAGATATAGTTTTGTTGATTATACACGGAAGTTTGCATTTTGATTCTTAGGCCTGTATGTTCTTTTAATAGTGGAAGGTTATTAACAAATCATCACCATTATTATAAAACTAGCTGTGCCCCGCAGTTTTACACGCGTTAAATTTTATATATTATCACAGCTCCTCCCCCGTAGGTGCTAGCATGATAATATGTAGCCTATATGTTGACCCGACCTCTTAGTAATATTAATGCAAAATTTGAGATAAATCCATGCAGTACTTTTTAATTTTAGCCCGGACATACATACAGACAAACAGATATCAAGACAAAAATTCTAAAAACTATATTTTTGGCTTCGATATCGATTGTAGATCACACCCAAGTATCCTTTTAAAAAATACTCAATGTACAGTTTTGACTTTCCTACGATTTTATTATATGTACAGATTAAACAATTTACTTAATTATCATGTACTTTAAACGTTTCGAAACTCGAATGTTACTAAATACATATTTAATTGTCATTTTTTATCAGAAGATCCTTGAAATGGTAAGTAGGGATGGCAACACTGTTGTTCAGAAAATGGTCGTTTCGCTACGTTCATGCGAGCTATTAACACTTTGATCTTGTGGAAATAATCGCCCGACCCCGAGTTACACCTACACGGCTCTACCGCGTTCACGGGGATTACACCCAATCATCGACGTCATTTTGTTGATTACACACGGAACATTTGCATTTTAATTCTTAAGCTTTTATGGTGAATTTAATATAGTTTGCTTATAATAAAATATACATGGCATTTGAGATGACATCTAAGGAAATAGGCATATATCTTTTAAGTTATTAAAGATTTTACTATATATTGCTTAGGAAGCTAATGTAAAAAAAATCACATGCAATCGTCGAGATTTTGTTACTTTTATACAACTGACTTTATTTGAATTTGTTAAATTGGTATGAACAGCCAAAAATACGTACTATTCGGCACTATTTCGCAAGTTGATGTTCTTGCTAAAATTGCTGAACTTTTCGAGCTCATTTAATAGTTATTCATAAAAGTTCTGTCTATACCAATCATAAGTATTTATAAAATAGTGAATAAAATAAAAATGAATAAATGCCTCGGGACATCTTACACACCGCCATCTGACCCCAAACTAAGCAGAGCCTGCTAGTTACTTTATAACTCCCTTTAATTATAATAAAATTCAAAACTATTCCATACTAGAGCCACAAGTCTGCCCACAGAATAGAATAGAATAGAAAATTTATTTATTCAAGTAACTATGACTCTTATATGTTAGTTACTGACTGACTATTAGACTATACTAGCTGTGCCCCGCGGTGTTACCCGCGTTAATTTTTATAAATCTTCTTTGCTATAAACCTCACGGAGCCCGAGACCTTTCCAACGAATGCAAAATCGTGGAAATCGGTTAGTGCGTTCTGGAGTTATAGCGTCAGGAAGGAAAACCCGACTTATTTTTATATAGTAGATTAGTAACATACATTATAACCCTGCAACCGTCATCCCCTAAGTAAGAATAAATTTGGATGGTCTACTGTTATGCATAGACATTAATGACAGCGAAGTTAAATTTATTTTTCCTCGCCTATATCTCATCTGATGTACTTAACAAAACAGATGCATTGTTGTATTCATACCGTAAAGCGTAATGTAGGCCTTACTGTTCCAGTACACGGGCACTGGCACGGGCATGGGCGGAGGCATGGGCGCGGGCGGCGGGCGCGTGCCCACGGCGGCGTCGCCCGCCAACACGGCCTCCTCGTCGTCCTCCAACACGGGCTCGGCCGGCGGCACGCGCTCCACCAGCCTCAGCACGGCGCCGCCGCCGCCCGCCAGCTCCGCCTCCACCACGGGCGCGGCCGGCGAGCAGCTGTCGCGCACCAACCTGTACATCCGCGGCCTCAGCCAGACCACCACCGACAAGGACCTCGTGCAAATGTGCCAGATGTGCGTATTGTCACTACACCTACCGACAGTCACTCAACTGTACCTACTCCAGTTACGACGCGATAACGCTCCATCTGCTTTTATGTTTCAGGTATGGCAACATAATTTCAACAAAAGCAATATTGGATAAAAATACGAATAAATGTAAAGGTAAACAACATTCATACCGTACGTCCCTTGTACACAGACATAGCGACTTACAGTTATTATTTACATGTAAAACTTACTCATAGTTATAAATCTGTGCATAGATATCTCACGTATGTATTTAAAATATTGTTTTCGATTTATTACTTGAATAGATTTGCATTGATACAATTATTCGTAATTGAATTATTTAAAACAATATTAATATTTTCTAGAATACCATATACCTACCTTCATTAAACTAATCCATCTATGGTGAGAATTTTTTCCAATATATGCACGAACACTAGATACATTCGATTTAATTCATAATATTTATGACATTCTCATTCTTATAAATGTTTATTTTATATACCTGTTATTTTTCTAGTAGAGTATATTTTATCATGTTCACTATATTTGCACCAACGCACAGATGATATCCAGTTATTACCTCAATATGAAATGGCACAGTATTTAAATGTTCATCACGATTAATACTTTGGATGTCACATCTCATCACGCTACTGTCGAGTAGGCAATATACTCGCGCTCATTAGTAACATTCCGATGTTTGTATCATAGCTGTTCTTTATTTGGAATCTTAGAATTAATACATGTTCCGGCATACGATCTGTGAGACCAAGCATGAGTCGCCGAACTTGTATCCACCCATCTCGTAAAGCCACTGTTGTATGCGGCGAGCCATTTCTATAAAACCTTTTCACTTTGTTTTCCCAGGTTACGGTTTTGTAGATTTTGAAACAATCGCGTCGGCGGAGGCAGCTGTTAAAGGATTACAAGCCAAAGGTGTTCAGGCCCAGATGGCTAAAGTGGGTATCTGGTTCCTGCGTAGACTGAACCGTGTACGTTGTGCATGCAAGTAATACTATTATGACTAACCGCCTGCTCCTCTCCGCTGTCTCGTCCCCTCCGTTTCTACTTCTGCTCCTTCGCCACTGTTCTCGACGCCTATCATGTACTAACAATTAACGCCCCATCCAAAAGATCCTTTAATATATAATGAATGTCCAAAGCCATCAAACGAAAGGAGTGGCAACTGTGCAGTAATGCCGGGGTGGTTATTTCTTTTCATAGCAAATAAAATTGAATTTAACGCTGGCAGAGTGCCGCGAGTTGAATGCGCGAAACGCTTTGAGATTTCATAATTTAATTTATAATGGTCGTTAGCGGAGCAATAAGCAGAGTTGGACCATTCAAACAGTTGCCTACCCAATTGATCCAATCCGAATTTCCGTCTTCCCTTACTTATAGCTTTAGTACTTTACCCTATCTATATAAGAAGTGCTGTGTTCCACTGCCGAGCCTCAGCCGTAAGATGTTCTCTATCTCGTAACAGCTAGACTTGCCCTTTGCATAATGTAGCATCCCGATCCATGTAATCTGATTGAGGTGATATACTTTACGTGCTCCCATTTACAGTCTCATAATGCCTACCTTTGTTTGATTCAATAGATTTTTCTATTTAGCTGAAGTAGGTCCTGTGTTAATATCATCGACTTTGGGCGATAATATTCGAATGTCCCGGTATACACGGCCACAGTACACGATCATTCATTTGGTAGTACGTTTTGGGAAGCGCCGCGCGTGCTATTAGCGTGTCGCGAACAGTACAATGTAACACTAGTGTGTTGTAAGTATGTTATTCCTTCAATGGTACGCAAATCGACGCAAAATAACGCTTACTTAATTCTATACTTCAGACATTGTTTCATCCTATTAATTCTATACTATTGTCGTATGCTTCAGCGTTATAACAATGTATAATTATATTATCGCTACTGGGCTCGGGTATTTCTATGCTTTCGATATTAAATTAGTGTGTATGCGAGTTTTAACTAGCTTCGTAATCTCTATGCTATTGTATATGCCCATGTCGTTGATAACACCTACCTAATATTAGTACATTAGAACAATCTGCTGATTTACGTCAGAGCTGGCTTCAGTGTCTAGATATTCTATGCGGGCTTCAAGCTACTTTTACATTTTACGAACATTTCACGACACAAATGGTAAAGATAACAAAGTATGAATCAATACCTCGATTAAATGATAAAGAAAACAATAACTCTATTATGTACCCGGCGATGTGACATCATCGGCGGCACTCCATACCTCCACGTAACAGTTTGAGTACACGTGTTTGTAAATAAATAAATGAACAAGTGCAATTACAACTCTAAAGTGACGCTGATTATTGGTGTGAGGGTTGATCTGCCACACAAGTTCTTATTTCCGAAGCGCTCATCTTTAATATAGTGATCTCAAGGTTCACATGGTATGCATTTTAGTCCCCACTATAGCTAAATATGCTCTATTAAAGCTACCAGATATTAGTGATCTATCTTTCTTGCAATATTTATATCTTGTGTCAAATATATGCTAAGCTTTAGAGAGCAAATGTTTCATCTATTCCCCCGGGACATTTACAGCAACAAGAGCAAGACCCGACAAACTTGTACATGGCGAACCTGCCCCCGCACTTTAAGGAGAACGATGTGGACCAGTTGCTGGCCAAGTTCGGACAGGTGGTCTCCACGAGGATCCTACGCGACACCCACGGACAGAGCAAAGGAGTTGGATTCGCGAGGATGGAGTCTAGAGAAAAGTGCGAGCAGATTATCCAAGTAAGTAGATGTACACTTTTATCTATAATATCAAATTTGGCTCATTAGGTGATATGGTTATAATCAGATAAAGATACGAAGCATACAATCTAAACCGTGCAGAAAGTAATACCCTTTTAACCTTATGGATTATCTGGCACGCAAGTCTACAAATATCTTTTCGTTTCAATTTATTATTCACATTCCATGGAGTTTGGAGTGCACGTTTAGAGAGGAAACCCTTAAATTAGGGCAATCTCATTCTGAATTAGGTACACTCAAAAGCACTAAAACGTGATTCCAATCAGTTGCACTTTTCTAAATGTTATACATAAATACTACACTAAATGGCATTTTGCCTTCAGGTTTAACAACCACGATATACCGAGACATCTCAAAAATGCGCTGATCGCAAATGATGGACAATCACGTTTTGTTTTACTGACAGCAAGAGCTATTGTAGTATGGATTGGTCGGTGCGCCTCGCCGTCCATGGGATGCTGATAAAACGCTTCCAGCACCAATACAGCTTAACTGATCCGTACTTATAAAAAATAATCCCGACACACTGATAGCATTAAAGCTCCGCCCAAATCCTTGTTCCAAGTAAGATGAGGTTATGCCCATGAATTCCGTTAAGAGAATATGCTATGATATGGTAATTCTATTACCTCCTTAGTGTAGTTCACCGTCTCAATACCGATACGATAGTCAATAAATACGTCGCTCGATTTCGGATCAGGAGTCTAAATATCGATTACTTTTGATTGATAGCAATACTACCTAACTAATATAGTAGGGTATGTATGGCAAAATGCCATTTAGCCATCAAGGAGTTTCCTAATAAATTTACAACATATAGAAAAGTGCTACTGATTGGAATCATGTCCTCTTGTTTTCCAGTTTACATAACTCAGAATGAGACTGTTCTAACTAATTTATTAGTTCAAAGTTTTCTCTAAATGTGCACGCAAAAATTTAAACGAAAAGAGCCTTAGTGCACAAAAGTATGTAATCTTAAGAACCGCAATATATTTTTTTTCGATTTGTTTTCTACATGAACTTTATCTGAATACCTCAATTAGTTAATAATTCCAATGAATTCAAGATTACTCAAATACCCTACCAGCCATCCGATGAGACATTCTAAAAAAAACTTGTGTGTACTTATGTACACGCGTTAGAAGTTATACGGGCACGATGCGCGCGCATTGTAAAAATTCACTCTCATACATTTTCATACCACCTAGTACTAACTTCATGCTGTTATTTTTGCGATGCGCGCGCATCGTAAAAATTCACTCTCATACCACCTAGAACTAACTTCATGCTGTTAAATTTTTTGGTGTCGGTGTGCGCGCATCGTAAAATTCACTCTCATCATTTTTCTCCATCGCGCCAAAAGAAGTATAACTTCAAAAAACAACGTGGTAATAATCTTTTCCACTGAAAGCAAGCCTTTCTGCCTGGTCACGTTGTCAATAACACTGCGTCGAAATGAGATGATAGTAAGCTGTATTTTTATTCCTTCAGATGTTCAACGGTAACCCGATCCCCGGAGCTAAGGAGCCTCTACTAGTTAAGTTTGCCGACGGCGGTAACAAGAAAAAGGCGCTGTACAAACAAAACGACAATAACGGCAGAGCATGGCGGGATAATAATGATTCTATTGCACAGGTATA
Organism: Pseudoips prasinana; assembly: GCA_951640165.1. Taxonomy (NCBI): domain Eukaryota; kingdom Metazoa; phylum Arthropoda; class Insecta; order Lepidoptera; family Nolidae; genus Pseudoips; species Pseudoips prasinana. Next base: position 26,050,451 of record OX621260.1, read on the forward strand.
TTAAATACAACGATAGATTTTACAACAGAGACCAGCCCTTTCTGCAGGGCATGTTGGTGCATCCTCATCATCATAACAGCTTTAATAAGTCCACTGATGGACAAAAGCCTCCCCATAAATCATCTTTGGGGAATATGCCATAATTGCCACGCTTGGCAGACGGGTTGGCGATCGCAGCATGATGGTATTAGTACTCAGAGAGACGCTGCTCCCGTCCTCTGGCAGACACGTCGACCTCTACGCCCCCCACGGGATGAGATGGGGTCATGATATTCTGTCTGATATTCGCGCGCCGTCACCACACAGCAGTGTTGGTGCATATCCTATAATAATAAAGTCTATGCGTCCACGCTCACCGCTCAGCCAGCTTCATATCTCTCGACAGCATTCGACCAATGAAATCACAAAAAAAAAACACATGAGACTGACTGCGAACATGGGGATTGGGCCAATGCTGTAGGTACGGAAGTCTTCGTTCAGATAGAGGCCAGATCCAGGACTAAGAATAGATGGTAAGTTACGGGGGTACTACGTTGCTAACTACTAACTCCGGGTTGCATCTGAGAGTTCTTAGCAATAAAATCGGAAAAACCTTTATTTGTAGGTAAATGGGCCGGTTAGCGTGGTTAGTAGTTACTTGCCTTTCACGCAGGTCGTGGGTTCGATTCCCATATTTGAGTACATGAACATGTCTGTTGGTTTTTATGTAAGTAAGTATGTACATATTTTCAAAAGAAAAGTTTCCATAGTACAAGCTCTGCTTAGTTTGGGGTCAGATGGTCATGTGTGAGTAGGTAATGTCCCTGGATATTATTATTATTCGTCACTAAGTATCTGCTCAGCAACGGATAGGTACGCTTTCATGTTTAAATTAATGTGTTATATTAAGTACAGTATATTTAAACATAGTTTAATAGCTCCATCGTTTCCATGTGAAACACGGGTACCTTGCGTAACTATTCGTTAGCAATAAAATTTGCATTTAAGTACTTTTCCGGCGATAACACAAGTTTTATCAGTACCTAGTCTAACTAAACAGTGGTACAGTCGACGCCACGTCACCGACACACGCCACTGCTAAAACCACATTTATTGCTTACGTAGTAAAGTCACGTCTTGGTGAGAGTATTTCCATGGACGTGACGACAACCATATTTGCGTACGTAGCAATATTCCGTAGGATCGCAAACTCGCACTTAAAAAAAAACAAAAAAGGAGGAGGGTTTCGATTCGCGAGGGTTTTCTTCTCGGACCGTGAACCGGTTGTAATGATTTTTCATCGGTAAAATATGCTTCACAGGTGGTCCCATATCAATTTTGTAAACCAGTTATGAAGAAAACTTGGATTTCATTTGTCAATCATCAATACTATATTAATTTTAGATTTTAAAATTGGTAAGAAGCACTATATCCATTGTTTGCAAAACAATTCATTATTTTTATTGCACAGGGAATGCTTTCGAGATCGTCTCATATAAATTTTGTTCAAATCTGATGCTAAGGATTTATATGAAGATACGTCAAAACAGTTAATACGAGTATATGAAGTGAAAGATATTGGGCAGGAGTGCATAACAATAAAGATTGAATCAAATTACTTGAATATTAAAATAACATGTTTACAGCTTCTATCCATCCAAAGATTATCTGGAAGAGATCGCTTAATGCAACAAGTCCGCCCGTTTTACAAGATTGTGTTATTTGTGCACGATGTATTTATCCTGTAAGAGTGTTTACAATAGAGAATATTCTATTCTAGTCTGCGACAGTAGTTCTCGGCATTTCTTTTTCATGTACCTAGTTATTAGGTGAAATAATAATTATCTTTCTGGTTGCATTCCGGTCATGGCGGCAAATCTCAACAGACATATTGTATGGCACAAATTTGCGAGCAAATAGAGGTGTATTCTTTATTCCCAGGTCCAAGGGCTTTACACCCTCTTGGAGGCAAGGGAATACGGCACCGTCACTTTCTGGGAACATCTTAGTATGTTTCAAGAAAGAAATCCCAATTATATTTTTGGTCCGACTTTTATTTTACTCGGCAGAAAGGTCAAGACTAAAGCGATAAGCGGGTAGCTCAAAATAGCGTACAACGTATTATTGGGTATCAACGAACTTTAACCGTATGTACTACTGGCGTTCCAGGCGGCGATGGCCGTCAGTGGCGTGTACGCCAGCGGCGTGGGCGGCGCCGGCGCCGGCGCCGAGTGCGCGGGCGTGTACCGCAGCGGCGGCAGCGTGTACGGCGTGGCGGCCTTCCACCACCACCCGCAGCTGCACCACCACCACCACGCGGCGCACGCGCACGCGCACGGCTGGCTGGCGCCCTACGCCGCGCTGCTGCCCCCCGCGCACCCCGCGCACGCCGCGCACCCGCCGCTGCCGCTCGACGCGCTGCCCAGCCAATACGTGAGTGCCCGCCCTGCCCTCTGCGGCTAACGTCGAACAACTCGCCCTAAATCTAGTTCCGCGAATGACGGCCCGAATCCACGTCGTAAACGAACGAGAAGGTTCAGTCGAGAACGACCCAGACTGATAGTGATCCTCTGTTTTCCAGGTAAACTGGGACAGCTTAAGGCCGGAAAATGAGCTATACGTGAGTGTCTCAGTAAAATTGTAAGCGAACGCTCTAACCTTCCGTGTCCCCTTGCTTATCCACCACTCACTTAGCGCTCCTCTCGCTTCCTTTGCCACACGTTACGCCACCACTCTGCTAACGACACACTCGCGCCTGGTGTTACCTCGTCTTTGCTATTACTTAGGGAATCAAAATACTCATAAATAATTGTTTATCACCTAACTGTTGGATGTGAATGTTTGTCTGTTGTAAGGTTAACGTGATTAAATATACATTATAATTGGCAACAAGGCATTTATATGTTTTCCATCGCTCAAGGAAAGTAAATAATAAAACATCTTGGTCACGTTAACCGTAGCACGCGACATGAAGACACGTGTCGTGACGGGGATGTGACAGTGTGTCTCTGTGTTGCAGTACTTCGCGTCGCACCCGTACCAGTACTTCGCGGGCCCGACCCCGCCCATCATCCAGATGCCCATGGAGAGCGAGCACGCGTCCACGGCGGCCTCGCCCGACGAGGCCTACCAGCCGTACCCGCCCCCCAAGTAGACGTAAGCCACGCTACAACACTACGTGCTGTACACGAGCCAAAAATCAAAGCAACTGTGACTTTTTACGATGTTAATTTGTTTTAGTTATAATTTGCGGCCGTTATAGACTTCATCGAAAGCTCCGCCAGCGACGCGTGTCGCCGGCGCTCTCCTGGCTAGTGTTAAGCCTATTTACTTGTTCGCCTCGACTCTTACTTTCTCGACGGGCTTCGTATTCGGCTGGTACTGTTGGCTTTATGCTGGACGTTCGATTTGCTGTGATGTTTTGATGAGGTCTTTTGACGGTTCGAGGAGAGGATTTGATGTATAGATATAGTTGCAATTTTAAAAGTGTTTTGCATTATAATTTTATTATTGTTTTATGAAAATTCATTAAGATTTTAGGCGCAGATTTCGTACATGTTGACAACATTATTTAAGATAGTTAGGTATTTATTTTAGCATAGAATGTTTTCATGCATGAAGTGACAAATTAAACTTGTCCTCGATGCAGAAAAGAATCGGTAAATTTTATGATATGATTTGATTGCTAGTGTCATATTCAAAACTTTACTGTAACTTTGTTACTGTTCATTTTTGACGACGCATTAACTAAACATCACTAAAATCAAACAAATGGTGCAATCGTATATTATACAAATTGTATATATATATATATATGTGTATATATATATTGTCATTTTTTTAAGTATGATTTATGACATAGATTTGATTATTATTTTGTTAACAACGGATCGTATGAGGAGAGCAATATCTGAGTTGGGATAGAAGGATAAGTGGAAATGGTCATATCATGGAATCAAAAATATTAATAACAAAATTTGTAAAGATTAAAGAAAGATATATGTGTGTAAGGGTTAGAAATGGTGGGTACACCGATTAGAACTTGTACGATAAATTGCCCGGAGATTTAGAATCTACCGCGATATGTAAGTATTTTTAAAATACACTCGTTACGTCATTTATAGTTGGACAACATGAATTCAGACAGCTCGTACGTAGCAAAGGGACATTTAGTTCACTCCCGCCTCCGCCGCGGGAACACGATCATAAGTGCGATATGTAGATTTTTTAAATACGTTTAGCATGGTGCTCTAATTCATTATGTTCCCTAAATATTTTTATGAATATATAAAAAAACTAAAACAGTATTATTTGTCAGAAATAATATGCATACTAACGCAGTCTTCCAAAGATCGCGCCACTCATTTAGTACGGCTCGTAGGAGGGACGGGCGCGGCGCTCGACCCGCTCCCACTAAAATAACAAACACAACTGAACAAATCTATTACTTATAAGAGGTACGTAACATTATATTTGTTTCGATTAGTAGTAACTCTCTCATCACAAATAGAGATATGGATTCCGGTTATGTTTCTAAACGGAAATAAACTGTTCAGTAACAATAACGTCGTTGCCAAACCCAAACTCAGACTGAATGTATGTATACCTACTGTTACGTGCAATGTCTCAGGCCGCGGCGTGCGGCGCCCACGTGGCACCCCGTGCTCACGATATGGCAACATTTAGCAATAAGCAGTTGTATGTAAAGTCTATTTATACATTTTACGAGTCTATACAAATTTTTGTACGTTGAAAACATATGTTTGAATACGTGAATAATGAAATGATCCTTTTTTGAGAATCATGTACTGAATCAACTGTAGTTGTTATTTTGTAGGCGGTCGGCACATTCCACTAGAAAACTTCAAACAAAAATTCCACGATTGATTTCCACATTATAAAATGTAAACGGATTTGAAATCCAAAGTGTCAACACCGTTTTGGTGTGAGCGAGCACTTTTGTACCATCACGTAGGTTTTGGGTACACTTTATGACTTTATATGAAATTTGATATTTTTATATTGAATATATATAAATTATACATGGATATGTATACATGTATATACATTGTTGATGGGTACGAGTAAAAGCCTACTATATCGCAACTGTTTAATTCTATTTTGGCACGTCAAGAGTTTCATCAGAACCAAAGTATACAAATCATTAAAGTCGAGTAAGAAGTAGGAAAATATTTATACAACTCAGGGACTGAAGACTAGTTAAATGTTTGATATATTAACTGTATTTTAACTGACAAGTAAGCGGTAACCTCTTTGTTCAAAACCTGTGAACCGACTTTACTGAAACAATACAGGAACTGAGACTAGCTGACAGCAGGTTTTGAATGAATTACGTAGATTTTGAACGAATTAGTAGATCTGTACTCGATTTGTTGACATTCAATTATTTTAGCAGGAAAAGGCTGAAACTGTACTGTTGTTCCGTATTGAATTTCTTTTTGAAATGTACATACATTAGCTGGAAAAATATTCACTAGTTACATACTAGTACGTACTGGTGACATACATCACGTAGAGGCACAACGTTCAGGAACTTGATTGAACCGTAAACAAATATGCAAGCACGTAGCCCCATAGTAGTAGTGTTAGCTGACTGCCTGTACCATAGTACGACCACATCAGCCGCCGGTTCGGCCTCTCGACATCCTCTCAAGGGTGCGAGCGGCACTACTGAACCAAAATACTCCGTAGATCAGGCTCGTACCCGTACGACGTCTGATCAAGCCAAATTTTATTGAACTGAATGAGAACCGCCTTTACTTGTGAAATTTGAATAACCATAAAGTGCAATGTAGTACCGAGCATCGCTTGGTACTTAGTTAAGTATTGATCGTTTAGTGTTCCACGTACACTGTGGCTTCCTGTAAATGCAGTCTTCCGATAGATATTTCCACTAACTTTGCATTTAAAGTTGATGTCAATGTATTAGTAAATTAATTTCACGTGTATGAGTCACCCGAGCCTTGGTTTGACGTACCGTTTTGAGTTGATATCGTTTCTTCGCGCTCATGTGTAAGTTTGATTCCAATGAGCGCGTCATTGTTTCCGTGAATCGTTATATGTATGTATAAAACACAAATATGAATCGTTAGAATAGACATGTACCAAACCGAGCAGTGGCACACGTTAAGTATTCGTCTAAGTGACTAGTAGTATATAGCATGGCACGGTTCCGTAGAGAGAACGCCGTCGAAAGCAAACATATTTTAGCACCAAATTATTTTTCTAATGCTTTCCTTCCATTGTAAGCAATAATATTAATTTGATAGTAGTGCCTTCAGCTTCGAACTAATGGTCAGATATGAATACGATAGAGCAGTTGCATGTGCTTTACACAATATTTTTACAGGTAATAGACAACTTACCCTATTCGTAATGGTAGTGATAATGTAAAGATACATGTTTAACTATTTTGTACTAACGACCCAACAAGATAATGTGGCTGTCTAATCGTTGCATTTTTCAACACATGATGTAAAAATAAAATTCGACAGATACGTAGATGTTCCTAGTGAGACTCAGTTGAGCACAGTAGTAATACTATGAGATCACGGCCGATAGACATAGCGTAACGCGGGACGGACGCGACACGAGCACAAACACACCTAGCGGGAACCAAGTCTTGAAAACCAAAACTATGTTTCAACAGAGAATCATGTCGAAGATAGAGATGTTAAGTAGATGTTTTTAAAAATAAGTCATTTAGTTATAAGCGAACGCACGGATACGTCGATAGTGAATTGAGAAACTACGGGCGCGGTAACGAACGGACGGCTAGGATTACGATTTAGGATTAATTATAGATAGGATAGAATAGCAAACAATGTTTCGACGCTAAGATAGATAGAATAGTCGTAGGATAAGAGGCGGGGCGGGGCTGGCGCCCGGGCCGGCTCTAGGGTAGTTTCCTTTGTTAGTTTATTAAATAATTTAATTTGAATGGACTGAAGCCGGCCCGCCGCGAGCGCCGCGCCGCCGCACCGAGCACTTCAACACTACTTCAGTTGAACGACGTTTGCTTTCCCCTTTCGTTATGTAGTTCGATAAGTGTAAAGAAAGAAAATTAATTGAAAAAAAAAAACGGAAGTGTCGATACGAATGTATTTGTCCAATGTGTATTAACATAGTGTGGTGTTCTACCCAGCAGACTAGTCTAGACAGTAGCATAGTATAGGTAAATATTTAGTTAGGTAGTATTATAGAATTATGAATGCAAAAAATAAAAACTTCATAAAATGTAAAAAAAAATGAAATGAAATTGTTGGTAAGACAGATTATTTTTAAGGGACATGTTGCTTCGTTGTGTTATGATGTGAGGTTTGGCATAACTATGGTAATAGTGAATCGCGTTTCTCGCAGAGAGCGACAGAGGGCGTTGTGTATCTATTTTGTTACGAAGTGTTTGCAAGTTCTATATAGTGCTATGAGCATTCTATGTGAGCCGCATTATTTATAGTTATGCTGAATGGAGACTAAAGTATAATATAAATAAATCAAAATGGTACTAAGAAGCATGTTTTATTGTGACGAGTCATGTTCCTTTGCATTGAACATATTTTGTAAGAGCAAATGATTGAAATAAAACAAGCGAAACCAAATCAAGTACATTCTTTTATTTAATTTTCCCTTACATTTAAGTTAGAAACCCTAAAATGGTTCAGCCAATTTTGTTCCGAAAAGCAGTTTTAATATTGACACCACCGTAGTTGGTACTCTAACCAATGGTGAACTGCACGCTAACGTCCGTTGGTACAGGTTTCTCTGATACCAGTGTCACCTGTGTCGGGATTGATATTTGTGTATTTCGAGTAAAGCCAATGGAAAAATGTTACCCTGCCGGTGTAACTCAATTCACACTTAATGATACGCGGCTAGTGTAACTCAGACCACACTTAATAAAAAAATATGACAAATTTCTTCACCGGTACCGGTACTTCATGTTTGTAAACTGTGAGCATTTAACTGGCTTGTAGGACAAGTAGTCGTAAGTCAGAGGTCGGGGGTTCGATCCCCACCAAGGACAAATGTTTGTGTGATGAGCGTGATTATTTGTTCTGTGTCTCAGTGTAATGGATCTGTTATATGTAGGTATGTATTTAAAAAAAACTTGAGAGGTGACAAGGGACACCCGGATGGAACGAAGTTATTTCTTATTATTTATTGTGTACAAAAAACCTGTATACACTCAACAAAAATAATCGTCGCGACACCACACTGTTCATTGCGAAATAGAAATGAAAATATCTGGCTTGCTTTCTATAAGAGAGAGAGAGAGAGAGAGAGAGAGAGACAGACAGACAGAGAAACATGCGCACGCCGCACAGCTGTAAAAAGTGTCGTGACAACTTTTCGTAAGAATTTTTTCCGTCTAGCCCCCTTTCACAACGCGCGATAAGGAATTTCGTTCCAAAAATATGACAAATTTCTTCACTGGTACTTCATTTTTGTAAACTGTGAGCATTTAACTGGCTTGTAGGACGAGTGGTCATAAGTCAGAGGTCGTGGGTTCGATCCCTACCAAGGACAAATGTTTGTGTGATGAGCGTGATTATTTGTTCCATGTCTCAGTGTAATGGATCTATTATATGTATGTATTTAATAATATACAAGTATGTTTATCAGTTGTCTGGTTGCCATTGTAAAGGCTCTGCCTAGTTTGGGAATGGCAGTGTGTTACTTGTTCCAAGATATTTATTTATTTATTATTAAGCCCGATTAAAGATTAAAGGTTAACATTGGAAAAAAAGGTCTATTTTGTTAACTATCGGGTCAAATCCAGCACCTCGTCTCCGTTACGGAGCTAAATTATCCCACGGAAAAAGAAAATAAACAAATAAAACTTAACAACTACGTAGGAAGATGTGGTGTTTATAACAAGCGTTTTGTAACGCACCAATAAACATATTAGTCTATTGTAATTGGCCAAGTATCCAAACACCGAATCAAGGGGGTCCGTGGGAGAGACTCCAAACAAGACTTCCAAAACATACACCAAAGTCCTTCACATGAAGTGTTTGTCACATAATTTCACATCACGAATGTAAAAGATTAAAGTCAAAGTCAAAATCAATTATTCCGTAAAAAAATTACATTTATGTGGAATTGTCATATTTTTTTACCCTACCGTGCAGTGCATGACGTGGCAGCTACTGAGAAACACTGCCAGAAAACTCAGTAGGAATCCTTTTTTAAAATAAAATATACTTAAGATTAATCTCAATCATGTGTGTTGACTCAGAACAACTCAATCCCAAGCAGTTTTATCACTTAAATAATCAGAAATTTTGTAATATGCTACACAATTTGGCTTGTTTATTACTTTTAAACTTATTCGTAGATAATTCTCTAATATCATTGGGAAGTTTGTTATAGAATCTTATACATTGCTCCATAAAAGAATTACTTTTACATTCGTGTTTTTTGTTTTTGTAGTTTGTAGTTTTCTGCAATTCTTTCCTTTTTTTATAGGTGGTGTCTGAGGTAAATTACCCAAATCTTCTCGATTTATGGTTCCCTGACATTGCTGCTCAATAAATTTTCGTATACATCCGTACAGTCCAAGAATTCCAGCGGCGATGCCAGTCTTCTACACTGTTTTGAGTAGGTATCTACGTGGGGGGAAGAACAAATACCACTAAAGTACCTAGACAATTTTGTTATAAAGGTTAGTCATAGATTTTCTGTTAAGTAGGTACACATAGAAAATCATTAAAATGTACAGTTGAGGTACTAATATTTTAGGTTGTTACAATTTCTTAATAATAAAATAATCCCACCAAAAACTGTAAAAAATAGAAAATTTATCTCTGAAAAGGAATGAAATCTCTAGACAAAGTTGAGCCAAGTCTAAGGTTCCGTACTTCTATTTCTTTATTATTATATTTAATGTTATGTGACTTGCCCGTAGACCTGCACCCACTAAAGTTTAAAAAATGTTCAAGCGTTGATCGCATTTTTTTTAGTGCAGGTCAAAGGCCAAAGCATATAACATTAAATATAATAATAAAGATAGTTCTATGTCCAGTGACTACCACTGGAACTGGTACTTCCCAATGGAAGTACCAGTTTCCTTACCACTATTTTGATGATCATGAGCAAGTGTCGAAAATGCGAAACTTTGCCTTCACTTAGCATCGGAACTAAATGATTTACCGACTTGAAATTTTTGGATTTCAAGTGTGTCATCATCATCATCATATCAGCCGAAAGACGTCCACTGCTGGACAAAGGCCTTCCCCAAAGTTCTCCATTTGCCGGTCTTGCGCTATCCGCATCCAGCGATTTCCAGCGACCCGCACATGATCATCGGTCCACCTTGTAGGGGCCCTGCCGACGCTGCGTCTTCCGGTTCGTGGTCGCCACTCGAGAACCTTTCTGCCCCAGCGGCCGTCGGCTCTACGAGCTATGTGCCGCCCACTGCCACTTCAGCTCGGTCAAGTGTGTGATTATAGCTTACTACATGACGAAATTTTCAGCGTTCTGGTCCTATCCAGAGGTTCTCAAACAGGGGCCTGTAAATGCGGCGAAATGCTTCCAGAACAGGATGGTACGGCAGTGTTGCTTCGCGCTCGACTTGGCGGATATTAAATGTTGATTGACACCGAATTTGTTGCTTTTATTTCTTTCCTCATTGGGTATGTGCCGCCCACTGCCACTTCAGCTCGGTCAAGTGTGTGATTATAGCTTACTACATGACGAAATTTTCAGCGTTCTGGTCCTATCCAGAGGTTCTCAAACAGAGGCCTGTAAATGCGGCGAAATGCTTCCAGAACAGGATGGTACGGCAGCGTTGCTTCGCGCTCGACTTGGCGGATATTAAATGTTGATTGACACCGAATTTGTTGCTTTTATTTCTTTCCTCATTGGGTATTTTTCTGCTCACTTTATGACTAAATAATTCAAAATCACAAGCATTCGAGCGTATGAGGCAGTGTTTTTCGAAACAGCGTCATTCACGACTATTTCATTCGAGTCCATAGCTTTCGAACCTGTGAGACAGTGGCAAAGAAATTCGCAACAGCCAGTGTCGCAACAGCGGCGTTTGAAACAACATACGACACCCAAAAAAAGACACAACGTGCGCGCTCGTGTCTCTTACCGGCAAATTTTTCGCAATGGCGGCAAAATTTAATCTGATTCCCCATCTAACAATGGCGATCGGCCATACGCTAAAATAGCGTTCAAATTATCTTTTTAATACGAAGTTGCATGAAATGAGCAAGCAATAGGTACAGACGCCAGCACATCCAGCTACCCCAATCCGTCAAATTTCTTTTTATAGATTTTCAACTTTATCACAAAAGCATAAGGTTCACTTTCAATTGAGGAAATTTGACAGATTGGGGTTGCTTCATGTGCTGGAGTCTGTACATTAATTTATTTGTACTATAGAGCTCTACGTATCGAAACTTTTTTTATCCAAAAACAAAAGGTTATGTGGAACTTACACTCCACCTTAATACGCCAAGACGCAGGCCTCTTGTCCGATTGAGGATCGGGCAGGATTAGAACAGGATTTTAAATAACAGAAAAAAATACATCCTTACATACGGAAGTTAAGTGTAACAATATCGCCGAACAACCTGGCTTATAAGTATTTCATGTACCCCGTGTACTCTATGTACCCGGTGTACTCAATGTACCCGGTGTACTCTATGTACCCGGTGTACTCTATGTACCCGATATACTTCATGTACCCGGTATACTCTCTGTACCCGGTGTACTCTATGTACCCGGTGTACTCTATGTGCCTGGTGTACTCTATGTACCCGGTGTACTCTATGTGCCCGGTGTACTCTATGTACCTGGTGTACTCTATGTACCCGGTGTACTCTATGTACCTGGTGTACTCTATGTACCCGGTGTACTCTATGTACCTGGTGTACTCTATGTACCTGGTGTACTCTATGTACCCCGTGTACTCTATGTACCCTATGTACTCCACGGCAAACAGCGATATTGTTACTCAAACTGAAACCACACAGGTCTCAGGCTTTACTAAATAATAACTTTTTGACGGGCAGTTAGTGTGGTTGATTGATACTTGCCTTTCACGCCGGAGGTCGTGGGATCGATTCCCACCCGGGACAGATATTTGTGTGCATGAACATGTATGTTTGTCCTGTGTCTGGGTGTAGATATAATTATATATAAGTATGTATTTACCTAAGAAAAGTAGTATATCAGTTATATGTTTTCCATAATACAAGCTGTGCTACATTTGCGATCAGCTGGCCATCTGTGAATAATGTCCCAGGATATTATTAGGTAACGAGTTGAATGAAACAAAGATGTCAAAATCAAAATCCAAAATATAATTCAACTTATTTATTATCACTTATTCTCCAGTAAAAATATAGATCTAAATAACATACTCTTTTAAACCATGTGCTCAAATGGAAATATCATCCTACTGTTAATCTTTACAGATCATTACAATAATGAAAATGCAGTTGGAATCTTAACTTGAGGGCATTGTCTGGTCGGTATGTGTGCAAAACAAGTCACGATAATCTAATGCAGTACTTTTCTTCTGTTTACATTTTATAATTAATGTCACTGATTTGGGTAGAAGTAGAAAAATATGTTTAGTACACATTCACCCCACCCAATGCCCTAAACAATACATCCCTACTTTCAACGTACTAAGCTCAATACAGATGTTACACACTAGGGCCAAATTAATAGATCATTTAGTGCCTTTGGAAGATGATGAAAGTAAATAAATACTTCGACTTCGACACAGTATATATCATAAAAAGTTACGCGCGCCCCGCGGCTGGCTCGTGAGCGCGGGGCCGGAGCCACGCCCACAGCGCATAGGACGGGTATCGCGCGGCGATGCTTGTTCACTTAATGTTAATAATTGTTTTTGTGGTTTAATAATGTGTGTATGATATATATAAATATAGTATAAAATAGTCACCTATGATCACATTTGACACTTCATCCAAATTCAACAATAAACCTTAACTACGAAAAAAAAAATTCTGTACTTGCCGGAGTACAGATTTTTTTTTTCGTAGTTACAACTTACTTTTTTGTTTTTCAATTACGATTTATCTTTATTGTAATAATTACTAAATAAGGTCATTTTACAATTCACTTTATTAATAACTGACAGATGTCAAATGTGATCCATTAAATTGGCCCTACATTAATTTTCTACATTATCTATGGTATTTAATCATAAATTGATCAACAATGCAGAGACAATCGTACAACAGAACACAACAGGGTGATATCAAAAAGACCAAAATATACTGTCAATATGACTTCCGTAAAACATTGTTCTTTATTACATAAGTAGCAAGAGTATTGTTGTAACAAATGGTTGTATGGGACAGGTCTTTGTCAAAGTATATGGAGAGATACATGAAAATCGACCTTATTACCTATCAAATAAAGACGCTCTCAAGATAAAAGTTTGTACATGGACGTGTCAACTTTACCCAACATTGTAAAAACATAGAAATGCTACATTAATTGGGTTGTATAGCGTTCTATTAGATAACTTCCAATATTTGCCAGCAGCACTTTTGTGGTATATAATCTTATAAATAAATACGAGCACTGTATTGACAAAAGGTTTCAAATCCTATCGATATCAGTAAGGCTGCGGAATTATAGGGGAGGGCGGCGGATAGAGTGTGGCCTGACAGGATTTGCCGCCATATTATTCGCACATTTATACAAGTTTTTATTTTAATGAAACATTTTAATTTCCAATACATACATACATACATACAGACTCACGCCTGTTTCCCAGAGGGGTAGGCAGAGACAACGGATTTCCATTTGTCACGATCTTTGCATACTTCTTTTGCCTCGATTACTGTCATTATATTCTTCATACATGCTCGCCGGTTTAGGGTACTTCTGACCTGCCCTTTCTTGAGAACATCTCCAATTTGGTCAGAGAATGTTCGACGTGGTCTTCCCCTTCCGGTTGTCCCATTCACCCAGGCCAGGTATACTTCTTTTGTCAATCTTCTTTCATTCATCCTTTCTAAATGGCCAAACCATCTCAGCATGCCTTTTTCAATCTTTGTGACTACATCCTCTTTCACACCACAACGCTCTCTTACATCAGTATTTCGAATTCTGTCTCTCAAAGTCACACCACACATACTTCTCAGAGCTCTCATTTCCACTGCATTTATTTTACTTTCATTCTTTTTCTGCCATACCCAACTTTCACTTCCATACATTAAAGTTGGCACTAACACTCCATCGTGCACGGCTAGTCGGGCCTTCTTTGATAATTTCCAATATATGGGAAAAAAGCGTTGTGTGGGTTACTGAATCCACGATTCAAGTGATTTTTTTTTATCTTATGTAAAGTAATTTACATAGAAGAAACATTAACTTCACATAAGAGAAAAATAAGTTTCACTTGCATCGTGGGTTTCTGACACGACACAAGGCTTTTTTCTCATATCAACATGCATAATAAACATTGTGCAAGTTGCATACTAAAGTATAGTTAAAATCTCGCTGCAGACTTGGTCATAAATCATAATCGGAGTAGGGAAGTGCGCTAGTTGCGCGCGCATGGCTATTATCGATAACAGAATCATTCAGGTTATCACGTACTCATACTGCATTCATTAGGTAACTAATGAGTACTAATGTGGTTTTACGAGAGTTCCTTCTCGTAAGAACACATTAGTATCCATTAGTTAATTCTATAAACAGAAGGTAATTATATAAAAAGTAATATGGTTTTACGTTCTTAATTACATAAAAAGAGGGTAATTAACAAATATGTTTTTATCTCCTTTGCTGCCCGCTAGTTGCGCCGTGCTATTAAGTATATATAAATGGCTACAAAAATAAATTATATCATTCCTATTTTGGATTACAAGAGTGACACAATGGCTTTTCAAAGTAACATTTTACCTGTTGGCGACAACATTGCTGTTCAATATTTAGTTTTATATATACGTTCTTTTATTTATATATTTAATATGCTTTGTAGTAAATTTGGTAATAAAATAAAAAAATGTGTATTTATTTCTATCACCTATTTATAAATATATAAAACTATCGATATCACTCATCGACTGCAGTAATGCACAGGACTACGTGTGGGCGTGGCCTGCCCATAAGGCCCGTGAGTGGGAAAGAGACCGAACCACTCGGAATGATTTATGACCGAGTCTGCAGCGAGATTTTAACTATACTATAGACGGTGTATGGAAAAATTGGCTCCTTAAGTTACGTCCACTATTTATAATGAATACACCTTATATAAAAGATTTCATGAGCTTAGCTGTATTTGAATTTTAAGCATTTCGATCTGATCACTCTTAATAAAACTGGTTCAGTGACCCATAGAGGCTCTTAGTCTCTGATACAGAGTAACTATTATCTGCCTAGCGCTGCTTAACTCTACCGCCTTTGAATTTCGAGCCTTTTAGTAATTCCGAAGCCTTATAATAGAAATGGGCGGCGTGCTGCGAGTATACTAGTGCTGCACTGACTCACGCCTGCGCGTAATGCTTGGCCTTGAATATGCGCAGCGTGTTGTCGCTGGAGCCGCTGACGAGCAGGCCTGGGTTGGACCAGTCGCAGCACAGCACCTTGTCCTCGTGCCCCGTCAGGTCGTACAGCGGCGTGCGGGGACTGCCCAAAGAGAAACTCGAGTTAAACTTATGGTGGGAACGGAAATGTATCCTCTAGTGGGGCTCCAACTCACGACGTCCACATAAATAGTGATGTACTACAATACATACTATAATAATAAACAACTAAATATCTTGGGACCTGCCAGTACTGTGGCAACCATATCTGGATACCTGATAAATATATACAACATGTAACGTAATTAACGCAAATCCTGAAAATAGTTTGTTCAGAATCGTGTACTGAATCGATTTATATAATTTTTAATATAGGTAATTTTTTATTCCAAAATAGTTAAAACTACGGAAATTATTGTCATATTAACCCTATACACTCTTATTTAAAATAATTCCTTGATCCGCCGCTTAACCATGTCTCAGCTAAACCCTGCTCAACCACTTAAGCCCCGCTCAACTATTTCTTTATTTAAAAACCCTACTTAAAGGTTTCTCAGCTAAGTAACGTCATTTTATTTTACACTGTCAACATTTCTGAGACTGGTATAGAGCTTGACCAAAATTAATCGACTAAATCGGATTATGTATCAAAACTTTATGATTTTTGCTCTATGGTAGACATGGAATGATAGATTTATGATCGTAACAGTGCATTTTCAAGGACTATTGATTTTCTTCGGTGGATTTTGAAGTTTGTGATAAGATATCAACTGGAATTCAGTATTTATTTAAAAATTAAAACGGTTAGTAACTTCAATAAAACCTCCATTCACAACAAACGTCAAACAAAACGTCAGCTGATGCAAATAAAATCCGCCATATTTGAGCAAGCTTTAAACCAGGGGCCGACGTGGTTTAAATTTTGACATGGCTCAACCGCGGGTCAAAGTTAAATCGTGTTTTTAAATGAAAAATTTGATAAACCATGGTTGAGCGGCCGGCTTAAATTTAAGTAGCGTTTTTAAATAAGACTGATAGAGTCAAAACCAATTGAAATGGACCCAAAGTAAGACTTATAAATGGCAGTTTTATTTGTATTCATACAAATTCCATCATTCAATACAAAATAAAGCAAAATAAACTTTATTCCAAGAAACTAATTTAGTAAATAATAATGCATATACATGTTAATTAAAAAATTCAGTGTATGTATTATGATTACAACATAATATTCTAATTGGGGTGTTTGGGGGTGCGTTAATTACGTTACATGCTGTATATGTGTGGCTGGCACAGAATCGCCACCCCATCTCATCCCGTAGAATTCGGCCCGAGGGAATATCTACCAGAAAACGGGCAGCAGCCTCTCTCTGTGTACAATGACCATCATCTTGCGATCGCCTGCCGAGCGGCATATTATGGTTATTATGGCATATCCATCCAAATGATGGACACAACTCCATTGTGGTAATCTTTTAGGGAGGTCTTTGATCAGCAGTCTTAGAACAAATACAGTAATACCCCGCTTTACGCGACCCCGGCCGTTTCACTATAACGCGAATTTAGACTTTGGCGTTCAAATGCCTTGTATTAACCGAAAGAATGTGTTAAACATAATGTAGTCATTAACTTCTCTTTGGTTATTCCTTCCTCTGAACATTCTGATTGAAGAATTAGGGATTCCCCGTCATAAGTCTTTGTATTATGGGGATTCGCGTTCGTTTCATTTGTTCCGTCGTGTTTAGTTCGGCTGGCAGTCGTGTACGTGTTTTAACATTTATTGGAGATTACATATATGTACATAATTTAACGCTACGTCAAAAATGTCGCCTATAAAGAAAAAAGACCGTAAATCTTCAATTGCAAAGTTACGCTTTGGAATTGAAGATAAACGTGTTAAAAATAATGGAAAATGGAGGTAAAGTAACAATTGTGGACTCTCAGAATCGGCTATGAGATGAAATGGTTCGTATTTTTTTTATTAAATTTTGACTATGTTTAACCATAAACCTCGATTTACGCGAAATTCAGTTAACGCGATTTTTTCCGGAACGTATCCCTCGCGTAAGGCGGAGTATTACTGTAATCATGCTCATCCCACAAAAATTTCTTCTAGGTGGTGATGGAACCCATGCCCTCTGGTTTCCGTATTTCCCTAAAATCGTAGTATTTCTCATGTCCACGCCGAATGTCGTACACTGCTGGACTGAAGACTCCCCAAGAATGGGAGGATATGTCATGATGACCATGGCTGTACGTTTGCAGTCCTCAGAGAGCTGTACGCTGCTGGCCGTTCTCCGGTAGCCCCACTGTAACTATAACTACCTCCTAGTTTCCCATAGCTTGACCTGCCCGTCGTAGCCGGCCGACAGGAACAGCGTGTCGCGCGTGCCGGACCAGCGCACCGCCTGCACCCAGCCCGTGTGCGACGTGAACGTGGTCTTCACGATGCTGTCTGCAATACAGATGTTCAAACTTTAAAGTAAAGCTGAAATGGAAAGGAAGGCGGAAGAGTCCCACAAGCAACATTCAAACTTCCACCTTGTTCAGAATATATTCAGTAACAATTTTAATTGCCACTGAACATATTAGGTTGGGGAAAAAGTCTTTTCGCATTATAGTATGTATGAACTTGTCATAAAATCTCTTTGGCTATACTATTTGTATCTAGCCGGTTTCGGTATCATTGAAAGTTTAAAGAACGTAATTCCAAATTCAAATTAGGAAAATGTGTGATTTTCATTTGTTTTTCGTACTGTCAAGATGAGTCTAATGAAGAAATTTAATACATTTTAAAATTTTGCTACAAAAAAGGTAAAAAAGCACGCAAGCCGCGAAAAAAAATTGTGATGTTTATGGATCTACTGCAGTGTCTGTGAGAGTAGTACAAAATTGGTTTAAGTGATTTCAAATCCGCAAAATTTTGATGTCAAAGTTGCCCGTCGCTCTGGTCGCCATATTACGGATAAAATGGATGCCATTTTTGAAAACGTCTTAATATAAATATCAGTAGTTACGACGTAGCTGCAGAACTGGGAATTGACCACAAAATGTTATTGGCGCATTTGAAAAAAAACTTGTGTGTACTTATGTACACGCGTTAGAAGTTATACTTCTTAATATACAACTTGAACATAGTTATCAATATTCATACCACCTAGAACTAACTTCATGCTGTTAAATTTTTTGGTGTCGGTGTGCGCGCGCATCGTAAAAATTCACTCTCATCATTTTTCTCCATCGCGCCAAAAGAAGTATAACTTCAAAAACTGGGTACACAAAAATGCTCGATTTTTGGGAAAGAAACCTAATGAACCGTGTACTCATTTGTGATTCTTTATTACGACGTAATGAAACCGAACCATTTTTGAAGAAGCTGATAAATGGTGACGAGAAAAGGATCACGTACGACAAGAACGTGGTTAACTCACAACAAGGTGATGCTGTGTGTGTGGTGGGAGTGGAAGGGCATTATTCATTATGAACTGTTACTACCAGGCAAGAAGAAGACTATCGATTCTGAACTCTACTGCGAACAACTGATGAGATTAAAGCAAAAAGTTGAGAGAAAGCGGTCGGAATTAATCAACAGAAGTGGTATGGTTTTTCATCATGATAACGCTAGACCTCATATATCTTTAGCCACTCAGCAAAAATTAAAAGTGTTTAGCTGGGAAGTGTTAATACATCCGTCGTATAGTCTTGATCTTGCACCTTCAGACTTCCACCTGTTTCGGTATTTTCCGAATTCTTTAGGCAGTGTCAGGTTAACATCACGAGTGGACTGCCAAAACCACTTATATCGCGGTATTTTGATCAGAAGTCCCAAAATTTCTATACCATGTCCCAAGTACAAGATAACAAAAAGTTATCGAACAAAATGGTACCTACATACTTTAGTTAACTGTAAATAAACTATATTAAACAATCTACCAGCAGTAGACAGTGGAGTGCAAATAGATACCGCATATTTTGATTTTAAAAAGGCGTTCGACCTGGTCAATAATGACATATTGCTAAAAAAATTTGCCGGTGTTGGTTTCACTCCGCACCTACTAAATTTTTTTGCCAGCTACATGACGGACAGACAACAATACGTTGAGTGTGCAGGCTACGTGTCAGAGCCGTACATCGTTAGTTCGGGCGTCAGTCAGGGGAGTAACCTTGGGCCAATGGAGTTTATAATTATGATAAATGATTTACCAGAGGTTATAAAAAACGCTAAATGTTTATTATTCGCGGATGATTTAAAATTATATATGCCTATACGTAAACATGATGATTGCGAACTATTACAGAAGGACATTGACAGAATTGTAGATTGGAGTACTAACAACTTGTTACAATTTAATAACTCCAAGTGTGTGACTATCACATTCTCTCGCGCACGCACTCCAATTGCATACGAATACAAAATAGGCGACACTCCATTGACTCGGGTTACAAAGGTGAAAGATTTGGGAGTACATTTGGATGCTGGGTTGACATTTCGTGATCACGTGGTTAAAATCTGCAAGAAAGCGTACAGGAACCTAGGTTTCGTACTTCGAACAGTCAATAGTTTTACCAATGTTTCAGCCATTATTGCATTATACAATGCGCTGGTAAGAAGCCAACTAGAATGCAATGCGGTCATATGGAGCCCACATGAAATTAAATATAATCTTATGTTGGAGCGTGTACAAAATAAGTTTATAAGATATCTGTATATGAGGTATTACGGTGTATATCCTTTTTATCCCTTAATGTATCCAACGCTCTTTATATTAGGTATGGTCGGTTACAACGAGTTGAGGGTTTGAAGGGAATTAGCAATTACATTATACATATTCACAGTTTTGAGGGGCAAGGTAATGAATCCAACATTGCTAGAAACGTTACATTTGAACGTGCCTGATAAGTATGTGTATATGCGACGTAAGCCACAGCTGCTGCGAATGCCACAAACCTCCAGCAGCAGCGCCTCTGTCGCGCGCACTCAGGACACTTCATTTGGTCGCCGAGGAAATTGACTTGTTTGGTTGCTCTTTGAGTGAATTCACAAGGACAACGTTGTATATAATTTGTTACTCATAGTCATAATAGATAGTATTAGTTGAATGTTACATTTAAGTTTAATTTTTAGTTATAGATAATTTTATTATAAATTTGTTATAAGATAATGTAAAATGTATTGTAGGTATTACGTAGCCACACTATCGCATTGGGCGATGCCTGTAATGATAGATGTAAGGTGATAAATAAATAAATAAATGTTTTGAAGTTTCTTAAAAGATGCGAAAAAACTTTTTCTCCAACCTATGTTTCTACATTTCGGGATTACACCTGAACCTGAGCGATTAAACCTTTTACCTTGGACAGCTATACCCTTTTTCAAATTCTCCAAAGGTTCAAAGAACACAAATAATTACATATCATATAGTGAAAGCCATTTAGAAATGTTTAAATATATATCCGGATCGCTTATACAACTCTTTATTCAACATTATTGCCAGCGGATCCTACTCAATATTCACACCCAAACAGTTGCCGTTAAGTGACCGTCTGATGTTCAGTGATTGGGCACCTCTAGGAATTCATAAAACTCTCAAGTTATCAAATACATACGTACGGAGATCCTACAACCATAATACGACTTTTCTAGAATATGTAAAACAATATGCAAAAACTTTTAGAAGAGCCTATTCCGTTGCTAAATCTTTGTACTTAAAAAAATCTACAAATATTATCAAAACTACTTGGAAGGTTATTAAAGACAGGTGAAAAAAATTACGTAGTCGTGATTTTAATTTATGAATAATTTGGACATATCTTGTGTGTGTGTCTACGTTCAATTAAAAGCGATTTAGAAGTTGCGACTGAATTAGAAACATTTTTTTGTGTTATGCTCCAATTGAAGTAACCAAAATCTCTCGCGTCTTCTTCTGTATCTGCTGAGCTAATACTGCAGCAAAAGGTAGAAAAGTACGACACATTGTGATGTGATGTGATGACACATGATTTTCGGTTGTTAATGCTAAAGATATTATGAAAGCTTTTTCAAAAGTATTAATATGAAAAACACAAGGGATCTATAGGGTTTATCAGTTAAGACTATTTCATCAATTATCACTATAATCACCCTACATCTACTGTGCGCATTTCCTGGCTTGATCAAGTATAATAAAATTATTCCATCGTTTAAAGCTGGTGATACTTCAGATCGCAAGATGCATTAGGTATTTTTTGCGATTTGTCCAAAGCATTTTATTGTGTTCATCACGATACGCTTGTCAGGAAACTATACCACTGCGGTAACAGGAACAAGGCTCCAGAACTTTTGACTTCTTACTTCAGCAATAGCATTAAGACGCTCGATACGAACGGTAAAAAATCTGCGGGATCCCCAGTGGTAATGGGCGTTCCACAGGGGTCAACTCTTGGCCCATTCTTATTTTAATATATATTAATGACTTACCTTACTATATAAAGGATAAGCATAAAATTGTCTTGTTTACGGATATCTCATTGATATTTAACTCTATAATGATTCGACAAATGCGCAATTTCGACGAAGTAAACGACGCAATCTCTAAAATAGCTCATTGGTTTAATTCCAATTATCTTTTGATAAATGATAACAGAACAAAAGTTATCAAATTCACTACATCTAATGTGAAACAGGTGGTCACCAATGTACAGCTTAATAGGGCTGGAGATAACTGTATTCTTGGGTATCACAATAGACTCAAAACTACAATCAGGCAGATTAAATTTTGATTATTGAAATTTTAATAATTAATATTTTAACGGAATAAATTAATTTCGAATTGAATTGAATACTTCCAAACAAAATTTATTAGTATGGTGTAAAACATCAGCAGCTAACATTGTAAAGAAATTCTATTAACAAAAACAGTAACTTCACATTATTCATTACTTTCTTTCTTATATACTATCAGTAGTCGTGCGCGCACGCATCAGAGCATGACGTGTGTCATATCGTTTATGATTTTATGAGAAGTTTATAAAATGTCGGTTACGCTTAAGTGTAGTAGTTGTAACATCGTTATAGACGAGTTACTGGCTTATGTTCAAAACAAGATATCGTTATGTGACGAAGAAAGCCTAGTCAGGCTGTGTGTGGCGACGTTTAGCGGAGATGAAATTGAAAAGTCGAAATCGTTGCTATTTGAATCGTTGCCGGCGGACAAAAGAAAACCCGTTCGTAAAGGGCAAGGAAAGGTAAATCGTGCACTCAGTGACATCATAAGTGTTTTCAAATCCTTCCCTGATCAGATGCCCGTGTTCGTCGCTCGAAATTTGGAAAGGCTTCCGCCGATTACCTTTGATCACCTAGACGTGTCAGACTTACTCAAAAAGCTAGTTATACTTCAGGATGAAGTAAGGACTATTAAAGACTCGTATGCTTCACTCGAACAGTTGGAAATTATAAGAAGAGAGATACAGAGTGTGAATAGTAATGTAAGTTCGGTGAGTAACCAGGAGAATGTGAATTTTCATGTGAACACGAGAAGAGGTGCATATAAAACTATGAACGTATCGCCTTTGGAGTTGACTGATCAGCTGGATAATTCCTTTGCTGCAAGCTGTTCGACCGCACCCAAATGTACCACACCATATAAGCATAGTCATTCTCATAATTTGATTATTGAGGGTGCGCCGAATCTACAGCAACCTACGTCAGCGGCAAACGGCGGCGGCGGTGGTGCTAGCATCGCAAGCGAGCGCGAGCGAGACGGCAATCAAGCAGTCTGTTGTACCCGAGCAGATGTTAACGGCGAGTGAACAGCTGATCGAGGCGACCGCTTTAAAAGAATGTAAACAAACTGATAATTCCATCCATTCAGTTTTATCTAATGAGCCATCAATCAATGAGCGGTGGACTACGGTTACTTACCGTAAATCAAGTAATAAAAAACGATTAATCGGTAAATTCGGCTTAGCAAATGATTCTCTCGGAAATTTCAAAGCGGCGGAGAGAAATGTGCCGATTTTTATATCCAATATAAGCGTTAATACTAGCGAGAAGGATATCACAGACTACATCTTAGCAAAAACAAATATTTCAGTCAAACTGGAAAGGATACAGTCAAAAGTGCATACCTTAAACCACAAGTCATTTAAGTTCTTTGTGCCGGAGTCGAAGGATGCCCTATTTTTGGACGTTAATTTGTGGCCAAAAGCAATAATTTTTAGACGTTTCGTCCATTATAAGAAGAATAATGCGGCCAGTAATTTAATGTCTGGCGACGGCCCGAGACCAGTTAATAATGGATAAACAGATATATAAATTAGTGAGTTTTAATTGTAAAAGTATAAAGCGATCTATTGATTATATACGGGAACTATGTTCCGATTACGACATAATAGCGCTTCAAGAAACCTGGCTATTACCAGAAGAACTTGGTTTCCTATATAGTATCAGTGATGAGTTCGGCTGTACTGGAATATCAGCTGTAGATACAACGGCGGGAATTTTGAGAGGCCGTCCTTTCGGAGGCGTGGCCATACTTTGGAGGAAAAGTGCATTTAACACGCTATCAGTGGTTCAGTGTAACAACTCGCGAGTGTGTGCTATCGAAATAATGTGCAACCATAGATCAGTGTTAGTGCTCAACGCGTACATGCCCACGGATGAGGCATGTAACTTGGGGGAATACACGGACTGCCTGAGCGCGGTGAGTGCCATTATAGAGAACACTAATATAGAAAACTGTTACATTTTAGGAGATTTTAATGCACACCCGACAAGTCGATTTTATGCAGAGTTAATAGATTTCTGTCAGGAATTTGATTGGAATTGCGTTGATACGGAATTGTTAGGATTAAATTCAGATACATATACCTTTATAAGCGATGCACATGGCACACGTAGGTGGTTGGACCACTGTGTGGTCACCAGAGCAGCTCGTGACTCTGTAGTGAACGCGTGTGTCATTTATGACGTTTTGTGGTCGGATCATTACCCACTTGTAATTGAGTGTGTATTTGATAAGTTTTGCCTTAAGCAATGTAATTATAATTACGTAGATAATTTTGTTGTATGGGGGGAGAGAAGTTCTGAACAAATACAATCTTATACCATGGCATGTCATGAGAGACTTAGTTTGATTGACTTCCCCGATGAGTTCAGAAATTGTTGCGATAAAATTTGTAAACAACATTGTCATCGCAATACTATTGACAGTATGTATAATAATATTGTACGAGCGTTATTAGAATCAGCTGTTATGGGTCGAGGGAGCTGCAAACATAGGAAAAAGAAGGTTGTGGCAGGCTGGAACAAGCATGTCAGTGATGCATACAGGGACGCTCGGCTTAAGTATTGTGTGTGGCTGGATTGTGGTAGACCTTTTACAGGTACTGTATTTGCAGACATGTCTAATACTAGAAAGATATTTAAATCTCGTCTGAAGTGGTGTCAAACACACCAAGAGCAGATAAAAATGGATATTTTGGCATCACATCATTCGAACAAAGACTATCGCTCTTTTTGGAGGCACACAAACAGGATGAGTAATAGGCCGGGCCTCCCTGTATCCGTTAACGGTGTGAACGATCCTGTAGACATTGCTAACCTCTTTAAGGAACAGTTCAAAGTAAAGTCACCATTGGGATCCAGCGTGTTTATGCCTGATGCGCCGGACCATCATGATCTTGAAACTAGGTTTACAGCCAAGGACATCAAGGGTGTCATCACCGCTATGTCGAGAGGAAAGTCTCCAGGTCATGATGGTCTGAGCATTGAGCACCTAAGGTACGCGGGTCCTCATTTACCAAGAGTGTTGGCAATGTTATTCAACTTTTGTGTAAGTCATGAGTACTTACCCAGTCAGATGACTAGGACGATTGTAGTGCCTATAGTAAAAAACAAAACAGGTGATATCGCGGATATAAAAAACTATAGGCCTATTTCCCTGGCGACGGTGATATCGAAAGTGCTTGACAGCCTGCTTAATAGACAGCTTAGCAATCATATTAAACTGCACGACAACCAGTTCGGGTTCCGAGCTGGGCTGTCTACTGAGAGTGCCATTCTATGTCTAAAGTGGGCTGTCAAGTACTACACTGACCGGAAAACACCTGTGTATGCGTGCTTCCTCGATCTTTCCAAAGCCTTTGATCTGGTCTCCTACAGTACTCTTTGGGGTAAGCTACAGAAAGCCGGAGTTCCTTCTGAAATTATAAGCACTTTCAAGTGCTGGTACGGAGGCCAGATCAATCAGGTTCGATGGGCTGGGGCCTTGTCGGAGCCGTATGGATTGGAGTGCGGGGTGAGGCAGGGGGGGTTGACCTCGCCTACGCTCTTCAATCTTTACGTCAATGAACTGATCGAGGCGCTCAGTAGAGAGCGCGCTGGTTGTTACATAGATGGGGTGTGTATGAACAACATTACCTACGCTGATGATATGACTCTATTGAGCGCCTCTGTTTGTGGCCTTAGGAGGTTAGTGAGCATTTGTGAAGCCTATGCCAAACTTCATGGATTGGTATACAATGCGTGTAAGAGTGAGCTCATCGTCTTTGGTTCCGGCGGTGGACTAGGTCCAGAAACTATACCACCAGTCAGTCTTAATGGAACTCCGCTCACACGGGTATATAAGATAAAATACCTTGGACACGTCTTGACCGCTGGCATGAAAGACGATGAGGATATTGAGCGTGAGCGAAGGGCGCTGTCGGTTAGGGCAAATATGATAGCTCGCAGATTTGCACGTTGTTCACCGGGTGTTAAAAAAACCCTGTTTCGTGCATACTGCACTTCGTTTTACACGTGCAGTCTGTGGGCTCATTATACGCAGAAATCGTACGGCGCCCTTCGCGTACAATATAATAATGCGTTCAGGATATTGATGGGGGTGCCCCGCTTTTGTAGTGCATCAGGGATGTTTGCGGAGGCTCGAGTTGATTGTTTTCATACAACTATGAGAAAACGATGCGCTTCCCTGGTGCGCCGCGTACGGGTCAGCCCCAACATTATCATGAGCTGTCTGGCCAGCAGACTCGATTGTGTTTATGTGACTCGCTGCTGCAAGCTATCCACCTCAGTGTTGGGAGAGTGGCAGTGATTGTGTGTCTGTGTGTGTGTGTGTGTGTGTGTGTGTGTGTGTGTGTGTGTGTGTGTGTGTGTGTGTGTGTGTGTGTTGTTATAGGTATACTAATATAGATGTAAGAATTATTGTTACTAACAAATATGAGTCATGTTACTTGAGTTAAATAAATAATTATTATAAATTATTATTATATTACGCCCGTTCGAAGCGGCAGGTAATAAGATGGAAAATCACATGTAACGTAACGAGAGCCCATATGAGAGATACCTGCACTGTTAATCTCAAATCCATGACACCAAGACTCTCTTGCTGTGGCCATTAGATAATAAATAGAGTAATATACCAGCAAAGAGCTACCAGCACGTCTAATTTAGTTGGATAAATACATTTTTTTATCTTTTCGCAAACATGACTTGCGGAGAGACGAGAACGTTACGAGAAGTGTGATCGGGCGAGGCGAATGAAAGTATAATACTGTAGGGACAGGAGAGAGGTGAGAGCACACATTTTCTTTCTCTCTTTCACTTATAGTTTCACTTCATTGATGTGGTCTAAAAAGCGTATGTTGAAAAAATGTTCATACATACAACATGTAACGTTAACGCACACCCTCAAACACCCCAATTTGAATATTATGTTGTAATCATAATAAATACACGTAATTTTTTATTTAACATGTATATGCATTGTTATTTACTAAATTAGTTTCTTGGAATAAAGTTTAGGTTTCTTTATTTTGTATTGGAGGATGGAATTTATATGAATACAAATAAAACTGCGATTTTAAAGTCTTATTACTTTGACTTACGGTCCATTTCAATTAATTTTGACTGTACAGGTTAACCCTGTTGATGACAATAATTTCCGTAGTTTTAATTATTTTTGGAAAACAAAATTACCTATATTAAAAATGATATAAATCGATTCAGTAAACGATTCTGAACAAACTATTTTCAGGATGTGCGTTAATTACGTTACATGTTGTATAGGTACGGGTGCAAATGGAAACGGCCCATATTAAGGACAAACCGTCCCTTGCAGGCGGATACAAGTGCAATACCTGTGGAGCGCGGGTCGTACAGGCGCACGTGCCTGTCGGCCGCCTACAAGCGCAATACCTGTGGAGCGCGGGTCGTACAGGCGCACGTGCCTGTCGGCCGCCTACAAGCGCAATACCTGTGGAGCGCGGGTCGTACAGGCGCACGTGCCTGTCGGCCGCCTACAAGCGCAATACCTGTGGAGCGCGGGTCGTACAGGCGCACGTGCCTGTCGGCCGCCTACAAGCGCAATACCTGTGGAGCGCGGGTCGTACAGGCGCACGTGCCTGTCGGCCGCCTACAAGCGCAATACCTGTGGAGCGCGGGTCGTACAGGCGCACGTGCCTGTCGGCCGCCTACAAGCGCAATACCTGTGGAGCGCGGGTCGTACAGGCGCACGTGCCTGTCGGCCGCCTACAAGCGCAATACCTGTGGAGCGCGGGTCGTACAGGCGCACGTGCCTGTCGGCCGCCTACAAGCGCAATACCTGTGGAGCGCGGGTCGTACAGGCGCACGTGCCTGTCGGCCGCCTACAAGCGCAATACCTGTGGAGCGCGGGTCGTACAGGCGCACGTGCCTGTCGGCCGCCTACAAGCGCAATACCTGTGGAGCGCGGGTCGTACAGGCGCACGTGCCTGTCGGCCGCCTACAAGCGCAATACCTGTGGAGCGCGGGTCGTACAGGCGCACGTGCCTGTCGGCCGCCTACAAGCGCAATACCTGTGGAGCGCGGGTCGTACAGGCGCACGTGCCTGTCGGCCGCCTACAAGCGCAATACCTGTGGAGCGCGGGTCGTACAGGCGCACGTGCCTGTCGGCCGCCTACAAGCGCAATACCTGTGGAGCGCGGGTCGTACAGGCGCACGTGCCTGTCGGCCGCCTACAAGCGCAATACCTGTGGAGCGCGGGTCGTACAGGCGCACGTGCCTGTCGGCCGCCTACAAGCGCAATACCTGTGGAGCGCGGGTCGTACAGGCGCACGTGCCTGTCGGCCGCCTACAAGCGCAATACCTGTGGAGCGCGGGTCGTACAGGCGCACGTGCCTGTCGGCCGCCTACAAGCGCAATACCTGTGGAGCGCGGGTCGTACAGGCGCACGTGCCTGTCGGCCGCCTACAAGCGCAATACCTGTGGAGCGCGGGTCGTACAGGCGCACGTGCCTGTCGGCCGCCTACAAGCGCAATACCTGTGGAGCGCGGGTCGTACAGGCGCACGTGCCTGTCGGCCGCCTACAAGCGCAATACCTGTGGAGCGCGGGTCGTACAGGCGCACGTGCCTGTCGGCCGCCTACAAGCGCAATACCTGTGGAGCGCGGGTCGTACAGGCGCACGTGCCTGTCGGCCGCCTACAAGCGCAATACCTGTGGAGCGCGGGTCGTACAGGCGCACGTGCCTGTCGGCCGCCTACAAGCGCAATACCTGTGGAGCGCGGGTCGTACAGGCGCACGTGCCTGTCGGCCGCCGCCGTGATGATGCTGTTATTTAACGGAGACCAGTCCACGTCGAAGAACGCCTTATTACCTGTAACGGAACAAAAACAAAATTGATTCAATTTAGCATGTTTAAAATGCTAAAAATAATAAATGAAATCATAGTTAATAATAAAAACTATGATTTAATAAGTATTCAAAATTGAATAATTTAAAAGCGCCATCTGTGGGAATTGATCGATCTAAATTTAGTATTGGCATTCCAACCGTTTTTAGCCATGTAGATGGCGTTAAAAGCGTCTTAAATGCGTTAAGAAATATCGATTATCGATCGGTGCGGTGGCGGAGCGAATAACGCACATGGCGCCTGATATCCCGTGGTTGTGGGTTCAATTCACACCTCACTTTTTATACAATTCCATATAAAACAATATTTTTAGCTTACTATAATCTCCTTCAGCCTGCAAATTAACTGTGTTGTTTTTAACTAAGCCGTTGAACTAATTTTGTAGACACAGGGAGGTACGCCGTGGTTTCTAGATGAAAATCATATTAATTTGATATTATATATACATATAAAGATATTTTCTAAGTATACCAGCAATATCTTGTTTGATGCCGCCAAGTTCACAGTCCCATATCTTGAGCAGATGGTCCCAGCCACTGGACAGCACGGTGTTGAAGTCCATCCACCGCACGCCCGACACCGCCTCCCGGTGACCTTTCAGTGTTGTTAAGGGTTCCTGAAGCAATTTAATAATAATATACCACTGTAGCCTAGTTGGTAGTGCTCCTGCCTACGAAGCTGGTGGTCCTGGGTTCGAATTCCGGTAAGTGCAAATATTTATGTGATGAGCACGAATATCTGTTTCCGAGTCATGGATGTTTTCTATGTATTTAAGTATTTATCTATCTATATAAGTATGTATATCGTCGCCTGGTACCCATAGTACAAGCTTTGCTTAGTTTGAGGCTAGGATGATCTAGGTGACATTGTCCATATTTATAGAAAAAAAAATCTTAATTCGCTTGATATCCTAGTAGTTAGACCCGTAGAGTAGAGTCTCGAGTTCAAACCCAAGTCTGAAAGCTCTTCGGAAATGTTCTCAGGTATTAGAAAGGGATAGATAATTATAATAAACCCGAGTCGGTCATTCGTTTTTAGCCTCCACTCATGCCGTTCGCGGTAAACAGGTATTTCGCTGGCACCACTGCCGTGTGTATCCTAAAACATTCCGTTCACGTAGTATCATCAGCCAGCCGGCTCTTAATAGTGTATAAGTGTACAACACAATTTCAACATACTACAACTCATATAAAGCCTCTTTACATCATTCTGTCTCCCGCTTTGCTCTGGAGGGAAGTGGAACTATTCATTTTCTAACTCCTCTTTTTGCTCTTTCTGATTAAACTCGTTGCGGGATCCAAGACAGTTAAAGCGATTCCCCGGGACATGTCTGAGCCTCATCGATCAGTGTCATTTCATTGTGTGCCACTGTTGATCCTGGTTTACAAGAGTTGCAGTGGTGGGTAAGAGGGAGGGACTAGTCCCGATAAAAAAAAAAACTACAACTCATCTTCATCAAGCTCATCGCATCAGCCCAGAATGGGGGACAGGAGATCAGCAATAATCTCACCCTACCTTTATCCCACACTAGTACAACCCTACATTTTGTTCCCAGTACTTTTACCCCACGAGAGTAAATGCGCAAGCCTTCACAGTTATTGATGGCACGTGAAGTAAACATATTATTGAGTTGTTACTTACTTATCGTGTGGGCATTGGTTACCCTGGTATCAGAGCAGTTCAAGCCGCCCAGTAGGCCTCTGACATGGCTTAACAACTTTTGCTCTAATGACTACAACCGGGACGCTCATACATGAAACCACTTTGGCGGTCACCCATCCTTGGACTGACCGCGAGCCTAGTTCTAACTATCGTACTTTAATTTGTTTTAAGGGTTTACACTAGGGTTGTAACGGAACTTCGCCTCCGCTTCCGTTACTGCGGAACTTCCGCATGAAATCGTACCTTCGCCTCCGCCTCCGCTGATTTTTTGCGGAGTTATAACGGAGGTTTATTTATGGCATAATCATATATCTCTGCATCACCCAAAGGTCGACTGGCAGAGAATGCCTTTGGCATCAATTCCACCTTTGTCATCATCATCATATCAGCCGAATGACGCCCACTGCTGGACAAAAGCCCCCCCCCCCCCCCCCCCAAAGATATCCACGATTGCCGGTCTTACGCTATCGGCATCCAGCGACTTCCAGCATCCCGCACAAGATCATCCGGCTCGTGGTCGCCACTCGAGAACCTTTCTGCCCCAGCGGCCGTCGGCTCTACGAGCTATGTGCCCTGCCCACTGCCACTTCAGCTTGGCAATTCTTCGGGTTAAGTAGGTTACTTTGGTTCGCCTGCGGACCTCAGCATTTCTGATCCGATCTCGCAGGGAAACTCCAAGCATAGCCTATTCCATTGCTCTTTCGGCGACCTTGTGCCGCCTGATAAGACCCATAGTGAGCGATGACGTCTCTGTTCCGTTAGTCATCACTGGCAACACACACTGGTTGAAGACTTTCGACTTGAGACACTGCGGTATTTGGGTCGAGAAGATATTAAGTAACTTCCTGAACGCTGCCCAGCCGAGTTGGATTCTATGATTTACCTCCTTTTCGAAGTTGGACCTACCTAGTTGGATGATCTGTCCTAGGTAAATAATATAGTTCTCTACAACTTCGAGTGCAGTCTCCAACCTTAAGTAGAGTGGGTGCAACATGGATGTTCGACATCATTTTCGTCTTATCCATGTTAATTTTAAGACCCACTTGTTGAGAGACTATCCTGAGGCCATTGAGAATTGTACCGAGGTCTTCTAGGGTCTCAGCCATGACTACTATATTGTCGGAAAATCGAAGGTGGGTGATGTACTCGCCATTGACATGGATGCCAAATCCTTCCCAGTCCAAAAGCTTGAAGACATCTTCCAATGCAGCAGTAAACAGTTTCAGAGATATAACATCTCCCTGTCTCACATCTCGCTGCAAGTGGATAGGTTCCTAGTTCCGGTCCGGGAGTCGCACTGACATAGTGGCGTTTTCATATAAACACTTTAACACCTCTATATACCGGTAGCCGATTTGGCATTTTTGGAGAGACCTCAGTACGGCCCAGGTTCTGATCAAATCAAAGACTTTTCCATAGTCCACAAACACTAAGCATAATGGCTGGTTATACTCTTCGGTCTTATGTATGTGGTCTATGGTACTTAAGCCTTTATGGAATCCGGCTTGTTCGGGAGGCTGGAAGTCGCCAAACCTGCGTGCAAGACGATTCGTAATGACTCTCGAAAACAACTTGTAAACATGGCTCAGCATTGTGATGGGTCTGTAATTCTTCAAGAGGGTTTTTTCGCCTTTTTTGAAGAAGTTTACCGCCACACCTCTGTGCCATACTTGTGGCGTTTGACCTTCTAGTATGACGGAGATCAATAACTTCTGAAGGGCCCGTAGAAGAGCTAGAAGCTGTAACTTGCTGTAACTCCATCATCACCAGGCGCCTTGTTGTTCTTAAGCTGTTTGAGAGGAATTCTTATCTCGCACATGCTGACGTCCGGGATGTTTTCGGTGAAGTCTCGGGTTAGTCGTGCTCTGGGATCTGAGGCACAACTATCGACAGGTGACTGGGTTCTCGTATACAGCTGTCCATAGAACCTCTCGATCTCTCCCGACAACTCAGGTCTAGACGTGACGATTCTGCCATCCTCAGTCTTCAGCTTCGTCAGTTGGCTCTGTTCAACAGACAGTTCTCTTGCTAACACTTTAGAGCCTTTGTTCCACTCGATGGCTTCTTAATACATTTTGTATTAATTGGGCGCGTGTCGCGAGTCAAAGACTGTCTAGATCTGTCTGTTGAGCTGCAGGTATCTGGTAGCATCGTCAGAGGATGTCAAAACGATTTTCCGTCTTTCTTCCTTTAGCTGCAGGGTTTAGTCAGAGATATTTTTGGTTATGTTTGTACGGTGGGCCTTAAAGACCCAGCCGTATAGACAGCTTCTACGAACCTGTCGTGGTATGACTCCACTCGGTTTGCAGTTTGAGCTGAAAGGGTTCCGGGTTTTCGACGTGGATGGGTAAAGGTCGGAGCATAGACTTTATCAGTCGGGACCTCTGGAGCTTGACATTAAGGTTCAATGAGCCCCGCCTGTGATCGCTCCCGCTTTTAACCGTATTGATCACAAAGACGTCATTGAACATCTGTTTTATCGTCGACAAAATAAAGTCTATCTCGTTTTTTGTTTTACCGCAAATGGACCTGCCATTTGCGGTTATCCGGCTTCTTGAAAAAGGAGTTCATCATAAAGCGTCCTTCCTTCTCTATGAAGTCAAATTGAAATTGCCGCACTTTCAGCTCATTCTTCATTTATTGAGATTAAAAAAATATTAATATTACTCATAAAATACTATTTTTTCACATCCACTTTCACCTTCGCATTCGCATCCGTTAACCTCCGCGTCCGCGGAGGTGAAATCCGTCACCTTCGCATCCGCCTCCGCCTCCGCTAAGAGGCCTCCGTTACAACCCTAGTTTACACATACCATTATCTATCTGGGATAATAGGTTACTTACTCTGGTATTGCCATGGTCTGGTTTACTTCTTTTCTTTGCTGGGACATTATCTTCATCAGATAAACCTAAAAGATACAAACATAAAATATTATTGATCATGGAGCCTTTCCACAATTTAAAAGATGCACAACTTTCTATTGAAATCAATTGAGTATTTAATGACATTGTTCGGACATTGACTGAACAGCACTTTGATTTTATTCATTATATAAATTCACTACTGTTAGCAAATAACGTCAGTTCGTAAGTAAATTGCGATCGATATATTATCAAATCAATCAGAAACCGTAGCGATTGCCATGTAAAGATCAAATCATCAAATCAAATCATTTTAGCTCTTAATATATCATTATATAAATCTTAGTATTAACCAACTAAATAATCATAGTTTATATACCTTTAATATATCATTTAAAACCTTATCTTTCGTATCATTATCAAATCAACCAAAATACTTAAAAGTGCAGTAGCAGTGCAGTTCAGTGCTAACTACGGGAGCAGGCCTCAACTTTTATAGACATTTTGCCTATCAAAATTTTTTCAAGAATCAGTTGTTTAGAACTGAGATAATTTCCATAAGTTTATTCCAATAAGACTTACTAGTGCTCCACAAACAGATGTTGTTGTCCCAGCTGCCAGTGGCGAAGCGGTTAGCGTCCGCAGACACTGAGAGACACTCTACTCCCTTGTCGTGTCCGCGGCAAGTCACCACGCAGTCCACGGAGTTGCGAGCCACATTCCACACCCAGAGCATTGCTGACTGATCATGAGACCCACTGGAATATTAAAGTGTATTTATATTAATTTGTTAGTTTGGAAGGTGTTTCCAATATGATATGATCTTTCACATGCAAATGTGAACATGTCAGTCGGCCATGTTTCGAGAAGACAAAGCCAATGGATAACACCTACATCCTCCAGAAGGTTATTAGCAAGGGCATCCTAAATTTGATCTGCCTGTGTGTATCGTTCGTAGCTTAACGCAGAGCGCCTACCCCGGATTGGTAGATGGTGCTGGTTCGAAAACCGCTGAACATTAAATTTATGGTTTCCCATTTTTGAGATTGTATATAAACAGAAATTGAAGCTTAACATGAATGGATGCATGCAGAAATGTTTTTTGAATCATTATCATGAATATCAGCCAAAAGATAACCACAAATTTCGAGTGGCGACCATGGATCACAAAGCCCTTATAAGATGTACAGATGATCTTATGAGGGTCACTGGATCTGGATAGCACAAGACTGGCAATTGTAGAGATTTTTGTCCAGCAGTTAACTTCTTTCAGTTGGTATTGCTTGAATGGTGTCTTATTAATAATTTATATCTTATTAGGCAATACTGGCCTAGGAAGATTTAGGACAAATTTTAACTTAAATTAGTTGACATATCCCAATTCTGAATGACATATCATCCCACTTCTGAAATTATTTTTGAGTAGTTACCCTTACCTAGCAAATACAGCCTGTTCACCATTGAATGACACCCAAGAAACTGCTTTAACAGGTGATGTGTGCCCAGGTATAGCAAGCTTGTGTTGACCCTTTGTACTCCAGATATGGATACTGTTGTCATAGCTGCCTGTAAGGATCCTGAAAACAATTTCATTCACCATCTTTAGTACCTTATGGATCAAAGTTTCAACTTCGGATACAAAACACAATGACAAAATCGGTACTGAAATCAACAACATACAACTTTACAGCATAGACCTTACACAATCAGTGTGGTAAACCTTTTGAGTGCCAAGTTTTACCTAAGGTGATGTGTCCACCGGTGGAAATTTATAATAATAATAATAAATTTTATTCAAGAAAAAATGTGTACAAAATTATAATAATATCTATTAATATAAAAAATAATTAATACTAAGCCAAGCTATAGACAGTTCATGCCTGTACTAGGTTAAACCTGTACCACAGGCGTTCTAACAGCTTAAAAAGTATACTTATTCTTTATTAAAAATTTTAACAATATTTATTATCTAAATTCAAAACCACAAATATAATGTTTAAAAATTAACTTATTTTACAATATTAAATAACGAATATGTAGGTTTGTATGCATTAACCATAATGTTTATTTTCTTGTTTCTTAGTAGCTGCCATGTCATTCATGTATGGTAGGGTAAAAAGTAAATGATAAACTCACACAAATGTAACATTTAAACAGACTATAAAGGAAATTTTATTAAAATTTTATTCACCTACATTTATGATATAATATGGTTAACCACTCAAAAAATAAAAACCATACCATGACCATAGAGTAATTATATGTTTGTAGTAACCACTATATAAATATGCAGTGTAACAAATAAACTAACCAGTGTTGGTGTGTGTGTACTGTGGACACCCAGTCATCGTGCATCAAACAATCTTGAGGTGCAGGGGCAGGAAATCGTTCCAAATACTCAATCTCTAATGTATCCTCTGTAGACACCCCTTTCTCTTGTAAATGTTCTGACAATAATGTACACAGCAACTCCCCACATACTAAGAAGTCAAATACTACAGCCTTTTCTAAGGATGGATTAGTTTCTTTCAACAATGCGTTGATCAAAGTGTTTAAATCTGATGTCTGAACATTACTCTGGATAGCGTAGGGGCTGTCAGGAACGGCATATCTAAAAATAGAAGAACATTTTGTTTAATTCAGATTTAATAGATACACATAGGAAATCAACTCAAAGAACACTATACAGCAGCAATCATCCAAACTAATATTATAAATGCGAAAGTAACTCTGTCTGTCTGTCTGTCTTTGCTTCACGCCTAAACTACTGAACCGATTTGTGTGAAATTTGGTACAGACATAGTTTGGAACTTGAGAAAGGACATAGGATAGTTTTTATTACAAAAATAAAATAAAAAATAAAATTTATTCCGGACATACAGAGCCATCTATTGGTCAAGAGTCTGCATCAATTCCGTAATGAAAATTCATCGGAAAAATGTAAATAAATAGTAAAAAGGTATGAAAATATAATATAATACAACTTTTAGTAGAAAGAAAATGCTCTAACGGAGTATAGATAATTCTATTAGTACTATACTATGTCAAGTTGGTGATCGCGCAATGGTGTCGATCGTTACACGAGTTCGGTTCATGTTATTGTTTTAATTCATCGGAAAAAAGTAAATAAATAGTAAAAAGGTATGAAAAAAATAATATCAATATAATATAACTTTTAGCACCAAGAAAATCCCCGAACGGAGTATAGATAAATAATCAGAGTTGTCACTATGCTCGATAGATGGCGTTGGGAGGAAATGACAGTTTGTAACATAAGTAAAAGTAGTGAGCGTGGAAGAATGTTGCAACAATGTAAACTGCTGGTTTGGGATGAATGTATGATGTCCCATAAAAGAGCAATCGAAGCACTTCGTCACACGATGAAAGACATAAAAAACAATCAAGGTATTATGGGAGGAATGGTGGTTCTATTGGCCGGTGACTTCCGGCAGACCCTGCCGGTTATAGCAAGGGGCACACCGGCAGATGAAATCAATGCCTGTTTAAAAGCATTTGTGCTATGGTTGTACTGTCGACGAATATGCGAGTATTACTCCATAATGATTGTCAAGCCGGGCAGTATGCTGCTGCTCTTCTGAAGATCGGCGAGGATCGTATGCCCACCGACTCCGAGAGTATGATCACGCTGAGCAGCGAATGATGCCAAATTGTGGATAGCACATACAATTTCAAAAATAGTGTCTATCCGGATTTACGCGCTAATATCGAAAATCGGGAATGGTTATGCGAAAGGGCGATATTGACGCCAACAAATGAAATAGTAGGCCGGATAAATGACCACATTATGTCTGACGTAGAGGGCGATGTCATCGAGTATCTATCAGTAGATAACGTTGTGGATACCAAGCAAGTGACATCTTACCCAACAGAGTTTCTCAACTCCTTAGAGTTATCAGGAGTGCCTTCTCACAAGTTGAGGCTGAAAGTTGGAGTTCCTGTGATGCTTATGAGAAACCTAGATCCACCAAGGCTATGTAACGGCACATGGTTACAAGTAACCTATTTAGGAGGGAATGTCATTAACGCCGTTATTATGACTGGAATGGCAAAAGGCGAAACTGTAATTATTTCCCGCATTCCCATCATTCCAACTGATTTGCCATTCAAATTCAAAAGAGTTTAGTTTCCGCTGAAAACTGCGTTTGCAATGACCATAAATAAAGCCCAAGGGCAAACGCTTAAAGTTGCGGGGGTACATCTTGAAAAAGCCTGTTTCTCCCATGGACAACTCTACGTTGCGTGCTCAAGAGTGTCAAAACCACAAGATCTATATATTTTTGCAAAGGATGGCAAAACTCAAAACGTGGTATACAGAAATGTCTTGGTGTAAGAAACTTTAATAATGTTTAAAGCAATGTTTCAATCAAAATAATATTTTGAAAATAAGGGAAAAATAAAATTTTCGCCTTTTTCGATCGGCAATAACGGCTTTAATGCACTAAGTGAGTATACATATCTTCAATTCAAACGCAGAGCTCATTATGTTGATTTTTGAAGAGTTCCCTAGAATATCTTCCACATTTCATTTTTGAAGAGATCCCGCGAGATCCGGAACTATGTGGGTAAAACCAAAAATCTGCCGGAAGACACTATTCCACGCGAACGAAGTCGCGGGCAAAAGCTAGTATTGATAATAAAATACTGTTTAGTACATTAAGAAACTTGATTTAACTTACAATCTAAATTCAAAATGTTATTTTGAATACAAGATGTTTTAAGTTCAGAAGTTGCTACATTTGACATGTTTACCTATGATGTGCTCATAGTTACGAAATGTCAATTGAGTATTTTTTTACCTTCAATTTTTGCTTATGATTTTCGTTTTTACAGTTGTATAGGACATTTTGATAGTACTTAATTAACATGCTCGGCGCCAAGCCCTATAAGCCAATACAACCACATGTTTTTGATATTTTTCTTGGTTGTTAGTCTCTAAAATAGTTTAGACATCTTAGAAGAATGATTTTTATCATCCCCCCTCCCTTCTTTTTGCTAAATAGAATGTATGGAAAGTGTGCTTGTTAGCAATACACGGTGCTTTGACTGGAATGGTGCTTATGTATTGAAAAAGATACACAAGTATTTAGACAGTGTGTATCGTAAACAATACATGTGGTGCTGAGCGTGTTAAGACACAGTACTTAATATAACAAAATACCATATTTATTTTTATACAGTATGTCCAGAGAGAAATCCTTTAAGAAAAAAATTGGCTGGCTCTTTGATGGTTGCCATGTCATACGAAGGGGAAGGGTCGGTAATGCATGAGAATTGCCATGTGTTACAAGTATCAAATGGGACTGGATGATTGTTTATCTAGTTATCACTATTAAAAAGATACAACAAACTTCTTTCAGAAAACAGCCGCAACGACCTCTAATTATAGTGATTTCTGTTACATTAATTGACTGTTGAACTTGACTTTCATACAACTTAATCAGCAATCAAGCATACGGCCCACCAGATGGTAACCGGTCAGCGTAGACGATGGACGCTTACAACAACCGGGACTTCACTTGCCCATTGTCAACCCTTCAATATTTTCCGAACCGCACCACGCCGTGCACATGAAAATTTACTCACTGTTCCTGTTTGGTTATAAATCGTACTTGTAGTTGGACCTCTGAATTTTCCCCCGACATCGCCATTTAATATTATTGAATAAACCTATAGTATAGTTTTGTTTTGTCGTATAAACCTTTGTACATTAATTCAGATATTTAAAAACCGCTTCTCGTCAAAACAACATGACAAAATTTCTAAACTGACACTGACTGACAGATACTGACAGACACATGCTTTTAGAGCAGCGTGAACACCTTTTCTATGAAATTCTACTATGTTTCGCCAAAAGCTACTAAAATGTAATAACATATTTAACCCCTTACTGCATAGCGTGACATATCGGGCATCAAGGGTTTTTATCACTTCATTTAAATTTGGCACAATTTTTTTTCTTCTTGCAGCTCTTGAATAATAAACCGGTAATATGCTTTGACGTTTGTGTCGAAAATTGGTATCCAGCACTAGTAGATCAAAAATAACTGTCAGTTTGTTTCGTGGCGATCGTTACGAGGTACCTAAGTGGACTCAGTTTTCGGGGTATTTATCAGTGATTTCCACGATATATAGCTATGATATTTATTTTGTACACAATAGGCATCTATTATGGAAGCAATGAACACAAAAAATCTAGATTCGCATGCATGATAGCAAATATTTTTGATGCCGAAGTTAGAATCCACATATGGGATAGTATGCAGTCGTGTTGGTCAGATATGGGATTGTATGCAGAATAACAGGAAAAATGAGAAAGCCATATTTGGGATAGCATGTGATTGTGACAACTTTAAGAAATAATATTTGTATATAATTTTGAAGAAGTGGGTACAATATTTTTTTGTTTCCTTGGTTTGATTAGGTTTGCTTGCTTTTTTATTTTGCACCTTACACAGTTTCTTTCCCAACAGTTTGTAAACAACAATGGCGAGACGGAAACAAGTGCATCTAGCCAACATTCCAGATGGGAGTGAAGACGAAGAGGTTTCTGATGAAGATACGGAATGGAGAAATAATCGAGGACAGGACCCGTTATATTTGTCTGAGTCCGATAAAGATAGTGACGTAGATTCAGAGTCAGATATTGAATCTGAAGACCAAATCGAGCAGCCTTCAACAAGTCGACAGGGGTGGGGGGCAAGAAGAAACTGGTCAGCGGCAATATAGAGAAGACAATTACGCCTTTCTAGGAGATACTAGCCTCACGGATGAAATAAAAGGTTTGAATACACCATCACAAATTTTCGATTACTTTTTCACTTCTGAAATGTTTACTTTTATTACCAATGAATCCAATCGCTATGCAAATGAAAAAGAAAAAGATGCTAATATTACAGAATTAGAAATGCGACAATTTGTTGGCATTCTAATTTATATGTCTGTGGTTCATTATCCTACAACTCGACATTACTAGAGGTGTGGGATGGGATTCGAGCCTATTGAGAAGACAATGACCTGCAACAGATTTGAGGAACTCAAGAGGTTTACCCATTTTGTTGACAATTCGTCTAATCTTCAGCCAGAAAATCCTCAATATGAGAAGCTTCAAAAAATAAGACCTTTTCTGTCCCAAGTCAGAGAACAACTACTAACGGTGCCAAAAGAACAATATCTTGCAGTGGATGAACAAATCATACCTACAAAAACCCGGCAAAGTAGCTTAAGACAGTATAATCCCAAGAAAATAAGTGGGGATACAAAGTTCATGTGCTAAGCGGCGTTTCGGAATTTTCTTATGACTTTGATCTGTATGCAGGGAAACAATCCGATGTCCTCCCAGATGGTGAAAAAAACATTGGAACTAGCAGTAATGTTGTCTTGAGACTCACCCAAACAGTTCCAGAAAATCTTAATTACAGAGTGTTTTTTGACAACTGGTTTACTAGCGTAGAATTAATGATCCATATGTATAAGAAAGGAATCTTGCCCTTGGGAACAGTCAGAACTAATAGATTGCCAGGAGCTAAATTGCCGACAAAAAAAGACCTTTTAAAGAAAGGTAGAGGATCTGCACTGGAAGTAGAAGCTAATATTGATGATAGAATAGTGTTATGATTTCCAAATAATTGGTAACATTTTTGGTGATTTGTTTACTTAAAAAGGTATGATTTTGCTTTGCATTTAATTTAATAATTATTAAAAGGATATAATATGCCTAAAAGAGGTGAATGAGCGGAATGGCCGATGCATTCAGTTCATTCCCGTTCATGACATTCAGAATGGTCGCTAGTTCGGTCGGCAGTCTTTACCGAGCGCTCGAGCCGAAAGGTTTTTAACAAGTGTTGTATGTTGTGTTTCTGCTTTGTTATAATACAGAAGTACATTAATTTTGCTAAGTGTTGTAATGGTGTAATCCTGAAGAATTAAATATACGTCTATTGCTGCTGAAAAACTTATTTTCTTATCATCTCAGAAGTGGCAATTACCCAGGAAAAAGGTATGTAACTCCATATTTAAAAATAAAACAAAGAAATAATATGATTTAATTGCTTGTAGTTGTTCATATTTGTGGACAGTGTTTAAACTATCTTACAAAGATATAGCATTCAATGATTTATCTGTAGATATAAATGAACTTTATGGATTAAAGATTTGTTTTATATCATAACTAACTGTGCCCCGCGGTTTTACCCGCGTTAAACTTTATAAATTATCACAGCTCCTCTCCCGTAGTTGAAAGCGTGATAATATGTAGCCTATATGATGACCCGACCTCTTAGTATTCATGCAAAATTTGAAGTAAATCCAATGCAGTACTTTTTGAGTTCAGCCCGGACATACATACAGACAAACAGACAAAAATTCTAAAAACTATATTTTTGGTTTCGATATAGATTGTAGATCACGCCCCAACTATCATTAAAAAAAAAATTCAATGTACAGTTTTCACTTCCCTACGATTTTATTATATGTATAAATTTGTTAATGGCGTAGCATTACCCATATGGTCAGGGCAACTCTCTAATAATGGACTATGCTGGTTAACTGTGTTATGTAATCGTGAGTTCGGGTACGTGACTAGGGCTACTCTCTAGCAGTACTAATAAGCACACATTCTTGCATAATAATATGGTGACCGAACGTATTTAACGTTCGAGATGGTTCACACTTAGGCATGGGAATAGATTAAATTTTCCAACATCCCATCTATCTATGCACTCTACAAGCCCGTTGGTCATGTGAATAAAAGTCTATAATAAACTTCCAGAAGAATTTAAAAAAGAAAAAATGGATAATACTTTTATTAAAAAACTAATGCTTTTCTTATTACAGAAAAGCTATTATACTGTAAAAGAATACTTGGACTCAAAGAAATAATTCTATAGATCTTGACATTTATTAATCTGATAATCTTTTCGCTTTAAATATTGACATTTTTAAATTAAAATTTGGCATACTATGATTCTTGCAAATAGCATAAATTCTTAAACTTTTTATTATTAACCAAAAGCCTTCTTCCTCTCTTCTACTATGCTGTGCCCGACAGGGTCCATAATTGTTACATAATGATAAGATTATATCATCTGTTATACATTATGGAAGCAATAAATGATTGAGTATTGAGTATGGATAAAATTGAATTTTAATACCATTATGACTAAATTCATAAGCTTCTTGAAAGATTTAAATGGACATTTGTAGAATACATTTGTTTATAGTATGATTAATTACAAGCAACATTGTGTAGATATAAATTGTTGGTTACTTAACCGCTAGCGTGCGAAGAGGGACTGTGGTCCCTTTTTGCAAATTTCCTTAGTATGCGAAAAGGTACTGCGGTCCCTCTTCATCCATCGCGATTCATACCTCAAGATTTTAGTTTTATTTCGCTCTAACAACCCCTTTATTCCTATTTGATCTCTTTCTATTCGAATCTATGAATATTTTTCTATGCTCAAAATGAAACAACACTTCAATAATGAAACGGAAACGTTCTAAAAAAATATATGAATATCAGTTGCATTTACT
Organism: Pseudoips prasinana; assembly: GCA_951640165.1. Lineage (NCBI taxonomy): Eukaryota > Metazoa > Arthropoda > Insecta > Lepidoptera > Nolidae > Pseudoips > Pseudoips prasinana. The sequence goes on from OX621260.1 coordinate 26,093,695, forward strand.
CGTCGTCGTGCGCCAGCGCTCGGACTTTTGTAATAGATATTTTAAGGGTTATTAGTGGATTCTTGTTATTATTTTATTTTTATTTTGTAAATCTTTAAATAAATATTGTGTAAAAGTGTAGTTTGTGGCCTGGAGCAACGGAATTTTCAAATACTGGTAAGTTTTTCAAAGCATCTCTAGTCTTACTAGGCATATATCAAAATACTATCGTAATTTGTAGTAAAACTATGCCAATTCTGTACAAAACGTAATATTTATCTCGAAAACTATTGATTCAAAAACGTTTTTCAATAAAAACATAAACAAAATATATTTAATTTAAGTCACGATTCGAACTTTTTGTTCATATGACGTAAATTTGTAAACAAAAAAAATGGCCGCCAACTTAAAGTGAAGGTAAGGCGGAGTACACATATCATGGAACTTAAATATTTTATTAAGTATAACATAAAAAAAGATGAAAGTTTTAATTATTGTATTTATACATTCATGATTACCTTTGGCTTCGAGTATTTCAAGTACTGAATTTAAAACTGTTTCTTGACTTTTTTATATTATTACGTTCTTGTTTTTGCCTTTGTTTTTACACTTTTGCTTTGCCGTTATTTTTATTAAACAACATAAAAAATATATATTTCGAAATGTAATTTGATATATTTATCTAAATAAATAAATAAGGTGATATTCTATTTATAATAATTGTTCAGTAAAAACTTGTAAGTTTTTTCCAATTATTTGTCGTATATGTATGCACGGCCTTATAGTAACGGTTTTTTCTGAGAATTCTCCCATTTGTAGATTAAATGTACTTGTAACTTTTTTTGAGAGTTACGGAATTAGAAATGAGGTATACCATTGGAAAGATAATTTCTTAAAGGTAATAACTGTGAATAAATTGTTTTGTTTACTTAATATTTACCTCATACAAAAGATTCCGAAACGCTGCGCGCGTTGTGCGTAAAAGGTAGTTTCTGCAATCAATCCTCTATAATTTCGTCACTATTACAGCTGTTGAGGTGAATTTTGCAATAAAGCTACCCTATTAATATACCTTTTAGGCAATAACAATATTTTCAGTGTACATGCCACGATGTTGGCTCAAAAAAATATTTTGTTAGTTAAAAAAAATAATTTCGTCGTCATAATTTTATGGAATTTAAAATGTCTGTAAATAAATATTTTTATATAACAGGGCATTTGTTTTTATTATTTTTATATAAAAGAGGGCTCTCTTTACTGTTTAAAATAATAAAATATATAGAGTATCGCTTTAATTTTCAAAATATAACCTTTTTAACTTGAAATATATCTATTTTTACCTATTGGTGAAGTTTAGAGTTACGTCAATAAACATAGAAACAAACGATATGAATAATTCTGACACCACAAAATAGCCCTATTCACAAACTATAATAAAAACATCACTTCAGATCTCAAATTGCATCCCAAACTAATAAATCTCAGTTTTTATTTGACTCGGCACCAGCACTTAGCGGACGACGTCATCTGTGCGCATACAACGGTTTTTTTGACTGCGATGATATTTTATTTATTGATAAATACAGGATAGAATAGGAGATTCTTGACCAGTTTTGTTAGTGGGCGTACTATGTGACTTCGCTGGTTAATCGAGTGAGTAGGTGTCTCACCGGATGTTGAGCGGGTCGCTAGTCGTCGGATAATGTTTGTTAAAGGGCGTACTATGTGACTTCGCTGGTTAATTGAGTGAGTAGGTATCTCACTGGATGTTGAGCGGGTCGCTAGTCGTCGGATAATGTTTGTTAAAGGGCGTACTATGTGACTTCGCTGGTTAATTGAGTGAGTAGGTATCTCACTGGATGTTGAGCGGGTCGCTAGTCGTCGGATAATGTTTGTTAAAGGGCGTACTATGTGACTTCGCTGGGTAATTGAGTGAGTAGGTATCTCACTGGATGTTGAGCGGGTCGCTAGTCGTCGGATAATGTTTGTTAAAGGGCGTACTATGTGACTTCGCTGGTTAATTGAGTGAGTAGGTATCTCACTGGATGTTGAGCGGGTCGCTAGTCGTCGGATAATGTTTGTTAAAGGGCGTACTATGTGACTTTGCTGGTTAATTGAGTGAGTAGGTATCTCACTGGATGTTGAGCGGGTCGCTAGTCGTCGGATAATGTTAAGTTTGGAAGCGTACTATGTGCCTTCGTTGGTTAATTGAGTGAGTAGGTATCTCACTGGATGATGGACGGGTTAATAGTCATCGGATAAAGTTATTTTGGAAGCGTACTATGTGCCTTCGCTGGTTAATTGAGTGGGTAGGTATCTCACTGGATGATGGACGGGCTAATAGTCTCCGGAAAAAGTTAGTTTGGAAGGGTACTATGTGCCTTCGCTGGTTAATTGAGTGAGTAGGTATCTCACTGGATGATGGGCGGGTTAATAGTAATCGGATAAAGTTAGTTTGGAAGCGTACTATGTGCCTTCGCTGGTTAATTGAGTGAGTAAGTATCTCACTGGATGATGAGCGGGTTGCTAGTCGTCGGATAAAATTATTTAGTGGGTTTACTATATGGATACACTGGAGTTTTGGATAGTTATGGTTATTACTGGTAGTTGAGTGTGTGACTATTCGTCAAATAAAGTGTCCTATGAATGCTTACAACAGTCTATGCCAATCAAAACAAGTGATCTGGTCAATGAGTAGTTTACTCGATAAAAATTAACCAGTTTTATTTATTTTTGTTGTTACATATGAAACGTTTAGAAGACTTTTACTGTGTTGAGAACTGAAAAGAAAGAACTGAAAGACTGTGTTGGTTTTTCTTTGTTTTGAGTAGAATGATTCAGTACATCTGCTATGATTTACTGGATTTGAACTCATATATTCATTGTTACATGATTATGAATGGATTATGTTGAGGTTAAGTTTTAAGACGGTGTTGATTTTTCTATGTTTAGAGTAGAATGATTCTGTCCATCTGTTATGATTTACTGGATTTTAACTCATTTATTCGTTGTATCATGATTATGAATGGATTATGTCGGGGTTAAGTTTTAAGATGGTGTTGATTTTTCTATGTTTTTAGTAGAATGATTCTGTACATCTGTTATGATTTACTGGATCTTAACTCATTTATTCATTGTAACATGATTACGAATGGATTATGTCGCGGAGAATGTATATGTTTCAGTGAGGTGTTGATGACGACTGATGATGAAGCAGGTACTCCTCCTGATACACCTCGGAGATCTCAGAAAAGTATGGTTAAACTACGAAGTCCATCGTGAAATAGTTCAAGTGAAGAAGTGGTATCTAAAGATTTTCTGAACATGGTTAAAGTTAGCTGGTTTAGCAAAGAGATTGTTTGGAGCTTCGCTAACAGTTGTTTTGGTTCAGGTATTATTTAAACCAATTTTAAGCAGATCCTCGGATTCCGGAGCCATATAGTTTTTGAGTAGTTATGGCACAATCTGGTATGGCACAATTCTTGATACATTAATATTTAAGAAGTCTTATACTTTCGACAACCTTTTAATTCTGCAACAAACATATTCCTTTTTTTTTCGAAGTAAGAATAAATTTGGGTTTATATATACTTGAGGATTGTAGAGAATACTGACAAGAAATCTCTAGGCTTATAGAATTCTACATATCATTTTTCAATTTTTAAAGAGAGGTTTTATTAGTCTGTCTAGATAAATATCTGAAGTTAATCCAATGTTCAGGATATCGCTTAGAGGGTCAGCAATGACTTCTTTGTCTGTTTTAACTATTTTTGTCGATACATCGTCATTGTTATAGTGGAAGTTTTTTATTTTTCACTTTGTTTTTGTTTTGTAATAATGTGTTATTGACAAAATGTATTCTATGGTTGTATTCAAAACTTTTGTATTTGTTTATTTAATTTGAATGTTATGGAATGTTATGATTTGCTGATGCTTTTTTTGAAAGGTATATGTAACTTATGTTTATGTATTGTGTGTGCCAGGAGGCAACACAGGGTCGGATGGCCGAATGTTATGATTTCCAAATAATTGGTAACATTTTTGGTGATTTGTTTACTTAAAAAGGTATGATTTTGCTTTGCATTTAATTTAATAATTATTAAAAGGATATAATATGCCTAAAAGAGGTGAATGAGCGGAATGGCCGATGCATTCAGTTCATTCCCGTTCATGACATTCAGAATGGTCGCTAGTTCGGTCGGCAGTCTTTACCGAGCGCTCGAGCCGAAAGGTTTTTAACAAGTGTTGTATGTTGTGTTTCTGCTTTGTTATAATACAGAAGTACATTAATTTTGCTAAGTGTTGTAATGGTGTAATCCTGAAGAATTAAATATACGTCTATTGCTGCTGAAAAACGTGTTTTCTTATCAATAGTCACTGTTGTAAGTTGGCTCGACAACAAAGTTGTCAATATATGTTCAACTTACGTTGGTATCAATCCCTCTGATACCGTCAATAGATTCAATAGAAAGAGGAAATGTTATAAGGAGATAACATGTCCAAGAGCAATTTTGCTCTATAATCGTCACATGGGTGGAGTTGATACGCTTGACTCCATGTTAGGCTACTACAGGATCAAAGTAAGATCGCAAAAAGTGGTACATGCGAGTATTTTTCCACATGATTGATGTTATTACAGTAACTTCTTGGTTAATTTGGAGGCGTTTGAACCAAGATTCGTACATGCCGCTCTTGGATTTCAAATTATTGGTGGCAGAAGTGCTGACCATGAAAGGGTCACGTATTTATACACCAACCACTAGCGGTAGACCATCTTTTTCTTTTGAGCCGAAACCAAAGAATAGCAGAAACGCTTAGACATACCATCACGAGAAGTAGCGGAAGATGGCATGCATTACTTCCCAGAATGGACAGATGAGCGCCAAGTCTGCAAAAACTCTGGATGCAAAGGAAAATCATACATATGGTGCTTGAAATGCAAGACCCATTTATGTTTGAATAAAACAAGAAATTGCTATATGGAATATCATGTACAGTAATTTACGTAAAAGACTAGATTTTTGTAAAGGTTCCTAATGAAAGCTCAAGTTCCTAATATTTTTAGTAAATAAAATAAAACATAAATAAATATGAGCGTTTTTCTAATTTAATTCCATCTCTCCCTACAAGTATGCAATCTATCATCAGCCTATTGCAGCATTCTTGCTATACCCAACATACCTTTCTTCAATTTTTATTTCTCCATTTCTGCATACAATGGCATATTTGGCGAACTTGATAACAAACATAGAACTGCATTCAATGCCATATTTGGCATTGATAGTTTTTTAAATATATTTAAAAAAATACTAACGATAGATTTTTTTATTATTTTTCATGGTCTTTCTAGGGTTCCATACTACGTCATATTTTTTTTCATCCCAATCAAAAAATCTATGCAGTAAAGGGTTAAAAAATCAAGTATGTTCCTACCTTACAAACCCAACCCAATGGTTCGTTTATTTATTATTACAATGTTAAAATACTTGAAACAGAACGCTTTTGAAAAGTTTTTTTTTATATCCCGTTACATACTAACTAGAAAGTCGCAACAATGAACCTTCATACAAACTGACAGTCAAGTAATTTTGACAATGTAAACGAAGCAATTTCTAAAGTTTTTGTTTGGATTTATGCCAGGGATCTTGTGCTCAATAATAGCAAATTCACTACCTACCTACACTGAAACAAGGTAACTTAACAGAGCGGGCCCTTTTTGAGACAATTGTGTTCTTGGATATTACAATTGAGCCCACAATTCAAATGTGTTATGCGAATGTTATGAAATAAATGAGGGTACCTACATAAAAATTCGACGCAATCATTAAGAGTATCATCGATTCATCGTAGAGTTAATCAACCCGTGACCATCATTAATGCAACTTTATCATAAACGATAATTAAGGTAAAAGTTGACGCATAAGTCAAAAAGTTTATGTTTCTTATTCACTAGAAGCTTCCTAGGAACTCTTAATTGGTTAAACTTTGCGTTTATTTCAGCCAGAAAATAACATACATTCGAATTTACTTTTGGATGACAGTGCCATCATGACGTCATCGTTACTGTGCCTCTTTAAACCTATCCACCCATATGAGTGATTTGATTTCTAATAGTAGCAACTATGGATATTACGAAAAAGACTTATAATAACATAATGCAGCAAATATATACAATTAATATTTGTCGTTACATGTAGAGTTTACGGGTAGGTACTTTCTAATGAATAAGGAAATCGATGGGGTACATTATACATACGATTGGTTGTACTTGCCAAAGTGGGCGCAAGTATCGCCATTAAGCACAAATTCTTGAACAATTTTTGAACATGTGTTTCATGCTCTCCAAGGACTCCAAAATGCTCGAAGACTTCAAGCCATTTGATACTAAAAGTGGTGCTTATATACTCATTCCTCTGAATATACCATAAAGTTAGTATTACGGAATTCCGTATAACTTTATGGAATATACTTATCGTTCCATACTCTTTGCTTTCCATAAGTTTCCCAAAGAGTATTTAAAGTAATTTAATTAAACCAAAGTTTCCCACACGGTTTTAGGTTATGTGCCAAGTTTCCTTGTGTTTATTTTGTTTGTTAAATAATATTCTCATCAAAGCTGTGTGATGGTTGTAAAAATGAATAGTGATAGTGTAAAAACAGATGCTTATAAATTTTATAGAAAAGCTGGCAGAAGTATTATCGAACATCGTCCTGTTTTCTCACCCGATGGAGAGTATGTTGTATTTTACTTTAGAAATCCCTTTATTCATAATCCTTGCAACTAATGTTAATATTTTCTAGTGGTGTTTTTAGGTCAGTAGCGATAATCGTTGAAAATATAGTACGTGTGCACAATATTCAGACCGGCGACTATGTTCGAACTTTGGAAACTGAAAATATTGTAAATGAGTTGATTGCCATTCAGTTCCCTGAAAATGAAGGCTACAATTTGTATGGGTGTTCAAGTACAGGCTACGTCACGATATGGACGTGGGAGAAAGGAGCCGTACTCAGAGAAATTGTTAGTATCTTAGTAATAATATTTCTTGTATTGAATACTGTTAAATGTTTTTTATGGTAATCTTGAAACTTGTGGACCTAGTATCAAATGTAGTTTAGTACAGTAGTGTATTAATACTCTTAAATTTTTTTTCAGAAATTAAATCTTTCAAACAATGTAAAAGTGTTAACATTTGACTTGGTAGACAGTAATGAATGTTGCATCACCACTATAGAACCTACGAAGAAACATGTGACACTCAGCACATACTCCATCAAAACTGGAGAACTTTTGTATGAGTATGGGGATACAAGACCCCTTTTTGGAGATATGCTCAGGGTGTCTTTAGGGTGGTGTAATGGAGACAGATATGCTGCTATTACTAATGGTACAAAAGTATTATTTGTGCAGAATTTACAACAACCGCACATGAAGACACAGTAAGTTATTGTAAATTATGGTAATAAATGTTAAAATGGAAAACAATCGCCAGTGTAACAAGCATGGCAATGAAGAATCATATCTCTGGTTAAAATCTGTAGAGGAGAGATTTGATTCTTCATTGTCATGCTATATATCCAAATATCTAAGCAGGAGCATAGAAAAAGCTCAACAAAAGTGTAGATGATGAACAAAAGAAGGAGGCAGTCCACTGCTTTTATTTTTTTGGTAATATTTATAATACCCTTCTACTCTCAATCTATCTATGAACCTAATCAAACTACAGAAAACCATTTCTTGAAATAAGACGAATATGTTTTTCTTCCCCCCATACAAATACATCAGGTACACATTGTATTTGTAGGGTTTTGCCCATGGCAGTCAATGTCATAGTAGAGTGCACCATAGTCTGTTGAAACACATTACTAAAACCTGTGTGATACTGACTGCTTCATAAGCCTTCTGAGAACCTTCCTGACCCAGATGATGCCACAAATTCTCCTTTTTTTTAAAAATCAGATGAAAGATTTTGGATTCACTTGAAATTCGAACCTAAGTGCAAGCACCAATGATGCAGTCAATTTAGCCTTTGGCCACTAGCACTATAATCATTCAACAGGCTTTAGCAGGCACTTTACTAAGGTCACAAAATTCACCTTTAGACATTGCAAATATTAACAAGACCTATGAAATCCATTTATGGTTGTCATTTGTTTTTTTCCTCATAATATTGGATTATAATCTACTACTTAGACATGAATAATTGTGTTGTAGTCTATGAGTATTTCTTTTGTTTTTCGAAATAGTTTTAAGAGAGGTGGGGCGTAGTGTTTATTCGCTCAAAGAGCCCAACTGGGGAAGGGAAGGTTTTTATTCACATAGACTTTAAAAAAGCGCTTGTAAATAGTCAGAACATGTTTGTAGTAATATAGTTGACGGTCACCGTAGCCTAGTTGGTAGTGCTCCTGCCTACGAAGCTGGTGGTCCTGGGTTCGAATCCCGGTAAGTGCAAATATTTGTGTGATGAGCATGAATATTTGTTTCTGAGTCATGGATGTTTTCTATGTATATAAGTATTTATCTATCTATATAAATATGTATATCGTCGCCTGGTACCCATAGTACAAGCTTTGCTTAGTTTGGGGCTAGGATGATCTGTGTGACATTGTCCCCAGATATTATTATTAAAAGTTGTAAATATTATTATTTCTAGTTACATAGATATTTAGGTACACAGATTGTATGAAAACATGAATAAAATTTATTTTATAATAGCAATATTTCCTCTGGTGTTGCAATTGTCCATGAGCAGCGGCATTCACTTACCATCAGGTGACCCACTAGCTCGTTTGTCGCCCTCTTATATTTAAAATAAAAATCTTTAAAATACCATTGAAAATATGATGGCTCACATATTGTATATTTATGTTGGTATTTGTGCAGATTTTACTGACTTACACCATTCAATATGTCTTTTTTTTATTGACCTTCATTATTGGTGAAGGTGCTTCAAGTTAGTGTTGAATTTTTAAAAAATATCCCTATTTGAACCTTACTCCAGTCTATGTACACACAAAAACCACTCTTACTGCATATGTACTTAAGACAGTGTCAAGGTCAAACTTTATCCACCAATGTTGTGTCGGCTGTACTTTACTAATACCATAAACAACTTAAAAGATAACTTTACAGGATAATGAATTACAACGGGTACAGAATAATGTCAGTGGCAGCACATCAGAAGGCCAACACCATAGCTATCACTGACACACTCGGCAGAGCCACCATATTAAGAGGATATCTATTTGACTACAAGCAAGTTGCGAGAGAAGTACTGCATTGGCACTTTCTACCTCCTTTAGCAACATGTTTTTCTTTGCAAGGTAAAAAATTATACTAAAGTGCACAATCTCACTTAAGAGTCTGACAACATCCTACTTTAATGTTTTGCACCACAAAGGTTAATAATGATGGGCCAAAATAGAGTAAACATGACATCAAAACAAACATCAAAATTATCAGTTATAAAATCAGGGTAAACTTGTAACACAATATTGGTTGAAATAGTTTCATGACAAATAGAATACAAGTTCATATTGTGCTTTATCTCTTTTATTTATTAGTGACTTGTTTTTGAATGAGTACTTCTTTCTTAATAGTAAGTTTAATTTTAGTTGTTACTAGGGCACCGGTTTGGATAATAGATTAGGATAATATAATTTTTATAATAAAATTTTTCCTGGTTCCATAAGAACCGGGAAATCCCGGTTCTGAGGTTCCTAGAAAGAACCGGTTCTGTAAAACGGAGAACCGGTCGTTTCGGTTCTTTCGGTTCTCTCTTAAAATAATATTATATCTATAATACTCTTGATGCTAAATACTATTATATTATCCTAATCTATTATCCAAACAGAATAAATACTGTTATTTCACTGATAATTTATAAAAAAACGTTATAATTTTAAAACTATTGATGAGTCTTAAAGAAACTTACGATTTTTAAGGGATTCGGTGGGCAACATTAAGTAAGGTATATTCGCCAGGGGGTTTTGGCGCCAACGCGGAAAAAGACGCATCGACGCTTTGTTTTATTTTCAAAAACTGGTCTAAATTGGAGTTTTTATGTGTAAATATGGTGGATTTTTAGACATAACATCTTCGACATACGTTGTCGAAGATGTTATGTCTAAAAATCACAAGTGGAGGAAAGTGCGATATTGCAGTGAATTGTAATTTTCCGTGTTGTAACCAAAACTCCATAAAAGCCTCTAGTAAAGTCTCCACTGCTTTACTGGGGTTGGACAAGGACTATGTATGACTTGACTGTGACGGACTTAACTTGACAATGACGGAAATAAATGATATAAAAATATATTTACTGAAGGCTCATAAGGCCAAAGAAGCCAAAAAAAATATATTCGCCAGGATACACCGCGACATGAAATTTTTGACATTTGTTCTGCAATTTGCAGCTCAGCCTCAGATAGTATGGTAATAACAGTTGTATTTTGAGTGGGTTCACGATGGCAATGAATGTTTTGTTTAGTTTTAAGTAATTAACTATAATTGTTTTTAATTAAGAATCTGTATTATGTGTCTACTCCACCGAATTGGTTTTGACTGTAATGATGGTGTAGTTCTGTGTGTAAATAAATAAATAAAAATAAATAAATTTCCGGTAATTACACATATTATCCGATAGTGAGCTGGATATTGTAGAGTGAGAGAGAGAGAGAGAGAGAGATCTAGAGCTAGACCTTAACAATCTTTGGTTGGCAACACTGGTAGACGCGCTGTCGCCATTTTGTTAAGTTAGACAGTAACAAAAGTTGAGAGTGGGTGTATTGTTTTTGACGCCGATTTGACAAGTAAGTGACTTAAAAAACCGGCCAAGTGCGAGTTGGACTCGCACATGAAGAGTCCCGCAGCAGCAAGTATTTCAGTTGATTAAATGAAAGGTAAATTGCGGTTTACGATTTATGACGCATTAAAAAAAACTACTTACAAGATTTCGTTGAAACCAATTTTCGTTGTTAGTTTACATGGTAATGTACATCATATATTTTTTTTTGGTTTTATTATTCTCTTATTTTAGAAGTTACGGGGGTGGAGGGGGGGGGGGGGGACACTCATTTTTCCACTTTGGAAGTGTCTCTCGCGCAAACTATTCAGTTTAGAAAAAAATGATATTAGAAACCTCAATATCATTTTTGAATACCTATCCATAAATACCCCACATGTATGAGTAGGATGAAAATTTTTATTTGAGTTTCAGTTCTATGTATAAAATAAATAAAATAGAAAAATAATAATATATTTGGGGGTTCCCCCCCCCCAAATATATTATTATTTTTCTATTTTTGTGTAAAATCTTAATGCGGTTCACAGAATACATCTACTTACCAAGTTTCAACAGTACAGCTCTTATAGTTTATTTGGATACTTTCCCTTTATTCGTTTTGATAGTAGAAATTCGATATAAAAGAGAGCCTTGACAAGCATACCTTTTTTTAACTTCAATTTATGAAAAAACCCGAAAGAACCGAAAAAACCGGGTACCCGGTTCCGGCTTGAGTTTAGAACCGAAAGAACCGGTTCCTAAAATCGGGCCGGTTCTCGATGCCCTAGTTGTTACACACAGAAATGCAATTTAATAATTCAATTAATTGAGGTAGTTTTATTTTTAACATTCTCTATGATACTTTTGATAAACCTGTCCCAGTAAATACACAATGCATAATTGATTTTGACTGACTGGCGCATCAGTATTGCTCTCTAATTCTTTTTCTCTGTGATCTAAATAAAAAATTATATTTGAATATTATTGATAGGACAGTTCATGTTCATGTTTATGGAAAAATGTTATTTTTCTTTTTAATTATTTTCACGCTGAATAAGACTTCTTGCTTATATATTGTGAAGTCTTTTAAATATCAAATAGCTTTGATGTATTTCATTTACATTCCAGGCAACTATTTGTACACCGGTGGAATGGAAAAAGTGTTAGTAAAATGGACCCTCGGTAACCTGGCTTACAGAGCAAATGAGAAAGAGTTTATTCCCCGTCTTCCTGGCATGATCAGATTTATCACCACTGATAACAACCATATAGCATTGACTTTGACCAATAATTGTAAGTATACCATGTGCATGATCCTGTTGCCGTCCACTGCTGGGCGTAGGGCTCACCTCAAGGTTTCCACCACATTGCCATTTGGAGGGGTTGGCCTTAGTCACCGCGCTCGAAATGTGGGTTGGCGTTGGCTTAACGTGCTCTCTAAAGCACGCAGGCTAGTCATTAGTCAACTCGACCCAATACATTTACGTTTTTAGAGATTAAGATTGTTTGGTGTACGAATAAAAAGCGCGACCTCACAGGTTGGTTTATATAATCTCTAAGCTTTGTATTATGCAGTTTTATTGAGTTTAGTCACCATCTGTCTGCCTCTGGTTAGATCAATGTTATTAGATGAGGTGTATCATCTGTAAAACATGCTACCAACTTAGCATGTTTTACAGATGATACACCTCATCAAATAACATTGATCTAACCAGAGGCAGACAGATCAAAAGTCAAAAGTCAAAAATATTTATTGCCCTTAGGTACATTACATACACTGTGCACGTCAATAGAAAAAAAATACAATATAATTAAACTACATACCAAATTAAATTACAAACATGTCAAGATAACAATAGAAAAAAATAGAAATGGGTTATATAAATACAAAAATATAATAACTATAAAAGTAATTTTATAAATTAAAAATATTTGTAAATGTAATTTATCTGTCCATTGCAAGCTCTAATTAAGCTACCAAGGGGTTTTGTCGTCAATACATTCTTTGATTGTATAATATGCTTTTTTCAATAAACATTTTTTTATCTCCAACTTAAATTTGTCTAGAGGCATTTGAATTACATGCGTTGGTATTTTATTATAAAATTGAGGGCCTAGCCCAACAAAAGATCGATGTACTTTATGAAGACGATGGTATTGAGAACACAACTTATGTTTGTTTCTAGTGTTTAGATTATGAACGTCACTTCTTTTTTCAAATAGATGTAAGTTCTGACGTACATATATTAGATTTGCGTAAATATACTGTGATGCCACAGTCAGTATATCTATGTCCTTGAAGAACTCTTTAAGTGAAACCCTAGCACCAAGTTGATATATGGCACGAATGGCTCTCTTCCGTAAGATAAAAATTCAATGTCTGCAGCCCTGCCCCATAATAAAATTCCGTAGGACATGAGGCTGTGAAAATAACTATAATAAATAAGTCTAGCAGTATCGACATCAGTAAATTGTCTTACTTTCCTGACTGCGTAAGTGGCCGAGCTAAGTTTGTTCGCAAGACAGGAAATATGATCACCCCATTGCAACTTGTTATCAATAGTAAAACCTAGAAAAATTGTCGATTTAACCATATCTAAGAAATCACCATTAATACTCACTTTTGGTACTACACTGTTAACATTAGGCATGATGAACTGAATGCATTTCGTTTTATTAGCGTTTAATACAAGGTTATTAGCTGTAAACCAGTCATTTGTTAGAGTCAAGGTAGAATTAATTAGATCGTAATGGTTTAAATTTCGTTTGACTTTAAAAAAATCAGTGAAGTGTCATCTGCAAATAATACAACGTTACATTTATCTTGTATATAGTATGGTAGATCATTAATGTAAATGAGAAATAAAAATGGCCCAAGAATAGAACCTTGTGGGACGCCCATGTGCACAGGTAGAGCTGATGACTTTTTCCCATTGATGTCTACACATTGAGTTCGTTGATCCAAATAAGAGGAAAGAACTTCAATTGCAATATTACGCACGCCATAATGATGGAGTTTACCCAACAAAGTGTCATGGTGAACGCAATCAAACGCCTTGGAGAGGTCGCAAAACACCCCAATGGCATTCTGTGATGACTCCCAAGCACTGTAAATGTGTTTCATTAAGGCGACTCCAGCATCTGTAGTTGATCGACCTTTAGTAAAACCGTACTGATCACAGTGTAGCAAATTATTCAAATGAAAGTGTTTCATCAATTGTTTAAGTAAAATTCTTTCAAATATTTTGCTAAATACGGGCAAAATTGAAATAGGTCTATAATTACCGAGTTCGTTTTTACTGCCCGACTTGGCACTTTTAAAAATAGATGGTGACTAAACTCAATAAAACTGCATAATACAAAGCATGTCTGTACAGGGATGTCATTTATGTATATTAAGAATAGGTAGGATCCAAGAATTGATCCTTGCGGTACTCCAGCAGGTACAAAACGAAGTAAAGATTTCATGTCATTGATGTGAACAGCAAAGTTTCGATCTTTTAAATACGATTGTATAATTTTAACAACATGCAATGGTATACCAATGGATACAAGTTTATGAAGAAGGTATTTATGCCAAACCGAATCAAATGGTTTTGTGGCTTTTCATCACTTCGAGTGTAAGTCAAAAACACAGAAATTTCTTTAAGTTGTCCTTTTACGTAGGTATACTTGGTTACAAGGGTTTAGAGGTGCCTATGAGTGCAGTTTTTCTGTAAATACATAACTATTGGTGGGATATGGCAGTTTCTTTTTACTGTTGTAACAGCGTTGTGGAAAGTGTTATTATCAATGGTGAATCCAGAAAATAGATTCTGGCCTCCCCGTTGACAATAACTCGGAAATACCCAGCTTACGTTTCCAAGTAAGTTGACGGTTTTCGTCGGTCTTCGATTGATCGCCGAATCGTAACGTAATTATCTCATTGACATTGTATGATTGAATTGAATCTCGGGACCAAGAATCAGGCAGACCTCATTCTAGGTCCCGAGATTCATTCCTGCATTTTTAAAGCTTATTAATAATAATATTTATTTGCGTAAAACACGGTATACAAAGGTTTTATGACTTATACTTATAATGAATGGATATGCGTGTTTTGCTAATTATAAGTAGATAGCGTGCAAAAAAAGAAAAAGAATGGCTACAAACACCACAGCAATACAATGAAGAAATACAAGTACAATTTTATAGTTTCAGCTCTAGAAATTCTTTTACCCTATAGAAATTATAATAATTAAGCCATTTTTGTAAATTAATTTTAAATAAGTTGGTAGTATTTAATGATTTTAAATTACGAGGTATTTTATTATAAATACGCACATAGCTATGCAGCTTTTGTTGTGATTATTCTGACAAGAAATACGCCTAGTCTGGTGGCAAAAATAGACGTATGTGAAGGAGATAGAATCCCCGGTTTGTTTACACCTTTAGTGAATAGATTATAAGGAAGTGGTATTTTTCAGCGGTGATAATAGCGAACGCCCAGATGCGGGTGGTGAGCACGATACTGGAGTGCGGCGGCGTCTCGCCCGCCGCGCGGGCCGTGGGCGGCGCGCTCGTGTTCCAGCACAAGCTCAACGCGCTGCTCACCGCGGGCCGCACGGGCCACCTGCAGCTGTACTCCACCCTCACGGACAAAGTGTTATACAATGTGAGTATGATTAATTACCCATTTTGACCAACCAACCACATTTTTCAAATCATTTTAATTTGGAACTTTGATAGTAAAAATCTGCGGTCATGCTAAAACAGTCTTCTCCAGTGCCCATCACATCGCACTGATTTTCTTTACTCTTCATTCTTCGTTCAATCTATCCTTCTCTGGAATGCACTACCTCCGGAAATCAGAATGGCTAAGACATGTTTCACTTTTAAAAATAAATCACGGGGACTAATTTTCAAAAAAATTAAAGCTGAAGAATGTCATCAGTAATCACTTATATATTAATTGGCTATATATATATAGAATGTTATATTATGTAACTAACATATTCTCCAATTTTAGTGCACCTACCATAATATTTCTGCATCACCCAAAAGTCGACTGGAAGAGAATGCCTTCGGCATTAAGTCCGCCTCTGTACAATCTTGTGCAAAAAGTAATAAATAAATAAATATATCTATGTGCAATAAAGAATAAATAATCCTCAAACTGCTGGAAGTCAAAAGATGCATTATAATTTTTAAGATATCTGTTATTAGCTTACACTTTTAAACACGAATGGTCCTTGATTTAGTCGTTTTAACCTGAGATGGATAGTGCTAAAATTAGCAGCCAAATTAACGAAAACCTCTACGCTTTATAATCGTCTAATACAGTGAGGGATAATGGGAAACATGTCTTAATAAATAATATGCGTCCGAATAATGTAGTTTTTTTATTAGGCCGTTGATAGTCATATTCCTATTCATCCCCCGTAACTATACGCATGATCTAATTGAGTTCTATTTACTTTACAGTTAGATATAACGGGGTTGAACAATCTTCCATCGGAGAGGTGGAACCTCTTACCGCTAGACACGGAGGTGACGTGCGCCGCCGTCAGTGGCAATGGCGACTGGCTCGTCACGTCGGAATACAGAAACGATGGCATCATCTACCCAGAAGAAAAATTAAAGTTTTGGGCCGCACAGCAAAAAGGCGCTACACCCTTCCAGCTCAACACCTGTGTCAATCTATCGCACGGTGGCTGCAATGTAGTCTCTCTGGCGTTTAATTATAAAGGTGATATTTGCGTGTCAGCCGGTGCCGACCAAAAGTTCAGGATATGGAGAAAAGAGAACACCTCGCAGACAAATCGGAAAAAGATTTCTTGGTCATGTTTAACCGCCTGTTATTATTCTTCTGGAATCGGTCAATTTATTTCGAACAATGTGTTGAACGATGTAAAAGATGGCATGAAATATATGCCGGGGAAGGATGAGGATTTGCCTTACTTGAGAAATGTCGATAGCAAGAATGATATTATAAAGAAGTTATTTAATATTCATAAGGAGCATTCGTTAGTAAGCGAGGACCTTTTGAAGATAGAGTCTCGGAGAAACGAAGAGTTTAACATGGGAGGTGTGGCGATCTCGCAAGACGGTTCCTTGATCGCGGCGTGGTTCGGCTGCAAGCTGTCGCTGTGGGACACGCACGTGTGCAGCCTGCGGACCACGCTGGCGCACCCCGCGCTGCGGCCCCGGGGGGTCCACGTGCAGTTCAGTAATCGAGATGCTGCACATTATGTAAGTAAATGAGAATGATAAGCTAGGGAGTGGAAATCCTTGCACTGCTGGGGAGTTCACAAGGGGACTATATTGGTACCTTGACTTTAAAATTATTAATTGGTGAAGCTAATAGATGTCTACTTATAATGCATTCATCAGGCGAACGGCATTTAGGTGCTGAGGTGCGGGTGTATTAGTTCATTAATCTGCACTGTCGGTCGCTATTAATTAATTATCTTACTGCACGGTTGATATCGGTTAAATAATCTTAACCACTGCACGGTTGATATCGGTTAAATAATCTTAACCACTGCACGGTTGATATCGGTTAAATAATCTTAACCACTGCACGGTTGATATCGGTTAAATAATCTTAACCACTGCACGGTCGATATCGGTTAATTAATCTTAACCATTGCTCGGTCGATATCGGTTAATTAATCTTAACCACTGCACGGTTGATATCGGTTAATTAATCTTAAACACTTCACGGTTGATATCGGTTAAATAATCTTAACCACTGCACGGTCGATATCGGTTAAATAATCTTAACCATTGCATGGTCGATATCGGCTAATTAATCTTAACCACTGCACGGTCGATATCGGCTAATTAATCTTAACCACTGCACGGTTGTTATCGGTTAAATAATCTTAACCACTGCATGGTCGCTGTTAGTTAATTAATTTTAACCACTGCGCGGTTGATATTGATTAATTAATCTTAACCACTGCATGGTCGCTGTTAGTTAATTAATTTTAACCACTGCACGGTTGATATTAGTTAATTAATCTTAACCACTACACAGTCGCTATCAGTAGGTAATCTTACAATTGATAGGTAATGTTAAAGAAGTGATGTTACCATGTCCGTTGTCATCTACACTATACCACCTACCCATTGAAGTATCGAGGCGCTCATAGACTGATGTTCTCACTGGTCCGCAAGTGATTGGCGAGGTAAAGCAACTAGGCTCGCGGTCGGTCCACAGATAGGTGACCGCCAGTGGTTTAATTTCTGAGCATCTCCGTGCATCGGCGGGCACGATCAGTCCTGGTTATAGCAATTAGACAACAGTCGTTAAGCTCTGTCAGAGGCCTACTGGCGGCTTGAACAACTCTGACACCAGGGTAACCACTGCCCATACGATAACCATACATTACATCATTCTGTCTCCCGCTTTGCTCTGGAGGGAAGTGGAACAATTCATTTTCTAACTCCTCCTTTTATTTCTTTCTGATTAAATTCGTTGCGGGAGTTAAAGCGATTCCCCGGGACATGCCTGAGCTTCACCGCTCAGTGTCATTTCATTGTGTGTCACTGTTGATCCTGGCTTACAGGAGTTGCAGGGGTGGGTAAGAGGGAGGGAAAAGTCCCGATAAAAAAAAATGCCCATACAATAAGTAAGTAGTGGTAAGTATTAAAGTATCCAGTTTAATGTGTGTTTTTGTTAGTTAGTGTGTACGACAGAGCAGTGCCTGGCCGTGTGGAGCCTGCTCTCGCTGACGGTGAAGTGGGTGGTGAGCCTCCGGCCCACGTGCCTCGCCGCGCACAGGTTCTCCAACAAGCTGGCCGTCACCACCGCCAGTAACGACGGTGAGGAGATAACAGTTATACTAACGACTGTACTTTACGCCGACAGAACACTACACTCATACTCAGAGAGAAACATTTACCAAGTGTAATATAAGACCGATTCGGTTCTGGTGTTGTGGTCACAGTTATAACCTAAACCAATAATTATGAATACTATCGGCAAAGTGTTCTGTCGGCGAAAAGTACAGTCCAATTTGCATGTATTCTAAATTCGCATGCAAATTATTATTATATTAAATAAAGAACTCAATGTATCTGGAGGCGGGCGTTGATAGCTGCGCTACAGTTTTTACTTTTGCGGCTATCATCGTTATCCATTATGTAATGTAATCCATTGTTGTAAGTTCACACAATAAATCATTATTATTATTATTCCAAATTATTTATTTAAAGTTCTTATTTTTAATATATCTATAAAATTTAAACCAAAAAGAAAACAATTTATATAAATAAATATGTAAAAAATAGAGGTCCTGCAGCGGCGAGGTTTGACGCCCTAGGCCGCCGGTGGTCCGGGCGACAGAGTAAGGAACCTCCTCACAATGCGGGCCGTTCCCTTATTATTATTATAATTAAAGACTTGTCGGTGTACAGTCTGTCGGCGTAATGTCTGTCGGCGTTTAGTCGTACAGTACAGTACAGTGATACAAACAGTAGAAAAAACATAAGCAACTAAAATATCCACTCAACTAGCTAATTGCCAGTTTACAGCAGACGGAATTAAGTAAGTAACTCTTTATTGTACACCAAAAAACATTACATAAAAATAAATAATAAAATAAAAAACGTTTTTATTCACGTAGACTTTAAAAAAGCGCTTGTAAATAGTCAGAACATGTTTGTAGTAATACAGTTATTGTCAAGGAGATTATGTTTAGGTTTAATTATTGAAATTTATATTTTACTGCATATTGTCTGAATGGTTCTATGTATATTAAGGTATGAATTCAGTATTATTATTATAACGGACCTTGTGTTTAAAAATCTATCTATAAAATACAAAGAACTTTGAGCATGTTATCAAATTGTACAAATGGTGGATCTCTTCTAGGCAACCGTTGAATAGACCAGGAGTAAAGAAAAGGCATTTGCGTATTTGTTGGAATATTAAAAGAAATGATTAGGTATTGTTTATTTATAGTGTGAAATGAAATGTATTAAGAACCTTATAAATATGTTTCGTTTACGCTCGATTTCCCCGTTTTTATTTAGTACGATAAAATTAGACAGATAACTGTAGCATGATAACGAGGTATCAGTATCAAGTGACCAGTGTGTGTTGCCAGTGATGGATGACTTACGGAATAGAGACGTGGTCGCTTGGTATAGGCCTCATAAGAAAGTTCCGGGTCTCCCAAAGAGTAATTTTTATTTATTAATAATTTGTTTCAGTCCAACAAAGGGCCAATAGCCGCGCAACGGTTATGACGTAGCTGCTATGTTATTATAATATTTTTACACTGTGATTATTTATTTGATTAGTGATTATCATTTTATTAATTACTATAATAATTCTATAATAATTTTACATCTTAAAACTATTAATAATCAATATTAGACTTAAAAATGGTTGTCACTGATAAAAATATAAATAGGGTAGGAGAATTATTAAAGAGGCATTGTTTGTACGACGGTAGATGAGAACGTTACTCTGTTCGATTAAATATTGTGTGAGGAAAATATCTCGGAGTTTTAATGTGCAGAACTTACGAGTGTATACACTTATTCTATGTTAGTATGAATATAAAATCAAATAAAATAATATAAAAATCATGTTAGTTACAATTATATTAGCCTATGTTAGTAATGACGGTTTTGCTAGGAGTTTCCCTGCAAGATCAAATCAGAAATGTCGGAATTCGCAGGCTAATCAAAGTAGCGCACGTAGCTTAAAGAATTCCCGCACTCAAGTGGCCGAGGGCGGCACAGAGCTCGTGGAGCCGACGGCCGCTGTGGGAGGGGAGTGCCCACCACCAACAGGAACACGCCGCGTGGGCAGGCGCCACACTGTGTAGCAGGGCATATTACTAAATTTCTGATTATTTAAGTGATAAAAGTGCTTTGGATTGAGTTGTTCTGAGTCAACACACATGATTGTAATCCTACTGAGTTGTCTGGCAGTGATAATTAATAAATTAGATAATTAAACCTACACATGATCCTTGAGAATAACTTAATTTTAGTTAGCTAAATATCGTTACTGTTATAAAATAAATCTTATTGTAAATTATTTCCTACAATCCGTGTACCTAAATATCTATATGTACCTAGAAATAATTATATATTACTGCGAACATGTTCTGACTATTTACAAGCGCTTTTTTAAAGTCTACGTGAATAATAAAAAAAAAAGTGTTTCTCAGTAGCTGCCACGTCATGCATAAATGTAAAATTTTTACGGAATAAATAATTTTTGACTTTGACTTATAAGGACAAGGTCCCCACCTTGTCCTTATAAGTCAAAGTCAAAAATTATTTACGTTGCGTTACAAGCGCTTTTTTAAAGTCTACGTGAATAATAAAAAAAAAGTGTTTCTCAGTAGCTGCCACGTCATGCATAAATGTAAAATTTTTACGGAATAAATAATTTTTGACTTTGACTTATAAGGACAAGGTGGGGCGCCGATATTGCAAGGGCCCCTGCATGCGGGCAGCAGAAGAGTGGACTTTGTCCATCAGTGGACATTGTAGCGACTGTATATCGCACATAATATCACGTATTTAGATAAGGCACATTTATTGATTAAGCTTAGCGATAAAATAAGACAGTATTTTACACGTACAACATTAGTATTTAAACCCTTTTTATATCTTAAATAAATCAGACTAAAATACCATCTTGTTGTCTCATTATTACTCTTGCCAAATCCTATGGCAAATTGGTGACCCCGTGAAGAAAAACACGCAACATGACTCAACCAACGTGCAAATCAAGCAGCAACCAACATGAAACACTCGAAATAGCAGCTGGCACCGGCATTCTGTCCCGCATTCCGGAGTTTTGGAGGGACCAACCCAGATTATGGTTTACACAACTCGAAGCCATATTAGCACCACAGAAGCAAGGCGACGATTACAAGTATTATACGGTGGTGGCGAAGCTATCCAAGGAAGAAATACTACAGGTTAGTGACCTTATTACCTGCCCGCCATCTACAGAAAAGTATAAGACCATCAAGGAACGTCTAATCGACTGCTATGAAGAATCAGAACAGCGTCAATTTCAAAAATTATTGTCTGAAATGGACCTCGGCGATCAAAAACCATCACAACTTCTACGCAAGATGCAAGTTTTGGGTAAAGTAAAAATCGGCGATGAAACCATCAAACTACTATGGTTGAGACTTTTACCACCATCAGTTACTACAGTTCTAGCTGTCACAGAGGACATGGACGTCAATAAGATGAGCCAGATTGCCGACAAAATATTATTAAATTCAAAACTTACTGAGGTATCAGCCGTAAACGAAAATATAAAACAGACGACGGTGCAATGAACTGCATATTAGCCCAATTAGCGAAAATGCAATTGGAACTAAATACAATTCAGTGCAATCATAGAGACTATCGACGCAGCACTCCAAGTTACTATAAGCGTCAACATTCTCCATCGATGTCAAGAGCAAGCAGTCGGGAAAGAAGACACCTTTGTTTCTACCACGATAAATTTAGAAAACACGCTAAAAAATGTGTTAAGCCATGTGATTGGAAACAGGAAAGTAACTCAAGGAACCAGGGAAACTAACTAAAGCACAGACTACGGCGGATCTCTGTGCTATTCACCCGTCCAACCGCCTCACTATTACCGACCGAAAAAGTGGTATGAGATTTTTGATTGACACGGGAGCAAACATTTCAGTTATTAGCAAGCCACAGAGACCTTCATCTATACAAAGTGAACAATACACACTTTATGCCGCTAATGGTACAAAAATCAAGACATATGGTGAAAAAACACTCACTTTAAACTTGGGGCTACGTAGACGTTTTACGTGGATCTTCGTCATCGCCGATGTAACGCAACCAATTATCGGCGCGGATTTTTTAGAGCATTACAAGTTATTAGTCGACATAGCTGGTCGGAAACTTATTGACAGGGTAACTGAGCTGACGACGCCTGCAACCCTGACCAAATCGACGCAGCAATCAATTCGGACTATTTACGTTGGAAACAATCGGCGCATTACTCAACTTTTAAAAAAATATGAGGATATTACGAAAATTTCTTCCCTCCACACTACTCCAAAACACAAGATTAAGCATCACATTATCACTAAAGGACCGCCTGTACCATTACCTCCTGATAAATATCATACAGCCAAAAAGGAATTTCGGAATATGATGGAGCTTGGCATTTGTCGCCCTTCGGCCAGCCCATGGGCCAGTCCTTTACATATGGTTAAGAAAAAGAATGGCGAATGGAGACCATGTGGAGATTATCGAATGCTCAATAACGTGACTGTACCTGATAAATACCCACTTCCACGATTGACAGATTTCACTTATATATTAGAGAAGAAAAATATCTTTAGCAAAATCGATATTCGGAAGGCCTACCACTGTATTCCTGTGCAAGATGTGGAAAAAACTGCCATTATCACTCCTTTTGGACTTTTTGAATATTTAAAAATGCCTTTTGGTCTACGCAATGCAGCGCAAACATTCCAACGATTCATGGACTTTCTATTCAGAGATTCGTCTTTGTTGACGATTGCCTTATAGCTTCAGACAATGAGCTTTTGCATTATCAGCATTTGGACACGGTTTTCAAACGCTTACAGGAGAATGGAGTAACTATTAATCTCGAAAAATGTGACTTTCTCAAGAGCGAAATAGATTTCTTAGGTTATCATATAATGAGCCAAGGAATATGCCCAACTGAGGAAAAGTACAAGGCAATTGTGGAATTCCCTAAGCCAAAGACAGTCAAAGAATTAAGGAGATTTTTAGGCATGATTAATTTTTATAGAAATAACCTTCCACACGCCGCTGACTATCAAAACATTCTAAACGACTATCTGCACGACTCTAAAAAGAACGATAATTCTCCTATTCCTTGGACAACAGAGGCCGAAAAAGCTTTTGATAAATGCAAGGAAAACATTTTGAACGCAGTATCGACAGTTCATCCCTCCCGCACCGCCGCACTGGCCCTTATGACGGATGCCAGTTCTACCTGTGTTGGCGCGGTTCTACAACAAAAGTCTGGACGTAATTGGGAACCATTAGGATTTTTCTCTAAAAAGTTAAGTGTAACTCAACAAAAATACTCAACATTCGATAGAGAGTTGCTCGGAGTATATATGGCAGTCAAGCATTTTCAAAGGTTAATTGAAGGAAGAGAGTTTACAATTTTCACTGATCACCGACCTTTGACTTACGCATTTTCTCAAAAACCATCATCGAATGATACGCCATGGCGAGTACGTCAATTAGATTTCATTTCGCAATATTGCACCAATACTCAACACATTAGCGGACGTGATAATATTGTTGCAGACGCACTATCACGTATAGAACAAATTGATATGCCATCACCATTTAATTATGCTGACTTAGCGCGATGCCAACTGAATGACCAAGAATTAATTAGACTTCGTGACAATAAGAATTTGAAATTTAATAACATCATGCTTCCGGGTTCTACACAAAGCATCAGCTGCGACACATCTACTGGAAAAAATCGTCCTTATTTACCAGAAAAATTTCGAAGACAAGTTTTTGACGTCATTCATGGACTGAGTCATCCTGGGAAGAAAACTACTAGAAAATTGATAACTCAAAGATATTTATGGTCATGTATGAACAAAGATATCAATAACTGGTGTAAATCGTGCATAGCTTGCCAGAAATCAAAAATACAACGCCACACAATATCACCTATTGGCAACTTCATGCCATCGCAACGGTTCGAACATTTGCACATGGATATTGTGGGTCCTCTCCCTATTACGGAAGGAAAACGATATTTAATTACAATCATAGATCGTTGTACTTCATGGCCGGAAGTGATTCCGGTTGAAGATATCACCGCCGAAAGGATAGCCCACGCACTATATGAAACATGGATATCAAGGTTCGGATGCCCATTACGCATTACGACGGATCAAGGTCGACAATTTGAATCAAGAATATTTGAGTCACTTTCACAATTTTTAGGAGTACACTAAATTAGGACAACTACTTATCACCCACAAGCAAATGGAAAGATAGAGAGATTTCATAGAACCTTAAAAGCAGCGCTCATGACAAAGGGATCCAACGCTAATTGGATGAAAGAAATTCCTACGGTTCTACTTGGTTTGCGAAGTTGTGTACGCGAAGATACAGGATATAGCGCAGTAGAGATGACATACGGCGCGTCTATAAGACTCCCTGGGGATTTTTTCGAATCATCACACCAACCTTCTACATACGAAGAATTAGTTAAAAATATTCAAAAGGACATCAGTCATATGATATCAGTACCAAAACGTAAGAAGCAAAGCCGAGCAATTTTCATTCATCCCGAGCTCAAGGAATGCTCACACGTATTTGTGCGATGCGACAGAATAAAAAAAAGTCTAACACCCCCCTATGCAGGACCTTTCCCAGTGACAAAAAGAATGAACAAAGCATATGCCATTAAGATTGGAGATAAGGAAACAATATCAATAGACAGATTAAAACCAGCATTTGTTATCAACAGTGAAACTATAAACGTGCCTACCTCAGAAATTAAATCAAACAATCCGAACACGTACATCACGAAGTCAGGACGGACAGTTAAACCCGTAGTACGATTCGGTATTCGCTGACGCAAGTATTCTGCCCATTTAAATACCCACGGTGTTTTAACAAACGCCATCATTCATCGCCAGCATCTCCGAAAGAACAATGGGCAACCAAAGCTCCAAAGACCAAATCGTCTACAACTCCGACAGCTGCTTAAACCAAAATTAAGCCGACCAACTAAGAAGCCTTATCCTGGAAGAGCTACGGTGGACAAGAAACATCGCAATAGGCCAAATTATAATCACCCTGGGCATCCTCCTACTCTACGGAGTTCTCAAGGCCGTGGACAGGAGAGTGAAAACGCTTGCGGGAAATAATCAACACAAATGCCACGGTTAACCTAGTTCATGGCGCATATGCTTGCACAAACCAAGTGCATCGACCAAGGCAGTGTAATGTGTCAAAACAACATCAGCAATTTTTATTATATTCTGCATCAGCAAGGTTACGGTCACTAGTTACATATTATGTTATTATTACTCATTTAAAACATTACTGTATATTTTTAATCAACGATAGGAATTATAAATATATATTTTTTTAAAGGGGGTGTATATGTAGCGACTGTATATCGCACATAATATCACGTATTTAGATAAGGCACATTTATTGATTAAGCTTAGCGATAAAATAAGACAGTATTTTACACGTACAACATTAGTATTTAAACCCTTTTTATATCTTAAATAAATCAGACTAAAATACCATCTTGTTGTCTCATTATTACTCTTGCCAAATCCTATGGCAAAGACATCTTTCGGCTGATGTGATTGAAATATGCCTACATAACTATGCACCAAAAGGTGCAATTTTCTTTTTTTTACTTTCTTGTTCCTATTTTTTGTGTTCTCCCGTACTAGAGAGATGAATCCCTGTGTTGAAAGATGAATTTATCTTGACTTTGTTACAGTGTACGTGTTCACTCCGCACTCGTCGACGCCCATACTCACAAAGAAACGTCTCCTGGATCCGTCGTCGGGCGTTTTCAAACAATGCACTTTTGGAAGCTGTTACGACGATGACGTTAAGCTGTACCTCATGAGGAACGACTCGGTAAGTAGACAGGCCGCACAAGCCGCACAGGCCGCACAGGCCGCACAAGCCGCACAGGCCGCAGCCGGTGGGCGGTGCGCGCGGCGCTCCCTCGCGCCGCGCCTATCATTTTCTACCATAATTCAATAGTATTACTAGCTGTGCCCCGCGGTTTAACCCGCAATAAACTTTATAAATTATAGCCTATGTGTTAAACCAGGGTGTCAGCTAACTCCATACCAAATTTTATTAAAATCGCTCCAGCCGTTTAGACGTGAAGAAATAACGAACATACACACTCACACAACCACACATTTTCGCCTTTATAATATTAGTATGATTTCTTTATTATTTACATTCTTTGGTAATATATATATTTTTTAAATACAATTCAACATTTCGCCTTGCAATTCATTCTATCCCTTCACTTTCACTTAGCCTACACACTCACGCTCGCATACCTCTTGCTTTGCGAAGTGGGGTTCGATTCCCAGGCCGCTCTCGCCGCTTACGCTAAGGAGTAAGTAGGTAGATAAGTTACGTTCCACCGAAGGTAACAACCGACGATACCACAACGGTCCTACACTATGTCAAGGTTTTCCTTTAGCTCGAAAAGTTTAAGTATTATACATCACTATACTGCTCCAACTGTGTGCCTCACTGCGTTGTTTTTATTAACGACAATTGAGTCTAATCCAGTGAGGGTTCAGCGGGAAGAGGTAAGGTTGGCAAAATGTTAGTTATACTGGATCTGTTGCAAGTGACATAGGTTAGGTTAGCCACCATTAGGTGGATCTTATACTTTGTATAAATACGTTACACTTCTGCCAATATACGTAGTTCAGGTATTTTGTGTAATAGGACACATCACAGATGGAGTCTGATATGTTTACACAATTTCATGACCATAAAAGATAGTTACGCAAGTAATTGCTTAATATAGCCAACTTGAGAAAAGAAGAAACATTAATCTATTACAGTAACGAATGAGATATTATTTAAATATTAGTACTATATAGTGCATAAACACACCCATGTACACACACACACACAAACACCCTCATACACACACACACACGCACACAAATTATGTTGCATAAAAGACACACTAACCACCTTCGACCTTCGATTTGCCGATGATATAGTAGTCATGGCTGAGACCATGGAAGACCTCGGTACAATGCTCGATGACCTCAGCAGAGTCTCTCAACAAGAGGGTCTGAAAATGAACATGGATAAGACGAAAATCATGTCAAACGTCCATGTTGCACCCACTCAATTAAAAGTTGGTGACTCTGCGCTCGAAGTTGTAGAGAACTATATTTACCTAGGACAGACCAGCCAACTAGGTAGGTCCAACTTCGAGAAGGAGGTCAATCGTAGAATCCAACTCGGCTGGGCAGCGTTCGGGTAGCTACGTAACATCTTCTCGTCCAAAATACCGCAGTGTCTCAAGTCGAAAGTCTTCGACCAGTGTGTGTTGCCAGTGATGACATACGGAACAGAGACGTGGTCGCTCACTATGGGCCTTATTAGAAGGCTCAAGGTCACCCAAAGAGCAATGGAGAGGGCTATGCTCGGAGTTTCCTTGCGGGATCAAATCAGAAATGCCGAGATCCGCAGTCACGACATAGCCCGAAGAATTGCAAAACTGAAGTGGCAGTGGGCGGGGCACATAGCTCGTAGAACCGATGGCCGTTGGGGCAGAAAGGTTCTTGAGTGGCGACCACGAACCGGAAGACGCAGCGTGGGCAGGCCCCCTACAAGATGGACCGATGATCTTGTGCGGGTCGCTGGAAACTGCTGGATGCGGTAAGCGCAAGACCGGCAATTGTGGAGATCTTTGGGGGAGGCCTTTGTCCAGCAGTGGACGTCTTTCGGCTGATATGATGAACCACATAGGTGCTGGCTTTGGTTGGCTTTACAACGCGCCTTATAGTTTGTGATGAAGAGTATGTATTCCACTCCGTATTCACACAGGCTATTTTTAGGCAGTTTATACATTACACTTTTATTTATGTCCAAGATTTCAACTACTGAATTGAAAATGTAGATTACTCTCACTTGTGTTGAGGTCCGTATAAATATTTGTTATTATCGAAAATCGTAGGAAATCTACTGCATAGAACGAGAGCAGACAGAGGAGAGTCGTGTGGAGGTGCTGTCGCGGCGCGCGCTGCCGCCCTCCGGCTACGGCGCGCTGCTGGCCGAGCTGCAGCTGTCCGAGGTGCAGCCCGCTGTGGCCGCTGACTCCAGCGACTTCAGCACCCTCGCCAACTCTACCATTGCGCAGGTAAACATCCTTGCCCAACTGTATACTTGGGGGTGGCGATCGAGCCGAGTAAGGGTCGTAGCACATATATCAAAACGGAAAGGGATCATCACCGTATCCGTTCCATCGTCCTTTGGTATCCATAAACTATAGGCAAAATGCATTTTTGTGGTGAGCTGGTAACTGTTTTAACAGACAGATAAATTTTTTTAATTTTGATATTTTTGTTGATAAAACCGAGACAGTGAGAAGGGTACTCAGTCTAGACGTTTCTAAAAATAAATTGTATAAACGTGTTTAATTATTATAACTTAACTTTATTTGATTACACTATTGTTACCTATGCAACTATCTATTCGTGAAGACCTTTTATTGGCTCTCAGGAACTATAATAATTGCATATGATGGTTACTATTTGCTGTTGGTCTTCCTAAATAAATCAACTCGAGCCGTTCAGTATTATTTGTATGAAACTCCTTACTGCAACGCACGCTAATCGGCATCGTAACGTAATCGCATCGCCTCGGGCACGACTTGCTGTCGCGCCCCGTACGCTAGCCCTGGTACCGTCTCCGCGTTGCCGCACGTGCATTCACGAGAGAGGCGACCGTGAAGTTAGCCTTTGCGAACGTTCGCGCATGTACACTCGTCAAAAAAAGTGTTATTTTATATTATTAAGTGTTATTTATATTTACTTTATTTTAAATCAAAATACAAATAAAAAAACTTGCGAGGTGTCAAGGGACACCCAGATGGAACGAAGTTATTTCTTATTATTTATTATGTACAAAAAACCTGTATACAATCAACAAAAATAATCGTCGCGACACCACACTGTTCAATGCGAAATAGAAATGAAAATATCTGGCTTGCTTTCTATTAGAGAGACAGAAAGAGAGAGAGAGAGAGAGACAGACAGAGAAACATACGCACGCCGCACAGCTGCAAAAAGTATCGTGACAACTTTACGTAAGAATTTTTTCCGTCTAACCGCTCTTTCACAACGCGCGATAAGGAACTTCGTTCCAAAAATGATTAATCTAACATCGTCTAGCCGTCAACCAGCGGTCGGCGAGCCGTAAGCGCGGCGTCCGCGTCGCCACGCTGTAGCCGAGTGGACGGGGCGGAGCTTCTGATCCGCTTACGTAACGTAAAGTGGACGACAGTCTGACGCCGAGGAGAAAGGCGAGGCGGTGACGACCCCTTTCCGTTTTGATATGTGTGCTACGAGCCTAAACATGATTCGCTGCGACACCGCGCTTGATGACGGGCCTATTAGCTTGGTTGGCAAATGCTTGCTTTTTACGCCGGAGGTCGTGGGTTTAATTCCCACCCAGAACAGATATGTGTGCATGAACATGTCTGTTTGTCCTGAGTCTGGGTGTAATTATCTATGTATACGTAACGCCACGAGTTATGAGCGCTCGCTTCATCTGCGCAGAACGCACTTTTAGGTCTGTTTGGTGACAGGGCTGAGGCGCGGGGCAAGGGAGCCGCGCCCGGCGCTGTCCTTGCGCACTATTGGACAATCAGTCGCTGTATAACTCACACACTCGGCGCACGTTGATTTGAGTTCGAAAGTACAGTCGCGTAAATAGTTGTTTTCGATCGTTTATATTATTTGTATTGACCAATAATTAAAAATGCTTTAGGATCAGATGTTAAAAAGACAAGATAAATACCTCGTTCGCACAATCGTTTAAAACCTTTGAAAATAGTTTAGAAAAAAGTTATGAAATTATACATCAATGCATTTTTATGCATATTTTTATTTATTATAATATGCACTAGTCCGCACTTCGACCTGTGGAAGCGTCAAAATTTTGCAAAGAGATAGTTCAAACTATCTCTGTACAAAATTTCATGTTTTTTTGAGAGTACTTACTTTAAAATGTAAAGTAACAAACGAATAACAAATAAACGCACTCTCGCATTAATAATATAAGGATATTTTTTAAATACTTAAATTATTATTTAAACTCGACCCTAAGTTGTTTTGTTTGCGAGTGTACACATGCGTAGATCCCCACCACTAAAACAGAGCGCTCATAACTCGTGGCGCTAGGTATAAGTATGTATTTACAAAAGAAAAATAGTATATGTAATATATCAATTATTTGGTTCCCATAGTATAAGATCTGCTCTGTTTGAGATCAGATGGCCGTGTGTAAATAATGGCCCAGGATATATATTATTATAAGTTCAGTGTACCCAATTCAGCGTCACCGATTGAAAGGTGACGGTTCACTTTGGTTTACTCTTCAGTAGCTACGTAACTTAGAAGCTTCCAGTTCAACAAAACTATTGTATGTTATGTCACATCTTTAGTTGCCAATATCAAACTTCGGTGTGTTGTTGGCGTAACAAGAACTGTTGGAGGAGCAATGGCATCAACTCCATGGATGTTGTCGTGTTTAAGTCTCGCCGTGACCCTATCAGGTCTACTGAATGGAATTCAGGCAATAATTTGACTAAGGAGCGGGCATCCATCCGCAGCGAACGGCATGCGGCAAGCTAAAGCTCGCAAATACGCATCGCTTGCACTTTAGTATCCGATTCAATGCGGATGGCGCCCCACAGGCGCCATGAAATAATTTGACCGAGGAGCGGACACCCATCTGCAGCGAACGGCATGCGGCAAGTTATGCTCACAAATACGCATCGCTTGCACTTTAGTATCGGATTCAATGCGGATGGCGCCCCACAGGCGCCATGAAATAATTTGACCAAGGGGCGGGCACCCATCTGCAGCGAACGGCATGTGGCAATCTATGCTCACAAATACGCTAGCTTGCACTTTAGTATCGGATTCAATGCGGATGGCGCCCCACAGGCGACATGAAATATTTTTACCTGTTGCGTTTGGTTTACTTTCAATATTCGGGTCATAGCTGACGTGGCAAATGCAAATAACGTAGCTAGTTACAATTTATGGTGGATGGCGCTTAAAGGGCGCCATCACCTTCCCGGGTACCGCGCTGAATTAGGTTAATACGTCACATATTTCAACCATTCTTATTCCTTAATTGTTCACAATGACATACAACATCGCAAGCTAGTAACATACAACGTTGCTAGTTGGCCGGGCGGTGGACGTTGCAC
This sequence comes from Pseudoips prasinana, assembly GCA_951640165.1. NCBI lineage: Eukaryota > Metazoa > Arthropoda > Insecta > Lepidoptera > Nolidae > Pseudoips > Pseudoips prasinana. Next base: position 26,125,444 of record OX621260.1, read on the forward strand.
TGTAGCAATTTCATCAACATAATATTAGAACACTTTTTTACCTACTGTGGACACGGGTCTCAATAATTGAGATTGGGATTGAGACCCGTGTTAACAGTATATAAAAATGTGTACAAATCGCGAAAGTTTCAAAACACTTTTTTACCTTTTATTAAATTTGTAGGCTTGATTATAACATGTAGTGTGGTATAGGAAAGGCACCCATATGCTCTACGGGAGTAAGTACCTCCAGGCGACAGATATACAAGATAATTTAACTAGTTTTAAACAAAATTTTTTAATACAATATATTTAAAATTAGTTATAATTTTTGACTGCACGTGTAATTTGTGTCCGAATGTTTCTAAGTACCCCGCAACACAGGGATTAATGATACTAAATCGAGCGTTGTGTTTAAAAAAAATAAAAAAGTTAAAGCTTACAAAAGAGAAAGATAAATAATTTAATAACCAATAGTTAGTGTCATATCCAAATTCCATTTAATCGTCACCGCTTTCCGGTTTACGGCAGTATATACGGTACTATATTTTATTTAATACTAGCTGTGTCCCGCGGTTTTACCCGCGTTAAATTTTATAAATTATCACAGCTCTTCTCCCGTAGGGGATAGCGTTATAATATGTAGCCTATATGTTGACCCGACCTAACGAAACTACCTAAAGACGTAACGACTATTGAACTTGACCCGACCTAACGAAACTACCTAACGACCTAACGACTATTGAACTTGACCTGTTAGTAATATTTATGCAAAATTGTAAGTAAATCCATGCAGTACTTTTTGAGTTTAGCCCGGACGTACATACAAACAAAGACACACAGACAAAAATTCTGTGTCTTCGATATGGATTGTAGATCACGCCCCATGTATCCTTTAAAAAAAAATTCAATGTACAGTTTCGACCTTACAATTTTATTATATGTATATAGATACTAACAATCTGTTTATATAACAGTTCTTCTGCGGTTGTGTCTGGAATATGTGCCGCTTGTATAATACATACATATTATTTTGTCATCGGTAAATATTTCGTAGCTTCCATGGGTTAGACATAGTCGACTGGCCTGTTGCTGTAGTGGTTACTGAACCTGACTGCTTCGCCAGAGGTCGTATATTCGATTCCCACCCGGGACAAATCTTTGTGTGACGAACATGATAATTTATTCTGTGTCTGGGTGTAATTTATCTATAATATGTCATCATCATCATCATCATCATATCCGCCGAAAGACGTCCACTGTTGGACAAAGGCCTCCCCCAAAGATTGCGCTGTTCGCATCCAGCAGTTTCCAGTGCCCCGCACAAGATCATCGGTCCATCTTGTAGGCGGCCTGCCCACGCTGCGTCTTCCGGTTCGTGGTCGCCACTCGAGAACCTTTCTGCCCCAGCGGCCGTCGGCTCTACGAGCTATGTGCCGCCCACTGCCACTTCAGTTTTGCAATTCTTCGGGGTCTGTCGGTGACTTTGGTTCGCCTGCGCCTAATATGTACGCATTAAGAAATATATAAGTATGTTTATCAGTTGTCTGGTTGCCATAGTAGAGGCTTTGCCTAGTTTGAGATCGGATAGCAGTGTGTTAGTTATCCTAACATATTGTATGTACTTGAAGTTAATTCTGTGCACCGACATCATTTTATCATCATCATGTCAGCCAATGTACGTCCACTGCTGGACAAAAGCCTGCCCAAAGTATGGGGGACATGCCATAATCAGACGCACGCCAGACGGGAGTATTATATATAAAAACATAATAATAACATCTGGGGACAAAGTCACACAGATCATCCTAGCCCCAAACTAAGCAAAGCTTGTACTATGGGTACCAGGCGACGATATACATATATATATAGACAAATACTTATATACATAGAAAACATCCATGACTCAGAAACAAATATTCGTGCTCATCACACGAATATTTGCACTTACCGGGATTCGAACCCAGGACCACCAGCTTCGTAGGCAGGAGCACTACCAACTAGGCTACCGTGACCGTCGTAATTATGTATTCTTTGTCTAATGTCGTTGTTTCAATAATGACAATACTCACGACAAGCATGTGATGTAATCTTGGTAATAGTACAAAGTAATAGTTTGCTTTGTGTATATTTGCTCGCTGTTATTTGTATGATAGCGGCGATAGAAGATAATTGAGACGTACCTACTGCCTGTACAAACACCTGTTTTAATGTATCTCTATGGCAGGCCACGTCAATAGCTCGTGATTGTGCTAATGTCAAGTAACATTGCTGCCTACAACAACATACATTAAAAGAGTAACAAGCAGGGTTAAGAGCTGTGAGTAAGTTGTATGTCGGCACAACATATTTGCACAACTTGTTATAAAAAGAAAATGTTAAACTTTAAAATCATGCAAATCTGTGCAAATATTAAGCGTAAAGTATTAGGCGAGTAGGTTGATTTATAGCAAACTAACTGTAGCCCGCGACTTTGGCTGCACATTATATCTTACATCTCCTGTACTCTCTTGCACTCCATAAATTTTACATCAGAATATCTCTAATATTTTGTGTCTTGTAGTAAGCTTATAAAGCTTAAGCTTTTAGGTATCCATATAGACACATATTTAAATTGGAAACATCACATACAACATTTATCAACAAAGCTGTCAAAATTCATTTACGCATTAATCCACCTAAAAAAGACTACCGATCAAAAATCTGCCAAGATGGCATATTATGCGTACGCCCACGCTTGGCTCAATTATGGTATTATTCTATGGGGAAATAGTTCTGAAGTGAACAAAATCTTTATACTTCAGAAAAAATGCATAAGAATTTTGGCCAATATAGATAAAAGAGAAAGCTGCAAGTCACATTTTGGAGAATTAAAAATTTTAACGATCACTTCTCTCTATATTTTAGAACTTTGCAAATTGTGAGGAAAAACTCTTATTTATTCAGACAAGCTAAAGACAACTATTCTAGACCCCTCAACCTAAGACATAAGAACAGACTAGCCTTGCCACAGTCAAATCTTAGCCTATACAAATCAGGGCCATATGTAAGCGCTATTAAAATTTACAACGGAGTCCCAAAATACATCAAAGATGAAGAACGGTTTCATCCTTTTGTTAAGAAATTAAAAGAATTCCTAACACATAAAAGCTACTACACACTGCAGGAGTTCTATAATGACAAAAACTAAATAATGTAAGTAGGTTAGTGTTGTATATATGTATAGGGTATAGCAATAATTTCAAATAATAATGTTATTTTATGTTTCTATATTGACAACTTATTAATTAAATACTACAAATATCATAATTGAAAATATAATAGAATAGATATTGTTATAATGTTTTGACATACCTACGTGAAAGTTGCATGCTTATTGAAATTGTTAGTAATTATTTAATGTTGCCGTGCCCTAACAGGGTATCATGTTGAAACTTTTAATATGTAAGACCTATGTACACATGATGCAATAAAGATTGAACTTGAACTTGAACTAAAACACTAGCTCTGCCCCGCGGTTTACCCGCGTTAAACTTTATAAATTATATATACCTAATTTTAATTAAATTATACATACCAAATTTTATTAAAATCGTTCCAGCCGTTAAGACGTGAAGAAGTAACAAACTCACACTTTCGCCTTTATAACATTAGTGTTATATATTTCCGTACAAACTTTTATCCCCAATACCCTATTGTTATTTTACACCCTTGAGTGTAAAACTTTTACAACTTTGAATTGGCATATTTATTTATATCGAATCAGCAGCAAAAAAATAGCGTATAATAATTAATAATCGTTTCAAGCTTCTAGTTATAAAAATAACGATATTTCCATACAAATTTTTATCCCCCATTTTCAACCCCTTACAACCCTTTTCGCATTAAAAAGTAGCCTAAGTCCCTCTCAGGCTCTAGAGTATCGGTGTACCAAATCTCATTTAAGTCGATTCAGTAGTTTTGGAGTGAAATTGCGACAGACAGAAAGAGTTACTTTCGCATGTATAATATTATTAAGGCTTGTAGCCTAATTCTATTGTATTTTTTTAAATATAAATTATCAAAAGTCTTACCAAAATATTGGACACCTTTTCTTCTTTCGTTTGGCATGGCATAACGACTGCTGTCTTACGGCAACAACCGAGATCGACGGCTTAAACTGACGTAAAGTAATTACGTTAAAGAAAAAACGCACAGAAAATTGTGAGCGTATTTCTTTTTTTTCGTCGTTTCTCTGTTCTTTTGATGGCCACCCATCTAGATTGGTCGTGTGCCTAGGTGCTTTATCTCTCCGATCACTTATATACCGCTATGACTATATATATATGAGTCCAACGGGCTATGAGTTCCTTTTCTATTGTTTACCTTTTTACTGAATGTTGACGGTTCTAGTATAAAAAAATTAAATAAAGACCTTAAATCGTTCCTGATCGCACTCGTCTTGAACGGTTGAACCGAACTTCTAATTTGACACAGTGGTAGTGACCATATTCGAGTGTATATCTGAATTCGTAAAAATCGAACACGCCACGGAGGAATAATCACCGAAAAAGGTCCCGTTTAAATCAATGTAGGAATTCTCGTCCCCAGAATAGTATTTTTGAATTTACTCAATAATTGCAATTCTGTTGCTTGCAATTATTGAGCAAATTCAAAAATACTATTCTGGGGACGAGAGACTTGCAGACCCAGGTTATTTTATTTAAAAAAATACTGCTTTAAGGCGTAGCTATTGGTTTCTTCTTACTATTTGGAGAGGTGTTCTTAGTTAAACAAGATATTCCAGACTGAACATTAAATCATTTTATTGACTCCAATATATATACAAATTATAGTCACAAACATATCGTATCAAAATACTTTGCGCAAATTTGCGTGCCAGATAGCTGTCGTCGTGTCACGTCGTCACGTCGTGCCCGGGCGCACGTCGCACGCGGTGCGCGGTGGACGTCCCCACACTGCCAACGCGTTCTTGTGACTGTCTGCTACTACACGGCAGCTCGCCTGTCGGCCACTTCGCAGAGTGTACCCACGTTCTGTTCGTGTTGCAGTTCAGCCAGGCCGCGCCGCACATGGTGCCGGCCGTGAGCGCGCTCAGCACCGCCTTCCTGCAGCGGCTGGCCGGCGTGGCGCCGCCCGACCCCACTGCCCACGGCGGTGGTGACAAGCCGATGGAAGTCGACGACGATTCCAGTGATGATGATGACAACGAAACCAAACTCAACGGACCCTACGCGCCGAGGGTCACGGAGCTGTGGACCCCGAACTACGAGGCCGTCAAAGAGAAGAAGCTAAACAAAATTATGAACGAGCCGTTCTTAGATTTACATTCGACCAGTTCGATGTTTGGGTTGTAGTATTTTGTTATAAATGTTATATTCACATGAACATGTGTTTAATTGTATCCTTGATTATTGATTGGACAACAATTTTTGTATTAGCCGTGAATAGGTGTTCTGAGTCTGAATGTACTTTTTGTTCATCATATATGTTTGTAAATTGCCCCGCGACGCGGATTCCATTCCGTAGTCTTTTTAATTTAAACAAAATACGGTATTACTTGTCTATTGAGATAAAGCTCATATTATTATAGAAAATCTGTGTATTTTATTTTGTTTTTTTTATTTGTTTGTTATGATTTACAAATGAGAAATAAGTGACATATAAAAACAATATAATTTCCACATAATTTACACATAGTACCTACGTAAAAAATGTTTTCTACGAGTAATTAGTGCTATTTGTACTCTCGTTTGCTAGTATTATTATTTATTAACAGGTAATAAAAAGCTTGTTTTTATAAAAGTTTTTTTAATATAATTTTATCATATAGATACTACATATATAGATCAAATTAAATCGAAATATAATTTAACGTTATATACATTCAGTCAAAAAAGTATCGGGAATGGATGATTTGTTTATGGTTCCAAATTCAAATTTTTGTTACTTTTGTTGTTGTTAGATTGGCACAACTGTTTTCCATTTTGGCGCGGAGTTTAAGTTGCATCTGTTATTTATATTAAATACAGTGCTGGTTTTAGTAATATAATATATAGTGTGTATTGCGCATTTCATAATGGACAAAAATATCGAACAAAGAGTTTGTCTTAAATTTTGCATCGCTAATGGAATTTCGTGTTTGAAGTCACTGAAAATGTTACAGAAGGCTTACGGTGAATCGACTTTATCAAAAACTCGTGCTTATGAGTGGTTCAAAGCGTTCAAAAGCGGTCGAGATGTGATGAAAGATTTGCCTCGCTCTGGTAGGCCCTCAACGTCTGCAACTGAAGTTAACATCGCAAAAGTGAAGGAAATAGTGACTGAAAACCCTCATTCAACTCTGAGAGAGATAGCCGCCGAACTTTCTGTATCTCACGAGTCGATTAATTCCATCCATTTTAACTAATCATTTGGGTATGAAACATGTTGCCGCTCGGCTAGTCCCAAAAGATCTGAATTTTCTCCAAAAACTCAATCGCATGAAAGTCGCTGAGGACATGGTAGAACAAGTCAATTCCGACCCAACATTCATGAAACGCATTGTTACTGGTGACGAGACGTGGGTTCACGAGTTTGACATGCAAACTAGTCAACAAGCTTCGGAGTGGCGTCTTCCAACTGAACCGAAACCGAAATAACCACGCCAAAGTCGATCAAAAGTCAAAGTCATGTAGACTGTTTTCTTTGACTATCGCGGTGTTGTGCACTCTGAATTCTTACCGGAAGGTCGAACGGTAAATAAACAATATTATTTGAGCGTTATGCGGCGTTTAAGATAGCAAATTCGACGAAAAAGGCCAGATTTGTGGAAAGAAAATTCTTGGATTGTGCACCACGATAATGCGCCTTCGCACAAGGCCATCATTGTGAACGAATTTTTGACCAAACACTCAACAAATACCATCCAGCAACCATCATATTCACCAGATATGGCTCCAGCTGACTTCTTTCTTTTTCCTAAACTCAAATTACCACTTCGTGGTACCCGTTTTCAATCGGTAGAAGACATAAAGGAGAATTCGCGGCGAGAACTGAACTCAATTCCGAAAGAAGCGTTTAAAAAATGTTTTGCTGAATGGATTATTCGTTGGCGTAAGTGTATCGTTTCTGAAGGAGCATACTTTGAAGGTGATAAAATAAATTTGGATGAATAACAAACATTTTGTATATTATTGATCTTTTCCCGGTACTTTCTTGACAGAGTAGTAAAATAAACAGGATTAATTTTTTGAAAAAAAAAGAAACTCTATAAAAATGTAGTGTAAAATGCTCCTATTTACTTAGTAGTTTAGTTGTTCGTTTATTAATTTGTTCCTAAGATGTACACTAAAACTATGTACATTTCATGTTGTGTATAGGAGGGGGTATATTATTCCATCAGCTCGTCGCTGCTCATCTCTAAATGCCGTACTTGCTTGCTTATCGTATGGGTAGTGGTAACCCTAGTGTCAGAGTTGCTCAAGCCGCCCAGTAGGCCTCTGACATGGCTTAACGACTGTTGTCTAATGACTACAACCGGGACCGACATCTTAACGTGCCCTCCGAAGCACGGAGACGCTCAGAAATTAAACCACTTTGGCGGTCACCCATCTATGGACTGACCGCGACCCTAGTTGCTTAACCTCGCCGATCGCTTACGGACCGGTGAGAGCATCTAGCTATGAGCGCCTCCATTATATTGCCGTAGTACGGTGTTTTGAGATCGCCAGAGGATATGTGGAGTCTCTCACAAAGTTTCTTGAGTGATCTTTTCTCCAAGACGACTTCTCAAAAAGATATGATATGATTTACAATAATTAGATTCGAATTTTACGTTACAAACGCAGTATTCTAACCAGTATTTACTATTGTGCCGTCGTATCTTGCAAAAGATAGTAAATATGATTCTATATTTACCTACAGTTGCCAATTCCAACTTATCACATTTATTATCATCACTAAGGAATATTACAATTACAAATTCTGTTAGTATAAGGATCAGTTATGTACAATATTGTGATAAGTGAAATCTTAACGCAAGGTGCTCACAGTGCTCTGCTAACGATGGAATTACTATCTCAAGATGAAATACAATACATAGCAGAACAATGTGGCTTTGCGAATGTGATATGTTCGACTTTGGAAGAGTTTTCGGACAAAATTATTGGATACCTGGGCGATCATTTGAACTTAATAATAGACGTGGAGTCGAATGGCGCTAGATCGAAGCTGAAGTTATTTGTGAAATGTATGCCAAGATTCGATGAATGGAAAGCGGAGTACCTCAGGGAGTTGAGATTTTTCAAAAAGGAGTATGTGATGCTAAACTCTCTTTTTAAGCATTTTATTCATATAAAAGAAGGTAAGTTATCAGGTCAATTAATTCACACTGTGATTTCACACTGATTTTGAAGGTCCAGAATTAAGAATAGCGCCTTTATATATACAAGGTGTAACATAAATAGTGAACGTAACATCGTTTATATATAATTGTTAAACCAGTTCATAAAAAACGCGATAAAACTAATTTTACTTATTACCGACCAGTTACACTAATTCGTACTATATTAGAAATATTAGAAAAAGTATTTTACTGTGTAGGTACTTTAAAAATTCCTAGCAAATCACAACATCTTGAAACAAGAACAATTCGGATTTAGGAAAAAATATATTAGTTTTATTTTACCAAAAACTATATGTGATTCTATAGATAAGAAAATACACATTGCAGTAATATATCTTACACAGCTTACTTCTTCATAAACTAGAAAAAGCGGCCAAGTGCGAGTCGGACTCGCCCATGAAGGGTTCCGTAGTAGCAAGTAACATAATACATACATTTTTATATATTGTAAAGATGTACAAACACTTTTATTTTTCAATATTTTAATTAATATTAGACAGCAATCACAGTCGTGTACCACCGCGGCCATCGAGAGATACCCCCCACGACGTTTTTTCAGCCGCAAGCCCGACGTCACCGCACCCGAGCGCTTCCGACCGTTGGCGATTACTCCCGATTAAGATAGCGGCGCGTAACATCGGCCATCCTGCAAAGTGAATACCGATGAGGTATTCACAAAGAATTTATGAGGAATGATACTAGTAACTTGGACATCTACCTAAAACTGGATTGTCTTTACTCAGAACTTACTTGCAGTTTCAGTTGGATTAACTTTCCAATAAATCAATCAAATCTTGCGTATCCACGACATCTTTATCACTGTCTACAGAATCAGTATCATAATTGACAGAGCTTTTGTAAGGCCGCAATGCATCAGCAGGTACCATTGCAACAAACTTCTTATAACCTTTCATTCCCTTTATACTGCGAATTTTATAGCGGTCGTTAGAACAGACTTGCACTATTTTGTAGGGACCTGCATATAATTTATCAATCTTGCGATTGACTCCAGTCTCACAACTTGTATAGGCATTATTCCACAGTACCAGAGCGCCTTTCAGATATTTTCGTGCTTCTTTTCTATTTTCGTTACATTTTATGGACATATACTTTTGTTTCCTTCTGATGTTTTCGTTAGCCTTTTTACGCCTTTCCTTGCAGTCAACTACTAAATTTTTCCCCATCAAATCTGGTACTACACTCTTTTTATGGGAAAACATAAGTTCGTAAGGGCTAAATTTTGTTGTATCCTGCACTGTGTGATTTATTCCCATGACGATTTCTGGAATTGCATCATCCCATGTGGAATGTTCCTTGTTAGCTGTCCTCAAAGCATTTAATAATGTCCGGTTTACTCTTTCCACTTGTCCATTAGCTCGTGGTACAGCTATAGCGTTCAAAGTATGGTGAATCTTATGATTTGTACAAAACTCCTTGAAATAACGACTGGTAAAAGATAATCCCCTATCTGAGACGATTCGGTTTGGGTAGCCAAGTATAGAAAATATCTCTCGCAGAATAGAAACTGTCTCGGTGGAACGAAGACTTTTGGCAGATCGAACTGCAACGAACTTGGTAAAGGAGTCTATAATCACCAATACATATTGATTTCCTTTCCTAGATTTTGGAAATGGACCCATATGGTCTATGTGTACTGTATGCATTGGTTCATCTGGTTTATTTATAGGATAAATTTTTCCAGCTACTTTACCGTAGTTACCCTTTTTAAATAGACAATCCAAACAAGCCTCCACATATTTCCTTATAAATCGAGTCATACGTGAAAACCAGTAATCAGCTTTTATTGCTTCATCGCATTTCTTTAAACCTACATGACCGATATCATCATGAAACATTTTCATGATACGCCATCGAGCAGCTTTGGGAACTACCAAGCGCTCACCATGAATCGTTTTACGATAAATGCGATTGTTTGAAATACAAAAATTGATTTTGACGTCATTGTTAGGATTTCCGCTTTTGAGTTGTTTGTAAATCGATTGGAGCTGTTCATCTTGAAGTTGCGCTGTAAGAAACCAGTCATTCACTTCTTCAACATTCATTATCGCAGAAACTGGATTTCGGCTCAACGCATCTACGTGCCGCATATTAGCTCCCGGTCGATATACGACTTCCATATCGAAATATTGAATTTGAAGCCACCAACGGGCAATCCTAGGAACTAGATCTTTCTTAGTGAATGTGCTTCTTACCGCTGAGCAATCAGTGACGACCTTAAAATGAATACCCGTTATGTAAATCTTAAAACGCTTTAAGGATTCAACTACGGCTAACGTCTCTAATTCATAACTATGGTAATTCATTTCTTCTTTGGTTGTCACTCTACTAAAATAAATTACGGGTTTAAGGTCATTATCTGGTTGCTTCTGAAGAAGAATACCCGCTATACCCATTTTTGAGGCGTCTGCATGTATTTCTGTTTCATATTCGCGATTGTGAAGTGCTAAAACTGGTTTGTTAACAAGTAATGACTTTAATTTTAAAAATGCTTCATTTTGAATTTCCTGCCATATCCAAGGCACGCAACTCTTAGTTAATTCAGTGAGAGGTCTTGCAATTATGGCAAAATTGTTGATAAATTTACGAAAGTAAGAACATAATCCTATGAACTGGCGAACTTGATGAACATTTACCGGTGTGGGGAAATTATTTACGGCATCTAATTTCCTATCACCTGGCCGAATCCCATCAGGTGTCACAACATGTCCCAAATAATTAACTTCTGATTTTAGGAATGCACATTTCCTTAGATTTAGCTTTAGATTAGCTTGTCTGAGAAGTGTAAATACTTTCTCCAAAATGATAAGTCCACTATCGACATCAGAAGACGGAAGTAACAGATCGTCCATGAATGTCAATACTTCCTCGTAACGTAAAGACCCAAGAAGTTTATAAATAGTACGCTGAAAAACCGCAGGCGCATTGGCAAGTCCAAATGGGACTCGTTTGTATTCCCATTGTCCATCTGGTGTTATAAATGCTGTGTATTTGGTAGCATCAGCAGAAAGCGGTATTTGATGATACCCTTGTGCCAAATCTAGGCTAGTGTAAAGGCATTTTCCCGCTAATTTGTTGAGCTGGTCATCAATGTGTGGTAAAGGAAACCTATCTTTGATTGTAATGGCATTTAAGGCCCTATAGTCTACACAGAGCCTACTATCTCCATTCTTCTTCTTAACCAGAATAACAGGTGAGGCATAATTAGATTCCGATTCCTTTATTATGCCCGCATCTAACAGGTCCTTTACCTTTGACCGAACAATTTCTAATTCTTTCGGAGCTAGTCTGTATGGTTTATGAAAGACAGGAATATTTGATGTCAACTGAATCGTCATTTCAGACAATGTTGTTTGCCCAAGGTCATTGGTGTCACTAGCAAAACAATCTTTATATTTTAGTAATAATTCAAAAAGCTTGGCTTTACCATACGGCAATAATTCTCCTATATCTATATTTGATAGTGGTATATCTCCAATTTTACAGGTACATAAATAATGTAGTGTTTGCTCTGGTGCAAGTTCTAAGATACTCTTCACTTGTAATATTGTATAGGGTTGAGTACGAAGTTGAATAAGTTCAGGCCTCTGTGGAAACGCGAAACAGAAAACATTTTGGAGCTAGGTGAACACTGTGAGCAATTTTCGGCAAGCAATCCAGTTTTAAGACGTCCTAATAAAACTTAAAATAATAATTTTAAATAGAACATACATGTATATACTTAAATAATAATAGAATTATCTTTGATATCTAAATTTAAAATGGTAATAAATAAACATATTAATAAATATTCACAAGAAATTTAATGATAGAGTAATAAAACATAATCTAAAGAAATCGTTACAGTAAACTGTTCAGAATCAGCGTATGGTGTACCAGTATAATATATAATTAGCAGATACAGACAATTCTAAATGATACAGACAGAATCCAGCAACCTTTGTTTGCGGAATAATCAGAACATCAGAATCTGTAGGCGTTTGGTCAGATAACAGAACAGAAACAGACAGATAACAGAAACAGACAGAACAGAGGGGGGGACACCCAGTGTCCCATCTGAAATAAAACAGAAGGCGCAAGGCCCCAGACAGATTAATTAAACAAGAAAAATAACGCACCTTTGTTTTGTCGGCCTGAAGCGATTCGCCATCATTGTTCTTCAGATTGGTTGAATTAGTCTCCATGGATTCACATAGTACCGCACGGGTGATGAGATTATCTTTCTTCCAAAATAACTGTTCTTGACTCATGTTGTAGATACGGATATATCCTTTTTTCCCAGTTAGTAAAGCAGCAGGTATAGCGAAATTTTTACCGTTGAAGTTATGGAATCGTGGTGATGTACAGACGTCATTTTCGAGGGCATTCCCTACAATATTCACTTCGACAAAAGCAGAAGCTTGTGGTGGTAACTGAACATCCGAAGAGCTCGTAATCGCAAATTTCCCATCCAATAAATCATTGCGCAACACAGTTTCATCCTTTAATATATTAGAATCCTGGGTAGTAATTAATGAAATTCCTTTAGCGTTTATAATAGGTTGTCCAATAAGTATGTCAACATTAGCAGGCAATTCCAAGTGGGTAACCACTGCAATCGTGTCAAAAGTTAGTCCATCAATTGACATTACTAGATTCACTTGACCCATAGCTGGTACTGAATATCCAGTAAATCCTTTCAGAAAGGCTTCTGTTTCTCTTACAATATAACCTAGTTCCTTTACCATTTTCAGTGAAACAACGTTCAGTTGTGCTCCAGTATCTAAATATCCGGAAAATGATTTTTTACCGACACAAACATCTTTTTTATAAATGTCATTCAAATTCTGAACGATATTGATAGGTGCTGCTCCGCCTTTTGAGTTTTGCAACAGGTTTTCTATTTTGGGACAACGGTTTATATTGTGTCCAACTTCAGAACAAAATTTACAAATTCTTTTATCAGGGACGGGGCAGTTTTTTACCACGTGTTCAGTGGAATTACACCTAAAACAATTCATCCGACGAAATGTTGGAGTTGTAGTAATACGGGAAGTTGAAGGCACACTCGTAGGTAAAGTAACAGGAATACACCTCTTCTCAGGTTCAAACCTGGATGTCCGCGGGTAACTCGGGTTGATATTTTTCATTTCGGTTTTATGGCGGTAACTTTCAAATGTAAACAAATATCCACTGTAAAATTCTTCGGGAGTATCGCATTTAAACGCTTTTGCATTATTTTGTAAATCCAGTGGTAGGCCTTTAATTAAACAAGAGAGGGCAGCAGCATCATCTAAACGACAGCGGCGACACATAGCCAGCTTATCATGATAATAATGAGTTACAGTTTCATTGTTTAACTTCTTTCGGGTTACTAGTTCTTCTAACATATCTGCGTACTCAAAACTTCTTGGAAAAGCACTAATAAGTAACGATTTCCACTGTTCCCAAGAGTAATTGTACTCATCTAAACGACTAAACCATAATTGTGCTTGACCAACGAGGCGAGTTTGCATTATGACGATCTTTGTATAGTCATTCCACTTATGTACCAATCCCAGTTGGTCTATTTTAGCCAACCAGTTTTTCACATTTGTTTCGTGATTATCGGGATCAAAAGCGGGTATGATTTTCTCACCTGAAATATTTCTAATCGATCGTGATTGATCACAAAACTTCTCAACCATTCCTTCCAATTTGGTAGACAGTAATCTTTCAAGTAGCACGTTCGGATGTATATCTTCGTCGTCCATATTAACTTGAACTTGGTCAACACTAAAGTTTCCCGTACTCGTAACGGATTCGGAAGGTTTTGATTTTTTTAACATTATCCGATTTTTCTTTCGCGCAGATCTCTTCATTTTCTGGGTTCGATATATAGAAATATATATAAAATGCCACTTCTGAATGTAAAGATGTACAAACACTTTTATTTTTCAATATTTTAATTAATATTAGACAGCAATCACAGTCGTGTACCACCGCGGCCATCGAGAGATACCCCCCACGACGTTTTTTCAGCCGCAAGCCCGACGTCACCGCACCCGAGCGCTTCCGACCGTTGGCGATTACTCCCGATTAAGATAGCGGCGCGTAACAATATTATTATATTTGAGTTGATGGAATGAAAGAATTTCGGTTTACGATTTATGACGTATTAACAAAAAACTACTTAGTAGATCTTGTTCAAACCAATTTTCGGTGGAAGTTAGCATGGTAATGTACATCATTATATATTTTTAAGTTTTATCATTCTCCTATTTTAGAAGTTACACTCATTTTACCACTTTGGAAGTGTCTCTCGCGCAAACTATTCAGTTTAGAAAAAAATTATATTAGAAACCTCAACATCATTTTTGAACACCTATCCATAGACATGTATGGGTTCGATGAAAAAAAAAATGAGATTCAGTTCTATATGTATTCTTCTATGTCTATTCTATATCTATATATCTAATTTTTTTCTATTCTTCTGTGAAAATCATTCACAGAATACATCTGCTTACCAAGTTTCAATATAATTGTCCTAGTGTCGGAAAAAAGTGGCTGTGTGTGACATACGGACGGACAGACAGACAGCCATGACGGATCTATAAGGATTACGTTTTTTGCCATTTGGCTACGGAACCCTAAAAATACGGTATCAGTGCTAAATCGGAAAAGAAAAAATACCAAGGAGCTCAGTAGGACAGTAAATCTACAGACAGATCTCATTATATTATTAACGAATATGGAGTACCCCAGGGTAGTATCCTTGGGCCATTATTATTTCAACTTTCTATAAAGGACCTTCCGGAAGCTTCTATCTATGAAGGTGTATTATATGCAGATGATAAAACCCTATTAATTTATTGCAATAACAAAAACACCTACGAAAGATAAGTAAGTAAATAATAGAATCTCTAAATAGCAAATTCACCGTAAAAATAAGTAAAACACCGAACTTTTAGAAAAAGTATAAGCAACTACTTTCTAATGTCTATTTATAAATTAATATTGTAGTTGGAAGTGACACATTGATAAAGTATGTTCCAAGTAAGGCAGCCTCATATATGTTTCCTGAGATTTGCGTTGGGGCAAGGCTTGGACAGCTGTGTACCTTTATTCATGAAACGTAGAATAAGACCGCGTTGGTATATACATATTATATGAAATTTGTTTTCTTTTGTCTAAAAACATCCCAATTTATTTGAAAATAAATTAAACGTTAATGGTAGAAATGTCAAATATCCCAACAAACTTTATACTATTTGCGTTATAGCATGGTGCGGGTGACAGTTTCAGTAACATTTCGTTTCAGTCTTGAAAGGCGCAGCGATTTACAAATCATGTCTTAGTATCTCAGATGTGCTACATTTGTTACATATTAAATCATTAATAACTGTAGTAAATTGAATTAAATGCAACTAGAATGATCATCTCTACAAATTAAATTGAATGAAAAAATAAGCAAAGCGTTATGCGTATAACGTAACGTCATAGACGTATTTAGTGATGGGATGGACTGCTACGATGGGTAGTCGATATTTTTGTATAATAAAAAACGTATTTTGTGCATAGGATATACACAATAGAATGCCATAGGACATAATGCTATGGAAGTAAGCAAAATATACTATTGGTTCGTCTGACAATTATAAAATAGTCTGAATTTCCAAACTGCATAAGAAGCTGAACTTAATTTGGCAGATATTTGTTCAATATGAGGACCCCATTGTAATTTTGAGTCCAGCGTTAGGTACTCCTAAAAATACGGTCGAAGGAAACAAATCTAAAACCTCCTCGTTAAGTGCAACCGTTGGTTTAATATGAGTCAGATTCGGCAATGAGAATTAAATATCTTTCCTGCATTCAATAGAATATTATTTGCCGAAAGCCAATTTCATATGAGGCCAAGAGTTTTATTAGGTTCTATAAGATCTTTGTACTCACTTTAAATGGGAATGATGAATGATTTACATATTTTCTAGGGTCACGGAAATGGCGTCCTAATTTACTATTCATCAAAGAAGACATATTTGTATTTGAAGACGTATCTCTCCAAGGGTATAAGATGCCGCACCATCAGGATATTATGGCTTATGAAGAATTAAAAGCGTCTATTGAAACAATGGCACGATTCCATGCCCAGTCTTATGTCTTTGAAGAAAAGAAAAGTTTAGAACTCCAGAGGCCGTACAGGATATGGGAGGATTACAGCGAGTACCTTCAAGAACCACACCAGGGAAAAGACTGGCGGGACACAGGTATGCGTGCCTGCATAGATTATCTCAAAGTTTTCTCCAAGTATAAACTTAAACCGGATTTCATTACATACGTGGAGGTCTACGTACCGATATTGTTCCAACAGTCTATGAAACTCATGAAACCTAGTACGAAATATAGGAATGCTGTGGTACATCGTGATCTTTGGACAAATAATATACTCATAAAAAAATATAACAATTCAGAGTGTCATGCCTTATTCGTCGACTATCAGACGGTGCTTTATTGTTCTCCAATGCTCGATTTATCGTCACTGATATATTTTAATACTACAAAAAAAGGCAGAAAGGAATGGACTGATGAATTTCTAGACCTTTACTATATTACATTAACTATAGAACTTGCAGCAGAAGAATTAGATGTACGGGATATATTTGTCAAAACTAATCTAAAGGAAGCATATGAAGACAGCTTAGTTTTTGCAATGACACAGGCTGCTCTTATTACACCGATAGTATGCATGGACAAGGATAAAAGGGAAGAAATTTTTTGCGATCCCGAATCGTCTAGAAGAGCAAATGTAGTCTCGCGTAGTAAAGAGTTTATAGAGATAGCAAACGAAGACGACAAATATCGTATACAAGTTTCAGAGCTGTTTGACGAAATATTAGAGAAGTTTGTCTTTCCAAAAGATAATTAACGGAAGTAATGTGTCTTAGTTTACTGTTTTGATAGTCAACATAAACGTAACGTTAACTGAACAAAATGTAAAAATCTTTGAATAAGCTTTGTGTGTATGGTGTCCAACCGGGAGGCTTGACCTTGTCACGGCTGTTTAATTAATTAATTCCGGAACTTAGTGTGCCCATAGTATGCAACTATGAAGATGTCTGTGTCAACAACCTTTCTTACGCCGTTGATATGGCCATTATTTCTTCCAGTGTAGGGGATAAAAAGGCTGCTGGGGGTATGTGAGCGTTATGCTTTGAAAGACGGCTTGCGGGACAATGAAAAGAAAAGTGAATTTATGCTTTCTAAAGCCAATGGCACGGAAATCACCTTTATTCCACGTATTTTGCTGAACGGAGTACAACTAAGTCGTATTTTCCACATTTTAAATATCTAGGTCACATAATTACTGACGGTCTTAGTGATGATATTGGTATGTAATATGTTGGCGCGCAGGGTTGCTAGATATACAGCGCCAGTTAAGATAACATAATTTAAAGCTTTTTATCAAATGATTTACACTAGTTGCCTATGGACCAACTTTACTCAAAACGCCTACAATGCCTTGCGCGTCCAATATAAGAATATATTTCGTGCTCTTTTCGGTCTCTCACGGTATTGTAGCGCATCCGGCATGTTCGATGATGCTGCAGTTGATGAATTTTATTCAAGAAAGTTGCATCAATTGTACGGCGAATACGAAGGGGTCTGAACAAGACACTGAGAATGTTGGGGGACAGAACGGATACCGTACTTTACAGAACACCACGCTGCGAGGAGTACTGTAAACTTACTGCGTGGAGGCATTATCATATAAATAATATAATCTTTTATTTATTTGTAATTATGATTGTATTATATATTGTTGATTGTATTATGTATTATTCTGTAATTTAGTAACATAGCGCTTAATACAAATTGTTAATAACAAATATGGGTCATGTAGTCTGCAATAAATTATTTTTATTTATTTGTTCCTCCGCTGCTACGCACTCAAAATTTAAATTCAAATTCAAAATTCATTTATACAGTAATAATGTTACATTTGGGAACACCCAAATACTCCAAAATACTTTATTCCGAACTTCGATGTTCCGATTTTCAAAAATCCGAATTTCATAATACCTTAAATTTGAATGTCTATTATTAAAAATCACGAAATTTATTCTACCGAAAGTCGTAAATGCGATTTGTTAGTTTCCGATTTTCATACGTTCGAAGAGTTAAATGCTCGAAAGGTTTTCGGTATGAAAAACGATATTTCGACTTTTATTACTTCGAATAAACTATAAATCAACATGTTGTGCTACAAAATTTAGCGAACAGAAACGAATGCAAAACCGACGTCACGCAGTCTTATCTGCCCTACCATAGAGTGTAATTTAAGCCCACGTAGCAAGCCGTAGCTGTGGTGGTGAGCGTTAAAACCATCTGCGACGATAAGCTCGCGTGGGGCCGCCTACACCCAGCAGCGCCGGAACCGTGACAGAAACAATGCTTGCTGCATGTTGCATGCCTGCTTGCTTGCTGCATGCCTGGTTGCATGCTGCATGCCTGCTTGCATGTTGCATGCCTGCCTGCATGTATGTTGCATTGCATTCGTATTGTTGATGTTTCGAATTAACATTGAGTCGGACTTTTTGTTATTCGATCTATTGAAGCTCGGTATTTTGAATTGTATTTATAAACGTTAGGAATAATGAAATTTAGTAATGATAAATCGGGGTTGTTATAGTTGGAATTTTGAACCATTCGGAATCATGAAAATTTGTATTTTGAAATTGGTATTTGTGACTGACGGAATAAACGTTTTCAGAATGTTATGCAACAAGTGATGCAGAAAATGCATTTGATAACTTTTATAATACATTTAAATTGTTTTATGAATTATGTTTTCCAGTTGTAAAGGTAAAGTACAAGTAACGAAACGTCCAAACTGGCTGAGTAAAGGAATTAAAGTATGTTCAAAACGAAAACGCGAACTATTATGGAACTATAGAATATCATTGAGCCCAAAAGACAACATTAAATATATAGAATTCCCAAAAATATTTAAAAATGTCATAAAAGTACCCAACTAGCCCTAAACAATCACCTAATGAATACTGCGCGCAACAAGTGCAAAGCTACTTGGAGCGTAATAAATAAATATAAAACAGTAACCCCTGAAGGAGATTTAAAACAGATAATTCTAGCGCAGTACACGGTAAGTAAATCACAAATCCTACAGATATTGCGCAATCATTTAATAACTTTTTTACTGGCCTCATAATATCATTCACAGAGGACTTGACTACTATTAATAAAACATTGTTTAACAATAAATCTAATTCCATATTTTAAATGTAGTAACACCATATGACATATAAGAAATTATAAGGACGGTGAGAGATACTCAGAGTACAGGGTACAATGATGTTCATCATATCATATCATCATATCAGCCGAAAGACGTCCACTGCTGGACAAAGGCCACTCGCCTTCAGAAGCTCTGCCGTAACTCCATCATCACCAGGCGCCTTGTTGTTCTTAAGCTGTTCGAGAGCCATTCTAATCTCGCACAGGCTGACGTCCGGGATGACGTCGGTGAAGTGTTGGGTTAGTCCTGCTCTGGGATCCGAGGCACAACTATCGACAGGTGACTGGGTTTTCGTATACAGCTGTCCGTAGAACCTCTCGATCTCTCCCAGCAACTCAGGTCTAGACGTGACGATTCTGCCATCCTCAGTCTTCAGCTTCGTCAGTTGGCTCTGTCCAACAGACAGTTCTCTTGCAAACACTTTAGAGCCTTTGTTCCGCTCAATGGCTTCTTTAATACAATGTGTATTAAATTGGCGCGTGTCGCGAGTCAAAGACTTTGAGATCTTGAGCTGCCGGTATCTGGTAGCATCATCAGAGGATGTCAGAACCATTTTCCGTCTTTCGTCCATAAGCTGCAGGGTATAGTCGGAGATCTTTTTGGTTCTGTTTGTACGGTGGGCCTTGAAGACCTTAGACCCAGCCGTATGGACAGCTTCTACGAGCCTGTCGTGGTATGAGTCCACTTCCTCGCAATCTGATAGGCACAAACGGTTTTGCAGTTCGAGCTGAAAGGGTTCAGGGTTTTGGATGTGGATGGGTAAAGGTCGGAGCGTAGACTTTATCAGTCGGGACCTCTGGAGCTTGACATTTAGGTTCAATGAGCCTCTCACCAGTCTGTGATCGCTCCCGGTTTTAACCGTATTGATCACTGAGACGTCATTGAACATCTGTCTACTCGTCGACAAGATAATGTCTATCTCGTTTTTTGTTTTACCATCGGGGCTTACCCAGGTCCATTTGCGGTTTTCCGGCTTCTTGAAAAAGGAGTTCATCATAAAGAGTCCCTCCTTCTCCATGAAGTCGGCCAACATTTGGCCCCGGGGATTCCGGTCTCCAGTTCCAAATTGCCTCACTCTCAGCTCATTCCCGAATCGTTAACCCAGCTTCGCGTTAAAGTCCCCCATGACCACAGTGAAATAAGAGTTCGAGGTATTTATGGCTCTAGAAATATCCTCATACATGACCTCAACCTCATCGTCGGAGTGCGTCGAAGTCGGCGCGTAAACCTGTATGACCTTCAACGAATACCGCTTGGTAATTCTGAGTATAAGGTACGCAACCCTAGTCGACACACTCGATTTTCACTATGTTGTGGACGAGGGACTTGTGGACTATGAACCCAACACCACCTTGGGACAGTTGGTCGCCCTCCCGGAAATAGAGTAGATTCCCGGATTTCAGGATTATCGTGTCCTCCCCCTCTCTTCGGACTTCAGATAATCCTATTATGTCCTAATGTAACCTGCTCAATTCTTCCTCCAGTTCGATCATCTTCTCGTCGGTCCGCAGTGTGCGTGTGTTGTATGTTGCCAGGGCCAGAGGTCGTCAGTTTTGGTAACGCGGAATCTGCCGGGGATTCTTAGCACCCCCTACCCTGCCGTTACCACGGCTGTTACCACGGCTGGGAATAGCAGGACTGCCGGGGACTGGGGGCCGCGGTTTTGTTGTGTCCATCATTTGGGAGGATATGCTATAATCGCCACGCTTGGCAGGCGGGTTGGCGATCGCAGTAGGATAGACATGGTACTCAGGAGAACGCAGCTGCCCGTTCTCTGGTATATATTCCATCGGGACGACTTCTACGTCCCCCCACGGGATGAGAGGGGGTGGCGATATTCTCTAGGCTTTGTTAATACAAATATAATAACGCTAGACCTCACACATATTTAGTCACTCAGCAAAAATTAAGAGAGTTTGGCTGGGAGGTGTTAATGCATCTGCCGTATAGTCCTGACCATTCAGATTTCCACATGTTTCGGTCTCTTCAGAATTCTTTAGACAAGGCCAGGTTAACATCACGAGAGGACTGCCAAAACCACTTATCGCGGTATTTTGATCAGAAGTCCCAAAAATTCTATGACAGTGGGATCTTGTCCCTACCTGCAAGATGGCAAAAAGTTATCGGACAAAACGGTACCTACATACTTTAGTTAAATGTAAATAATATTTTTTTTACTGTCTTAAAAAATGTGCAGAAGCTTTTCCCCAACCTATTATATAAATGACTTAATAATATTATAATTATTTGTGATATATTTAGACATAAGATATTATTATAATATGTAGTAAACAACTATAAAATTTGACATTTAATTATATGACCAAAACGATGTTTATTAGTGACTTAATTATCTTAATTATTTATAGGAAATTATAGAAATAGATGTATTTTTAGAATGTAAAATTGTATTGATGTATAATGCTCATTGCTAAACATAAAAATTTAAATGTGTAAAATATTGCACACGTCATTGGTATGTTACAGAGATACTTAATATAGCATAGTATACCACACTTTCCTACCTGTAATAAGCAATAAATAAATTTGATTTGATGTGATAAAGTTTTTCGTATTTATGTAGTTTACCCGTTACATTTATGTGGCAACGTCATCTTTTTTACTGTACCGTTCAGTGCATGACGTGACAGCTACTAAGAAACACTACCAGAAAACTCATTTGGAATCCTTTGTTTATAATTTTTGCTTAACAATAATTACAAAAATAATTTTTATATGTATTGACTTAGAATAAATCAATCCCAAGCACTTTTGTCACTTATGAAATGAAATTTGTTCAGCACTTGGGTATTAACATACACTTGTACTTGTCAAGCTCGCAATGCAGTACATAAACATAGTGCACAGTATTAAAGTAACAAAAAAAAAAAATTAGTCCGTGCGGTTTTTAAATAATCAGATAATAAGTAATATACCCTGCTACATAATTCAGCTTTAATCATTCTTTTAAACTTATTTGTGGACCATTCTTTAAAATAATTGGGAAGTTTGTTATAGAATCTAATACGTTGCCCCGTAATAGAGTTACTTGTTTTGAGGAGACAGGTAGCTCAGATTTGCTATCGAAGGTTCGTTTACCGGTGGAGAGAATAATTTAATATCAAGATTATAAGTATTAAGTGAAACATCATATTGTGTTTCAGTTGAATCATAGAATGTTCTTAAATTAAAGGAGAACGGGCGGAAGTGGTCCAAATGGCGTCGGCTGATGAAACCTAGTCTATATAATAGTTCGTGAATGTAGGATATTTTTTTACTATGGACACCATAAAATCGGCCCACGGAGAAAAAAGTTATACAGTTCAGAAAGTATCTACCTATTATAGACGAATAATTGAAAAAACTGCCTTTTGTTCGGTCAAAACTTATTTGCCGAGTACCAAGTACTCGCACTTACTCCCCGCCGCCCGTATGCGCCCGCTACCGCTCGGGGTGGCGGGGGGTGATGCTCCTGCGCCGCGCGTATTGTTCACAGGTCAGTGAGTCATTCGCTATTATTCAGCAAGGACATTATTTGGTTTATTTATTTTGTTCGTACCGGCTTTCATAGTAAAAAATTCGTCCATAGTATAAAAATATCCTACATTCACGAACTATTATATAGACTAGGTTTCATCAGCCGACGCCACTTGGACCAAAGTCCATACTAAAATGTCCGATCTCCTTTCTTATAACGGCATCCGTAGCAACCTGTTACGTTGGTGTAAAACCTAAAGGGATTAGATACTAAGAATCTTCCTTAGCAGAAAGTTTTTTCTTTTTTTAACCCGACCCGGGATTTGAACTCAGGACCATTACCAGTAGTTAAACACGCTATCGCTACACCGTCGATGCAGTCTACGAAAAATGTTTATACGTATTTTGCAAATGCTCTACCTAAACATGTCACATAATGATAGGTAGATTGAGCAGTAGGTATGTATTTACCCCTTGTTGCTTAAAGGCGCGGCCCCACCGCGGTACATGCTATGCACGGGCACGCGGCGCATTTTAGCTGCGTGTATTCATTTGTTTGACAAAGTGGGTCTACGTTTCCACTGGAGTACCTACACGAAGACCCACAATATTGCTCGATTAATAGACACACAAATAGGATACGCATATAGCATGAATGTAAATGTCTTGTTTATCAATATTTTTTCAACGATTACACTTGTTAGATATACTAGATAAACAGATACGTAATGTGTAAATATAACAAAATGTTTAAACACTAGTCTGAATTTAAACTAGTATCTGTAATAACCCCTTGAGATAACGAATTAATTATCTAAGAAAATATAGAAATGGCTGACGTAGTAAATATAAGCACTGCAAGTTATATCAAAGAAGAAGATGTTAAATTAATTTTGGCAAATTGTGATGGCATCGATGACGATATTACTCTTGAAGATTTCTCTGTACAACATGCTAGCGACAAGATGTTGGGTTTCCTGGCTGAGTATTGGAAAGTAAAAGTACATTTAAGCGGCAGAAAGGTGCTTCATGTTTTTATTAAAGCTATATCCAGGTCAAATGCAGCGAAAGCCAGTATGGTGAAAGAGTTGGGGCTATTCCATAAAGAGATGCAATTTTATACAGTGATTAAGAAGAAAATAGAAATGGTAACGCCTGGTAAGTTTATATTCTACAATAAATTCAAAGAACTTTTTCACACAACCGCTATTATTTACTATTTGAACAAATGGTGGACTATTTAAGAAGCTTGAATATTTCATGAAACCGAACATCGTGAAGAACATCATCTTACAAAATACACAAAAATAAAATAGTTTTCTGTACAAAAATGTCGATTAGGTGATGTATTTTGTCTTGTTGAAAAAATTGGTAACAAAATATGTAAAAAAAAAATATTCTTATTACACTACCTGGTTTTCCGTATTTTATTTCGTTTCATAGGTAGGTTTTGAAGTTTAGATATATATCACAATTTATGGAATATGAATTACACTGAATTATGGGAGAAAGCCGGTTCTATTTAATACAGATAAAAACACACTTTCTTGATTAATACAATTTTAACCGGAACCACCTTGTTTTCAAAATTGTGTATTATTTTACAGGGATGAGACCTTGGGCCCCAAAGTTAATAACAGCTCACAACAATGCGCTGGTGTTTGAAGATTTAAATGCTTTGCAATATAAATTACGAAATAAATTTCATCGTTTCGATATACCCCACGCTAAACAAACATTACAAGCGTTGGCTAGATTTCACGCATCCTCCATTATTTTTGAAGAAAGTAAAAGTAAGGAATTACAAAGACTTTATAGGATACACGAAGAATATTCAGACGTGGTGTTCAGGGCCGGTTATGATATATCATCTGAATGGATCACTCAATGCATGGCAGGAGCTTTAGAGGTGTTGGAAGCCTTTTCAAAGTTTGGTGAAGAAGATATTAATTTAATCAAACGCAGTTGGAGCAATGTTTGGTCTTCTGCTTTAAACTTATGTGACGCATCTCCTAACTACAGGAATGTAATATGTCACAGCGATTTATGGAATAACAATATAATGTTTCATTACAACCAAGATTTGATACCCGACGACTGTGTGCTCATCGATTACCAAGCGATTATGTATCAACCACCTGCTGCAGATGTTATGGTTCTTCTTTATTGTAACTTACAGCCTGATGTTAGGGAAAGCAATTTGCATATGTTAATTAACTTTTATTATGAAGAATTCCAGAGATCGCTAGGTAACTATAATATAGATATCAATACTATAATGACTAGAGACGCATTTTGTAAGAGTATTGAAGACTATCGGCTGTGGGGGATCGTTGTGTGCGCTTGTCTCTTACCACAATTTTGGATTGATGACGATTTAACTACAAAAATCTTCTGTGACAATGAACAGTTTGATGATATTCTTTCAAAAAATAAAGGGTCATTCATAAAAAGAATGATGGCAGAAAATTCTGACTATAAGCAAAAAGTAATGGAATTATTTGAAGAAATCGCAGAAAAATTTATTGTTTCCATAAATCATAATACTTAATTGAATTTACTTCATATTAGTACATTCTCATATGTAAATAGTTCATTGTATTCCGTATGAAATGGTTTAAAGTCACCTAGTATTAAGTCTTAAGATTACTTTACATATGGTGAATGTGCAACTAAAACCGTTCTTCTGTGTGGTGAGCAAAGCGGTGTTATCTACTGGGTTTCGTGGTAGCCTCGGTGGAACACGGAAATTGAATGAAGCCAACGGATGAGATGAGTTAATCTTTCCGGTTTAGATCTTGCATAATAATATGAACATTGCATCACCTAGGCGGGCCAGTTGGCGTGGTGAGTAAATGGTTGCCTTTCACGCCGCAGGCCGTGGGTTCGATTCCCACCCAGGACAGATATTTGTGTGCATGAACATGTCTGTTTGTCCTGAGTCTGGGTGTAATTATGTTTTTTGCGGGTAGGTGTTAGAAAAGTATAGATGTGTTTCAATTTGCTTCTTAATATTTTAATTTAATTTAAAGTATTTCATCAGTATTTTTACATGAATTTGCTGTGCACTATACTTAAATCTGTAGTACTTACGTTGGTTCAAAGTTTTATGTGATTTTGCAACCATATTCACACCACCTGCCAGCTCAACAACTACACTTCACTGCACATAACTAATATCTCTGGATTGTAACCAAGATGAGTCAAATGTCTCAGATTTTGTCAATACAGCACAAACTTGAGGAGAATATTGCCAAGAAATTTGATGACCTTCAACGTCAGCTGCAGAATGCTGGTACTTCCGGTCAGAAGGACACCGTGGCAAAGGTTGCCGAAGAGCTCCGGTCTTTCAAGGAGCTTACGTACAACATCCTTGGTCTTCTACGGCAACAAATTATAGAATGTTCCCATCAAATTGATGCTCTTGAAACTAGAAGTCGAAGGAAGGCACTTGTATTCTCTGGCATCCCTGAGAAGGAGAAAGAAAACTGCTCTGAGTTACTGTTGGATGTCTTTAACAACAAGTTGGGGCTTACTGACATCTCTGCATCATCCATTAAGGTATGTCACAGGCTTGGGACCCCAAGTAAAGAGCGTCATCGTCCTATTCTCGTACGGCTATCTCGTATAGAGGAGAAATCGGCAATCTGGAGTGCTAAATCCAGGTTAAAAGGATCCTCCATCTCTGTGAAGGAATTTCTCACTAAAGCTAGGCAAGCTGTCTTCTCCCAAACGAAAGTATATTTTGGATTTGGTTCTGTATGGTCCCAGGATGGGACGATTTTCGTTAAAACAGCAGATGGAAAACGGCACCGAGTAACTTCGCATGAAGAGCTGACTGCACTCATAGCCAGGTATCCAAAGGCGTCGGGATCTTCGAGTTCTAATAAGGTCGACCCAGGCAAGCTGAAAAATATAGTGCATTAGACAGTTAGTTCACTGTGTTGTGTGTAACGTAATATCCCAGTATTAACATAAATTACTGTTGTTACTTACCGTACATATCCAATTAGTTTTTGTATCATCTTTTAGAATGTCTCATGCAATGAGCGGTTTACGCTACATACAAGTTTCATGTTTAATTTATTTACCCTCGATATACTCGATTGATTTTTCTTTAATCATCGAATATCTTGTTTTATTTGTTCTTTTGTAGGTAAGTTTCGTTCATTAATTTTTCGTGAATACAAAACAAATTTATGTCATATTGACAGAAGTCAATGTAACTGTAATTATGTTCCCTTTCATGCCGTAACTTTATTGCACGGAATGTGAGCAAGTTGTGTACCTTTGGATGTTTTACCCATCGGACATCTTCTTTATTGTAATTTTCTTTCTCGTTATTCCTTTTTTATTCTCTTTTACGTATATAACTTTACTGTAATGTTTTATGTTTTAGATGTAATGTGTAGTAGTGTACTTGTACGCTGGCGGGTGGTGCAGAGATTTAGGTTTGATTTAAATATTGCACCCCAAAAAGCCTTATTATTTTATTGTGAATATTTTATTGTTTATATTTATTGTAAATATTTATAATATTTATTGTATATATACATATTTAGTATGCCGTACAGTTCTGATGATGAGTAATTTCACTCTGCTATATCATCTGATGACAATAGCTTTCGTTCGATCGGGGACACGCTTGGTGAATTTTTAAACGATAAGTTTGCTGCAGGTCATAGGTATTCACTGAATGTCTGTCATCTGAATGCCCAAAGCATCCCTAGTCATTATAGCGATCTACTTGAAGCGTTTTCGACATGTAATGTACATGCCATCCTGATTTCCGAGAGCTGGCTCAAACCTCACCTTCTTTCTATCTTGTATCCTCTTCCTGGTTATATTCTTATTCGTAATGACCGAATAGGTAAAGGCGGTGGTGGTGTTGCCATTTATTTGAGATCCGACCTCCCATATAAGATTGTCGCTATTTCTTCATGTAATTCTGCCACTGCCGAGTTTCTTTTTCTTGAGGTTTCTGTCAAAATGTCCAAAACCATTATTGGTGTCGTATACAATCCACCCAATGTTGATTATTTCACTGATTTAGAATTGGTTTTAGAATCTTTGGGTTCGGAGTATGTTCACCACATCATCATGGGAGATTTCAATACCAACCTCCTTGTACCAAACTCTCCCCGTTCCCGTAAACTCATACACATAGTCGAGTCAAGTAGCTTACATGTCTTGCCATTGCAAGCCACTCACCACAATGCCTCGGGTAATGATACTTGGCTCGACCTAATCCTTACCTCTAATCCATCTTTAGTCTCCTCTTATGGGCAACATGATGCTCCCGGATTTTCCTATCATGACCTAATTTTCCTATCCTACATCCTTAAGCCACCCAAACCTAAACCTCAAGTTCTGCATTTGCGTTCTTTTGTTCGGATGAATGTCGAAAACCTGTGTAAGGATGCTTCTGACGTAAACTGGGAAATTCTGTATAAATCCGAGTCGATAGACGAAAAGATACTATTTTTCAGTCAAGCGGTAACTAAGTTATACGACATTCATGCACCTGTTAAAAAAGTTACTGTGAGGCATCCACCAGCACCATGGATGACGCAAGGGATTTTGATGGCGATGAAACGTAGGGACCGCGCCTTTCGTAAATTTAAATGTAACCGTTCCGACGAAAACTGGAACAATTACAAAGTTGCTAGGAATAAGTGTAATCATATGGTACGCAATGCTAAACGCCGTCATATTCAAGACAACATTTCATCTACTTCTCCTGCCGGTGTCTGGAAGTTCCTTGGGACTCTTGGTATCGGCAAATCGCGTAACTTAGACCTTCCCACCTCAATTGGACTAGATGATCTTAATCATTTTTTCTCTACGACTTCTCCTATGGATCATCAGACCAAGGCTCAGACTATCACATTTTTAAATGGTCTAACGCGTCCTAACATTAATGCTTTTCACTTTTCCCCAGTCGATTCGAATGAGATTAAAAAGATTATCCTGTCCATCAAATCCAATGCAGTTGGCTGCGATGAAATTAGCCGACGCATGATATTACCAATCCTTGACCAACTGTTGCCTGCAATCTCCCACATTATAAATTTTTCCCTTGATTCCGGATTTTTCCCTTCCATATGGCGAAAAGCTCACGTTCGTCCACTTCCCAAGATTTCAAATCCCACACTTCCTAGTCATTATCGTCCTATCTCCATCCTTCCTTTCCTGTCTAAAGTGCTCGAGTCCTGTGTCTACAAACAGCTGTCCCATTTTGTGCTATCCAATGAGCTGATAAGCCCCTTACAATCCGGATTCCGACCAGGGCACAGTACCACCACGGTGCTCCTTAAAGTGACTGGCGATATTAGAACCGGCATGGAGGCGACCAGCCTCACTGTGCTGGTGTTGATCGACTTTTCAAATGCTTTTAATACCGTCAGTCACGATATCCTTTTAACCATCCTCTCCCATCTTATGATCTCAGATGAAGCGCTGGAATGGTTTTCATCTTATCTTCGAGGGCGCCAGCAGTCAGTTTTCCATGGCAAAGCGTCGTCAAATTGGTGCAACTTAGAAACTGGTGTCCCTCAAGGCGGTATTCTCTCACCTCTTTTGTTTTCAGTATTTATAAACCTCTTAACTCAGGATCTTCAGAGTGCGTATCATCTATATGCTGACGACCTGCAACTGTACACCCAGGCGAGTGTTGATAGTTTATTAGAGGCAATTGATAATATAAATCGAGACTTACATTTTTTAAAAATCTCGTCAGATAAGTTTGGATTAACCGTCAATCCGTCAAAGTGCCAAGCAATCATAGTGGGTAGCTCAAGAATGATGTGCAAGGTAGATGTTGGCACTTTGCCCCCTATTATATTTGACAACTATCACATACCCATTAGCCAAAAAGTCAAGGATCTGGGATTGGTAATTGACAGCAATCTAAACTGGCAAAGCCATATTTCTGGCATCAGTCAGAGAATCACTGGAATGTTAAGGGCATTTTATAGGCTTAAAAATTACCTTCCATCCAGAACAAAAGAAATGCTTGTGCAGACTCTAATTTTTCCCATTGTCGACTATGGTGATGTGTGCTACTTTGACCTGAATGCAGATCTTCTTAACAAACTTGACCGACTTCTAAATAACTGCATTCGATTCGTTTTCAATCTACGTAAGTATGATCATGTGTCTGCTTACCGCACCCAGTTAAACTGGTTGCCTATTCGCCAGCGAAGAAATTTAAGAGCGCTCACCACACTTTTCTCCATACTGAACTCTCCTACTGTTCCTTCTTACTTAACGCCTTACTTTCAATATCTTTTTGCTACTCATAGTAAAACTCTCCGCTCTAGTCATAATCGTCTTTTACGATGTCCACCACATAGCTCTGACTTTATTCATTCCTCTTTCTTTGTCCAATCTATCCTTCTTTGGAATGAGCTTCCGGTTGGAATCAGGATGGCTAAGACTCGCTATGCGTTTAAAAAGAAAGTACGTGAGCATATTTGCAAGAAGCTTCACGCAGAAACGACTCATCAATAATTTTAATAATTTTATTTATTATAGTATATTATGTTATAGTATAGTATTCATTAGATTAAAGCATATGGTATTTATTGTATAGTATGTATTGTATATATTTATAGAATATGTATAGTGTTCGTCATTATTATTATTTATAATTATAGTAAGTAAATACATTTTTTATACCTAAGTGCACCTGCCATGATCTCTCTGCACTACCCTAAGGTTGACTGTCAGAAAATGCCTTTGGCATTAAGTCCGCCTATGTACATTTCAATAGTACTGAAGTATTAATAAATAAATAAATAAATAATTATCTATATAAGTATTATGTTATGTATTTACAAAAGAAAAGTAATTATCTGGCATTTATTTCCATAGTACAAGCTCTGCTTAGTTTGGGATCAGATAAAGATATTATTATAGATATTATATTACCAGTGATATCATTGTAATATGTATAACTGTACTTCCGTATTATCGCATTGGTTAGGCTATTACACTGGAGAAGGCAATGTGCCATGTGAATGGTTTGTGCACAGGTTTGCAGCAAGTGTGTAGCATAATAATACACAGTTACCCGAAACAAAAGGGTGATAATGCTTCATGTTGCCAACTACGTAATGCAAAAGATGTCAAATACCTTGGAGTAATAATTGATGACACCCTTAGATTCCATAAACATATTGATACGCTGAAAACCAGGTTACGTGAGCTTATATGTATATATATATATCTTTAAAACCTTGCGGCAGGTGGCTGACGATAGATTAAAAAAATCTGTTTATTATGCTCTAGTTCAATCAGTGCTAACTTACTGCATCTCTGTTTGGGGTGGTGCACCAAAAACTACAATTATTGACTTGGAGAGAGCCCAGAGAGTCATTCTGAAAGTGTCCTCTTTCCTTCCGTATCGTTACCCCACGGAACTTCTATACAAGGAGGCTAAAGTAATGACAGTGCGTCAACTCTTTATTTTGAGTTTCATCCTAAAACAGCACTCATTACTTTCATATAATCCCTCCGCCTCACATGGAAAACGTCGGTACAACACCGTAGATCGTACACAACTATTCTACTCAATTCTCGAATCGATTCTTTTGTCTCCTAGGTGGCTTTCTATATAACAAAATTAATAGAAAATTACATCTAGCTAAACTTACAAAAAACGTGTACTAAAAGAAAGTTACTGCTTTCCTTCATGAACACAATTAAGAGGAGACTGAGAAATTGCTTGCAATTATGTTGTAACACTGAAGCGATAGCAATAACTAGCTACCTATTGATATATGAATTCTTACACAAATACACAGACACACGTACACACACGTACACACACACGCACACACACACACACACACACACACACACACACACACAAACTAACGTAACTACTAATTCTTACTAAAAATGTTAGTTTTTGTATTCTTTTTACTCTTTACTTTTGTTCACTTAATTATTCTTTTATAAAACAAATTATGTACATATGCATGTGATCCTATTATTGCTAAGAATGTATAATAAATGTATCTTTTCATAAAGGATGGAGACCTGGTGTCCTGAAATACAGGCCTTGAGCCTAGTTTAGGCACCAGTCTCCCACAATATTATAATTGATACCTATAACTAACACACCTTATACAATGTAATATTTAATATTGTGGTGAGAGAATAAAACATTATTATTATTATAATGTAGCCTCCTCACAACGCTATAGTTAACAAGAGTGCTTCGGACTGTTATATACATTGACTTATATGTATAACTAGACACGCTGTTTCGAATAAAAACTCTGTCCCAGTCCGTCGCGCGAGGTGAGGGGCGCGTGCGCGGCGGCCAAAATGAGCAAATTCTCAGTATGGGATTGCGCGTCTAGTAGAATACATTAGGTCAATGGTTATATAGGAATATTTCAGTACAGCCGGCTAAAAGTTATGCAGTTCTGAAATAAAAAGCCCAACGTTCTATTTGCTCTCATAATAATGTCGTAGATATGTAGTGTAAATGGTAATTTGGAATCAAAATGTATCTACCAAGTCGCGGTTTTGTCTGTACTTTAATATTCGTCGAATAGTTAATGTGGATACACTTGTTGGAGTTCCAATACCTACATGGTTAAGTGTTTAATGTATGAACTACTGCAGGTGTTGAGATATTATAAATTAATTACAACGAAATAAATCAGTACTACCTGTCTTAATACTTAACATTTAGTAACCTACCTACTTTGACAATTTTGTTACAGAGTACCAAAATAGACCATTTATAAGACACTTAAAATAAGAATACAAGCAAAAAAAAATAACTTTCATTTGGGTACTTATAAAAAAAAATTAGTAGTAGGTACTTACAGCTGCATAAGCCTACATGTTTGTTCTGTTAACAAACTGGTTGCATGGGTGACGCTAAACAAATCACACTATCTTCCGCACTAGCTTAAACTGTCAGTTTAACACAGTTTATGACAATATATTCTTAGGTCTATTATATTTAGGGAAATACCTACGTGAGTGCGAGAAGCCGTTTCATCGGATTTTCTTATTTTCGAAAAGCTTTCATCGGCATCTCTATACTGCGACGCCTTGTTTAATCGACGCGGCGACGCCTTGTTACTGCGATGTTTCGTTATATCGAAACTTTACTGCGAACGATTTTACTGCGAAAATATCATACTGCAAAGTCTTGTTCAATCGACGTCTTATTACTGCGATATTATGACGACTGTCCAGTTGGTGTAATTATACTTAATATATTATATTTATAAATGTGTATAAATAAAACTACCCATTTTAGTGATTAAATAGATGTATAGAGTCAGATATTTAGTCAGAGTAATCCTTATTATGAACACGAATTTTTTTATTATAATTCCATCCCCACTTACGTATGAAGTTGTTATCTTCGAGCTGGCGCAGTCCAAACCGTCTATGCCAGGGATCGTCGTCGCGTTGACTGTAGATATCGCAAAATGGCCGGATGAGCAGTATGTAGAACAGTTCCACAAAGCTGAGGATACTGGCGCCGAGGAACAGACCACCCGTGCCACCTGTTGATACTGTAAATAGAATAATTAACTAAAAACAAACAACAGACAACCAATAAGGTATGAATTGAATAGACGAAGGAACAGGGAATCTGGGAAGGTGTAGCGATGGAGTAATATATCGAAACTAGCTCATTATCGAAACAGCTCGAAACGTTGAGGCGCTCAGTACTAGAGAAATGGTTTGTAACATTCACATAAAAATAAGATCAAATTTCAATGGCTGGTTCAAAACCGATCTCAGACTTTTCAATATAAGTAAGTAATGTAGCGAAGACATAGCGTGGGCCGACAAGGTGTACCGGCGATCTTGGAGGTCTCGGAGAGCCGTTGGGTGCGGGTAGAGCAACACCGACCATTGTGAAAATCAATGGGGAAGTCTCTGTCCAGCAGTAGAGCTATTTTGGCTAACATGATGATGCTAAATGTAAAGTAAAGTAAAGTAAAATACTCTTTATTGTACACCAATACATAGCATAATAATTGAACATAAAGTTATTAAAATATAGTGGGCGGTCTTATCGCTGCTGCAATTTCTTCCAGATAACCTTAAACGGAATATAATCCAAGGATCTAAAAATAAACTGGGTAGTGAAGGTTTTCGAATAAATTAAACTTAACCTAACTTAAACTAACAGAAGTCAACAGATATAAAATACAAACATAAATAAATAAATATACTGACTAATATCCCTATAATATATAAAAAAATGTGAGCCGTCACGGGACGCCTGGCAGATGTGAAACTTTTACAAATAATGTCGATACATTATTTGTAAAAGTAATATGCAGAAAAGAACATATTGTGATAGGAACTAAATATGTCATAATGATAAAATAAAAAGTCGATTGCGCATGCGCCACGGCATGCGTCGCCACGCCAGAAATCTGTTTTACGTGCGGCTATAGATGTTTCACATCAATATTAAATATTTATATTAAGAATACCTTTGTAATTAACAACTGATTCCTATAAACCTAAAGTAAAAGGTAGCAGAAATTGCGTAACTATGAAAAAGAAACAATAAATAAATGATAACGACATTAACACTAGTTTAGGAAATTAATTTGGAAAGATAATACTTCTTCACCTCTCCTTTAAAAGTCGCTAAAGATTGCGCACGTCTTGTAGTTAATGGTAATTCATTCCAGAGGCGGACAGCTTGTTACCCGTGTAGGTGTTTTTAGAATTAAGTTCTCCGAAGACCGTAAACATCTAGAGTGTGTGTCATGTACATTCTTTGAGGTAATTTGGTGAGGACGGAATGAACAATTATAACATATTGTTCATTCCGTCCTCACCAAATTACCTCAAAGAACGTTTCGAGTTCTTACATGACACACACTCTAGATGTTTACGGTCTTCGGAGAAGAGTTAAAATATGAGTATTACGGCAAAGGCGCATCGGAAGCCACTTGAGTTTAGTGCGATAATGAGAAACATGGTCATATTTTCGTAGGCCAAATATAAACCTAATGCAGACATTTTGAAGGCGCTCAAGTTTATTAAGTTGTGCTTCAGTGTGGTCAAGATAGCTGGTATCGGCGTAGTCAAGAACTGGAAGAAGGAGAGACACAGATAAGACTAAGCGAAATTTTTGTGGTAGTGGGAAGGAAATTACGGAGTCTTCGTAGAGAACAAACAGAAGCAAATAACTTTCGACTGACCTCTTGTAGCTGCGGTACCCAGGATAAAGTTTTATCAATGATGATTCCCAGGTTCTTTACTGTGTCACTAAAGGGAATAGGAATACCATCGAGCACTACCGGTGGTAGGAGCTGCAAATCTAACTTTGAAATCATCCTAGGGCTGCCAACTATTATTGCCTGGGTCTTATTAGGATTAACTTTTAACCCATAGACCTTACTCCATTCGCAAATTTGTCTTAAATCTTCATTAATGCTGACGATAGTACGAGGTAAATTTTCTACATCAGTCTGTCTGTAAATTTGAAGATCATCTGCATAAAGGTGGTACGAAGATTGTAGATTATTAGAGATAGTATTAATTAAGGAAAGAAAAGATTAAGAAGGCAATTTTTGGAAAGAAATGAACTAAGCTGGTTAGGAACCAGACGTTCCAGGACTTTGGATAGGAAAGGTAGAATAGATATTGGACGAAACTCTGACATGGGAGAAGGATTAAGTTTTTTAGGAAGTGGGATTATTTGGGCTTCTTTCCATGCTGATGGAAAGCTACCACTGGATATGGAATAATTAAGGATATGACAAACGACAGGAAGGACTTCATCAAGGATGGGAATGATCATGTTCCGAATGTAGTGATATCTTAACATCTTACCTACTAAATCCAGAACTCCTCGAACTACGTTCCTTCTGTATCTCTCACTAGGCAACACCGCCAGGTCTATCTGAACACTCGCGTAGCTATCCGACGTAACAAACTTGAAGTCTTTGATTATCGAGATCTCCGCTTCTGTACATGAGGGTAAGCAGTCGCAGGAAAGCCCCGCTCGCGAGGACCACGACGCCTTGAGAACCTGTGCCACAAAATTATTGAAATACAACTCACGGACACAAAGCACAGCATTCAGAAAATCGATACATATATGGGTCGATGTATGACCCATATATATATATATATATATATATATATATATGGGTCATACAGAGAGACTTGATGAAGTATAGTAAAATCATTCCTTTGTTTAAAGCTGGTGATACTTCAGAACTTCAGACCCTTCAAGTTTTCGACCTGTTTCCGTGCTGCCCACTCTTAGTAAAATATTTGAAAAGCTTATGCTTAGCCAGCTGCTCAGACACTTTAATATACATAATTTACTACACCGGAAACAGTTTGGATTCACAAAGGGTTGTTCAACCATAGATGCAGGGATCAACTTATTAAAAAGTATATTCGCGGCGTGGGAAGACTCGCAAGATGCATTAGGTATCTTTTGCGATTTATCCAAAGCGTTCGATTGCGTTCATCATGATACTCTGGTCAGAAAATTACACCACTACGGTATTAGGAACAAGGCTCTCGAACTTCTTACTTCTTACTTGGGCAATAGAATTCAGAAGGTCGAAATAAACGGTAAAATATCTCCGGGATCTCCAGTGGTAATGGGCGTCCCACAGAGGTCAATTCTTGGCCCATTTCTGTTTTTAATTTATATAAATGACTTACCTTATTATGTAAGGGATAAGCATGAGATTGTGTTGTTTGCAGATGATACTTCCCTGACGTTCAAAATAAACCGACAATTAAGCAATTTCGACGATGTTAATGATGCAATCTCTAAAGTTGTTCATTGGTTTATGCCAATAATCTTGTGCTTAATGATAAGAAAACTAAAGTCATTAAATTCACTACACCGAATGTGAAACAGGCGACAACCAATGTACAACTTAATGGAGCTAGGTTGGACCCTGTTGAATCAACTGTGTTCTTGGGTATCACTATTGACTCAAAGCTACAAAGGAGCCCACACATAGAAAAACTGTCCGGCAAATTAAGTTCTGCAGCATATGCAGTGAAAACTATTAGACGGCTGACAGATGTTGACACAGCTAGAATGGTTTATTTCAGTTATTTTCATAGTGTAATGTCCTATGGAATTCTTCTCTGGGGTAGCTCTGCTGACATTAAGACCATATTTATATTGCAAAAAAGAGCTGTAAGAGATATCTATAATCTTGGCCCGAGAGTGTCTCTAAGAGAAAAATTCAAAGAGGTCAACATTCTAACTGTACCATCTCAGTATACATATGAAAACTTACTATGTGTGCATAAAAATATCGATTCCTTCTGTTAAAGGAGCGATACACATAATGTAAATACTAGATATAAGAATAATCTCATATTGCATACTACCCGTCTCCACAAAATAAGTAACTCTTTTATGGGGCAATGTATAAGATTGTATAACAAACTTCCCAATGATATTAGAGAATTGTCTACGAATAAGTTTAAAAGAATTATTAAAGCCAAATTGTGTAGCAGGGCATATTACAAAATTTCTGATCATTTAAGTGATAAAAGTGCTTGGGATGGAGTTGTTCCGAGTCAACACACATGATTGTATTTAATCTTAAGTATATTTTATTTTAAAAAAGGATTCCTACTGAGTTTTCTGGCAGTGTTTCTCAGTAGCTGCCACGTCATGCACTGCACGGTAGGGTAAAAAAAATATGACGATTCCACATAAATGTAAAAATTTCACGGAATAAAGTTACTTTGACTGCTTTTATACGAGTTATTATAGAAATAAATATGCACGGAAAGAGATAAAATCGTAAATAAGTAATTTACCGAAAGTTCCGAAACGTGGCTGTTGAGACAGATGATGCCGCTCACGTTACATTTGAGGTGCTCTGGCACATTCGGCATGAAGTAGTTGGTGCAGTTGCAGAGACGTAGCTGCGCGTCCTTCCTGCACTGCACCGTGCACGCCGTGTACGAGTAGTGGTGGTACACTTGCAGGAAGTTCTCGTCTGTGTACCGACATTTGCGCTTCTCTGGCGTTATTAAGCGTGCGCCGGCGTCGTTCTCAATGTTACGAATGGTTATGTAACGCCTAAAATATTACAAATGTGCAATTAAAATAGTCGAGAAACGCTCCTAGGACTCCATACAATCTGGGAAATTAAATGTATTTATTATTTGGTAACAATGTTAATTTAGGACAAACTTTGTTTCAGAGCCTCTAGCGCGAGTTCCTGCAGAAACTATTAAGAACTAAAACTCTGGTGCTCAATGTATGGGACGAAACTGTACGTGTGATCGAGTAAGTAAACTGCAGGAACTCGTGCTAAAGGCACTGAACGGTGTAAATTGTCCGTTTAGGCCTTTGCACCCGGTCAATCCTGGGTCAATTGCATCGGCGTCAACTTCAGCCAACTTTGTGTAAAATCTAATCGTTTCGTGTTTGGTTGACTTAGGTGGCCATGGATCATAGAGCACGCCGAGGCCGGGTTCCGTTCTTGTCGTTATGGTTAGTCAGAAGCATAATACAATTGCATCAGGTTACACTGGGCACCGATCATAATATAAACAGAAAAGAAGGTAAGGAATTAAGACGAATTGATAATGTTTATACTTATGAAATATCTCCTGTCCGACGGTCAATACATCAGAGCCTATGGTAGTCAATGTGGGAACTTCCTCTTCGTTCAAAATATAAATGTTGGCGGTCACCATGACGTCAAACCGTATTGACCCCGGCCCTGTCGTTCTGTTGCTCACCATATTCAGTTTGGGAGCATTCTTCTCTCTGTGCCAAAGAACATTATGAATTAGTAATTAAATTAAACTTAATAAAATATTAGACATAAGAGTCATGGCAATACAACGCTCTCTATTTACTACTTTGAAATTTGAAATTAAACATGAATAAAATTAATGAATAATAATAAATAATTATAAAGTTAAATAATTAATTAATTATACAATTAATTAATTAATTGTATATCATCTGGTGAGAATTTATTTGCATCAGCGGAGCTCATGCGACGTGATTTTCGTTTTATATTTTATCATGAATCTTCTCTTCGCTGTACTGCTTGTTCATGATCTTAGGCTTCCGGTTGATTTGCTGTATTTAAAATGACGGACATGGAAGTCTGCACCCAGCCAAGTAAGCCCCATAAAAGACCATAAAAGATTTTGTGGTGACGAGTAGCATGTGCGACGAGTAGAGATGTAAAATGACTGAATATGACTAGTCACAATTGTCATAAATCTTAAATGACCGGTCATTTACTGTCAAATTCAGTCAACTTGACTCAAATGTTATAGTCTATTCTCGGCTACCACTCAATTATTTATTTATTTAGGTACCCAAATTATATGAAATTTAAATGAAGCAACGTTTTATTTTCTATTATATGAGATGATAAGACGACATCAAAGTTGATGCGCGAGGGAATGCGACGTTGCCATTTTGTCTTAAATGCACGCATGATTAGAAATGTAAAATGATTAACACTATATAATAATACTATAATTCATAAAAACCACTTTTTTGTTTCAATTTAGAAGTTGTTGACTTTTATCAACGACAAAAACTTAAAAGGTACAAAAATATTACTGAAATCAAATTGACTGAAAATGACATTGAATATAAATATCCTTGATAATAACGTAAAAACGAATCAACTCTTAAATCTCATGTTAGAATACAAATTTACGCAACACATAACAACCCCCACACGAGTGTCACCAACTAATTCTTCCTGCTTAGATTTGATATTCACAAACTTTAACAATAATAGAATGTATACGACTGTAGAAGAGTTTGGCTTCTCTGATCATAGCGGAACAATAATACACTTAGAGCTAGATATACTACAGGGAACAACTAATTGGTACACAAAAAAAAGATTTTATAATGAAGAGTGCATGCAAACATTTAAAACAGCCTTAAGAGGCCTATTACAGTCCACTAGCGCCGCCAATCGAAAAAATGTCATAACTCGTAAATAGAATCAAAAATACAAAATGTGGTCTATTATTACTGTAGAAAAGGCAATAACGTAATTTTATAATACATTGTCAACACTTGAAATATAGCTGATTAGCTAAATCGTGCATTTGTAACAAAAACGGCCGTTTATGTTTTGAATGCACGATTTAGCTAAACAGCTATATTTCAAGTGTTGATAAGGTGTTATACAATTACGTTATTGTCTTTTCCACAGTAATAATAGAACATATTTTGTATTTTTGATTCTATTTACGAGTTATGACATTTTTTCGATTGGCGGCGCTAGTGGACTGTAATAGGCCTCTTAAGCTCAATTAATTGGCGCAGTATTCTAGTACCTAGTAACAACATAAATGAAAACTACAAGGCATTCCAAAACATATTACTAAACACACTGAATACCTGCATACCTAAACGTAGAATAAAACTGAAATCAAAATACAAAAAACGATGGTTGACTAAAGGTATAAAAATATCATGCCAAAATAAACGATTACTAAAAATACTTGCTTTGAAAACTAGTAATAAAATTCTCAAAAAACACTATAAAGCCTACGAAAAAATATTAAAAGTTACAGTAGCAACTGCTAAAAAACTACAATACATAAACAAAATGAAAAAGTCTAACAATAAAGTGAAAACTATGTGGCAAGTAATTAATGAACAAACAAATAAAAAACAAAAAAACCAGTAGAAACAATATTACTTTAAAAATAAACAATGACATAATAACCGAACCGAAAACTGTAGCCAATACCTTTAGTAACTTTTTTACACATATTGGTGATAAAACTGTCCGACCATCTTGCACCGTTCTAAATAGCTCTGGTGCAATCCACCATACTACAAACACCATGTATCTCAGTCCAACAGATCCACGTGAAATGAACACAATAATAAAAAACTTAAAAAGTAAAATGAGCTACGGCATTGATGAGCTGCCTCCCATCCTCGTAAAGAAGTGCGCCGATGAACTCACTCTACCTTTCTACGTTTTAATAAACCAGTCGTTCGATGAAGGTGCCTTCCCCGACGACATAAAAAAGCGGTAATTAAACCAGTTCATAAAAATAACTCTAAATTAGATCCCAACAACTTTCGCCCAATAGCACTCTTGCCGACAGCTTCGAAAATTTTCAAAAAGGCCATGTGTGACCGCGTGTACAATTTCTGTGAAAAATATAATCTATTCAATGATTGTCAAAACGGTTTTCGAAAGGGACGTTCAATAGTTTTAGCAATTTACAAATAAATAAAAAATAAAAATAAAAAAGGTTTTTATTCACGTAGACTTTAAAAAAGCGCTTGTAAATAGTCAGAACATGTTTGTAGTAATATAGTTGTATACATTAGATATTATTTCTAGTAACATAGATATTTAGGTACATCTTGTATGAAAACATTTATAAAATTTATTTTATTACAGAAATGATATTTAGCTAGCTCGTATCAAGTTATTGTCAAGAGATTATGTTTAATTATCTAGTTTAAGTCTAATATTTTTACTACATATTGTCAATGGTTCTGTCGATATTGAAGGTATTATTATTATGACGGACCTTGTGTTAATAACGACGATCGCGCTTTAATGCTACCACCGGATCCAATGCGCCCCAACTGAGAAGACCCAGCGAAACAAACTCAGTGGGTTCATCTACTACCGGTTTCAACACGACCCAGTTGAGACGGTCCGGCGAAACATACTCAAGCGGGCATGAACACGGGATTTGGTCCAATTAGAGTAATTATTTAGTAGGCAAACACAATATATGCTCGATCGGTTGTCTGAATGCTTATTATTTTAGATTATATTTAGGTATACAAAAGAAAAACTTCGAAACAATAACATTATTCATTTTGAGACAGAGTCAATAATTTTAAATGAAGTATATGATAGCAATCATTTACAGGTAGTTCACGTAACACAGCAGATCAGTCATGTCTATATGGCTACAAGATCTCCAGCTAGCAATGTGCAGGTAGGAAGTGAGAGCCAGACGTCTTTGTCATCGATGTACTCTTTAGTGGTGTAATAACCCCTAGCCATAAGTATACGTTTAATATGTGTTTTAAAACTTGTGTCAGGCAGATCAGTAATTTGAGTAGGAAGCTTGTTTTAAAACCTAATACAATTTCCTAAAAATGATTTATTAGTTTTGCTTACTCTAAAGCCTGGCATGGCTAGTTTGTTTTTATTCCTAGTATTTATATTATGCAGTTCACTTTTCTTTTTATAATGATGAATATTTTTTCTAACAAACATTATACTCTGATATATATATTCCGATGGCACAGTAAGTATATTTATTTCTTTAAACAAATTTCGCAAAGAATTGCGACTGCCTAAACCATAAATGGCTCTGACTGCTCTTTTCTGCAATACAAAAATAGTACCTATGTCAGCCGCCGAACCCCACAGCAGAATGCCATACGACATAATGCTATGAAAGTACGCGAAATACACTAATCTAGCAGTTTGTTCATCTGACAATTGCCTTATTTTCCAGACAGCATAGGAAGCCGAACTTAATTTACCTGCTAACTTTTCAATCTGAGGACCCCATTGCAATTTTGAATCAAGTGTCAATCCTAAAAATACGGTCGAATATTTTCGCATTAAGTGCAACTGTTGGTACAATTTGAGTCACATTCGGCAATGAGAACCTGATGCATTTAGTTTTCCCTGCATTTAACAAGAGATTATTTGCCGAAAACCATTCTGATATAAAGCTGAGTGTTTTATTATGCTCAATAAGATCTTTATCCTTTCTATTTACTTTAAATATGAGCGACGTATCATCAGCGAACAAAACTATGTCTGATACTTTCTCTACCAGATAAGGGAGATCATTTATATAAACTAGAAATAAAAATGGGCCCAATATAGATCCTTGGGGCACCCCCCTTTTCACAGGATGACGTGCCTATCGAAACCATCTGTTGTCGCCCCGATAAATAGGACATCACAAGATCAAGAGATGTGCCAGATATTCCATAGTACTTCAGTTTAACAACGAGCGTACGGTGATCAACGCAATCGAAAGCCTTAGAGAGATCACAGAAAACTCCCAGCGCATCCTGTGATCCCTCCCAAGCCTCCAATATTGACCTAATTAATGTGCAACCTGCATCCTGAGTAGAGCGGCCCCTTGTAAACCCGAACTGCTTGTTATGCAATATCTCATTCACGTTAAAGTGCGACAACATTTGGCTGAGCATCAGCTTTTCAAATATTTTACTTAAAGCTCGCAGTATTAAGATAGGCC
Organism: Pseudoips prasinana; assembly: GCA_951640165.1. NCBI lineage: Eukaryota > Metazoa > Arthropoda > Insecta > Lepidoptera > Nolidae > Pseudoips > Pseudoips prasinana. The sequence continues at coordinate 26,168,829 of OX621260.1, forward strand.
TATAATTCGTCCGGCGCTGGGAGCTAATCTCAGCGCGAGAGAGTATGCGGCGTCCGGCTGGCTTCTCCCCGGCTTGACGTCGCCCCTGGGACCGCTGGCGTTTGGAGGAGGGGCACTCCCCTCGTCTTATATAAGCGGTCCCGGGAAGAGGTAACCTGCTGTAGCTCAGGTTGCCTAAACGCGCTTGTGCGTAATGGGGAGGGGAGGAGGCATTCAGACCCCTCCCGTCCCCAGGGAGAGTCTCAGACGCTCAGTGTACAGCGGGGGTACTGGCGAGATCGTTCACGAGTACCCAGACCCCCCGCTACAGGCATTGTGAGGCTGGCTACCATGGTGGTTTTAGTGCGTATCCCGGGACTAGCCCGGCGAGTCCCACATAACCCGTCGCCTCCCCAAGCGGCGGGTATGCGTAAGGTTAATGCATTTCCACCATGTAAAAAAAAAAGGCCTATAATTCGTGGCATTTTTTGAACAACCTGCCTTGAAAATGGGTATTATCTTACTTATTTTCATTAGATAGGGAAAGACACCATCACTTATAAGCCATTGAAGATGGCTGCAAGGATTGTAGCAATGTTTAGTATGATTGATTCAATTGCTTTAACAGACAGTCCCCACAAATCTTCTGTGCCTTTCCTTTTAATACTCTTAAAAGCTTTATAATATCATCACTTGTTACGGATTTAAAACTAAAGTTAGGTACAGTTTGTTTTACGCTTTGATTTAAAAAGAGTTCAGCCACATCTGGTGATGATGCGAGACACTTAGTAATATCCACGGGTATATTTGCAAAAAAAGCAGCTAAAAAATTGGCAATGGTAAGCTTGTCTGAAACCAGTTCATCACCAATATTCAATACTAATGTTTGATCTACTTTTACCAGTTTCAGTATTAATTATTTGCCAAGCTGATTTTATTTTATTATCAGATTTTTTAATTTTATCTCTTATATATAAAGATTTAGCTTGAATGGAAACCTTTTTAAAAATTTTTGAATAATTTCTAACATAATTAATAAAATTGACATCAGGGTTATAGGACCTTCTGTCATACAACTCATATAAAAAATCTCTAGTCAGTCTAATGCCTTGAGTTGCCCAAGAACTAAATTTTATCTTATTACTGTCAACCGTTATGTTTTTTATTTTACAAGCTTTATTAAATTCTTTGCAAATACAGTGGAATAATGTAGTGTACATATCGTTAGGGTTACTTTTGTTTGGCAATGGATGGCACAAACTATTCTCCAGGTTGTTACTGAACTTTCCCAAATTAGATTTTGTTAAAGGTCTAAAACTAATTTTTTGTTTATATTTATCTCATTTTTTATCTTTACTATTTGGCATTTATGGTCAGAGCGAACACCAGCCACCAAACACTTCTCAGAGACATCAAAGTTGGTAATTATGTTATCAATGCAAGTAGCAGATGTGGGTGTGACTCTCGTGGCCTCAGAGAACTAGCATTTAAGGTTAAAGGACCGAAATACAGATGGAAATATGTTTATTTCAGGTGAATCTGCTTCATATTAAAATCACCACATACAAGGATTTTTTTTTTACTTTTAATTTTCCTAAGAATATCTTCTATTGTTGCTGTAAAAAGCTTTAAATCGGATGCTGGTGGTCTATACACACATATTATACAATAAAACTGCGTCTCTACACATGCCACCTCACACACACGCTCAATAGATAGTTGCCATATATCTTTACGTTCTTTAAATTTAATTTGGTCTCGAAGTAGTATCAGTACTCCACCACCCTCTGCCGAAACCCTATTATAAAAGCTGGCGACCCTATACCCACAGACACTAAAAGCCATCTTGTGTGCCTTCAGCCATGTTTCTGTAAAACAAAGGATATCTATTTCATATTTTTCATTAAAAAGTTCTATGTCTAGAATTTTGCCAGAGAAGCGGTTTATATTTTGATGTGATAGAATTAGAAAGTTATCACACTTCTCTATTGTCATGCTTACATGTTTAAACTACTAACTAAATTGATTTTTATAACATTACTAAAAGATGGTATAAAAAGTGACTTCATCATACTACTTATGACTGAGTTAATATGTGCCGCTACTAAACTTGCAAGTATGTTCAAAAATTTTCTTGAGACAGTAACTGTACTCATGGTTACCCTACAAGAATCTATAAAACTATTTGTGTCCAAAAATATAAATTTATCACTATAATGGCTAACCAAAACTGTAGGCGCATATTTAGCATACATGCAAGAAGCAAGAAATATAATTAACAATAAACACTATGCTATAGGTATTTTATTAAACATGACGAAAGCTTATGACAAAGTACAATTTGATATACTTCTTCAGAAATTATATAACATCGGAATCCGTGGAAAGGCCTACGATTGGTTTAAATCTTACTTGCATAATAGGGAACAACAAGTAGAAATCGAATACTTCAATGAAATGTAAAAAAAAATTACACTCGTTCGCTCCGATAGGAAAAATATTACGGCATCAATACCTCAAGGAAGTGTAATTGGATGCCTCTTATTTCTCATATACATTAACGATCTTCCAAAATTCGTAGAGGGACAATGCGTTTTATTTGCTGATGACATTTCTCTTCTGGCTTCATGCCGAACTGACATTAATATAAATAATCAATTGACTTATATTTTTAATACAATTATGACCTGGATGTACGAACATAACTTAGAAATAAATTTTGACAAGACGAAAATTATGACATTTTATCCTTACCAAAAAACACCCCTTAACATAAATTTTATATATAATAACTTTAAATTAGATGTTGTCGATAAATTTACGCTACTTGGTTTAATAATAGACAAACACATTAGTTGGAAACAGCACATACAAAAAATTACGGCAATACTCTCTAAATTCACATATGCACTCCGAGAGATTAAGAAAACTACGGACTTTAAAACCGCGCTCACAACCTATTACGCATATGCTTTTGCATGGCTTAGCTATGGCATAATCATGTGACGAAATAGTACTGACGCACCAAATCTTGTTACACAACAAAAAAAACTTATTAGAATTTTATCAAATATAGATCAAACCGATAGCTGCAAGCCTCACTTCCAAAACCTCCAAATTCTTACGCTACCTAGTATATACATCCTCGAAATATGTAAATTCGTCAGTAAACACTCAGAATTATTTAATAAACGTGAAGATCTACCAATAAAATACTCACTTCGACATAAGAATAGACTAAACCTTCCGGTGTCACGAATAAAAATGCACTCTTGTAGCCCCCTTGCTATGTCGGTAAAGCTATATAATAAACTACCAGACTGTATAAAAAATGAACAAAAAATTTTCAAGTTTATAAAAAAGTTAAAATTGTTGCTCATAAATAAAAGTTATTATTCTATAAATGAATATTTAAATGATAAAACTATGTAATAAATATTTATTAACTATTTATAAAATCTATCCAGTTGAAATACTTACAAAAATTTTGACATAAATAATGTAAACACTAATAAGATACAGTGGTCAGGAAGAAAATAAATCCTAATTATTAATTCCCTTCATAATAATATATTTTTTTAATAACATTATTACATCGCTGCCTATTCAATAAAGAAAAATCATAAAAAGCACACTTTACAGATATTGGCAATGCTATTTTATTGTATTCATTTTAATTTAAGTTTAACATGTGAAGTTTTGACAAAAATTATTTGTTTGTATATTGTATTGTTGCAGTGCCCTTACGGGGTTCATGTTTGGTACTGTATTATAATCTTAAATACCTATGTAAAACCCATGAAAGCAATAAATAAATTGAAATTGACAATTTTTGACAGTTAATGACCATTTTTGACCAATTTGACCGTAAATGACAGTCAGTCTAATTCAGTCACTTTAGTCATTTTCAACACTAGCGACGAGACTAGGCTTATTTTGAGTATTTATGTTAGAAGTCTCACTTTTTTTTAAAGGAAATCCTTAGTATATTCTTTAAATATTTGTGAAAAAATCGTTAAAATATTTATTTGCTTGGACTTTTCTTTAACAGGTTTAGGTTTAGCAGCATTGCAGATGGACAACTGCCTTGCCATATGTGTGGTTTGAGATGGGTCGATAAACGTGATACAACCTTAGTGGTCGTAATAGCAGTGCTCAGAAGTCCTTTAAGATCATAAACAAGTTAGGTCCGTAACGCATATAACTACCTCATACTATTGCCTAATTACGACCCTACATATTACAGATACAATATAATATTCAAATCTTATTTTTACATCTTACGTATTAAATCCAAAATATTAAGGTTATTATTTCACACGAAGTAACGAAAAGTTTAATCTGCCAGGTTATGTAGCCATTGGGAAATCAGCTCGCAGCGTAAGTGAGCTTGAATATATGCAAATGTACCTACATCCAACAGGTATTAAACGCAATTCAACCCAAAATAACATAATTGTACATAGATACGATAATAGTCATCATAAGATGTGAAACAAAAAATCTGAGGTACTATTAAAATTGTACCATGTGTTTAAAAATCCATTAGCCACCGAGGTGCGTTCAATTTGTTCTAATGACCTCGTAAATTTTAGATATCAGTAGATACTATACCATAGATCGTCGATGAGATAGCTGAGTGGTGTGGCGACGTAAACTATTGCGTTATTCACATTCTCCGAGCTCTCTTTAGTAGGCAGGTTTGCAACGTTTGTTCCTTTGTATATGCTACAAATATATGCCACTGTCTGTCGTTTTATGCGATATAGATCGTCGATGAGATAGCTGTGTGGGTGGAGACGTAAACTATTGCGTCATTCACATTTTCCGAGCTCTCTTTATTAGGCAGGTTTGCAACGTTTGTTCCTGTGTATAGGTATGCTACGAGTATATGTCACTGTCTGTCGTTTTATGCGTCGGTTGGTTACGCGCTCAGTACAAACATTATCTGTTCTGTTTCTGTTTTTTAAAAGACAACGCCCGCCCTAGGGAATCTAATCCCTGTGTCGCGGGATACTGTAAAACATATAATAGACGGACAAAAATTACATCCAGACACAGAACAACTATTTATGGGTCACACAAATAGCTGTCCGGCGCGGGACTCGAACCCGCGACACAAAGCGGCGTGTCGATTAAACTACGATATTACATATGAAATATTGTTTCATCCTCCTCGGGAGGCTTGAAATTTATTGTCAGCGAATAATTTAGACCTCAATGTGTCTAAATGTCACTCAATCACGTTTACACGTAAAACCAAAGTGATAATTTATAGTTACTCCTTAAAAGATCACCCACTGAATCGGGTAGATTACATAAGAGATTTAGGTGTGATCCACGACTCTAAACTTACTTACGAAAAGCACATAGATAGTATAGCAAAAAAAGCCTATAGAGCCATGGGATTTATAAAAAAGTCCAGCTCCCAGTTTAATGGTGTTAAAATAGCAAAGATACTCTTTTGTTCCTTCGTTCGTAGCTCACTTGAATATTGCTCCCAAGTTTGGAGCCCACGGTATGATATTTATATTTCAAGACTTGAATCTATCCAGAGAAACTTTACGAGATACCTTCAATATAAGTGGAGGACCGAGTATCCCAGTTATGAATCGAGATGCAAAAGATACCATCTACTACCACTCAAGGAGAGAAGAACTATATCAGATATCTCATATCTAGTGAAGCTAGCACAATCCTCCATTGACTCCCCACATCTCCTCTCTAAGATAGAATTACGCACCCCTACTAGATCGGTCAGGGTGCCTTTTCTTTTTCTCAACGTCCCCGACAGCAATACAAACTACAGACAAAATTCTTTTTTTATTAGATCCGCTAAATCTTACAATAAGTTGGTTGAATTTTCTGATCTTGACTTATTCACAACTAAGCCACATGTATTTAAGCATACACTTACTAAACATTGGTTCGAATTGGTTCAATAACTATGTTGCTTTATCAAGTGTAATTGTATAGTTAAGCATAATATCTCAACCTCATTTTCGTTGTCTTATTGTATCTTATATTAAGCAAACAAGCTATTTTTGTATTCATTTGCGAAAACATATAATTGGTAATTAGTTGTAATAACCTGTTACTTAGCATAAGTTGTTAATACTGTTTGTTTTCCAAATAAAATAAATAAAATGTTCTACCTTAATAGGTGTACAAACCAAGACATGCAAGTTAACACATCAGTATTTATGAATATTTAAGTAAACGTATTTAGAAATTATATAGGGATTATGGATGTCAAACTTTTGAGAATAATAATTACATCATTTCATGATAATAATAAGCGACTAGTATGTCAATATATACAAAATAATAATAATAATTCTACAGTAGTCATTAAATAACAGTCAAAACAATTTATAATTTATCAGTTAAAAAATCATTTATATTATAATACGCCTTATTGCCTAATACCTTTTTTAATTTATTTTTAAATGTAATGACACTCATATCCCTGTAGTCTTTTGGTAATTTATTGTATAATTTAGGTGCCATACAAAGTATACTTTTTCCCATATGGGCAGTTCTAGCGCTGTGCATACATAATCTATTATTATCTCGTCTGTTTCGGACGACAAAATCTGACCCACCCAACCCGAGGAAAAAGTCCAGGGTTTGTTTTAACAAATATACAAGTCTCTAAGATGTATAAACTAGGCAGCGTGAGTATGTTGTGTTTAATAAACAGAGGCTTACAACTATCAGTGGCCTTAAGTCCAAACATGGCTCTAATACAACGTTTTTGTACTCTGAAAGCTATACCTTAATATGGAGGCTACCAGACCATGGTAAGCAGTGATTAACGCTTCAGTACTAACTGTAGGGGCCAGTTTGTAGAGTGCATAGGATGATTTACTTAACCGTTTACATACAATAGCAATATGGGATTTCCAGTTCAGTTTTTTATCAATATTAAGACCAAGAAATTTTGTATTGTCTACTTCTTGAATTTTGATGTCATTATATTTTAAATTCATTTCAGATGAAGTTTCAATTCTTTCACTAAAGTGCAAGATATTAGTTTTATTTTTAAATTATTATTAATTAACCAAGAAATTATTAATGTTATAGAATTATTAATGACGCTTCTAAGTCGTTACATTTTATAGTTATTGTGCTGTCGTCGGCAAAAAGTGTCATAGGTTGGTCAATTGATTTAGGTAAGTCATTTATGTATATGATAAAAAGAAGTGGTCCGAGGACGCTTCCCTGGGGGACTCCAAATTTAATGTTACGCTGTTTCGATATATACTTTATTTCAGTTTTAGTGGTTTTATCTATTTTTGCGATTGACACTAGTTGTTTTCTATTTGAAAGATGGGACTAATTAGTTTTAGAATGTTTCCCCTTATACCGTATCGTTCAAGCTTATTCAATAGTATGATGTGGTCCACGTAATCAAAGGCTTGCGTCATGTCACAATACAAGGCCGCAATAGCTTTCCTTTTGTCTATGTTTATCATAATATTCCGTAGAAAGTCATAAATAGCCATATTTATGGTCATATTCTGTCTAAAACCTTTTTGTTCATGGCAGAGTACTTTATTTTTCTCTAGGTACTATATATATATTTGATTATACACTTATTTTTCAAATATTTTTGACATAACTGAAAGGAGTGCTATTGGTCTATACTTCTGGATTAGTTCCTTAGAATTCTTTTTATGTAATGGTTTTAGTATTGATACTTTCAAGCTCTCTGGGAAGACACCATTGATGACACATAAGGTTACGAAAATAAACAATATATAAAAATACAGGTTTCAGTTTTTGTCGCGGTGTAACTTACACCGCGACAAAAATTCTTTAGTTTATTCCTGTTACACAAGTGTAGATTTTATGAATTATACACGGTTACTTTTTGAAGGTTTAAATCCGGTGGACAGGAGGTTTAACTTACCAAGTACTATTCATTGGTGATTAATTTTACATGATATCTCTAAAATTAAAAAAATATAAAGTGATAATGTAATACTCGCATAGTGCGTGAAACCAAATAGTAACGTTTTAGTTAACTACTCGTGTATACGCTAACGTAGGTTCCTATCTACGCGCCCCGCTCGAACGACCGAGGTCATTGACTCGCTCCGCTGATATTCATAACATTTCTTCATACTTTACAGGCTTGGGACTGTCTTAAATGCTTTGTGCCTAAGTTCTGGGACCTAATTAGATTAAATGAAGTAATCTAGCATTTATGACGTATTTAAAAATGTGGAATCATAGTTATTTACAACGATTTAAAAATAAGAAACTGTAATAGTGAATAATTAAACGATTCAAAGATTCTGTTACGTACCTAATAATTAATCACCTCTGTCTTACACTGATTTAACACTAACACTTTACGCCTACACCACATCTAAACTTCGCGATAGCGTAGCAATTGTTCCAAATGTAATTCATTTCGTTCAATAGTCTTTCTTTCTTTGCATGAGCACTCGCGTTAAACCTCATTGCGGCCATATTCGTACTTCGTCTGGGATCCCGTTCGAAGTACTCTACGATATCTTCATCCAGTTGGGGCGTGTAGACTGGCTGGTGACCGCGACCCTGGGCGTGCGAAGGTGTGCGGAATTGTCCGTGATCTAACAAGCGCTGCGTAGCCGCCACAATTGTATGACCAGATGGAATTTGAGGGTCGCGTATACCAGCAGCCGTAATGAGCTGCTTGCACATCGTAACCCGAAATCGCGTAAAATTCTTAAACAGCAGCCTTATTTTAGTTTGGTTTTAATATAATAGCATGTTTTTGGTGTTTTTAAACTATTATTTTTATACTTACAAGGGAATCTCGAATTTTAATTAGTATGATTTGGTTGGTAGTACTTGCCTTCCTTGCAGCGTATTGATAGCGTAGCACGTACCAAGTTCAGTGTCCAAAGGTCTGAAGTACGTGCAGCAATCGAAGTCAACATCGTTCCAAGAACAATTAGCTAGTGTTTGTTCGCATGTATTCCTCACCTAAAGATAAAAATTATAAAGAAAAATGTTTTACTATAATTTAAGCAAGCCAATATACTACTTATTATATATTTGAATGTTTATTATTTGTCAGCTCTATTAATATACACATGAAAAGGAATATAATTGAATACTCACAAGATTGGCATAATAAGTTAGATTTGTTTTCATACAGTCCGGCAGCGGGTTCTCCAAGTTACAAAACTCTGATGTGTAATACGTTATTCCTTTGAAGAAAGCGATCTCTTTTAATACTTCTTCCATATTAAAATCATGATTTTCACCCCAAAGCCTACAATTCAAATTTAAACCTTAATTCACTACCACTAAATAAAAATAAAAACTTGCAGGCCCTTAATTTTAGATGGTCGATAACTCGATATGAATATGGTAGCCGTCGTAATAATACATAAATCAATAAAAGTATTAAAAACTGGTATTCAAATCATTCCTTTTTTAGTCCGGCAGGGATCGAACCAGCACTTTCAAGTAATCCGGGGTAGGCGCTCTGCTCATAAGTTACGAACGATACAAACCGGCAGAAGAAATTTACGGAGGATGTCTGTACCATCCATCTAGCCAGGGAATTATACATTTGATTCGTCGGTGTGTATCGTTTGTAGTTTAACGGTAGGGCTTCACCTTTCAAGGATTGGTGTTGGTTCAATCATCGGCCGACGATAAAAAATATTTACCTGTTTTTGAATTTGTAGTTAAGTTTTGCATCGTTAATAATGCTTCGAAACTAAATATGTACAATGAAAGTAATACCGATCAGATATTTCTTCAACCCGGTTGGAGTTATCATTTTCACAAACGACAACAGATGGGAACTCAGTGTCCCAGTCCTTGTACGTAGTCTCCACGACGAAGGATATAGGGTTGTTCTGGAAAGCGTCGTACTGCGCTGCTATCAGTAGAGACGACCCGTACCAGGACAGAGCTACCACTACTAGCCAGAATATCCTGAAATACCAGGAACTTTGTGTCACATAGTTTTAGGTTGGGTGTAATATTGATCATTTATGGGGCAACACCGAGCGGTGACATTTGACCAAAGATATTATAATATAACAAGATTGCGCACTGAGGGAGCAAAAACGGCCCGAGCAAGAAGTAGCTGTTTTGGATGGCATCTCCTTCTAATAGAGTGACCATGCGTCGTGGAATTATGCGAATGTTTTAACGCGCCAAATTTAAAATTTTGTTTTTATGAGAATGAATAAACTTACTTTTGAAGTATAATCATACTACCTGTGCAGTGCTTTTAAAGTTACTGTTCGCCCCACTGCATACCTAGGTATACGTATTCGAGATGTTTTCGTTACTTATACTTTCTTTATTTTGTATGCCTCTCTGCAAGCAATATAAATTAAATTATACCAACATTATTTGTAGATTTTTTATTCGTTTGGAAATTATATCATTATTTATAGTACAATTCCCGCCTAATGTAAGTGTGAGTAGTGGTAGATATTTTGGACAAAGGCAATAGACTTTCCAAATATTATATATTCGTAATGTATCCAAATAGTTTTCAAGTGTATTATATGTTTTATTTAGTTATATTCTTTTTCGCAACAAGTGTTTTGTGTCAGTCGGCTATAGTATTCTAGGATAATTATTGTAATACATATATTCAATATAGATTAGATTGTGAAAATCAGGTAACACTAATAGACTAAAGGCCCGATTTTTTATTTTTTTCCACGGATAGTACTATACTCACTACCTTAATTGAAAATATCTTCTAAATGGCTTAATCTAAACAACTGAGATAATTTTATATCTTTTGTTATTAATAAGAGTGTAGCAATTGTCTATTTCTTACCTATTTACTCATAACAAACACTGACACGAGGAAACAGTAGCCTCGTTTTAGTGTTAGATATAGTGAAATAGACAATTATTCATCATCATCATCATTACAGCTTAAATAAGTCCACAGCTGGAAAGCCTCCCTCAAGAATCATCTTGAGGGGATATGCCATAATCGCCACGCTTGGCAGGCGGGTTGGCGATCGCAGTATGATGGTCGTAGTACTCAGAAGAAAGCTGCTTCCCGTCCTCTGGTAGATATTCCCTCGGGTCGACTTCTACGCCCCCCACGGGATGAGATGGGGTAATGATATTCTGATTCTGATATTTGTCGCCGTCACCACACAGCAGACAATTATTACGTAGGTATAAAATACCTAATATACATTACGACAGGTTGGAAAAATCGTTTGTTGTAAGAGGCAACAATCTCGAGTAGGTATGCTTAGTGGCTGGTAGTGGGGAATAGTATTTTGTGTCAATGTGCAAAAACTCTAAAACAAATGTGAATGTAATGTATTTGTAATAAAACAGTTAATTGCTATATCAGATTATTATTTACCGGGAACAATATTCATCCATTTTTGTTTCAATTCCTCGTTTTTGGGAAATCTAGAAAAACGATCCATTAAATACGTAACGAATGGTTACCCTGTTGCTGAACTTAGCCAAAATATAGAAACATTACAAGATAACAATTACTTGTGAAAAGATATACCCCTCCCCAGATGACCCTCACTTTTACACCCTTTTACGCAACAAGTTAAAACCATTTTTAAGCAAATTGGAACTGGATTGGAGCACAATACGATAAATAATTTCAAAACAAACATTCGCCATATTTGTTTACAAATTGAGTGTGGTAAACGTCATTTCTTATAAATACTGCTATTGAATTTACTAAACCCAAATTAAATGTATTTAAAAAGCTATCAAAGAATAAGACATAGTATAAAAAAACGTTGTGTACGTCATAAATAAATAAAAATTATTTAATTATAGTTATATGAAAACATAATCCTAGGTGTTTGACCAAAAATTCTACTATTTTATACGTCAAGTAAGTTATTTTTAGGCTGGCCATCTGTTAGACAGGGACAGATTCCAAAACGAGAGCCTCTCAAGTGGTCCGTTTTTTCCTATTGGTACACTACAAAGAGAAATGGACTGTATCTTAAAGACTTTGAGTTCATTTTGTTTTGAACTAAATCTTGGAGTGCGCAATCTTGTTATATTATAATATCTTTGCATTTGACAGGTAGACAAATCGAATGAGTCGGCTCTTTGGTTGTGTCGAAATAAGATGTACATATATATATATATATATATATATATATACATATTTGTTGTACTCGATTATAGAAGTATTAGTGTTGTAATACATACATAATTGTTACCTACATAAGAAGTTTTATTACGTTAGTTGCAAGACGACTGTTGTATAAAAAATATCTGTCAATTATACTAATCAACTGTCAATTTATTCCGATTAAATTCTAATATTGTTTATTAATTTATAGAGTAATTAACATGAAAACATTTTATACGGATTTGTTTATCGCATCTATTCTTAGCAATATAAATACGTATGTACTATACAATATTTAAGAATTATGCATTGAGACCTCTGATAATGTTTATTTATGACTACCCACAATATTCACAACTGAGATGATAATTAATTATGTTCAGCTTTTCTTATTTGTTTCTGACGTACACACGTTTACAAGTATCTTTTTAGTTATTATTCAATAAAGAGTGTGTTATCACCATGAAACGGGGAAGATTATTAACCGTATCGTTGGAAAATCAAAAAAGTGTCATTGCAAAGTACGAAACTGATTTTTCTGAGAAAAATGTTCTTCCGTCACCGCGTGACCCAGTGTTTAGTAACACTAGCGAACTTTTACTATACAAAATGTCCGAAAAAGCTATTTAACAATCAATTAAAAAATTACGATGTTTTTCAATAATAGCCTGTCCGTGATAAATCCCTATCCGAAAAGAATAAAATGATTACAATACAACAACCAAGAAGTTGGCTTCTGACTGCAAGATATTTGATTTTATCATAGATTTTTATCATTGGCAGAAAATCCAGCCTATCGTACACTGCGTAAAAAGAAAGACAAAATATCAACCTTTAGGACCAAGACTCTTTTGTCGAAACATCAGTGGGCAAAAGAAATTTGGAAGACAATCCGATGTCCGTGTATAGCGCCACAAACTTATCTGGCCCGGTGGCCAAAAGTAGAACTAACGACGTCAGTTGGAAATGTCAATCGGCTGTTATTCCCTGACATTCCTGCCATTGATTTTTTTTGCGCGTATTTATTTTTATTTTTGTGGTTTTTAATTGTGAAAAATGCCGAAAGTGATGCGAGGAACGTTATATTACAAGTATTGAATTATATGAATGAAGAAAAACACCTCCAGGCACCAATTATACCCTTCAATAAGTTGTATGAACGCGTAGCTGCTGCTACAGATTAGTGTTGTCAGCTTCCGAAAAAATACCAAACTCCCCCTCGCACTTTAAATTTAAATACATATTTTATAATATTCATTATTTATTTAATTTTTGCTATTTCCATTGTAGGTGTCGGGGAGTGATTTGTAAGAAAACTTGTGAAAGAAAAAGAGCAAGCAAATGTAATAATTTATAGCAGATCAGAATATTGGTAAATCGAATTCTGAAATGCCTACATTGATTGCAGAAGCTTTTGATAAAATAACAGTCAATGAATGGCAACAGCATTGCAATAATGTAACAAATATTGAAAATGAGTATCGAAAAAGGGATGCATACTTAGACGAGCCTTTCATCAATCAATTAGGTAGTGCTAGTGAAAGTGAAAGCAGTGATTATGATGATGATGATGATGAAATGACTTCTGAATCAAACAATTCCGGTGACATAATAATACCTGGAGTATCCCCGTTAGAGGACACTCAGCATACATTTTATGTAGGTACCTAAATGATCATAATTATTGTATAAAAATATAAAGATTTGTAATGACAGTATTTGTTTGCTTTTTAGTGAATTAATATTTACGATACAATGTGCATATTATTTTTACCCACTTTATTGCAAAAAATAGTTACTAGCAACACTAAATGCGATAACAGCGACACTGCCAACGGGCCAGATAAGTTTGCGGGACTGTAGCTGGATTTTGAAAAATTATTCGATTAAGGATGACGATTGCGTTATATCCTCTGGAGCGGGAAATTTAAATCTTCTATATGTTTTAACATTCCGTGTAGGTACCTAAATATTTGTAATAAGTAACTAGAAATAATAACTGTATTACTACAAACATGTTCTGACTATTTACAAGCGCTTTTTTAAAGTCTACGTGAATAAAAACCTTTTTATTTTATTTATTTTTATTATTTATTCATGTGTAATAAAATCTTGTAATCATGGAAGCAGTGTTCCAGTAGCTCAACTTATTTCTGACATTATACACTACATACAAATGGCTCGATAGTTGGGCTAAAAAGAAAAAGTTACCAAATGAAGTAGTTACAGATGATTCAGCTGCTTTGATTGGGGCTGCTGTAAAATCATTTACAAAATTTAAGACTACCAAAGAATACATTCATGATTCATTTATGAAATTATAAAAACAAGAGTGTGCTCAAGAAAAATGCTACACTCGCATTGATACGAGTCATTTTATAAAGATTTTATTAAATTTACTTTGTTTCAGACTGTGAAGTGTCTACTAAAATTTAAAAAATGCGAGGTTTATGACAAATTGAAACAAATTGTTATAGATAACACCTAAAGAACTTGAAGAAGCAAGAATTAGGCTGAAAAAATTACGTACTTTTTCACGAACTGTGGAATCTGAAATTAAAATTCAAGATAGTGACAAAATAACAAGCTTCAAATCATTGAATTACTCTTCTTTTATGGTCTTGGTCGAAGCTTCTATCGCCTGAAACTGTTCGGGAAGAAGGACCCCACCTTTCAAAAATTCTTAATGGTTCTATAATGCAATAGAATACGAACAGTTGATCATAACTGAAGGAGACTTTAACTATGGCCATTATAACTTGCATTATTTCCCAGACTTTTTGAACACCTTAATGCGACTTGTAAGTCAACTTCCGTTGTGGTCAAATGTTATGAAAAATTTACACAATGCAAGAATAACTAATCCAATGTCATCGAATGTGGAAAGTTATTTCAAAAACGTGAAAAGGTGTTTATGTAGAATAATCAGTAAGAGTGATAGATATTGTGTGAGATTTTCATGAAGCATTTAAAATTCTTATCTGGTGAATTAAAAGTTGCTATCAGTAACTTAAAAGAAATTAAAACAAAACTACAAAAACGAAGATTCCAAAGAAAAACGGAAACTAACAATGTGAAAATAGATAAGTATTAAAAACATGCAGAAGAATCTATTTTTACTGAAAATCAAATCTCTAGTTGTCGCCATACTGGATGCACAGGTACCAAGACGTTTGAATATGAACTAAGAGATTTGATTACTTTTGAACTTAAATCTGAAGAAGAAATATATTAAACGTTATAAAGACGCAAATAAATAGTTGATGCGAAGTCGTTTTAATGGCTTTTATTTTATTTTTTATAGGACCTCTATAAATTTGTAAAAGATATAATGTTAAGGTAGCAAATATATAACAACGCTGTTAATATGACGCTAAAACTATGAGAACTTGGAAGTGATCGGCCTACCTGACGACAGAGTGGCTGACCACTTTATTTCTTTGATATATTTCTTATCGCTAAGGTAGCAAATATTTAATTTCTGGTAAATAGTAGCAAATAGGTAATAAACAGTGGTCATGGTCTCATGTACATATCTCGTTTGGTCCAGCCATCCTGACGGTAACCAACTATTCGGTTTTTTAATATACAAGTTAAAATGATATATGACGGCGGTAGATTAGACACTCAAATGAAACGGCGACTTCCTGTTACTCTACTCTATAAGGTAAATCTACGTAACGAGTATAAAGTATTTATTGATATTCTTACTTATGGCTATATTTATAAAATGCTTTTTCATATTTAGTCAATTACCTTTCCACCCAATGTCTGTGTCTATCGGCAATGAACCGAAATCCATGGATAGACGTAGTCTCAGGTAAACTTTTAATTCCATTCCACCAAATTACGAAATACCTTTTACAAGATTCTTTTGAATCCATTGCACTACTGTAACTGTTGCGGTTATGAAATAATATGACAAAAGTTCCAAATGATTTTATTTTGATTGGTTTTCGTGCGTAACAATATCAAACGGCGCTCCACTAGAAGTACCTAATAGAGATCAATATCAGCGTGAGAGTCGCGCAGGTGTTCCGCAACGAAACATTATTTTGATGACAACAATTATTTGGTTCCATAATCTGATTAGGTACACATTAGTGCTACACAAAAAACTACCTAGCTACTACTAACAATAATTCCAATAATTCCTTCTTTAGCGCACCAAACGTGTCACACAACTTGTTCTATATAATTTCAGATAGATAACTTACGAGTGTTACATTGGGTTACTCATAATGGCAAATTTTAATATATGTAAATATTAGTGGGGCAATGTGACATTGTTATTATATAAGCTAACATGGGCTTTGTGACGTTACATATCTAAATTACTATATTTAATTACGTCCTTGAAAATAATACCAACTTTTACTCGTAGAATGAAAATGCCAAGGATAGAGGAGGGCTGCAAAATTCATGAAATTCGAGTGAAGTCCCCGTCTAATGATAAGATGGATGGTCAAAGCGCTGGGACCCGGTAAGTTCATTCCAATATATAGGTCGTTATCTGCGGACGGGTTCAAAGTACGCTGGGCTTGGTGGTTCAACGTTAGATCGGTATCTGGTCATGGGCTCGGAATGCCCTGGTCTTTGAGTTCCAGCATCAGGTCGGTATCTTGGTGCTGTCTCGAAGTGAGGTGGTGTATGTGGTCTTGTATAGTGCCGGGCTCAGCGTTCGGTTTAAGAGGTGCTACCATGATCGTAGCGTGGTCTTTAACTCGCTGCCTCCTCAAGTGCACTTCACGCACGAGTTTGATAGTGAAGAAGTAGATAAATTCCAAAACTGATACGAAGCTGAAGCCGGTAATGAAGCCGCAGGTGGAGCCGATGTTGCCTGACAAAGCAAAAGGAACAGTAAGTCACTATTCGTCTAGTCTTTTTAAAACCAGATTTGGCGGTATTTTTACGATTAATCAGAAAATAAAATCAGCTAGGCTAAGGTAGCCGCATACTATCAACTATTGGATGCTTGTTATCCGAATTATTTGTATCATGATTGAGTCCGACTCTTTTGGTACTTTTATGTTTCGCTAATTTCAAGCATTAAATAGCATTATAATACAAGGAATTCAAGAAAAAATAAAACATACATTTTTAGGTTTCCAATAGGGAAAACTAGCTTCATTGCAGTCAGTCTAGTCTACTATTTGTCAGACCATCGTTTGTTAAATGTAAACGGAAGAACTGAAATTTGGCATAAGCCGTAATACATGAAATATCCAAATAAACTAAACAGTCTAATAAGCACAATAAACATAATAACGCTATTTCACACTTCTCAGAGAAATATAACCGTACATATCAGTGACCTAAAAACTAATTATATGATTTTAGGTCACTGAATGATATATTTTGATCCCGAGACCATTGTTAGATCGTCAGTCCACTTTGTGAAGGTCCACGCTGTGCCCTCCGGTTCGTGGTTGTCACTCAAGAATCTTTTTGCCTTCGATTTCAACATTGCTGAATTGATCTCGAAGGGATACTCCAATGCTGCTTGGGTAACCCGGAGCTTTCGTATGAGGCCCAAAATCATTTGTTTATAATATAGGTGACCAGTTTGATCATCATCATCATGTATAAAGTAGATTATGCTGCTATACAACTTACTAATCAAATCGAACCACTTCATAATAACATTCCGTCCGTAGCAGTCGGCCACATCGCGGGCGTACTTCACGTGCACTATAGAGGTTCCGGTGAAGTTCGCGCCTTCTCTGCAACATACCATTATTTTTGCTCCTAACTAAACGTACACTGGTGCCAATCCTGGATTCTAAAGGTTTACAATGACGTTTATCCATACAAACTTTTTACTTCAGCCAAACTAGTTAAATTGCTTAACCTGAGCGGACAGTTAATAGATGAGGTAGAATATATTCTACCTTTATTTAGTTTCGTTGTTGAGGGCAAATACTTAATTGTTATAAAAATTAAGTTTTTTCCCTGGGTAACAGACAAGGAAACTAAATCGACTGACTTAAGATTGAAATGTTCCGATCCCAACTAGGACAACTTATATTTTATTAATGGCTGATTTGATTTTCGTATTTAGAGTTTCGTCGGTTGATGATCGATAATAATACTAAACTAAACTCGCAAAGCGGAATCAACACTAGATATATAGTATTAATTTGGTACTATAACAGTTTTTTGTGTAGGTTTTAAAAATAACTGTCCTATTCATAAAAGCTGTAGCATAAGAGAAGGTGTTTTTAAAATTATTATAGCTGTTGAAGGACAGAATTGGCGCCATTTCGTATGCATTCAAAAACTTTGAATAACCAACTTACCAACCAACTGTAGGCTCTCGCTGTTTGTAACATAAGTTATTTCAACTGCCGTTGCCGAGTGAAAATCAATAAAATATGTATAACTATTATTTTGTTACATATAATGTGAGTCCTATTTTAATTCGAATTAGAAGCGAATTTTAACAGTTAAATAAACTGTGTTACAACTAATATATATCACTAGGCTAGGCCTGTTTCACTAGAAGATTCTCTGAAATATTTGAATTTTGATAAGGGAGTAAGTTTACTACAAGATTATTTTAAATAATTAACAAACATTCAACCATAACAAAAGGTGATGTGTACGGAAAGACGGCACGAACAACAAATATTTGGTTTTTGTATCCCAAGGCACAGGCTCGCCTAACCATCGCACAGGTACTGTTGAGAGGCTGGGTGTCGCCCTTGAGAAGAGCATGAGCAGCACTGTGCTCTTCATTATATAAAATCAGTCTAATTTATTGATCGTAATTATGTTTTATGAGTAGAGATGTTAAAGAATTGATTATTGTGTGTTCTTTGAGCTACTAATTGGTCTTGTGACGAGATATACATTTCAATGGAAAATATCCTTCATTTGTAATTGGTGAAAATCCTACAACTGACTTTTACTTTCGTTCATAACAAACATCTGAGCAAAATTTAAAGAGGCCAATTCGAAATCAGCCCCAATTGTATAAAAATATGAAACAAATATCACTTCCTAATATTTGTGTCATCCAAACGTAGTAGTTTTGGGAATGAATGTGCTTCGTGTCCGTCAATTATATGTTGGTAAGTATGTACCCCGCGGCGCTGTCTTAAAATATTAAAACAACTGTCGAATTAATATCCTTCTCATATTTTAAGTCATTTAAAAATTATCAACAGATTATATAAAGTCAGTTTAACAAAGAATAAATAACATAATAACTTATATTGTTGTTTTCCCTGTGGCCTGAGATTTGGATGAATACTTTTAGATTTCCTTTGTATGGTGCTGTTAAAGTTTTGTTAATGCCATGACAACCTCTGTATCGAACCTCCATGGACGACGCCCTCATCGTTTTGTTTCCTGAACGACGATTACAAACAAACAAGAACGTGTCATAATATGGCTGACATTTATACTTCCTTATATTTGTTTAATAAATAATAAAAACATTTTCTACAATGACTGCTCCCGGTAAGAACACAGTAAGCTTAATCACTGCCGACTTTGAAGTTTATGGCAAAGTACAAGGTGTTTATTTTCGAAAACATACTCAAAGGAAGGCCGTGGAGCTTGGGCTCAAAGGTTGGGTGATGAATACAGCTCAAGGAACTGTCGTAGGACAAATGCAAGGTCCTGTGAACGCGATAGAAGACATGAAGATATGGTTACAAAAAGTCGGAAGTCCCAAATCAAAGATTGAAAAAGCTGCTTTCCGCAACGAGGGGCCAATCAATAGCAGCGCGTTTAGAACGTTTGAGATACGCCGCTGAGTGTATCGTTTGAACAAGTGTTAGGTGTGTCGTGTGTCCCATGAAAGGTGTGTTTTGCATATTTTTACTATTTATACAACATTTTATTATTTCGAAGCGTGGCCTTAAAACATAAACGTTGTGTTTTGAAACTATTTTAAATGTAACCAATTTATATATATTTGAATGAAATAAATTATTTTGTAGCTTTGTCAAAATTTTATTGCTAGCGTTCCAAACTTGGGTGATAAAAAAAAATAATGGGTAAAAAAGTGATAAATCAAGCACTAGGCTGTATTATAAAATGTGGTTATGTGACAATCAATAACTATAGTAAAATAGTGCTCGTTGTTGAAGTTTAGCTCGACGTACGATTGACATTTTGACTGGCCTATTGGTCTAGGGTTTAGTGACCCTAACGTTAAGCCAGAGGTCGTGGATTCGATCCCCGCCCTGGACTACTCTCTGTGTGGTGGGCACGACGTGTTATTTGTTCTGTGTCTGGGTGTTATTAATCTATAATATGTATGTATGCATTTCAAAATATATAAGTATATCTATCAGTTATAAGGTGTCAGTGTGTTATTTTTCCAAAGATAAAATAACATGCAAGGCTGTGCACTCACACTGGCACACTCTCTTTTACATCTGACTCTAAGGCTGGGATCTATAGAGCGTACTTAGACTTTACTCAAACTTCACTTACGTAAAACTTTGCTAAGTGTATGCTAAGCTTATACTTTGATTTGGTATTTATCATAAAGTTAGTATACCTACGGAATAGAGCAACAAACAAGAGCTGTCAAACGAAACCGAAATAGGATGACATTTGTGTGTGTACAAATGTTTATGTATGCCTATCAATGATGTATCTCATGTCGATTTTTGCATTAATATCGATATCGATATTATTAATTAGTAATGTGTGGTGACGGCATAGAATATCATCATTCCATCTCATCCCGTAAACTGTGACCATCCCATTCTTTGGGAAGGCTTTGGTCCAGCAGTGGATGAAATTTGGCTGACATGATGATGATGAATCAGTCTCAGTGATAGTATTAAAATAGGATGGGATGGGATTTTGCATGGCTGAAACAACGATTCGTGAATTGAAGTACGAATATTTAAGAAAAACTCCTAAGACATTTTAAATCATTTATTTTTCGCAATAGAGTGGTCAGTTGTCGCTTAACTCTACGTCGTTTGACAATTTAGTGAGCCTATATACTTTGAACGATTAAAATTAAGGTCGTTTATAATTTCAATTACTAGATAGGTACAGATATACACAATTATAATTAGAAACGCGCGTCCGTCTCAATAAATTCAAATTCTGAATGAATTTATAAAAAAATACATTTATGTGGAATCGTCATTTTTTACCCTACTGTGCAGTACAGGACGCGGCAACTACTGAAAACACTCCCAGAAAACTCCGTAGGAAACCTATTTTGAAATAAAATTTACTGAAGTTTAATTACATATGTTTTGTGTGTTTGTGTTTGTTGACTTAAACCAACTCGATCCCAAGCATTTTATCACTTAAATAATCAGAAATGTTGTAATATGCCCTGGTATACAATTTGGCTTTAATAATTCTATTAACTTTGTTATAGAATCTTATACATTGTTTCCCAATGAAAGAGTTACTTATTTTGTGGAGATGGGTTCGGATTATGTTGCAATGCTGTATGTACGTATGCAACATAAGATTATTATTATATCTATAATTATATTACAGTTAGGATGTTAACCTCTTTGAACTTTTCTCTTAGACACTCTCGGGTCAAGATTATAAATGGCTCTAACAGCTCTTTATTGCAATATAAATATGGTGTTAATGTCAGCAGAGCTACCCCAGAGAATTCCATAGGACTATATACTATGAAAATAACGGAAATAAACTATTCTAGTGCAATTTTAACGCAAGCGCTAGGTTCGCGAGGAGGACTCGATTGAGACATAGTTAACATTTATCATTGTCCTCGGAAAAGTATTATTTTGTTTAAATAATTTCTCAAAGTTAGCTTTGATACATTTTTTAATTTAGTTTCGTATCTCAATCGTACTGACAAATATGTTTCAATGACAAGTTTCATAATAAGGTATCTGTGACCATCAAGGGGATCTTGATCGAATGAATGGACAGCCAAAGATTTGAAATAATTCCCTATATCAATATAACGAATGATATCTACAACTGTTCTATCAAATTCCTTTTTATCAAAATCAAAATTTGTTTTTAACTTTTCTCTAAAATATTTTTCACACTTTAAACAAACATTTATTACGTCTTCAGAAGGATAAATTAAAAAACCAATACCGTCTTTATCAAAGTCTTTACGACTTATTAAAGAGTCAGCCCGAGCCTGTATAAGAGATTCCAAACAAACCTCACAATGTATTTGCCTTCGAATTTTTTTGATGACAAATCCTGCAATGTATTGTACGACTGATTTAACAAATTGTGTGCAATCTTGAGAGGAATCTGGTAATCTACCTAATTCTGATATTTCTGAAATATTTTCTTGCTCTTTTTCTAAATAAACATCTTGTATTTGAAATTCTTGTTTCATTTTGTTGAATATTATAGAGCAATTGATTCTGTCCGTCGTAGAAGTCACACCATTAAGAAGAGTAACTTTTTCTAGCTCTAAACAATTCCCACATTCACTGAGCTTGACCTCAGTGTGACAAAGCAATCTTTTATAAGCTGATATAAAGTTTCTTATTGTAGGATTATTATTAAAACCACCCTTAGATCTGATCGCGCTAAAAAAAGTTTCTACGTGGTCCTGTGAAAGTTTGTATAAAGGCAAGAATTTCAAAGGACCTTTCTCGATGTAGTCTACATACAGAAATTTCAAAGTTTTAATATTAATTAAGAATCCAGTAAAACCGAGATGTCTTCCTGAATTTATTACTAAAGTACCATCTTCGTATTTTAAATTACAGAAATAGTCGTAAACTTGATCAATTTTTTGAAATATTAATTCCTTGTTTTTTTCAAATAACGGTTTTTTAAAACCGTATGAAAGGAAGTTCCGTGAATTAAAAATATCAAATATTTCATTAACCATGCGTATGAATGTAACAGTGGCTTCTGAATTCTGAAAAAGGAGTAAATTTAGAAAGTTTTGACAATATTCTATGGACGTAGCAACAGATTCCGATAGCAATTGTACGGCTAATTTCACTTTCATTTTCTGTTTAATAAAATTTATATGTCTGAAAGTTAACTTATTAGCAAGTCTCAAACCTTCTTTTACTTGAAGGTTGTACAGTTCTGTAACGTATCTTAATTCTATTTTTCTCCCACTATTATCTATAAATGTCTTCTTATCATTAAATATCCCTCTTATAAGTTTTATAAGGTGACATGGATCAAATAAAACGTAATATTTTCTGTTTTTTAAATAAAAATAAGGAATTATGGATTCAGGTGTAAATTTACATCCTAATAATTTGCACATGTTTAAATTAGAGGATATGCCGTCAAAAGTAATTGAAGTAACGGTACAACCAGTTTTCATTAAAAAAGTAAAACAGATCTTCAGTAAATTTTCCTTTTGAGAAGCTGTAAAAGCCCGCCCTGGAAAGAAACCTACAGGTAGTTTCCAAAAGTCGTTGATTGCTACCACCATGAAAACTAGAACTTGATTTGCCACTGGAACTTCATCCCCATGTAAATCGTTCCCGAAATTGACATGACCATAGTGGTTATTTCCTACAAACTCAATACACTCTTTGATGCTCATTTCATCGAAAGTTAAACTTACAAGGAGATGTTTTTTTTTGGCTACTTCTTTAATTGTATTAAACGATTCTTCTGTAAATCCTGGGGCACAATCTACGCGTTTATAACAGTTTCTTAGTGTATTTACATGTGGCAAACAAGAAGAAAATTTTTCGCGAATGTAATTGTATGATCTCGGGCTATAGAAATGAACCGTTAAAGCAAATGTTTTCAATTCCTGACAATATGTAGCTGATTGAGATAAATCCCCTCGAACTAAAGCATTTGCTCGGTCGCTTAAAGCCTGTATGGTTTTGTTAGAGCATGTTGCGGCAATATCATTTAAATGATCTTTCAGGCCAGGACGTTTTTGAATTACGTCAAGTAAAGATGCTAAGGTTAGTACTTTGTTTTTGGTACGTTTATTTTGTGCTCTCAGGTTTCGAATAAGTTGCTGTTTCTTTTTAATTTTTCCATGCAACTTAGTGCATTTAGACATGAGCTTCTTTTCCCTTGGCGTCAATTCTAGTTGGAAAGAGGTCGATGATGTGGACTGTTCCAATAGCGGTGGTGTAGATCTAGAATGCGATGACGATGGTACACATATGGATACCTCTGTATCTCTGTAAACGTAGGAGGACACTGTGCGTCTAGGCTTTATCTTGACCTGTGAAATAGAAATAAATTACTGGCTATTGAAATCATATATTACAGTACGATCTAATACCAAAATAAGGGAAATGTGTAATATGGGTAGGGTAAGTACTTATGTGGCGTCAATAATTATCTTACATCGTATTCTATTATTATATTATAATAATAATGTCTGAAACACATTAAAATTAACATCCAAATATTTATTTGTAAATATAAAGATCTCTAAATATAAATAAACTCTGTATTGACTACCTCAATATTTTGATAACACGTGGCATATAATTTATATATTTAATATCTGATACACTGGGTAAATGATTACGGTAAAATCTTTTATAATTAATGCTATTATTTGAATATTTAATCCATTAATTAAACTTTAATTCATTTGGCATCCTCTTGTAGCGCCATCTGTTGGCAAACTATTTAAGATAACATTTCCTCATATTAAATAAACGTAATTTTAGTAAAATAAACAATTTAAAGTTGTATTAAATTCCTTAAAATATTTGTTTTGAATATAAGACTCTGTTTCAATACTTACTCATGTTGAAGGAATTTCATATCTTTTTTACAAAATTATTTGTAGTCATTATAGCTATGTGATGTGTTGTAAGAATTACCTATATAAAGCGGTGGGTTTTTGTTAAGTGGGTTAGTTCTGTGAGTTAGGTGCGAACAGTTGTGTGGAATTAAAGTGATTTTAGTTCATGCCTGTGTTTTTATTATGATGGAGTCCAAACGTGAAAACCCTGGCGAATCGCCGACATACTCGTATTAGATAAGTTATTAACATATAGGTACATATACTTCATTGATTTTGACACAACATAAGTAAAATATCAAAACCAAGGCATGTAAGTTTATACATACCATGTAGGATGTAGGTACCTACATAATTTTAAGTAGATACTCTCCAATTAATCATCAGTAGTATAATAGTATTATTTTATTTATGATTACCGGAATAAAATTAGTCGGAATTGCACATTTCATCAAAAATCGTTTCGCTCCTCGCATTTGGAAATATTTTTCCTCAAAATGCTTACTGCATATACATGAATTTTTCGTGGGAATCCAGTTTGGACGACCAATTAATTTAAGCCATGCATTTCTTGAATCCAAGTAAGATGGAAATCTGAAAGTTACTTTAATTACTAATAGTTTCTATTCTAACAGTCTGAAACTAATACCTACCTATGAATCGGCTTAGTGTCTTACATGGGAATTTGGGATTACTTCCATTTCCAGGTGATTCACATCTAAACATCACATACGTACTTTAATATTAATAATGCATATTAGTTTACCGCGTGATAGACAGTGGACAAGAAATATCGATAACTTGATTCAGCCCTAGTGTAAACAGAAAATTATTTCTTTACACAAAATATTCGTAAATTCTGCATTATGTGTGTTAGATCTTTGCTTCTTACATTAATAAATGTTTATAGACGATAATGAACACATTTAGTGCCTAAAATTCGAAACGCATTAGCAAAAATAAAGCCTAAGTTAGTAGGTGTCGATTTGGAATAATTTACCTGTGAAATGAACATTTTTCAGGGTTATTCCTCTGTGTTGTACCACAATCAATCACTGAACAAGTCACCATGTTTCTGAAGAAATTGTTTTCAAAAATATCCACGATTTCACATAATATCAGAAAAAACATCAAGAGTCAAATTCGCAGCGTGTCGAAAAGTGTTGAAGTACTGTCAAACTGATGCCAAAAACAGTTCTGTTGCGTCGGATCGCGCATCTCTTTTTATCATACAGTGTTGCAGCTAGTGACATTTCGCTCCCTCAGCCCTTTGTTCCTCTATTCCGTAGGTATACTAACTTTATGGTATTTATAGACTTTTTGACGTTACGAGCTAAGACAGACAAATTCAAAACATTTCGTTTGATGCATTAACTTCTTAATTGCTCTTTGGAAAACATTTGAAAACAGTAATAATTATAAATAAAACATGGTGCGCATCGTTCCTCTGTGTATTATCATTATTATATATTATTATTATATTATTATTTAGAAAATGACGAGTGAGACATAAAAATAGTTTTTTTAATGATCAACAATCACCATTAATTTTTATTATGAGAAACGGAACATTGTTGTATCAGTTGTGAACGGCAATGTCAAGTACTTTTTTTTATTGTTTTCGGCCTTATGTGAATGTCAACTACAGTATATCAGTGTTGCCAGATGATAGTTTAGATTTCCCTTCAAGTCGTATCTAAAATTTCCCGAAAATTTGGTTTGAACACATAAATAAATGATAAATACAATGGTAATGTCTAATTATTTTTACTTTCTGTATTTTAGAAATATTTATCAATATATCTGTAGCAGTTTTTTGATTATAAATTCCGTGATTTCCAATTTCTCTGGAAATCCTATACAATGTGGCATCACTGCCTCTGATAATAAGGAAAAATTAAAAAGTCATGTAAGTTATGATGGTGAAGTATATTTTTGACTACTTTATTTTTATTTGCCTTATAGTGTAAGTTTTTACAATGTCGTCGAGTTTGTGGACTTGGGTATTTGCTAAGCATGCACTCAAGAGGGATTCGAAGATTGATTTATAAATACCGACTTTGACTTAAGTCGAAAGTAAAGCCTGAGCAAAGTCTAAGTACGCTCTATAGATCTCAGCCTAATAAAAATAATAATATCTCGGGACAATGTCACACAGATCATCCTAGCCCCAAACTAAGCAAAGCTTGTACTATGGGTACCAGGCGACGATATACAATTTATATAGATAGATAAATACTTATATACATAGAAAACTGAATGACTCAGAAACAAATATTCGTGCTCATCACACAAATATTTGCACTTACCGGGATTCGAACCCAGGACCACCAGCTTCGTAGGCAGGAGCACTACCAACTAGGCTATGGTGAACGTCGCCTAGCCTAAGAATGCAACATGACTGGAGAAAGGTCATTTGTATTACTTTATCTTATCGAGGCACGGCTTCGTAACAACATCAAATTCCTGACTCCGTACCTTTTGGATCTTCTTGCTTGATCAATCTTTCGCGGGCTCAGTACTCTAGATATTAGCTTATTGAAGGCAAAGGTACACGATTTGTAGTATCTATGTCTAAAGTATCAAAGTATTATTACTTATAATACTTTGCCTTCAATAAGCTAATATCTATATATTTATCTATTAAATTTTATAATCGGGACAAGTCCCTCCCTCTTACCCACCACTGCAACTCCTGTAAGCTAGGATCAACAGTGGCACACAATGAAATAACACTGAGCGGTGAAGCTCAGCCATGTCCCGGGGAATCGCTTTAACTGTCTTGGATCCCGCAACGAATTTAATCAGAAACTGAAGAAAATGAATAGTTCCACTTCCCTCCAGAGCAAAGCGGGAGACAGAATGATGTAAAGAGGCTATAGCCTCATAAAATGAGAGATTTGCAACTAGAGAAGCCAGCTGCAAAAGCACCGAGGATCAATTTAAGGGTCCTAAGTGAGCTGTTATATTTGATTCCAATAGTAGGTATGGCAAAAGCGCTTAAACGCACGGAAGTTGTTCCTTGTTGCTACAAGATCCGTATAATAAACTACTCCAGATATTGGTTGCAAGCTGTTTAACATAATATCACGCTGATTTTGCCAGAGATCACACTCCCACAGGATGTGGTGAGCGGTTTGTTCATATTCGTTACTGGGAGTTGAGCACAGACAGATTGGTGAAGATACTAATTTGAAACTATACAATTTACTTTTAGAATTGTCGTGTCCGGTAAGAAATTGTGCAACACAATGGTCTATGATTAGCCAAGTTTTATTTAACCGTTCGCGTACGTCCGGAAAGAACTGGTGCAGATGGCGACCCTTGGTTGAGGTATTCCATCTACATTGCCATTCATTTAGTAGTTCGTTATTTAAGTCAGCTATTGGCATAAATAGCTTGGTTATTTTCGTACGGTCGCGTAATGATAAGAAATCATTTTCTAAATTAGCGCGCGTAGAATAATACATCGCTGCTCGTCTTTGAACCTCAAGATCCACCGGAAGTACACCCGCTAGGACAGGTAGGGCCTCTGTGCTTACTGTTCTATAGGCTTTACACAGAAATATCAACGCCAACCTCTGGCTTTGTAGTAATTTACGGCGAGCAGCTCCGATGGTAGCCCTATCATCCCACACAGGCGAGCCGTAGCATATACACCCAAGATAGGTTGCCCCGTAAATGATTTTAAGAGTATTAAAAGAGAGGCCCCAGGTTGCCTTCGATATCCTTGTAAGGGCAAAAAAGTTTCGCTTAGCTTTTTCCCCAACTGATTTAATATGTCCTATAAACGAGAAATTCTTTTCTAAAACTAAACCCAAATAACATGTTGATATCTTGCGTTGTACAGTAACATTATTAAGTTTTACGCTCGGGGGAGATTTTAGTTCATCTTTAAGAAGGAGTTCGTAGGTTTTATGAGGAGCAAATGTAAGGCGATTTCTTTTACCCCATTCACTTATCATACTTAAGCAAGTTTGTGCCAGATTTTCCAACTCTCTCCTGGAGTTACCCTGTATAAGTAAGAGGCCATCGTCGGCATATGCCGTTAGAGAGCAGCGTGATGGCAAGGGTAATGTCAAGAAGTCATCAAAACCCAAGTTCCAGAGATACGTCGCGAGCACTGAGCCCTGGGGGCAACCCATGGTTAACGATTTAGTGACTCTGTAGTGACCAAGCTTAAGAGTTGCAGAGCCATGTACAAAATAAGAACTGATTATCGAATATATATTACTGTAACAACCGCGTAACTTAAGTTTTTGTAACAAAATTGGCCACCAAGTATTATCAAATGCCCCTGAAATATCTAGGAATATGGCCAAAACATATTTACATTCGGACGAGTTTACAGCTTTCCTCACTGAGATAGCTGCGTCCACTGTCGATTTACCCGCACTAAAACCAAATTGATTTCCGTGAAATTTTGGTCCTCCCGGTAGCAATCGCCATACGATAGTCGTTCTAGAAGCTTGCCTAAGGAAGGCAGTAACGTTATTGGTCGGTATGACTTAGGGTCTTCGGGCAGTTTATCGCCATTTTTTGGTATAATACGAATAAAACCGCTGCGCCAAGTACGCGGAAAAGTCCCTTCAGATATGCAACGATTAAAAACTTTTAGTATTGAATCACCGGATTGTTTTGTGGCTTCTATTATCATTTTGTTGGATATTTTATCTTCACCTGAAGCTTTGTTAACAGGTAGCGATTTCACAGTATTCATAAACTCATTAATTGTAGGAAGACTGGACATATACGTAGCGGGTGGATTGTTTGCCCACTGTCTAATCTGCTTGTGGTAGTCATTATCGTTCAAGGAACTATCATCAGGTATGAGCGAATTAAGTAGGGATTCCGTGGTCTCCTCTATGCCACTGGTGTAGGTGTTATTGATTTTTATGTTTTGAATATAGGCTAAATCTATAGACCTTTTTGCTTTAAACTCATGGTATAGGGGTGACCACGGGCCTTCTTTATCTAATTTATCGACTATTTTTCTAATTAGATTGCCTTTGGATTTCTCTATTGACGAGCGTGAACGTGAACAAGCTATTTTGAGATTTATATATGCATTATTTAAAACATCGCCTACAATTTTACGTTTTTTTAGTTTATTATATTTTTTACGTGTTCTCCGAAATTCACATCGAACTTCAATTAAGTAGTTATTCCACCAATCGCATCTTCGAATATTAGTGATAGGGACGCGGCCTATGGCAATATCGGCACAGTAGGTAAAAGTGTCCGACATCATTACAGCACATTCCTCTGTTGTTAGTTCATCCCGGGTGAAATCCCTGGCATGCGCGGCAAAAAGAGCTCTGAAAAAATCCCAATCGGCCCCTTTGAGCCGATATCTATAGTTACCGTAAATAGCCGTGGGTCTTTGTGCCAACCGAGGAACAAACTCGTACATGATTAAGCGGTGATCACTGGATGAAGCGTCAGGCAAAACACGCCATCCATCTACTCAGACGTCTGAGCTTGAAAAAGTGACGTCAATAAAAGATTCGCCAGTAGGGCTACAATAAGTAGGCGGTGCATCAGGACTGTTATGTATTGATAGATTCATCTCAGCGACGAAATCTTCGACTGCGTTCCGCCGTTCTGTATCGTTTGAACGGTATTTGCCATACCATAACGTAGAGGATGCGTTAACATCTGCGCCAATAATGATTTTGTGTCCTTTGAGGGACATCAAAACAAGGCGCAAGTGATGTAAATGGGGACCGACAGGATCTGAATACTGAAAATAACAGCTCACTACGTAAACTTTCCAGGATGGGGATGATATTTCAGCGACAGCACAGTGTGACGTCATGAGGTTTCGCATAGCGCTTACCGTAAAATTAGTACGCGTGACGTAAATAGCAGCCCGTGATTTATTGTCTAGCTGAACAATTTATTTTTTAAATGCGCATATTGATATTGTTCTTGTACAAGCACTATATCTAAGTTGTATTCATTGACTAAGGTTTCCAACTCTGATGTCGCAACCCTATCGTTGTGGAGATTTAGCTGCCCTATTTTTAAGTAAGCCATATTAATATTTGGTATTTCGGACTAACTGCTCAAGTTTATGCTTAAATGTTGGGCAGTTGTCCGAGCCGCATTTGTGGTCGTGAGGTTTTTTATATGCTTTACACGATGCACAAACTGGTTTAAATACTGGGTCATTGTGGTGACTACAGGATTTTGACTCCATACCAAATTGTAGTAAAATCGCTCCAGCCGTTTAGACATGAAGAAGTAACAAACATACACACTCACACACAAACTTTCACCTTTATAATATTAGTGTGGTAAACCAAACAGGGGTGACTAACGTAAAATACTTACAGCCAGTCCTCTCGCTTGTCGTCCGCTACCTGGTTGAGCAAGTCCGGGTAAATAATAACATTGTTGAAGTCATAGGAGTAAGCAGTCTTGGAACAAGTGGGACTGCACATCGGGCAATCGATTCCACCGTTTACTGAGTCTAACTCTAGTTCTTCCGGTATCTTGCCCGTGTTCGGACGAACTGTTATTGACTGAGCTAAAACAAACAGACATCATTTGAGTAAACAAATTTATAGGTAATAATAACAGGCCAAGCCCATGTCGGCGAAAAGCCAACGACACTGAAATCCACTTCAGCTCCTTCGTGTGATTGTCTATGTTAAAACGGTAACGCATTCCTAAGTCGTGTCGCTTGAACGAAAAAGGATTTACTGAAAAAGTTGGTGGAGCACATGATACAGGGCTAGAGGCAAAATATAGCACATTTAAACTATATTTTACGTTAAGTCTAGCGGTAGCATGTTCTACCGCACATTTTTTTTTTAATTTTTTTTTTGTATTCCATATATGTTGCATTCATACTTACACCCAGGCACTACTAACTGGGCACAGATCAAACTGAATCCGGTTCCTCAAAATGACAACCTTGCAGTCAAGCGGAGACGCAGTGACGACCTAGACAATTTTTTTAATGATGGGCTTGAAATGACAAATATCTGAGTGAAAAGTTTTTGTCCAGTACTGGGGCATAGAGGCAGACTAAACCAAATAAAACATATTTTCCTACATAACTGTTCATCATTAACTGTTTACTGCCCCGCCACCTTCTACCGTCACACCTCTCGTCACAGTCAGAGTGACACATCTTAGGACAAAATAATCTTTACACTCTGATAATGCAATCACATGAATTTTTACTTTAATCTTTCTCTCACTCACAACAAGGCCAAGTATAAATAAGATTCCTGTTATGAATTTTCCAGAAGGTTATTTTGTGGATACTACGAAATTTCTGGAACAAGGCGTAGGCGATGCTTGAGCTTTTGAAAGCATCAATAGTTAAAACATCATCAGTTTTGGTTTCTTTACGCATTACATGCTCTGACGCCTTAGTCAGTAAATAATGTGCACCCAATCTATGGTGGTCAGCCAGGAGATTGCGCGCACGTATTAGTACAGTATAATCAAATATTGCAGCATGCATCACAGCAATGGTTAACACTCGATTCTCGAATGTAGTATCTATAACACTCGGAATTGCTGTACGAACACCACTTGCCACCTGATGCTCAGCAAGTCCCGACTATATTGGAGTAAAAACCAAAATGTATGTATTATTAACAAAATATTAATAATAGCGCAGCCCATTACTGTGCCACTGCAGGGCAAGGGCGCGGGTCTAGTGCGGGTTGGCAGACTTCACATGCCATTAGGACCATTTTGGAGAACCCTCAGACATGTTTCCTGAGAATGTATTTAGTATTAGATAATTGATTTCTAAAACGTACATGAATTTGAAAAAGCTAGTGGTGTGCGCATAGCGTTGGAACTTCGGGCTTAACACTAGGCTATCTCGTAGTATACTTTATTAAGTCGGAACCTTGAGACCAACATTTAATCGCTAGCTTTTTTCATTAGTGCATTAAGCAGTATCTTACGTCAATATATGGTCACGGTTACTCACAGTAGTACCTTCGGAGGCAGGGCACGTCCTTCATGTTACAGGTCCTACCGTGTTTCAACTTGAGCATGTAGAACGGCGTACAGTTGCAGTTGGCGAGTAAGAAATACATCCTACACTTCACCATGCAGTCGCTGTATGTGTAGAAAGGCAGGAAGTCGGATTCGTCGTAGAACTTGCACTGCCTTAGTTTAATAGGCACATGCTGGATGTCTCGTGAGGCTTCGGTGAAAGTCGCTGATACCATCACCGACATCTAAAAAAGATATTATCATCATAATAATAATAATCTAGGACATTATTTACACCCGGCCACCTGATCCCAAACTAAGCAAAGCTTGTACCGTGGAAACCAGATAACTGATATACTTCCTACTTTTCTTTTATAAATATATGCTTATATAGATTATTACACCCAGACTTCAGACGAACAGACATGTTCATTTGCACACATATCCTGGTCCTGGGTGGGAATCGAATCCACGACCTGCGGCGTGAAAGGTAAGTATTTACCACCCACGCCAACCGGCGTCACGCCAATCATCATCATTTCAGCTGAATGAACTCCACTTATGGACAACGGGCTTTCTGCTGAGTTTGTTTCGCTGGGTCTTCTCAGTTTGGGCGTATTGGATCCGGTGATAGCATTAAAGCGCGACCGTCGTTATAAACACAAGGTCCGCCATAATAATAACATTTAATTCGTACCTTAATATAGACAGAACCATTGAGACAATATGTAGTAAAAATATAGCTAAAATTTGAAATTTAGAAAATAAACCTACACATGGTCCTTGATAATAACTTAATTTAAGTTAGCTAAATAACGTTACTATTATAAAATAAATCTTATTGTAAATTATTTCCTACAATCCGTGTACCTAAATATCTATATGTACCTTGAAATAATTAGAAATTAATTATATATTACTACAAACATGTTCTGACTATTTACAAGCGCTTTTTAAAGTCTACGTGAATAAAAACCGTTTTTTATTATTTTTTTCTGCTCATCCTATATTGTATCGAACTCAGCGTTCCGCTGCTCCTCAAAAGCGTGTATTTGCCTCTTGCCAAAGTCCTCGGGGCGATCGTTGGTGTTGTGCTGATTATGTTCACTACGTAAAAGTTGATTAGTTGGTTACTCACGTTTACGTTGGGGCTAACTATTTGCATCGCAAAGCTTCCACTCGGTGAGTCCGGGAAATCGTAAGCATCAGAGAACTGCAGCTAGAACAAGATGAGGTTGTTGTAACTAACTAATTGCATAAATATACTCAATTTCTAGTAAGTGAAAATATTGAATTATTAGAGAATTTTGTTGTTCTTATGAGTCATATTAGTATAATATAGTTTTAGTAGAAATTGGAATGAAATCTAATTTGACAGGGTTTATGAATATCCAGGAATTTGGGATTTTTATCTAAAGCAACAACATGATTTGGAAAATTATCTCTTTTTCCATCCAACTGACATTCACTGAACATTTGAAGAGCACTATTATTTAATTCCCAACTCATTGTTGTTGTGTTCGGAGTGAGTGAAACTGTTTATGATATTTTGATCTTAGGATTAAAATACACTGATCCAGTTTTAAACCTGTCGATATATAAAAATCTCTATCATCAATATTCTCATCAATTGAGTCCATATTGATGGGAATATTTTCTTTCCTATGTTATCTCATTTTTTCACTAATTTATCACTTTCAATTTAATATCGTTTGAAGAGTAATATACCTGTAGTTTTTTTACCAACATTTTCTTTACATTTTTCTGCTTTATTAGGGAATGTCGCTGGGATAGTCAACCAATAGTCCACGCGTTATTTCACTTTTTGAGTCATAAGCCCAAAAAGTGAAATTACGCGTGGATTATTGGTATCAAATTCAATGTTCTGTGGTGATATGGTAGGCTTTTTGTTTAGTATTGCTTGTTAACAGCGCAGCGCGGCGGCGAGCGCACGGGCGACCAAGCTCAACATTGCGCCGGAGAACACATTGAAGTCGCTGTACTCGTATGCTCCACACGACGTACCGCGCGCTCGCCCGTGCGCTCCGCTGTGCTGAGCGCTTAGTGTTTGAGTTTCCTTTGGGATACTATACCTGTGAACCTAGTAACGGTATATTGTAGAAGAAATCATCACTATTGTCGAGACGTAACAGAAATTTTAATCCTTGATCGAAATCAAAGGAAGATTTGTTGCCAAATTTGTAATTGTCTTTAGTGGTGACGCTACCCTTTGTTACACTGAAACAACAGTGATCATTAAACATACAACCTGTTAGAAACTATAAATAGTATGGAAACCATAAAGATCTTAATCTCCACTTGAAAATGACTTTGCAATTGAATTACAAAATGGGCGAAAATTAATGTCACGAGTTGCAAATTATGAGCTATTCTTTAGCAGTAGATAGAAGTACTGTTGCATTCCTACTGCTATAGAATAGGCCTGGCATAAAATTTCTCCATTGAATTGCTTTTTTTAACTTATTTGAAATTTTAACTTATTTTAGGCTACATTATAGTCTATAGCGTGGGGTAGGTACTAAAGATCTCAATCTCCCCTTGAATATGACTGTTGTTTCTAAAAAGCTAAATCATTAAAAACCGGCCAAGTGCGAGTCAGAATCGCCCATGAAGGGTTCCGTAGCAGGAAGTATTTCAGTTGATATAAATAAAATAAAATTAATAATAGTGTAATGTAAATAATTTTAATTTGTAAATTTAGCTTTAAAATTTTCAACACAAATGTATTTGTTATGAAAAATAATTGACTTATGACGTATTAAAAAAAACTACTTACTAGATCTCGTTCAAACCGATCAAATCAATTTTCGTTGGAAGTTTGCATGTTGAAGTATATCATATATTTTTTTTAGTTTTGTTATTCTCTTATTTTAAAAGTTACAGGGGGGGGGGGGCAGTCATTTTACCACTTTGGAAGTGTCTCTCGCGCAAACTATTCAGTTTAAAAAAAAAATGATATCAGAAACCTCAATATGATTTTTGAAGACCTATCCATAGATACCCCACATTAGGGTGTCCCAAGACATAAGGGAGCATTTTTTTTCGCGAAATCAAATACGCATACCCTCTATTTTTATTCGTATTGACCTCATTGACTCAAATAATAAATATTATTGCGATTGGTCAACGATTACCCGTGCCGACTTGATGACAAACTTTTGACATGAAAATTTGTACTGACTTACTGTAGTAGGAATTAAGAATTTAATTTTTATTAGTTAATTAAAACTCCAATGCACCCAAATAGTATCTTATTTATTAGTTTACATTTAAAAATATTACAATTATTCAAATTTTCTTTTTAGCGTTTGTTTTTTAGAGTCAGGATAAATTTTCCGGTGTTCTTGTACGCAACGTAATAGAAATTGTTTTTGTTCCTCCTCAACAGTGATTAATCTATGAAAGTCTTGCATTAACTTCACTGCTCTTTCGGCTACATCGTTTACTACTCTCAGTGCCGAAACGGTTTTCGTAGCTTCTTGAAACGAAGCATTATTTGACCACAAAGTAGGACATTCATGTAGAAAACTGTCTTCAATTTTAAGGCGGTTGAACAAGGCCTTGCTTTTTACTGAAATGAAGTCAGAGATGTTTTTTTCTGAAACAAAATAAGATAAGAGTGTTAAAAATATCCTTTCATATGGAACAAAAGTATTTATACACAGAATGGCCATCCTGGGGCTGGCATATCCAGAACCAGGAGACTACAAGGATCTACCCCTAAGAAGCGTACTAGATTATGTGCAGACTTCATTCAGGGCTCTATCTAGGAATAGAATAAAAACCATTGGGGGATAGTACAAAAGATCCTGAAGGGTCGAAGTGCTGTACGCAAGTACACCCCAACAAAGATAAGATAAGATGTATTTATATACTATAAATGCCAATTGCCAAACAATACAATGAACCGCATAGTTCATCTTTCGATGGGATGTATCGTTTTCCATGAGTTATATCTTCCTCTTTGGTTAAATTTTGAACCATTTTTTTTTAGTTTCTTGGTCCACATCATCATCAAATAGGGATAATATAGAAATTTCGTCAGTTAAATACCACAAATGCTGAGTAATCTTCTGCAAGGCTGCTTTTGAGATCGTTTTATCAATTTTCTCGTAAGACTTCATTGCTTTCAAGAAACACAAATCTTGGTGAGGTGATTTTATTGCTGAAGTGCATTGAAGCCACGGTTTAACGTAGGACATCACGATGAACAAACAAACGTCAATTAATGCCGCCTTTTCTTTGCTTGTGATCTTGAATTGGCCACTAAGTAACGATATTTTCAAAGAATAAATAGCTCTCGCCATCCACCGAGCTTGGTGCATGGCACCTGGAGGTCGAATTTTAATTTTTTTCTCGATAACTCCACCTAAAAATATCACAGAAAGCTCTATTAACTCTCTATAATCATCTCTGACTATTTCTTTTGTCAATTCAGTACGGTAAAACTCTAGCAAGTTGTCAATATCGGAGTCAGGCAGGTACTGTGTAAGATTTTCTCTGAAGTTCTGTATGTTATTAGGATTAATACTTTTCCAGTTTTCCCGGAACTTTTTAAAGAGCGGAATATCAGGGCTTGAAGTTACTTGACTGATTTTTGCTTCAAATACCCCTTTTAAGACCAATTCATACACATGATGTCGACAAGCGAAAATAAGCAATTCTCTGTTAATTTTTTGTTCAAGAAGCACACAGGCACCGTTAATACGACCTGTATTTGAAGCAGTAGTGTCACAACAAAGAATTTGCACTTTGTCTTCTAAATTCCAGTCTATAATCGCGTTCCAAACTGCCTGTGCTTGTTGACTTCTTGTAGAACTTTCTAGTTTTGGTACAGCAATAAGTTGTTCTTTGTTTTCATAAGAAATAACTATAGGGAGACGTTCTTCTTTTGATGCCCGAGCATTTAAAGCAGGCAAAAGCTTGCCGTCCCAATGAATAGTCACATTTTCCGGTACCTTATTTTGGAAATCAATTTTTATGGCCTCAGCACGTTCTTTCCGTTTTAATGTGCGAATTCTTTGGATGGAAGACTTACTTATAGGAAATTCATCAATATTATATCCAAATGCTTCAATAGTTGCTTCAAGAATGAAAACAGAATCTCTCATACTCAATTGACATCTATCTAGCGCTGCCACTAATTTTGGAGTAATAAAATCTCTCCGCAGAGGTGTTTTGCTGGGTTGCGTGTTCTCGACAAGCTTCGGTACGTCCTCCTGCAAGTCTAAGTTTTCATTAGATTCAGATGATGAGTCGTCTTGCACCGGTACATAAGATGATGTCGAAGGAGTCGGCTCGGACAAATATTTAGCACGTCGATTTTCTTCTTCGATAGTTTTGAGACGCGCTCTTTCCTCTCTATCAGACAATTTTTTATCCACTCCTGCTAAGTGACCAGGTCGACCTGGTTCTCTTTGACGCTGTAAAAAGATCCTATCCTCATTTATTTTCATTGACTGAAGCGCATTGGCGTGTGCAATGTCAAACAAATTATCTAAATTATTGACAAAATCTTGACGGCGCTGCTTAAATACGTCTTGTGACTTTTGTGCATTTTTTTGTAAGTCCCTCCAAACTTGATATAAATTTATAAGTTTTTTTACACAATTAGGCAAAGATTTAGTCGGAATACGTGCCTTTTCCCAATAGATAATACACTCGCGAATAGTGAGATTCGCGCTTTCATTGACATTTAAATTCACTTCACGTATATTGTAAAATAAAACTGCTAGAACTTGTCCATTAGACGGAAGTTTTGAACCCAATATTTGATGTTTTACGTCACCTATTAAAAATATCCCCTTTTTAGAACTGCGTAATTGCACTGACATGTTGACTAATTGAAAACAATACGAGTTCTATAACTAAACTACGAGTAATCACAAGCACATCAACACGTTAGGTCGCGCCAGCCTAAGTGAGCAAGTACTGACATGTATTGATGTAAGTCGTCACGGGTTACCGAGGTCCTACCTTCTTAAAATTTTATTTATAACTGTTTTGACTCAAAAGTAATAAACTAAGAGTACAAAAAAACGACTTTAATTTTGTTGGGACACCCTACCCTACATGTATGGGTACGATGAAATTTTTTTTTGAGTTTCAGTTCTCTATATGGGGAACCCCCAAAATTATTGTCCTTTTCTATTTTTGTGTAAAAATCTTAATGCGCTTCACAGAATACATCCACTTATCGAGTTTCAACAGTAGTATAGCTCTTATAGTTTCGGAAAAAAGTGGCTGTGACATACGGACGGACAGACAGCTAGACAGACAGACATACTATAAGGGTTCCGTTTTTTGCCATTTGGCTACGGAACCCTAAAAATTGGGAACTTTAACTAGTTACGAATCTTTTTAATGTTACCGTTGTTTTGTTAACTCGATTGTTTTCGGTATGAATCGCCCTCTCAAAGCTTGGTGCTCTTACCGATCCGGAAGCTATCATCGAGGTTAAGTCTGTAGGTGGCAGTCAGTCTATAAATGAGTGACCGTCAATATGGTTAAATCTCCGTGCTTCGGAGGGCACGTTCAGCAGTCTGTTCCAGTCGCAGTTATTAGGCAACACTCCATAACCTATGTATGTCAGAGGCCTACTGTGCCGTAAATAACATTTGTAGAGCATTGACACGGGGAGTACCACATGAGAAAGAAATACAAAAGAGCTTTCTTTATCGCCATAGTAGCTGATATTGCAAATTCTTTTTTTGTGGTCTAGACAATTAGTTTGTTACGAAAAATTATGCTAAAGACTTAATGTTAATCAAAAATCACAAAATTTTAAGACCAATTTACGATTGATTAATTATTTATTTGAATCCCGATGTTTGGCGACTTAGCCGGTAGCCCCCCTGATATTATTAAACCTCTATGATATCTGGGTGTCCCTATCCAATTTATACATCTTGTTGTAAAAGCAGCAAACATTCGATATTTACTACATGAAATGAGTATCAAACTTCCGTAAGCAGTTGAAAGTGCAGCAGTAGCCGTTCATCGTGAGTCGGAAATCGAACAGGTCGACACATTTTCTTGGTTCCCGGTTCCAGGCACATCTTACCAAAATTTCTTCGCATCGTGGCGTTAGCTGAACAGAAATAAATGGTTAAGTACAGTAATAATATTACCTAATAGCTCTTTTTGCGCACAAGTAATCAAAACTGTAAACAAAGGATTAGAAATATTACGAATAACGGCTTTATCGTTATAAGCTATATCTGCTTCAGTCATCAGATCCGAACCGAAGTTAATATGCCACTATTAGTTCAATAGCGCCTTTCCCGTTCAATACTCAATACTGAATTGTTTATTGCATTCCACAACGTATTGAGTATTGAAAGGGAAAGGCGCTATTGAACTAATAGTGGTATATTCACTTCGGTTCGGATCTGATGACTGGAGCAGATAGCATACCATTCTATCTTTAGAGCCAAATGATTTCAAATAAATGGGTATAATTCAGTAAATGGGTACCTTTATGGTGTTATCCATAATTGTATACAACAGTGTGATAAATAGGCGAAGCTTAACCTCCGACAAACAGTGCATTCTTGAGGAAAACATATATAAAAGCCTAAACATAAAAATTACGAAATTCTAGTCCTAAATACGTCCTAAATTCTACCATGTTTATTATGAAAGAGAAATAGTTTATAATAAGCGAACATCAAACAAAAATAAGTAAATATCCAAATTAAACAAGTTAGGAGAGCTAACTTACTAGTTACACATGACTATATAATATAAACACGAGCGCCGGTAATGGCGGCTATAAAAAGGTTGAAACACCCCTTTTTGGTTAGACTTGTGCTTCAAACCAGATACCACGTTACCTTCCAATAAATAAGTAATGGAATCAGGCGTTACTTTGCGGAAATCCATAACAATCAAAATACAAAATCAATACGGACCATTCTCAAGGGCTGCTAACTCCGAGTTAGCAGCCCTTGAGAATGGTCCGTGGAGGACCGAAACACGTGTTGGGTATCGTACTGGCAGATGTAATTTGCTTTTTTATTTTGTCCTTCTTGCATGTGCACATTTTTGCGGGCGGGAGGGCGGTGCAAATTGCATCCCGGCATGATTAAACTGACAATTAGCGGAATTAACACTACATATTGATTTTGTATTTTGACTTCCAATAAATACGCAACGGATTTAGTAATTTCTTCCTAGCCGAATTTCGGCTACGGCGGCCAGTCTCAATAGAGATTATGCGCGGGACATATTATAGTGCACAAGTGTGTGCGCAAATACAGGCGCACTTTCTATTCTATCACTCTCATGATCCAATGTGACTCCAAGCGATTCGACCGGAAAGAGGTCAGGTACAAGACCGATGGCTTTAGTGATCTCCGAGGCACGGGGCTATAATACCGCTAACTCAACTCCCAAACTTCGGGCTGATGCTGATACATTTTTGGAACGAAGTTCCTTATCGCGCGTTGCGAAAGGGGGCTAGACGGAAAAAAATAAGACGAAAAGTTGTAACGACACATTTTGCTATAGTAGGCTATTGTAAGCCGTGCGGCGTGCGCATGTTTCTCTGTCTGTCTCTCTCTCTCTTATAGAAACCAAACCAGGTATTTTCGTTTCGTCTTTCTATTTCGCATTGAACAGTGTGGTGTCGCGACGATTATTTTTGTTGAGTGTATACATGATTTTTGTACATAATAAATAATAACTTCGTTCCATCCGTGTGTCCCTTGACACCTCTCAAATTTTATCTTTTTACAGAAGGCCCAAAATCACTTTTGGTCCAACCCGGGCTTTGAGCCCAGGACATGGTTCTCTGCGGGTGAACAAGCTACCGCTAGACCAACGAGGCAGTCAGAAGGGCTTTAATATGAGTAGTATGTATTTACATTCTTCATCATCTCATGGACGTCGTAGTGGTCCCCCAGCGCGCGGTGCAGCTGCATGGCCGACACGCTGTTGTAGTTGACCGCGTTGAGCCCGTACAGCTGGCCGAGCCCGTACAGCAGCCGCAACATCTCCTGCTCACTGTAATGCTTGTTGCGCTCCTCTTTCAGTCTGCAATGTAATTTATATGTATATTCATTCATTCAGCATTAAAGAGCGACCGTCGTTATAAACACAAGGTCCGCCATAATAATAATAATACCTTAATATAGACAGTCGACAGAACCATTCAGACAATAGGTAGTAAAATATACTTTCCTAAAACTATTAATTTCGAGATTTAAATTTAAATATAATCTCTTTGACAATAACTTAATACATTCTAGCTAAATACCATTGCTATTATAAAATAAATTTTATAAATGTTTTCATACAATCCGTGTACCTAAATATCTATGTTACTAGAAATAATTATGTATACTTAATTAGATTACCACAAACATGTTCTGACTTTTACAAGCGCTTTTTTTAAAGTCTATGTGAATACAAACCTTTTTTATTTTAATTTTATTTCAATACATTTATCTTCTTGTTCCTCGCGTGGGCAGAGCTTACCCCAGGGTAAGACTGGTTTAAGATTTGTCTTATGACTGTAACCGGGACTTATTAGTCCCGGTTACAGTCATAAGACAAACTCAGATGTTAAATTGATTAGGCGTTCACCCTTGTATAGTGATCGCAACCGTTAAGTAATACCCAGAATTAATGCTTCAAAGGAGATTGCTCGTCGCCCATACATTTGCCGCCCCAGAACCAACAGCTGTGAAAAATTGGTTCGCGTGTTTTTAATTACATATTTAGACCTATTAAAACAATATTTTCAAACGGACACCTCGAAGAAAATATTTATTGTCAAAAAACGCAAACATTTTGAGGTTATGTTTATCTAATAAGAAACAATTGTTCATTGCTAAGAAAAAGTAAATAAATACGATGATATTAGGTACTTCTATTAAGTTCTTGTTAAGCAAGGAGATATAACAAAATATTGAAGTAGGTACTACTTACTTACCCACGTAGGTATGATGGTTTAGTACTTTAAGAATTTTAAGTCTAAATAATCATTGCTATTCTGATACTTTTCTAATTAAATATATTCTAAGGGCGCTATTTTGTTTATAAAGGCTGTTTTATATGTTTACCACTAACGTAAAAGCTCCTATTAACGACCCCCTAAAAAGTGTACTCTATTAACGATCTAATTTTTAAAACACTCATATTAGACATAATATAGGGTTCCAGGATGTCATA
Source organism: Pseudoips prasinana (assembly GCA_951640165.1). NCBI lineage: Eukaryota > Metazoa > Arthropoda > Insecta > Lepidoptera > Nolidae > Pseudoips > Pseudoips prasinana. The sequence goes on from OX621260.1 coordinate 26,211,761, forward strand.
CCTTAAAAATTTTTCATTTATTTTTGTTGGGCAACAAAAAGAGTAAAGTTTATGTATGTAAATAGCCAGTAAAAGAAATAATTTGACAATGAGTGGGACGCAACCGAAATTGACGCACGTTTCATAGTGTCGCGTCTCCGGCCACGTAAGTACACCTAAATATTACTTAAGGAAAATAACACACTGAGAATGGATTGGTATTATTGCTATCACATTACAACTGCAACGTATATATTTGTTTTCTAAATTAACTCTTGATATAATACTTCTTATTGGGTTTTGTGTTATAAAATCATGTTTCAATTTAAGGCGGTAATAGAATCCAAATTTCAAAACTTGATTCCAATAACGACCCATGGCGTTGTTAAATTTTGAGAACATTTAGTATTTTTAAATAATATCTATTATAAACTACCTCATTTGATTTTATTTTTTTCTTGTTCAATTCTCAAAATTATTTTACTTCGTTAGCTCTATTAACGACACAGCTTTTTCTTACATTTTTGTGTAAAACTCGATTCAAAGTTAGACAATATCCCTACTATTATTACGATATTATACTGTAAATAACTATTATTATCTTAATTAAAGACTAACTGAGGCTAAAAGAAATAATATAGCAATGAGATCGAATTTAACAGTATTCCATAAAACGGATATTTTATTTGTTTATTATTAATTTTATAGGTCGCTAATAGAATATTGTAACCTTCATAGGTACTTGATTCTATTACCGACTCACAGCTGTGACGATGTTTTTGGTAGTATTACAGTACACAAAAACAAAATGTTACTAACGTGACGTTTTGAGAGATTTTGTCACAGGCCATATTATTAATGTAAAATAATATTTGCTATCCAGTTTCATTCATGGATTCATGACATTGGCTATATTTCATATGTTTTCAAATCAAATAAAATGTCGGGACGGAATGTGAGTCATGTAATTTTTAAAGCTTCTTTCGAAGAATTAAATTCTATATCGTTGATTACTGTCTCTCTCTCTTCTCCTAGCCTTATTAATCCCAAGCATCATGGAATCGGCTTCTGTATTGAGCGAATTATAAATGTGTTATTATAAAATTAACCTATTATAAAGGTATTTTGTGATTGTATTACAGATAAAAATATTTTTGTTATTCATTTATAATATCTAATTAGTATGTAGGTAATGAAAAAGTAAGCTTTTAATTATCTGAAGACTGTTTTCTGAGATTGATACCATTTTTAATTAATTAAAATAACAAAAAGTAAGTTTTCTTAGCGTTGCAATAAATAATTATGTTCATATTGTAATAATATTGATCTCATAACTATTGTTACTATATAATAAATACCTTAAAAAGTATTTTTTATTTTATTTAATAGTATAGAAGAAGTGACATCTTCGTAGCGGTCGGTAAAAGAAGTAGAAAAATCGGTAATAGAATCTTGCCGCATTCTATGGGTCGGTAATAGAATCAACTACTCTTTTGGATTAAATAATTATTTAGTAATTATTGCGTTATTGAATATTGAATTTAAGAACTGAATTGCAAAGAATACTTTGTTGAGATCAATAAAAAATTATAACATCTTTCCTAACATAACAGCTTATATCTATTTTTGTAAAGTGAATCCTAAGACAGCTAAAACTGGCGGTAATAGGAGCTTTTACGTTACTAACATTTGGGTGTAATTTATTAATAGCACTTATTAAATATATTAATCCTTTATAACTACAGTTATAGAGGATTAATATCTGTACCTATACCTAATCGATAGTATTTGCGTGGTAATACATTACCACCCAAACACTATCGATTAGGTACATACAAATAACAAATTGGAGATTTCTACCCTGTTATGCTCTTTGGATATAATATGGGGGTGTATACGTTGTCGTTACAATACTTTTAAATGTTAATTTATTATCTCGGGGTGTCCGTTTAAAACCGAATACTAGAAGTAGTATATTAAAATACGATAATAATTATTATATACGTCAAATCTTTGTTGGTTTCGGCGGAATTCGACAATCACCTTTCAGCAAATGGCTTATCTATTGCTATAAATAGGGTTCGTTTAGATCCTGAAATGCTAAGAACCCTAAATGGGAATATATTGAGCCCATACTCGATCTAGACTTTCGTTGCCCACCTTCGAACTTCACCACCAGAGTTCTATGGTATCCTTATTATTTAGAGAAATATTGTTTAGAAACATTAAGCAATAGGTTATAATAGTATTAATATTGGCAATCATATATTTTAATTATGGTAGTTTGGACACCGTGATTTTATTTATGGGCTAAGAGCTGTATAATATTATGTATTTATATAATATACCACGGTGCGGTGGCGGAGCGGTTAACGCACATGGGGCCGGATACCCCGTGGTCGTGGGTTCGATTCCCAGCCGCACTTAAATTTATACAATTCAATTCAAAGATGTCTGTAAGATATAATAGTTAGTACATCATTAATTAAAATTATATTACTATACATATTACTATACCGATTTTGTTACGTAACGTTTGTTGAAAATTGTGGAAATAAATACCCAGAATATTTAATAAAACACAGTGGAAATCTCTCTGAGCGATATAGAAGGCAAAATATTATGTCTCTATTACTGGAGAGGTTGATACTTTTAAAAGTGATTTTATGGGACTAATAACCGCTTATCCAGATGGGAAAGGATTCTGGGATCTTACGTATTCTTCAATCAAGATCAATTTCATATATACCTTATATTATATATGGCCTTTGCGTCTGTTACAGACGATTTACGGCGCATTGTCTGAGAGACATTTCTTATGGTGGCTAAACAAACCGATGCGAGAGCGAGATAGCCTGCCGCAGGCCTGACAACAGAAGTTGCGGTGGTTGGTGCCGAGCCACTTTCATGTCGCTTTTGTCTCTTATCAGCAAGTACTCCGAACCAGGCTTCATCAACGATCTAACGACAAATATACCTAATGCTTGTAAAATGGAACTTGGAAATTAAGTTTACATAAATATATGATAAATATATTTAGTATTTTTTATCCTATCGAATACTCGTCTCAGATTTGTGTAGAGTAAAACACAGTCCGAAAAAATACCTCTCTCAAGTGAAGGTTGCACGACATCCTGGCGTCGCGTCGTGCTGACGTAACTACTTGACATGAGTATATAAAGTGGTGTCGAGATGTATCTTACAGATTCCTTGCAAGTTCCGTGACAGCTTTTTTGCTTATTCTGTTGTTAGTGCAAAGTCCAACAGCTGGGAATATGATTTCGCTGACGGAGACTCCCTCCGGCATCTGCGTGGTCACCAGGGGCGAGCTGTAGTAGTTGTCAAACGTCATCCACACTAACGCCACGGAGCAGATCAGCCCGATGATCAGGATCAGTATCCAAAGTATTCTGTACATAAGGCAAACACTTTATAAATATGATTATAAAGCTGGCCAAGTGCGAGTCGGACTCGCGCACGAGGGGTTCCGTACCATTATCTATAAAAACGAGCAAAAAATTCACGTTTGTTGTATGGGAGCCCCCTAAAATATTTATTTTATTATGTTTTTTAGTATTTGTTGTTATAGCGGCAACATAAATACATCATCTGTGAAAATTTCAGCTGTCTAACTATCACGGTTCATGATATACAGCCTGGTGACGGACAGACATACAGTCATACAGACAGACAGCGAAGTCATAGTAATAGGGTCCCGTTTCACCCTTTGGGTACGGAACCCTAAAAATGGGAGTAAATATTATAAGTTTGGCACCAATGAATGAATTAATTAATGAATCTATTTAGTTGCTAGAATACAGGTTTACAAATTGTTGATATAAATGAGTGAGGTTCCACCATATTCGACATTTACTTCGTGCAAATATTTGTTTAATATTATAAATTATAGATAATAATTAATATTTTTTGACTCTCGACTAATTTTAGTGTAAAATTATTCAAATTAAATAATAAAACAATAATAGGAATACAATCATAATTAAATCAAATGTCAAAAATAGTTTCGTTTGAGTCAGTCATAGTATTTACATTTAATATAGTCATCTACAGAATAAAAACATCTGTCGCATTGTTCATTGTTAAATTTAGTGTCAGTTAGGCTTTTTTGTAGTTTGTCTGGTAGTTTATTATAAATTTTTACTGCCATGTAATAACAGTTTTTATCACAAAGCTTCAGCCTATTTCGTGGTACTTTCAATGCTTTTTGCACTATTTCCTTTTCAATGGCGCGTTTTTGCCTTTTTCGAAAAGCTGCATGTTGTTTTTAATGATTTATCTTATTACATACTACTAAAATTATGTTTAAGACTAGACTCCCGATTTAGTAATGGTTCTGATTGGTTCTAAAAGTATCGGGATGTATTAATGTATTTACTAAACGGGTTAAGTAAATACACTTTAGACTGATAAATAACTCAGTTCAAAATTGTAACATATTCGTACTGTTTTCGAATAATACCTAAATTACGCGAAGTTCTTTTTTCGATAGTTGTTGGATTGGTTGTAACATAACATACTATATTACAAGCCAATAAAGTTGTGGCTGACAGCCATAAAGAATATCGCCACTTCCTCTCCCTCTCATCCCGTGGGGGGACGTAGAAGTCGTCCCGAGGGAATATATGAACCCGAGGACGGCCACCAGTGTTCTCCTGAGTACCATGTCTATCTTACAGCGATCGCCAACCAATGAAAAAAAAGGGGGAGTTCCTTGTCCAGCAGTGGGCGTCTTTCGGCTGATATGATGATGATGATGAAAGTTGTGTCTGGTGTGTGTGGTACTATGTGTTCATAGAAAGAGCCCGTTCCTTCCTCAAGCTATTATGTAAAATCCTGGCTTACCTTTCTATATACGGCGTATCATCGTCAACCAAATGCTTTAGTCCCCCAATAGAAGACTCCTCGCAGTATTCCTTAGTGACAGTCTTTACACTCGCTCTCAATATTTCCAGTTTGTTCGGCGCCGGAGCTTTCCTGCGCAGACGTCGCCGATATGAGAACTCATAAGAACTTTGTGACAAATTCCAAAAAGCAAAAAAAATATTTTAATGTTGTTAAGATGTGTAGTAATTATTTTTTTTTTTAACATGCCAGTTACCTAAATTATTACTATTCATATCTTCAATTACATAGAATAATGGTGATTTCTTTGAAATTATTTGACATTTAATATATTTTGGATCAAATATTTTTTAAAATTTTTTGTCCTTGTCGCTCGGCATCGCTCGGTTGTCGGCATACACTTGAATTAATAAGTGCCACGTGATGGAACATAAAAAGTGGTCTCACAACAATCTTCTTTTCTAATCGGAGTTTACCAAAAACTTTTAGAAAGGAAAGAAATATTTATGTCGTAGAAAATCTGGCTTGTGATTTAATTTATGCTCAAATTTTTTTGAAAAAGTATGCCGTCATTATGGATTTTTCAAAAAGTAGGGCCATGATTGGCAAAGACAGCGTAGAACTTTATCAAAAAATAAAAAATCTGACTTCTTCTGAAAATCTTAATTAAAAAAAAATTGAACTTCTGTTTTTACTGACAGTAGTGCCAAATGTCAAAAAAATTGTATAGATTTATCACGTAGTGATTATAATTATTTTTCAGGATTGAAAAACACAATTGAATTTTCGTTAGAAAGTGAATATAATTTTGTTTTGGGCAAAAATTTTAAGTCGGAATATAAGAAGGAGTTAGTAAATTTATTGTATGATAAAATAGACATATTTTCATTTAAAAAGTTGAACAGGTTGGGTCGCTGTGATATTATCAAGGTTAATATCGAAACCACGAATGAGCAGCTTGTTAATTATTTATCTTACAGAGTTTCACCAGCCCAGCGTCAAATTATTGATGAGCAGGTTCAAGAAATGTTGGAGTTGGGTGTCATAGAAGAATCAAATAGCCCTTATGCTTCAACGGTCGTCTTGGTTAAGAAAAGCGATGGTTCGTGGCGAATCTGCGTTGATTATATGAAGTTAAACAAAAAAAATTGTTTCAGATAGATATCCCATTCCAGCAATTGATGATTTAATGTGACGAGAAAAATAAATGATTTTTTTTATTATATAAAAAAAAAAAAAAAATTGGCTATTTTTCTAAGGCTCGATTCTTTGCAGAGTTAGATTTGAATTCTGGTTATTGGCAAACTAGTATACAAGAAGGGAAGCATAAAACAGTTTATCACGTCGTCAGGGTTATATTCTTTTAACGTGATTCCTTTTGGATTAAGATAATTTCCGACCGAGGGACGGTGTTCACAGCCCATATAGTACGACAGGTCATTGAATTGTTTGGAGCTAAAGCAGTTCTAACAAGTGCTTTCCACCCAATTACTAATGGATTAGTCGAAAGGTTTAATAGAACTGTAGTATCTATGTTATCTAAGTTTGTTGCTGCTGATCAGAGAAATTGGTGTCATTTTATACCTTTGGTAACTTATGCATACAATTCCAGTAGACAAGCCTCAACCGGAATTGTTCCACATTTACTGATGTATGGCAGAGAGCCACGCACGGTGTTAGACATGGATTTGTCAAAAAATAACGTCCATAATTATATGTCTGTAGATGAGAAAAGAATTGCATTGGAAAACTTAGCTACACAAGCAATAAACAACGTATCCCGGGCACAGCAGAAACAGCAGTCCAGCCACGACAGGAGAGCGTCAAGGTGAGAGTTCCAGCCGGGAGATCTGGTGCTCTTGTATACTCCGAGGCGAATTTCTGGTAAGAACTTCAAATTACAACGTTTATTTATAGGACCATGGGTGGTGGTTAGACGCATAAATGATGTCACTTATATGGTGCGAAAGCCTGGGCGGAATAGATCCGACACAGTACATGTTAATAGAATGAAATCATTCCAGACAAGAGAGATGAAGCTCCATACTGTTCACATCAATTTTATATATTTTAGTGTAAATTCAAAAGTCTATAGTAAATCCATAAAGTAGCAGTTACCAAGGAGTTTTTACTTACATAGTTCCTTCGATTACCTAAGAAGAAGACCGGCGTAATCATTTGGTGACCCCGACGTGATCTGATACCCTGGAACAACGGGAACAAATCGAGACGGACCCATCCTTCAGGAACTCACCAGTGTTCAACTGCAGCTACTATTCCGAGAGAAGTGCGTCAATAATCCTTTCTTTTATTCTATCCTTCCTACTTGCTTTAATTTGTGTGAATAAAGTTAAGTATTCAAAGTAGTAATCACCCGCATAGCAAAAATAAAATAATACTTTATATTTTCTTCGATTAAAATCTTTCGAAAAGATACATTAATCAAAAGTAAAGTAATTAATTTCAGTGATTAAAGTGTGTACTAAACATTACTTTATCTAATCAATCATTTAAATCACATTTTCTTTGATTTTAGAACAACAAATAAATAACTTCAGTGTTTACATTAGTCGGAAGCCCATACTGCAATTAAATACAGGGAGTGTTTAAACTGTGTTCCTGTGATAACGGGCAGCGGGCAGGCGGCCGGCTACTACTCGGCTACAAAACCAGTTTATTATCAGCGCTCACGTAGTACGTTGCGTGAGCGATGATAAAAACTGGTTTTGTAGCCGTTTAGTTATTTATAATTATTAAGTTTCTTTGTTTATTTCATTTAAGTTTGAAATTGCGTTGTTGCGTCCACAAAATGACTGATTTAAAGGATCTTATAAAGCAAAGAGGCCACATTAGGTCACGATTAACTCTTTTTGAAAAATATTTCTTGCCTTTAATGGAATGCAAGGAAACTAGTATGGTTAAGATGAATGAACTGCGTTTACGCTGTAGTAAAATGCGTGAGCATTCGTGCAGTTTCGAGGACATACAGTCTCAGATAGAAATGTTAGACGATGAAAATGATAAACAAATGATTGAGCGCAAATCCACTGAAAATATTTTTTTTAATTTAATCGCACGGCCTCAATCATTATTGGAATATTTTGGAAACCAAAATAAAGTGGAGATTTCGTCTAACAATTCTAAATGTATGAATGTCAAATTACCATGTATAAAAATTAATTTATTTAACGGAGATCCTCAGACCTGGCTCTCATTTCGAGACACTTATTTGTCATTAATTCATGATAATGAAACCATAAATAATATTAACAAGTTTCATTATCTTAAATCCTATTTAGAGGGGCCAGCTAGTTCTGTTAAAAGTTCCGTTACAATGTCAGCAAACAATTACGTAATAGCATGGAATTTGCTCCGTGATCGTTACGATAACAAGCGCATTTTAATCAATGAACATATTAAGTGTTTCTTTTCTATACATCCATTGAACAAAGAGTCGTACAGTGGCATTCGTAATTTAATTGACACTTTATCGAAACATTTAAATTCATTAAACTCCTTAGGAGAACCCACCGACAAATGGGATACTCTTATCATATATATGGCATCGATGAAACTGGATAGTGTTACTAATAGAAATTGGGAGGAATTTAGAAGTAACAATGACTCACCCACTTTAGAGGCGTTTTATTCTTTTCTTTGCCAGCGTGCTACTATATTAGAGACGTTGAATGCTAGTGCGGTACAAAATGAAAAACGACATAGCGTCCCCAATGTTAAAAATACGAAGTCTTTTCATAGTACATCTGTCGATTCATTGTCACCTCCTAAGCAGTGTCCAATCTGTAAACAACATCATATGTTGTACGAATGTACTATATTTAAATCTATGCCAGTTACAGAAAGAATCTCTAAACTTACCACTTGAAAATTATGTAATAATTGTTTTCGCAGTGGCCACCAACCCTATCAATGTAGAATGGGTGGTTGCCGAATTTGCCGCAGGAAACATAACACTATGTTACATATAACAAATTTATTACCGTTTACTGAAACTAAAATTGTTACTAATAATAATACTTCAAATGACTTACCTGGTCCTAGCGCTGACTGCACTCCATCTAGCACTGCTCCATCCGTGTCCATGTCTGCTACTTCGACCAAACACGTTATTCTCACTACAGCTTTGGTTGAAGTAAAAAATAATAATAATCTTATACCATAAGAGCTTTGGTAGAGTCCGGAAGCCAGTCCTCATTCATCAGTAACAGCGCTCGGTCAAAAATTGGTTTACCTATAAAAAATAATTCTTACCATTGTATATCCGGCATAGGTAATGAGGTATTAAATGTAACAGCACACTGTGATTTACAACTGTTTTCTAAATATAATACGTACACCATATTTGTAAAATGTTTTGTTTTACCTCGCATAACTGAAAGGTTGCCTCAGGCTAATGTAAATGTAGGTAACCTCAATATTCCCAATTTTGTCCAACTTGCCGACCCAAAATTCTATCAATGTTCTGACATCGAGTTACTATTAGGCGCTGACATATTTTGGGACATTTTAGGACCAGGTAGGGTAACTTTGGGACCTCAGAGGCCTATCTTACAAGAAAAACAACTAGGATGGATAGTGGCACTGTCATATTGAAGAAAAATATTTTGAAAATAGTAATGTAAAGTCGTATTGCCATTTTTCTAAAAAAATTAGTCAGCAACTGAGTAAGTTTTGGGAATTAGAAGAAGTGAGTCCAAAATTAGAATACAACAAGGACAGTTATTATGAATCATTATTCACTTCAACTACTCGTCGCGAAGCTAACGGTAGGTTTTGTGTAACTATTCAAATCAAATCAAATCAAATCAATCGTTTATTTGCAAGAACATGGTACAAAATAGATGTTACATAATTTAATATATTCACATATTCTGCCACATAATTATGGCGTGCAAATTTTATTGTTCTTAATTATATTGTTATTACATTATACAATTTAACAATTAACAAATTATTATCAGTCTTATTAACTTATTTATTATTCATAGTATATGTAAATTTATCATTTAGGTATTCTTTTACCCCGTAATATCCCTTCTCTATTAGCAACTCAAGTAACCGTTTTTTAAACAATGTATTTGGTAAGTCAATTAAATTTTGCGGTAGGTGATTGAATATTAGAATACACATGCAATATACATTTCGTCTATATAATTCTAATTTTATGTTTGGCAATCGTAATCTATTTTTGTGCCTGGAGCGACTATTTTCATGTTCACAAAATTTTTCAAAAAGTTTGGGATACTTTTTAACAAATAGGCAAATTTCGAATATGTATAAACATGGTACCGTTAATATTCTATGTTTCTTAAATAAAGGTTTGCAGCTTTCTAGGAAGGACACCCCACACAGCGCTCGCATACATTTTTCTTGAGTTTTAAAGACTCTATCTATATCTACCGAATTACCCCAAATTATAATCCCGTATCTGAGAATAGAAGAAACATAAGCATGATAGGCTATAAGTGCTGTATTCAGGTTGACGGTTATTCTAATTCGTTTTAGAACGAAAACGAAGCGATCTAATTTACTCACTATTTTATGGATGTGTGGTTTCCAACTGCAATGTTCGTCTACCTTTATACCTAAAAATACACATTCATTGACTGTACTCAGATGAAAGTCTTTATAGTGGATGTCTAAATTTGGTGTGTGTAGGTTGTATGTTTGGAATTGTATTATATTAGTTTTAGTCATATTGAGATTTAAATTATTTAGTTTTAACCATTTAATAGCATCGTCTAAAGCTTTACTTATTTCTATTTCTAAATTTGACTTATTATTACTTTTAACAATTATAGTGGTGTCATCAGCGAATAAAATACAATCTTTTTTTATAGAGTCAGGGAGGTCATTAATATAGATCAGGAAAAGTAAGGGAGATAAAATACCCCCTTGAGGGGTTCCAGTACTATTTTGTTTATAGGCTGATCTAAACACTTTTTGTTCGTGTTTAATAGTCCTCGTAATTTCTACACATTGTTCTCTTTCATCCAGATAGCTCTTAATCCAGTTATTAGCATTACCGCGTATCCCGTATGAAGAGAGCTTTGACAAAAGTGTTTTATGACAAACGAAGTCGAAAGCTTTTGTCATATCTAAAAAAATACAACTGATTTTATTCTTGGAATTTAAACATTCAGTAACTTGTTTAATTAATGTAAAACTAGCCAAAGTGGTAGAGCTATTTTTCCTAAAGCCAAATTGTTCCTTTTTAAGGGTATTGCAGGATGTCAAGAAGTTTTCTATTTTGGAATACATAACTATCTCAAAAATCTTCGATAAGATGGGTATCAGTGTAACTGGACGAAAATTGCTCATATCTGTTTTAGCTCCTTTTTTGTATAGCGGTTTAACGATAGATTTTTTTAAACGCTTTGGAAAGTGACCTTCTGAAAGAGATAGATTTATTATGTGGGTTAGGGGAGGAGTAAGACTAATCGCGCATAATTTTATTATTTTGGTATTTAAACTATCGTAACCTGTAGAATTAGTGTTTCTTAAATTATTTATTATTTTGTAAATGTCAATATTATCCACTGGAGTGAGGAATATAGTTTTTGAATTTTGGGGAATGTCATGAATATATGAATTAGAATTATTAGGTGAATTATTATTTGTTAATGATATGTAATAATTATTGAACAGGTCACATATTTTGTTGGGATTATCATATAATTTATTTTCAAATTGTACACAGTCAATTTCCGAGTTTAACATTGTATTCTTTTTATTATTAATAAGTTGCCTGCTGTGTGGTGACGGCGACAAATATCAGAATCAGAATATCATCACCCCATCTCATCCCGTGGGGGGCGTAGAAGTCGACCCGAGGGAATATCTACCAGAGGACGGGAAGCAGCTTCCTTCTGAGTACTACGACCATCATACTGCGATCGCCAACCCGCCTTCCAAGCGTGGCGATTATGGCATATCCCCTCAAGATGATTCTTGAGGGACGCTTGTCCAGCAGTGGACTTATTTAAGCTGTAATGATGAAGTTGCCATGCTGCTTTACATTTGTTTTTGGAGCTGCTTATGTATTGTACATTATTTATTTGGTGTGCTTTGTTTATACATCCCTTCAAAACCCTGGAATAGTTATTATAATTCTGCTTATTCTGTTTTTTGTTGTCTCTACATAGATGATATTTCAAATATAATACTCTTTTTTTAACACAACACTTCTTTATGCTTTTTGTAAGGAATCTATTTTTAATATTTTTGAAAGTAAACTTTACCTTTATAGTGGGAAAACAAAGATTATAGAAAAGCATGATAGTGTCATGGAAGGTTTTAAATGCTTCCTCTGTTGATTCACAATTGTATATTTCTGAAAATGATAAGCTTGAAATATAGTATTTAAATTTGGAGATATTTTCCTCACTAAAATCTCTAATACTCTTAAACCAAAAATCTGAATGTACTTTGAGCTTTTTTATGACATCTAATTTAACTGTTAGGGATTGTGCTGACTCGTGGTCCGATAGTGCTAGGTAGTGAAGTGCAGATTTCGTGTTATCTAAGTTAGACACAATTAAATCCAAGCAAGAGGTTCTCCTTGTTGGTAAGATTATATGGTTTTTTAAATTATTATTAGTTAGAATGGAATTAAGATCACGAGATAAGCTATTAGCTTTTTATCTATGTTCCAGTCGCCACACATTATTATTTTCTTGTTTCTTTTTCTAGAGAGTGTATTAGCAAGGCGCTCTATGCTATTCATAAAATTAGTGGCGTTTGCTGTTGGTGTTCTATATATACATACTATAATGAGATAAAATTAGTTATTTCAATGGCACAATATTCCACTCAAACATTCCAAAGATTGATTGGGCGAGTCTTATATCATAGCATAAAAACGATTTTTACAGCTAGATAGAAAATTAAAACATACTAATCAATTAAGGCAACAATATTATGACTTCATTCTTGAATATGAGAAATTAGGACATATGACTAAGATTTCTAAGTCCATATTTGGTTGCTATCTTCCACATCATGGCGTAATAAGAGAAACTAGTGAAACGATGAAACTGCGCGTTGTGTTTCTAACGCTGCGTCTTCTAAAACTACTACTGATTTTTCATTTAATGACATACAATATGTTGGACCAGTTGTACAAATTGATTTATTTTCAATCTTATTACGATATAGGCAACACCATTTTGTAGTATCAGCAGATGTAGAGAAAATGTATCGCCAAATACTTGTAGATCCCACACAACGACAATTACAACTTATTTTGTGGCGCGATAAAATAAAATAAAAATAAAATAAAAAAGGTTTTTATTCACGTAGACTTTAAAAAAGCGCTTGTAAATAGTCAGAACATGTTTGTAGTAATATAGTTGTATACATTAGATATTATTTCTAGTAACATAGATATTTAGGTACATATTGTATGAAAACATTTATAAAATTTATTTTATTACATAAATGATATTTAGCTAGCTCGTATCAAGTTATTGTCAAGAGATTATGTTTAATTATCTAGTTTAAGTCTAATATTTTTACTACATATTGTCAATGGTTCTGTCTATATTAAAGGTATTATTATTATGACGGACCTTGTGTTAATAACGACGGTCGCGCTTTAATGCTACCACCGGATCCAATGCGCCCCAACTGAGAAGACCCAGCGAAACAAACTCAGTGGGTTCATCTACTACCGGTTTCAACACGACCCAGTTGAGACGGTCCGGCGAAACATACTCAAGCGGGCATGAACACGGGATTTGGTCCAATTAGAGTAATTATTTAGTAGGCAAACGTAATATATGCTCGATCGGTTGTCTGAATGCTTATTATTTTAGATCATATTTAGGTATACAAAAGAAAAACTTCGAAACAATAACATTATTCATTTTGAGACAGAGTCAATAATTTTAAATGAAGTATATGATAGCAATCATAGATAAAAAGTTCACGTAACACAGCAGATCAGTCATGTCTATATGGCTACAAGATCTCCAGCGAGCAATGTGCAGGTAGGAAGTGAGAGCCAGACGTCTTTGTCATCGATGTACTGTTTAGTGGTGTAATAACCCCTATGTAATAGCCATAAGTATACGTTTAATATGTGTTTTAAAACTTGTGTCAGGCAGATCAGTAATTTGAGTAGGAAGCTTGTTATAAAACCTAATACAATTTCCTAAAAATGATTTATTAGTTTTGCTTACTCTAAAGCCTGGCATGGCTAGTTTGTTTTTATTCCTAGTATTTATATTATGCAGTTCACTTTTCTTTTTATAATTATGAATATTTTTTCTAACAAACATTATATTCTGATATATATATTCCGATGGCACAGTAAGTATATTTATTCCTTTAAACTAATTTCGCAAATAATCGCGACTACCTAAACCATAAATGGCTCTGACTGCTCTTTTCTGCAATAAAAAATAGTACCTATGTCAGCCGCCAAACCCCACAGCAGAATGCCATACGACATAATGCTATGATAATCCTAACGATCCTATTAAAATATTCCAGTTCAACACCATAAGTTACGGGACAGCATCAGCACCATTCTTAAGCACTAGGCGTTTATTACAACTATCAAAGGAATGCAATAACACTAAAATAGCTCAGTTGCTCAGTGATGATTTTTACGTTGATGACTTCCTGTCAGGCGCCGATACAGAGGCATAATTATGCAACATAATTAAGTCTATCACCTCTGAGCTAAACTCAGCATGTCTTCCACTACGAAACTGGCGTACAAATTTACCATCTATATTTCAAAATGATACCAGTCAACCAAAAACATTTGATTGTTCGTCGCAAGCTAGCGTTTTGGGTCTAAAATGGGATCCAAATAAGGATGTTTTGCAATTTTTTGTTTATTTAGAACAAACTCAGTCCATAACTAAACGAATAATGTTATCAAAATCGGCCAAACTCTTCGATCCACTAGGCCTACTGAGTCCGTGTACAATCATTCCAAAAATAATATTACAAAGGCTTTGGATGTCTAAATTGCATTGGGATGATCCTATTGATAATGTTTTACAACGTCAATGGTTGGAATTTGCAGACAATTTAAATGCTATTTCAGATTTTGATATACCTATATGCGCTTTCTCTCAAAAACATGTAGAAATTGAATTACATTCATTTTCGAACGCGTCGCAATCGGCATACGCTAGTGCAATTTACATAAGATCTATTAATAACTCTGGGCAGGTCTTAGTGCGACTGCTCTGTGCTAAAACTAAGGTAGCACCAGTAAAGGCTACAACAATACCTCGTCTTGAACTTTGTGGTGCGTTATTGTCCGCACGTCTGAGTGCCAAAGTATTGAAATCTCTTCGTTGCGAAATTAAATCGGTTGTACACTGGACAGGTTCGACTGTAGTATTGAGTTGGTTATCCTCCAACTCATGTGATTTAAAACCTTTTGTTTCAAACCGTATAAGTGAGATTCAAGATCTGACTTCTTCTAACACTTGGAGACATTTTTCTGTCATTCACAATCCGGCAGATATCGCTTCTCGAGGAGTGAATCCTAAATTGATTTCAACTTCAAAGCTATGGTGGGAGGGCCTATCTTTCTTGTTAGAAGATTCTTCTTATTGGCCTAGGAACATAGTACCTCAAAATATTCCGGATCTACCTGAAACAAAAACTAGTAAACAAATAAAAAATAAATTAAAATATAATAATGTTCAACATACTAATATTTGTTTGCATAGTTCACCTTTCACAAATAAAGATAAAGTTATTGAATTTGACAAACATTCAAGTTTCATAAAATTACACAGATCTTGTGCCTACGTTTTACGATTTATATTCAATTTACGCAATCACACAACATCTAGATTACTTGGTCCACTTTCCTGTGACGAATAAAATGCATCACTTAATGCACTAATAAAGCTACATCAAGAAGAATGTTTTTCTAATGAAATAAAGATATTAAAAAATAAACAAAACTTACCTTCCAAATCTCGTTTCCTATACCTTAGCCCTTTCCTCAGTGAAGGTGGCATGCTTTGTGTAGTCAAATAATAGTCGAATGTAGGAGGAAGACTGAAAAATTCTAATGAACCTACTGTTAAGAAATATCCATTTCTTTTAGAATCGAATCATAATTTTACTAAAATATAATTTTCTTATTACCATATAAAATATCTTCACTGTGGGCCTCAACTTCTGTTGAGTACTATAAAACAACAATTTTGGCCTTTGAAAGGCAGAATATTAGCACGGAGCACAGTAAACAATTGTAAAATTTGTAAGCTTATGAAAGCCAAATCTACTAATCCTATTATGGGAAACTTACCTGCTAACAGAATTACTCCAAGTTACCATCCTTTCTATATATGCGGTGTTGATATGGGTGGCCCATTTTACATAACCGATCGTAGGGGCCGCGGTTGCAAAATATCTAAATGCTATTTATGTTTATTTGTCTGCTTCAGTACCAAGGCCTTACACCTTGAAGTAGCTAGCGATCTTGCGACTGATATCTTTATTCTTTGTTTGCGGCGTTTTATATCTCGCAGAGGTAAACTTTTGGAGCTCTATTGTGACAACGGCACAAATTTTGTAGGCGCAAACAAGGCAATTTCAATTTTTTTAAGGGTACAAAATAAAGACAATTCTGGTTTTGCGTCGAGTGAAGGCATTAGGTTTAGATTCTCCCCAGCTTATTCCCCCCACTTTGGAGGCCTCTGGGAGGCGGGAATTAAATCTGCAAAATACCATTTAACTCGTATATTAGGCGACAAACATTTAACCTTTGAAGAATTGTCAACGTTATTCACACAAATTGAGGCAATCCTCAATTTCAGGCCATTAACTCCTCGTTCATCAGACCCTAATGACCTTGATCCTTTAACTCCCGCGCACTTCTTGATCGGTCAACCATTCACGTCTTTACCAAGCGAGTATCTCTTAGATGTCAATGTAAACAGACTGAATCGATATCAACTACTCGAGAAGATGCGGCAGCACTTTTGGGATCGATGGAGAAACGAATACCTGTGTGAATTGCAACAAAGGAACAAGTGGCGAACACATCAAAAGGGACTACACGAAGGTGACTTGGTCGCAAGGAGCCCAGTTTACCTCCTATGAAATGGCGAATGGGACGCATTCACAAACTATATTCTAGATCCGACGGCACCGCAAGAGTTGCAGATGTCTACACCACTAAAGGCGTCATCAGCAGAGCTGTGCATAATCTGTGTCAATTGCATACTACGGATTCTATAGAAGCAACAATTGCACAAAAGTCAGAAGCTTTCGAGGGCGGGGAATATGTTCAGGCCATATATTCCGCCTGATGATTTCTAAAAAGCAACGCACTCGTTTCTCGTGGAACGTTGCGCGATCAGCGAAACGGCGCGTTACGTCAACCTTTACGCAGTGAAGCTCCATACTGTTCACATCAATTTTTATATATTTTATAGTAAACCCATAAAGTAGCAGTTACCAAGGAGTTTTTACTTACAAAGTCCCTTCGATTACCTAAGAAGAAGACCGGCGTAATGAAATATACTTTCGCGCATAAATTTTATTTTCATGTGAAACGTACGTATGATATAATTTTTTTTTGAGGAGGGGTATATGTAAAGATATTGCCTACCCTCCTACAGAATAAAACCTCTTTTGAGAAGATAGCTATAACTCTGGTCATTTTATTAAAATAGCTGGACGGAATAGCTTTTAAAGTTAGAATAGAATTCGAATTAAATAAAAAGTATAATTTTATATTTGAGTGATATTTGTCAACAGTTACCAAAATGAAGTGCTAAAGAAAACATTGTTTTTTTTTTTTTTTTTTTTTTTTCTTTGATGTTTTCTGCGACATGGCAATCTGTTGTTTGTCAACAATAAGCCATTTCTCTGACTGATAACAATTTATCTGATTGGGTTCTGGCTTGGTGAGACCCTTTTTAATTGTGTCTCATTCCAAAACATTGTAAAAACTTTATTATTATTCAATAAAATAAGTGATTGGTGATACGTGTGTTATCATTGTGAAGGTCTCTCCCTAGATCCCATTATAGAGTACCCCTTGCTGCTGCGAGTCTTTTACAGTAGCCACGTTTCATGTTTGGGGAAACTTGCCCGAAGTTTGGCCGTGTTGTAAATAAAATACAACTCTCGCTAACGCAGTATTAATGGTGACATATGAGCATTATTTTCTTTACTTAGCCACCTAAATGAAATAAAGATGCGCATCTTGTGCACTCTTCCTTCTGTTACCCCAGTCCGTGCAGCCTTACCTTACGTTTAAGTTAGGACTCCTATTAGCAAATACTACGTAAGCGGTAAAACCCACGAAATAGGATTTTAAAAAAAACGCTCTCATTAATTTCAGTCAGTGTAGGTATATCTCATAAGAACAAATGAAATAATAGTGAAATTATTTAGATTGCTCAAATTCAAATTCTTAATTATTGATTACAAATTATACGTGAGTAATTGTAATTAAAATCATTTACATTACCTATACATAACAATTTTGTATCCGACCAATCCGGCCAAGGGGCCGCCATCTGCATGTTGGCCATCCTTTCCCCGGCGCGTCATACGGCGCGGAGGCAGTCGCCGCGACCAGTCACGTGCGCTTGCGCAGACCAATCTACATCACACAATCAAATTGTTATGCGTAACATCCTAATTATGCATGTGACATCACATTATAAATTCCAATATAAATGTTTTGTTAAACTTAGTAACGTAGGGTCGAGAGAAAGTCCTGCGGTCACGAGTGTATGTCTGCTATAGTTTTTGGTAGAACGATTACTACGTGACGTAAATAAACTGAGTATTTCTATTTTGACCGCTAATATACAGTAACTGCATAGAAATTTCCCGATTTTGACATTTAACCTATACTAGAGAAAAAGAAATGTCAACGGTGATTTTATTTCTATACATATAAACGCTGCTCTTTATGAACTGATAAAGGCGACTATATCGAAATGACCTCATGGTATTAACCATAGGTCACAAGTAAGATACAGGTTTTAACCAAGTCTGCTAATTGCAAGTCGTGACCACATGTCATGGTAGCTTGTGACCGCTCGGTGATGACAATTGTAAGAATATGGTCGCATAAAAGTTAAAGATATGCCTCTTCCATCTCAAGTATTTCAATTTGTTAACTACTTAAGTAGTTAATATATTAATATAAGGAACCCAAATAACCACGCTATTTGGGTTATTTGGGTTTTAATGTAAATATATTTTAATATAAAAAATAGTTCAGTTTAATTTTTATATCGGCCAAAGAAAATGTCTTTCAAATGCAGAGAAGTGCTGTCCATTTTACTCGTTGCAATGCAATGTTATCGTACGATTTGTTTTTAATATTCTATTATAATCAAATTTGTTGTCCTTGTCCGTCCCATCTGCCATGGTGTCCGTGATGTGTATTTGTTATGATCATAAAAGTAAAGATTTTATCACAAAAGTTACATCAACTCTATCAATTTGATGTACCTAACCTTTGTAATACTATAAGAAATACACACCGTGGATGTCTGTGATGACATGTCTGCATATCTGCAATCAGCTTTGCTAGCATGTAAAAACATAATATAACATAAATCCAGACGTTGCTTCATCGCTTAGTTTCGTGTGGACGGATATGTTTTGTTTTGAAGGCGCGACGGTTGATCGAACATGGTCAGCTATAACTGAGCGAGTCATATGTAGCTAAAAAGCCACCAATCACCTTTTACCACACTGCTTAAAACTTAGTACTAATAAAATTCTCACCAGAGAATTAAATAACCAGTTTTGACCTTAGATCTCAAATAACAAATTCCTAGCTAACACATTTTTCAAAAGTTCATCGTAGACAAGTCTCATATAATGTATAAGCTTACCGAGATAGGACACGACTTCAATTTGTGCGGTATGTGCTTACTAAGTACTGGAATATATTACGTAGGTATATGAAACTGCAGTCTATTAAAAATTCCACGAGCGTATAAGGTAGACTACCACTATACGAAATAACAATTTTGATCATATCGTACTTTAAACAAATATTTAACATTGTAAATATTATACGGTATAGCGTGTAACCAAATTGACTATGAACATGTAAGTCGCTTTATCGATCTGTGTGTCCATTACCAGACATATGTTTGGGTAAAATTGGAAAATAAGCCTGGTTGGTTTATCTAGTTATCGGTTATACATAATATATGTATCAGTGTATCATCCGAGTCTCGAAGAGCACGATAAGGCGTCGGTCCGTCAAAGTATTGGTGAAGCTGCCAATGTAGTTCCAAATATCAAATAAATAATAAATAAATAAAAAATCAGAGCTCAGAGTTAGAGCTATCGTCAAATCGTGAACCATAATGGATTGAAAATGAATGACTTGATGAAACCATTAGCGTAGCTTCGTTCTGATCGGGGCGCTACTTATGAGTCAACGAATTTTTAATTTACTAAATTTTTTAACATTCTAATTTTTTTTAATGTAATAAATATGTAAAAAAAAATATTTTTTTTATCACAAAGGGTGCTAATCGTATACATTGTCTTTGCGAAGTATTGTTTACTAGCTTTAGCAGTAGCTTTTTATGTGTCGTAATTTCTGTTAGTAGACCAGATAGTACCAGAGAGTAATTTGTGTACGCATGATACCTACTCCGCCCTGGAGTCAATCTTCCTTCCAAATGTCAGGCAGATCGTTGCAGGCAAACTAAACATGCAAGTATTAGCAAACAAACAGTTTACTTTCGGAATTATGATATTATTACGGAATTTACCGAAAATACGATCTTTCTGGTTTAATAATGTACGAGCGTTTAAAATTCTCGGCGTGGTTAAAGTGGGGACACTCTGTCTCGTTCTCCCAATACGACTGTAGTATGGAGATCCTATGTTCACTACAAGTGACGTCGTATGTTAGTATAGCGCGTTCTTTATCTAACATGATTATTAAAAACTTATAACTTTGTTAGTTTTCAGGACAATTTGATTTTGGTTTTTACTGTTAGGATTCTTTTGTGGCCAGTCCTAATACTGAGAATAATAAAATATTAATATAAACAAAAATAAGCTTGTCCGCATTCCTACTCGTATAACTAGCTAGGTTTGGGGAAAATAAGTCCCCATCCGAAGCAGCTACAGCAGCAAGAAAATAATTTACGCTTTTCGAAGTATTTTACGTAGGTCAGTTAGTTTGTAGGTCCACTATTAAAAGACACAATCTTGGGATAGATTTATTCATTTCATCACATTCAGGGTTCGATTCCCACCTAGGACAGATATTTGTGTGCATGAATATAAAATATAAATGTCTATATGTCCTGAGCCTGGGTGTAATTATCTAAATAAACATGTATTTACTAAAGAAATGTAGTATATGCAGTATATCAGTTATCTGGTTTCCATATTACAAGCTCTGCATAGTTTGGGATCGAATGGTAGAGTGTGATAATCAAAATAATCAAAAATAATCATGAATATTTGCCGGTACCCTAAATCTCCTCCACCCTGTTGTTACAAATTATTATAAGTATATCAAATATGCATTCTTGATTCGTAATGATTATTTTAATTTGTTGACTCTTAGTAGCCATTATAGCTAACTTGCATGTCAGTTTGTCACGGACTTCACAATAGTAAACAAAGTATATAGCATGCACGTCTGTGAGCATACCAAGTAAGTGCAAATAATATGGCAATTATTAGTTTAATATCATTTCACAGGAAGGGTGACTTTATGGACTGGCCTGTTGGTCTAGGGATAGTGACCTTGACTATTAAACAAGAGGTCGTGGGTTCGATTCCCATCCAGGAAAATCTTTGTGTGATGAGCACAATTATTTATTATGTCTGGGGGTAATTCATCTTTAATAAATAAGCAATATATAAGTATGTTTATCAGTAGTGTAGTTGCCATTGTACAGGCTCTGCATAGCTTGGGATCAGATGGCAGTGTCTTTAAGATATTTATTTATTTGAGACTAGCTGTGTCCCGAGGTTGCATCCGCGTCAATCTTTATAAATTATGGCCTATGTGTTATTTGGATATATAAGCTTTATTACTACATAGTTTCATTAAAATCCGTTCAGTAGTTTTTGCGTGAAAGATATATATATTTCACGCAAAAACTAATGAAGTGCGGTCACCGTAGCCTAGTTGGTAGTGCTCCTGCCTACGAAGCTGGTGGTCCTGGGTTCGAATCCCGGTAAGTGCAAATATTTGTGTGATGAGCACGAATATTTGTTTCTGAGTCATGGATGTTTTCTATGTATTTAAGTATTTATCTATCTACATAAGTATGTATATCGTCACCTGGTACTCATAGTACAAGCTTTGCTTAGTTTGGGGCTAGGATGATATGTGTGACATTGTCCCATATTATTATTATTAATGTTTATGAGTATGGATTTATAGATGTAAGGATGTCCTTATATCTACAAATCCATAGTCACAAACATTCGCATGTATACTATTAGTAGAATATTAATATAACGCGTTTGACCAAAAGGGATTCCTGTTATAATTTGGAAGTCTATGTTTGAAAGTCTAAATAACAAGTGTGTTCAGAAAATAGGCATTTTATGATTAAATATGTAAGGACTTTTCTAACCACATTTGTTTGCAACTAAATCTTTGACTTTGAATTAGATTTCAGGCTTAGATTGTGTCAAGTGTGCGTTTGTAGCCGCCATACCAATGGAACGATCAATGCATTCTATGTATCCACCGAGCTAGATAAATAAAATATAATTGGCTCATTCAAATATAAAGTGACTAAGTAACTATTATTGTATAATACCGACAAAGTATTGGCATACCTTACAAGATGGCGGCCTTGTCGTTAGGTGCGATCTGTTCCTGGCAACTGTTTTTGACAGTTAGTTTATTGTGATTATTTGTGATACAGCTCATTAATACTGCTTGCCATACTTTCAGTGTTTACAAGGAGTAACAGCTGCTGTGTGGTGACGGCATAGAATATCGGCAGAGAACGGGCAGCAGCGTTTTTCTGTGAACAATGACCATTAATCTGCGATCGCCAACCCGTCCGCCAAGCGTGGCGATTATGGCATATCCCCCCATTCTTTGGGGAGGCTTTTGTCCAGCAGTGGACGTTCTTTGGCTGACATGGTGAAGGAGTAACATAAATAGTTGACAGAAGTCAAGGAGCTTAATTTGCCTGTGAAACTAAAATGCACATAAAAATTAAATTAACTCCCCATACAAGAATAATATATATGATCGCCTGATGCATGTTGTATGAGGCGCCATAAATATATAAAGCATCTGGTTTTGTTTTAGGCGACGGTTACACGTAAGGTATTTACTGTGATTCATCAGTAAATAATAACGTATCGTGGTATTTAATTAACGTGTAATCTAATGTATTGATGTATGTCATTATTTATTCATGGATTTCTAGATTTCTTGATTCTGTATTGATGTTCCGTCGGATTATGATAAATATTGATCGTGTAGCCTCGTGTCAATATTTATGAACTGAAATCCATACGAGACCAAGATGGAAATATAGTGTAAGGGGAAGAATGCGTGTTAAAACGTTGGAAGGAGTATTTTGAAAGTTTGTATGAAAGAGGTGTAACAGAGAGTGAACGTAGTTCACTAAGTATAGACAAGAACAAATATAAAGATGACATTGGTATGGATGAGATTGTGAAAGCTATTAAGGGTATGAAATCAGGTAAGTCACCAGGGTATGACAGGATAACTTCCGAGATGCTGAAGGCTGGACATGGCGTCATAGCGAGTCAGCTGTGCAGCCTTTTCAATTTATGCAATACCACCGGCCATGTGCCAAGTGATTGGTGCAAGGCTGTCATCGTACCTCTTTACAAAGGGAAAGGCTCACGGCAAGACTGTAAAAACTATAGGGGCATTAGTCTGCTCAGCGTCGTTGGTAAGTTGTATATGCAAAAGTATTGGTTGAAAGAGTTGTGAAAGAAACCGATGCGAAAATATGGGATGCACAGGCGGGTTTTCGGAAAGGAATGGGATGCACGGATCAGGTATTTTTTCTGCGAAGCAAAGTAGAGAAGTTTTTGGGGAAAAACCAAAAGGTTTACTGTGCCTTCGTAGACTTAGAAAAGGCCTACGATAGAGTGTTGAGGAGTGAACTATGGTCGGTACTGTCCATGTATGGGTTGAACGACAACCTTGTTCAAGCACTGAAATCTCTTTATAGGGATTCCAGAGCTTGCGTGAGGATTAACGGGTCATACACCGAGTGGTTTAGCATCCAAAAGGGTGTTAGACAGGGATGTGTAGCGTCACCGTGGTTGTTTAACCTATTCATGGATAGCTGTTTAAAAGATTTGAAAGAAAGTGAATGCGGTGTAAGGATGAATGAGTTACTCATCAAATGTCTGCTATACGCTGATGATCAAGTTTTACTTGCATCATCGGCGGACGAGTTGCAGGTGATGGTAACAAGTATGCATGAATCTTTTGAAAGGAAAGGGATGAAAATGAATGTAGGTAAGACGAAAGTAATGATATTTGAGAGGGATGAATACACGACAGCGTGTGATATTGTGATTGGAGGAGAGAAAGTTGAACAGGTGAATGAGTTTGTATATTTGGGAACTTTGTTTACGAGAGATGGGAAATATGAAAAAGATATTGTTAGAAGAGTGAATGCGGGGAACAGAGTGAATGGGGTACTACACGCTTTTATGAGTAGCCGGCAAGTATCAAAGAAGGCTCGACTAGCCGTGCACGATGGAGTGTTAGTGCCAACTTTAATGTATGGAAGTGAAAGTTGGGTATGGCAGAAAAAAAATGAAAGTAAAATAAATGCAGTGTAAATGAGAGCTCTGAAAAGTATGTGTGGTGTGACTTTGAGAGACAGAATTCGAAATACTGATGTAAGAGAGCGTTGTGGTGTGAAAGAGGATGTAGTCACAAAGATTGAAAAAGGCATGCTGAGATGGTTTGGCCATTTAGAAAGGATGAATGAAAGAAGATTGACAAAAGAAGTATACCTGGCCTGTGTGAATGGGACAACCGGAAGGGGAAGACCACGTCGAACATTCTCTGCCCAAATTGGAGATGTTCTCAAGAAAAGGCAGGTCAGAAGTACCCTAAACCGGCGAGCATGCATGAAGAATATAATGACAGTAATCGAGGCAAAAGAAGTATGCAAAGATCGTGACAAATGGAAATCCGTTGTCTCTGCCTACCCCTCTGGGAAACAGGCGTGAGTCTATGTATGTATGTATGTATGTACATTCCAAAAGCGCATTCAACTGTGCTTCGAGCCCTGGACAATCGTTTGTTAAATATTTGTCGCTCTGTGGTAGCCGACTTTAGTGGATATAGTTTCATTAAATTGGGCTTTAACGCAAAAGCTTCATCAGCTACAATTATATATGGGAATAAAGTGGTGGTATTTGGTAATGATGATGGTTCCCAGATTTTTGTGTAGAATACGACTCAACCATCTGATACTCGCCCGTTGGTTCCGATGTCAATCATAATTAATTGTTTTTTAGCATTTACTAAAGCCATGAAAACTATACTGAAATATTATTTGTAATTGTAATATAGAGAACACGAGTAATTAGGATGTTTAATTTTTATATGTTTTCCATCAAGTGCTCCAATACAGATGTAAAAATGATGTAATGTAGCAAAGTCATCAGCAATGGTTTTCCATTCTACTGTAGTAGCAGGTATCTGTAAAATTAGATAATAAATTAAATAACTTTTTTTCAGAGCACATCGGTTGTATCACAAGTATCGCAACGAGATCTTCAAGAAAGTGGTGAAGAGGAACCAAGTCCATGAGCTTTTACTTCAATATACTTCAATGTCCCACAACCACCACTAAAACAAAGTAAAATGGGGACAATACCCAAACAAAATGAACTTTTGGATAAAGCATGTTCGTTTTTATCTCAATCTGTGAACTTATCAAGTAATACACAAACATTAAATCTAACAGCTTTGTATTGGGCTCAGAAATTGGATAAATTAAGTGCAACACAAACAATGTATGCTGAAAAGTTCATTAATGATATTTTGTTTGAAGCTGAACTGGGAAATTTAGGAAGATACTCAATTCAGATTAATTCGCCACAGGATAATTTTAATATTACGTCGCCTTCACTATCGCCTATTGGTGATACTCAAACCCCATCACCAGGTTACTCTTTCCAATCATTATCGGCATCTAACATGGTAAACATAGCATCAAACCATCATAATATTGTACCATCAACAGTTTTATGTGGCGTTCCATCACAGTTGATTATTTCTAGATCTCAACATGATGATACTATCACACTCCATAATAATAGGTCTTTACCTATGAAATTGCCGTTTTGTATGAAAAAATTTAAACGAATTTTTTTCATGAATTTTTTTATTTGTATTAATCGAAGTAATCACCCATGCAATCAATGCATCTTTGCCATCGCAGTGGCAGTTTATTGATGCCCTTCTTAAAGAAATCAGCTGGACGGGAGGCAACAAATTCTTCAAAGGCATTTTGTACTGCCTCTCGGGTATTGAATTTTTTTCCCGCCAAGAAGTTATCCAAATTCTGGAAAAAGTAGTAGTCTGTAGGCGCAAGGTCTGGTGAGTAGGGCGGATGACGGAGAGCTTCCAACCCCAGTTCTTGCAACTTGGAGACCGTCTGCTGTGCAGTATGAGGTCGCGCGTTGTCGTGCAGGAGCAGCGGAGACGAGCGATTGACCAATGCTGGTTGGAGATGCGCCAGCTTCTCCATCATTGTGCTCAGTTCTTCACAGTACACATCTGCAGTAATGCTCACCCCGTTTGGTAAGAAGCTGTGATGAATCACACCGGCGCTAGACCACCAAACAGTGACCATCACTTTTCTAGGGGTAAGTTTTCGTTTAGGGCATTGTTTAGGTGCTGAACCAGGATCCAACCAACTTGCTGAGCGCTTGCGGTTATCAAACAGAATCCATTTTTCATCGCAGGTAACAATGCGGTTCAAAATTCCTTCATTTGTGTGTCTGTTGAGCAGTGCAAGGCACGTCTCGACGCGTACTTCGCGCTGGCGATCATTGAGTTCGTGGGGCACCCATTTGTCAAGCTTTTTTACCTTGCCAATTTGACGCAAATGGACCAATATTGTTTTGACGCTAACGTCGAAAGCTGCTGCTAATTCAGCCGTAGATTGTGTATCATCAGCTTCCACAACCGCCTTTAATTCGTCATTGTCGACCAAAGTCTTCGGACGACCGCGAGGTTCATTTTTCAGGTCGAAATTTCCAGAACGGAAGCGAGCAAACCAATAACAGGTGGTGCGTTGGTTTGTAGTGTTAGCTCCGTAAACGTCGTTGATGTTGCGTGCCGCTTGTGCCGCGTTGCTGCCACGACGGTACTCATATTCCATAATTACTCGAATTTTTAACGTATCCATGATGACGAAAAAGATTGAAATGCGATGAAAATGTAACACTAATCAATAAAGAAATGACTACTTTTGGAAAAAAGAATCCATGTTTTTTAAATAAAATTAATTTGAAATTAGAATTCTTAGCCAAACAAAAATTATTTTGATTTGAAATGGCCAGTACTGCAGAACGGCAATTTCATAGGTAAAGACCTAATATATCACAATCTCAACATGGTGACACTGTTAAGCTACATAATGCAACACAAAATATCATTTTCTTACACCCTCTGGTGATATGACTTAAATCATCTCAACCTGTACAGTTGTGTATCGCTAAGGTTCTCACAGATGGTGCCAAATGTATAACGCTTGTTTATCTAAAGCAAGCAAACATTTATTAAACTTGTGCAAAACTGAATTATCGTACAAAGTTACTGCACCAATCTGGGATCTACCAATCATTATGATAATACATCATAAGAGTCTTACCTAGGACGTAGGTTTACAAATAAAATACGTAGTTATATTGAAATTCCGCGCTTATAAATAATAATATATCTAATGCAGTAACATTTTACAAAAATATCTTCCATCTAGGTATACGTAACATTAAAAGACATTAGACATAAGAATAAAATCAAAACATTTTCCGCAAGTTTATTTTATTTTTTTATTAGCTCCGTGTCATTTTAAATAAATGCTAACCATTCATGTAAAATTCGTAATAGTAGTAAAAAGTAACAGTGTGCTTGCTTGTTGTGATATAGTGGGCCTTACTGGCAACATACAAAACTCAATAATAATTAAAGTATTCTATTCTAAAATCTATGTAAACTATTTCCGTAAAAACACTAGGCGCAGATATTAATTAATTTATTTATTACAGATATCTTATTTATTGCTAACAGAGAATTCCATGCACTATAAGTGGTACTATCATTATAAAATATATTCATGATCTATATAATTTCATTAAGTATACATTATTTTTTATTTATATGTAAGTAAATAAAAATAAGTAAGTAGGTACCTATGTGGTGAAATCAAATAGTGAACATTTATAAGTTGATTAGTATGAACTACTGCATGTGTTGAGATATTATAAATTAATTACAACGAAATAAATCAGTACTACCTATCTTAATACTTAACATCTAGTAACCTACCCACTTTGACAATTTTGTTACAGAGTACTAAAATAGACCATTTACACTTAAAATAAGAAAACAAGCAATACAACCACTTTCATTTGGGTACTTATAACAAAAAAAATAGTAGTAGGTACTTACAGCTGCATAGGACAACATGTTTGTCCTGTTAAAAAACTGGTTACATGGTTACGCTAAACAAATCACACTATCTTCCGCACTAGCTTAAACTGTATTGCAGAATGGCAGCCCTCCTCGTCCCTAATAACGTCAGTTTAACACAGTTTATGACAACATATTCTTAGGTCTATTATATTTAGGGGAATACCTACGTAAGTGCGAGAAGCCGTTTCATGAAATTTTCTTTCTTCGAAAACCTTTCATCGACATCTTAATACTGCGACGCCTTGTTACTGCGATGTTTCGTTACATCGAAACTTTACTGCGAACGATATTACTGCGAAGTATCATACTGCAAAGTCTTGTTCAATCGACGTCTTGTTACTGCGATGTTATGATGACTGTCCAGTTGGTGTAGTGGTTAGTGTCGCCCTTTGGTCTAATTATACTTAATGTATTATATTTATAAATGTGTATAAATAAAACTACCCATATTAGTGATTAAATAGATGTATAGAGTCAGATATTTAGTCAGAGTAATCCTTATTATGAACACGAATATTTTTATATAATTCCATCCCCACTTACGTATGAAGTTGTTATCTTCGAGCTGGCGCAGTCCAAACCTTCTATGCCAGGGGTCGTCGTCGCGTTGACTGTATATATCGCAAAATGGCCGGATGAGCAGTATGTAGAACAGTTCCACAAAGCTGAGTATACTGGCGCCGAGGAATAGACCACCCGTACCACCTGTTGATACTGTAAATAGAATGATTAATTAAAAACCGACTTTCAAACGAAATATAAAGTATAAAATAATTTCTACTGTTCACTAAATTACTTCTATAACATACCTACTATTTAAAGCCGCTGGTAATTGGCACCTACGACTAGGTACCAATTACCAGCGGCTTATAACTTGCTAAGTTATAACACAGTGTACAGCTTATTCTTTAGATGACCTCGCAAGATTCCCCAGAATGTAAAACTAAATTATAAATCCGTTCCCATACGCCACCGGAGCAATAGATATCATAATGTACTAGCCGGAGCAATAGATGCCTATTGCATTGCCGGCTAGTACATTATAATATCTCAATGGTCAAAAATACAACTCAAATGAAGAACCTTCCTTATTGAAGTCTGTTAAAAATAACACAATAATGTAACCGACACCGTCTTTATTACGTAGGCAGGAAGAAGGTAGTAAGTAGGATTTTGTGAGGCGAGCTTCGACAGTTCGTTCGTACTTACTCTAATTTATAACTTTAAGCAACTTAAAAATATTGGAAGTAACGATGGTGTCTGGTGTCTGATGATGTCGATGGTGTAATGTACATTCAGTCAAAAAAGTATCGGGAAAGGATGATTTGTTTATGATTCCAAATTCAATTATTTGGTTTTTTGTTGTTGTTAGATTGGCACAACTGTTTTCCATTTTGGCGCTGAGTTTGAGTTGCATCTGTTATTTATATTAAATACAGTGCTGGTTTTAGTAATATCATATATATTGTGTATTACGAATTTCATAATGGACAAAAATATCGAACAAAGAGTTTGTCTTAAATTTTGCATCGCTAAGGGAATTTCGTGTTCGGAGTCACTGAAAATGTTACAGAATGCTTACGGTGAACTGACTTTACCAAAAACTTGTACTTATGAGTGGTTCAAAGCGTTCAAAAGTGGTCGAGATGTGATGAAAGATTTGCCTCGCTCTGGTAGGCCATCAACGTCTGCAACTGAAGTTAACATCGCAGAAGTGAAGGAAATTGTGACTGAAATTCCCCATTCAACTCTGAGAGAGATAGCCGCCGAACTTTCTGTATCTCACGAGTCGATTCGTACCATTTTAACTAATCATTTGGGTATGAAACATGTTGCCGCTTGGCTAGTCCCAAAAGATCTGGATTTTTTTCAAAAACTCAAAAAGTCGCTGAGGACATGGTAGAACGAGTCAATTCCGACCCAACGTTCATGAAACGCATTACTGGTGACGAGACGTGGGTTTACGAGTTTGACATGCAAACTAGTCAACAAGCTTCGGAGTGGCGCCTTCCAACTGAACCGAAGCCGAAAAAACCAAGCCAAAGTCGATCAAAAGTCAAAGTCATGTTGACGGTTTTCTTTGACTATCGCGGTGTTGTGCACTCTGAATTCTTACCGGAAGGTCGAACGGTAAATAAAGAATATTATTTGAGCGTTATGTGGCGTTTAAGAGAGCAAATTCGACGAAAAAGGCCAGATTTGTGGAAAGAAAATTCTTGGATTTTGCACCACGATAATGCGCCTTCGCACAAGGCCATCATTGTGAACGAATTTTTAACCAAACACTCAACAAATACCATCCAGGAACCACCATATCCACCAGATATGGCTCCAGCTGACTTCTTTCTTTTTCCTAAACTCAAATTACCACTTAGAAGACTTAAAGGAGACTTCGCGGCGAAAACTGTACTCAATTCCGAAAGCAGCGTTTAAAAAATGTTTTGATGAATGGATTATTCGTTGGCGTAAGTGTATCGTTTCTGAAGGAGCATACTTTAAAGGTGATAAAATAAATTTGGATGAATAACAAACAGTTTGTTATTATTGATCTTTTCCCGGTACTTTCTTGACAGAGTAGTACTTTGGCTTTCTCGTGGCCGATGCAAGCAACAGTCGATAACTATACCTAAGATTAGTAAAATTGGCGTGACGTCAACGCGTGTAACTGAAGTCAACTGAGTAAAATACTCTTTACTATAGAACATTATTATAGCGTACATAACTTAGTTATAGTTAGTGGCGACGTTGAGTGCGGGTAGAGCAACATCGACCATTGTGGAAATCAATGGGGAAGTCTCTGTCCAGCAGTAGAGCTATTTTGCCTAACATGATGATGCTAAATGTAGTGATATCTTAACATCTTACCTACTAAGTCCAGGACTCCTCGAACTACGTTCCTTCTGTATCTCTCACTAGGCAACACCGCCAGGTCTATCTGAACACTCGCGTAGCTATCCGACGTAACAAACTTGAAGTCTTTGATTATCGAGATCTCCGCTTCTGTACATGAGGGTAAGCAGTCACAGGAAAGCCCCGCTCGGGAGGACCACGACGCCTTGAGAACCTGTGCCACAAAATTATTGAAATACAACTCACGGACACAAAGCACAGCGTTCAGAAAAGCGATATTCATATATATGGGTCATACAGAGAGATGTCCTGTGCGAATTTCAATCCGTCTCATGTTCAATCCTTATTAAAGGCATGCCAACCAAATTTTACTAATTGCCACTCTCACCATAAAATCCATCAGATCTATGTATGTCGCAATTAGATAAGCCATTGATAGTTTGATATTTAGCCTACACTTATTTTGAAGCGCCATATACACATGAAATACACAGGACGACTTGTTTTAACTGTTCTTAGAGAAGGATGAAGAAGAGATAAAATTTATAAGTTAAGTCGTGGTCGTGATATTTTAATCAACCATAGGGGTTGATGCTCACTGCTTTTATATGAGTTATTATAGAAATAAATATGCACCGAAAGAGATAAAATCGTAAATAAGTAATTTACCGAAAGTTCCGAAACGTGGCTGTTGAGACAGATGATGCCGCTCACGTTACATTTGAGGTGCTCTGGCACATTCGGCATAAAGTAGTTGGTGCAGTTGCAGAGACGTAGCTGCGCGTCCTTCCTGCACTGCACCGTGCACGCCGTGTACGAGTAGTGGTGGTACACTTGCAGGAAGTTCTCGTCTGTGTACCGACATTTGCGCTTCTCTGGCGTTATTAAGCGTGCGCCGGCGTCGTTCTCAATGTTACGAATGGTTATGTAACGCCTAAAATATTTCAAATGTGCAATTAAAATAGTCGAGAAACGTTCCTAGCACTCTATACAATCTGGGAAATTAAATGTATTTATTATTTGGTGACAATGTTTATTTAGGACGAACTTTGTTTCAGAACGGTGTAAACTGTCCGTTTAGGCCTTTGCTCCCGGTAGGTACCTGGGTCAATTGCAGCAGCGTCAACTTCAGCCAACTTTGTGTAAAATCTAATTGTTTCGGGTTTGGTTGACTTAGGGGGCCATGGATCATAGAGCACGCCGAGGCCGGGTTCCGTTCTTGTCCTTATAGTTAGTCAGAAGCATAATACAATTGCATCAGGTTACACTGGGCACCGATCATAATATAAACAGAAAAGAAGGTAAGGAATTAAGACGAATTGATAATGTTTATACTTATGAAATATCTCCTGTCCGACGGTCAATACATCAGAGCCTATGGTAGTCAATGTGGGAACTTCCTCTTCGTTCAAGATATAAATGTTGGCGGTCACCATGACGTCAAACCGTATTGTCCCCGGCCCTGTCGTTCTGTTGCTCACCATATTCAGTTTGGGAGCATTCTTCTCTCTGTGCCAAAGAAAATTATGAATTAGTAATTAAATTAAACTTAATTAAATTAGACATAAGAGTCATGGCAAATGAATAAAGAGTGTGTGAATGTCCAACACTCTCTATTTACTACTTTGAAATTTGAAATTAAACATGAATATATCCATAACTATTTATTTTTAACTAGCTGTGCCCCGCGGTTTTACCCGCGTTAAACTTTATAAATTATAGCATATGTGTTATTCTGATGTATAAGCTATATTATTGTAAAGTTTCATTAAAATCCATTCAGTAGTTGTTACGTGAAAGAGTAACAACAGTCCATACATACAAACTTTCGCGTTTATAATATTAGTAGGATTTCACTTTTCGTATATCATCCGGTGAGAATTTATTTGCATCAGCGGAGCTCATGCGACGTGATTTTCGTTTTATATTTTATCATGAATCTTCTCTTCGCGGTAGTGCTTGTTCATGATCTTAAGCTTCCCGTTGATTCGCTGTATTTAAAATAATGGACATGGAAGTCTGCACCCAGCCAAGTAAGCCCCATAAAAGACCATAAAAGATTTTGTGGTGACGAGTAGCATGTGCGACGAGACTAGGCTTATTTCGAGTATTTATGTTAGAAGTCTCACTTTTTTTTAAGTAAATCCATAGTATATTCTTTTAAATATTTGTGAAACAATCGTTAAAATATTTATTTGCTTGGACTTTTCTTTTACAGGTTTAGGTTTAGCAGCATTGCAGATGGACAACTGCCTTGCCATATGTGTGGTTTGAGATGGGTCGATAAACGTGATACAACCTTAGTGGTCGTAATAGCAGTGCTCAGAAGTCCTTTAAGGTCATAAACAAGTTAGGTCCGTAACGCATATACCTACCTCATACTATTGCCTAATTACGACCCTACCTATTACAGATACAATATAATTTTCAAATATAATTTTCAAATCTTATTTTTACATCTCCTTACGTAACAAATCCAAAATATTAAGGTTATTATTTCACACAAAGTAACGAAAAGTTTAATATGCCAGGTTATGTAGCCATTGGGAAATCAGCTCGCAGCGTGAGTGAGCTTGATTATATGCAAATGTACCTATATCCAACAGGTATCAAACGCAATTCAACCCAAAATAACATAATTGTACATAGATACGATGATCATTAATAAGATGTGAAACAAAAAATCTGAGGTACCATTAAAATTGTACCATGTGTTTAAAAATCCATTAGCCACCGAGGTGCGTTCAATTCGTTCTAATGACCTCGTAAATTTTTGATATCAGTAGATACTATACCATAGATCGTCGATGAGATAGCTGAGTGGAGTGGCGACGTAAACTATTGCGTTATTCACATTCTCCGAGCTCTCTTTAGTAGGCAGGTTTGCAACGTTTGTTCCTTTGTATATGCTACAAATATATGTCACTGTCTGTCGTTTTATGCGATATAGATCGTCGATGAGATAGGTGTGTGGGGTGGAGACGTAAACTATTGCGTCATTCACATTCTCCGAGCTCTCTTTAGTAGGCAGGTTTGCAACGTTTGTTCCTTTGTATATGCTACGAATATATGTCACTATCTGTCGTTTTATGCGATATAGATCGTCGATGAGATAGCTGTGTGGGGTGGAGACGTAAACTATTGCGTCATTCACATTTTCCGAGCTCTCTTTAGTAGGCAGGTTTGCAACGTTTGTTCCTGTGTATAGGTATGCTACGAGTATATGTCACTGTCTGTCGTTTTATGCGTCGGTTGGTTACGCGCTCAGTACAAACATTATCTGTTCTGTTTGTGCTGTTTCTGTTTTTTAAAAGACAACGCCCGCACTAGGGAATCTAACCCCTGTGTCGCGGGATACTGTAAAACATATAATAGACGGACAAAAATTACATCCAGACACAGAACAACTATTTATGGGTCACACAAATAGCTGTCCGGCGCGGGACTCGAACCCGCGACACAAAGCGGCGTGGCGATTAAACTACGATAGTACGAAGATAAAGATATATTTATTTGTCAGAAACATGTGTAGTTAAAAGATATTACATATAAAATATTGTTTCATCATGTTCTACCTTAATAGGTGTACAAATCAAGACATGCAAGTTAACACATCAGTATTTATGAATATTTAAGTAAACATATTTAGAAATTATATAGGGATTATGGATGTCAAACTTTTGAGAATAATAATTACATCATTTCATGATAATAATAAGCGACTAGTATGTCAATATATATAAAATAATAATAAGAATTCTACAGTAGTCATTAAATAACAGTCAAAACAATTTATAATTTATCAGTTAAACAATCATTTATATTATAATACGCCTTATACCTTTTTGAAGTTATACTTCTTTTGGCGCGATGGAGAAAAATGATAAGAGTGAATTTTTACGATGCGCGCGCACACCGACACCAAAAAATTTAACAGCATGAAGTTAGTTCTAGGTGGTATGACAGTGAATTTTTACGATGCGCGCGCATCGTAAAAATAACAGCATGAAGTTAGTTCTAGGTGGTATGACAGTGAATTTTTACGATGCGCGCGCATCGTAAAAATAACAGCATGGAGTTAGTTCTAGGTGGTATGAAAATTGATAACTATGTTCAAGATGTATATTAAGAAGTATAACTTCTAACGCGTGTACATAAGTACACACAAGTTTTTTTTAAAATTTATTTTTAAATGTAATGACACTCATATCCCTGTAGTCTTTTGGTAATTTATTGTATAATTTAGGTGCCATACAAAGTATACTTTTTCCCATATGGGCAATTCTAGCGCTGTGCATACATAATCTATTATTATCTCGTCTGTTTCGAACGACAAAATCTGACACCCGAGGAAAAAGTCCAGGGTTTGTTTTAACAAATATACAAGTCTCTAAGATGTATAAACTAGGCAGCGTGAGTATGTTGTGTTTAATAAACAGAGGCTTACAACTATCAGTGACCTTAAGCCCAAACATGGCTTTAATACAACGTTTTTGTACTCTGAAAGCTAGATCCTTATCCGTTGAGTTTCTCCAAAAAATTATGCCATACCTTAATATGGAGGCTACTAGACCATGGTAAGCAGTGATTAACGCTTCAGTACTAACTGTGGGGGCCAGTTTGTAGAGTGCATAGGATGATTTACTTAACCGTTTACATACAATATCAATATGGGATTTCCAGTTCAGTTTTTTATCAATATTATGATCAAGAAATTTTGTATTGTCTACTTCTTGAATTTTGATGTCATTATATTTTATATTCATTTCAGATGAAGTTTCAATTCTTTCACTAAAGTGCATGATAATAGTTTTATTTAGATTTATTTTTAATTTATTATTAATTAACCAAGAAAGTATTAATGTTATAGAATTATTAATGTCATATTCGTAAGCTTCTAAGTCGTTACATTTTATAGTTATTGTGCTGTCGTCGGCAAAAAGTGTCATAGGTTGGTCAATTGATTTAGGTAAGTCATTTATTCGTTTGCTATGCAGATGACACTCTCGTGTTGGCCAGGGGGAGCAATTTCACGGATGTGGCACGGCTTGCCGAACTGGGAGTGGCCTGCGTCGTCGGCAGTGTCCGCGGGCTGGGCCTTCAGGTAGCGCCTCATAAAACTGAGGCGCTTTGGTTCCACAGCCTCCGTCGGGGTAGGGAACCTCCCAGCACGCGGATTCAGGTGTGTGGTGAGGTGGTCCCAGTTGGGCAAACCCTCAAATACCTCGGGCTGACGCTGGACAGTAGGTGGGCTTTTGACGCCCACTTTGTCCAGCTAGTTCCCCGACTTCGCGGAGCGGCGGGCGCACTCCAGCGTCTGCTGCCCAACCTTGGGGGACCCCGGGAAGAAGTCCGCCGCCTCTACTGTGGGGTTATCCGGTCTATGGCCCTCTACGGTGCTCCCGTCTGGTCGTCTAGACTGGCGAGAGCTTCCCGCTGCAAAGCTCTTTTGAATAGCGTGCAGCGGGTGGTTGCCATCAGAGTGGTCCGTGGATACCGGACGATCTGCGGTCCTGCCGTGGTTTGACGCATGGCTGCTCCGGAAACGGGGCAGCCTAACCTTTAGGTTGACACAGATACTCACCGGACACGGGTGTTTCGGTGAGTACCTGTGTCGAATAGGTAGAGAGGCGACACCGTCGTGTCACCATTGTGGCGGCGGCCCGGACTCGGCCCAACATACACTCGAGGAGTGCCCAGCTTGGGCCCCCGAGAGGCGAGTCCTGGTCGCTGAAATAGGATTGGATCTCTCGCTGCCAGCAGTGGTTTCGGCTATGCTGGCAGCGACAACCGGATGGAACGCGGTGGCCTCCTTCTGTGAAGCTGTTATGCTCAAGAAGGAGGCCGCCGAGCGCGAGAGGGAGCGCAACGATCCCTCCCGTAGGAGAACGAGACGGCGCCGATGAACTGGATATTGACACCAATGACCGCTTCATCGGCGCCGGCGCTGGGAGCTTATCTCAGCGCGAGAAAGTATGCGGCGTCCGGCTGGCTTCTCCCCGGCTTGACGTCGCCCCTGGGACCGCTGGCGTTTGGAGGAGGGGAACTCCACTCGTCTTACATAAGCGGTCCCGGGAAGAGGTAACCTGCTGTAGCTCAGGTTGCCTAAACGCGCTTGTGCGTGAAGGGGAGGGGAGGAGGCATTTAGCCCCCTCCCGTCCCCGGAGGAGAGTCTCAGACAATCAGTGTACAGCGGGGGTACTGGCGAGATCGTTCACGAGTACCCAGACCCCCCGCTACAGGCATTGTGAGGCTGGCTACCATGGTGGTTTTAGTGCGTATCCCGGGACTAGCCCGAGTGAGTCCCACATAACCCGTCGCCTCCCCAAGCGGCGGGTATGCGTAAGTTTAATGCATTTCCACCATGTAAAAAAAAAAAAAAAAGGTAAGTCATTTATGTATATGATAAAAAGAAGTGGTCCGAGGACGCTTCCCTGGGGGACTCCAAATTTAATGTTACGCTGTTTCGATATATACTTTATTTCAGTTTTAGTGGTTTTATCTATTTTTGCGATTGACACTAGTTGTTTTCTATTTGAAAGATGGGACTAATTAGTTTTAGAATGTTTCCCTTTATACCGTATCGTTCAAGCTTATTCAATAGTATGATGTGGTCAACGTAATCAAAGGCTTGCGTCATGTCACAATACACGGCCGCAATAGCTTTCCTTTTGTCTATGTTTATCATAATATTCCGTAGAAAGTCATAAATAGCCATATTTATGGTCATATTCTGTCTAAAACCTTTTTGTTCATGGTAGAGTACTTTATTTTTCTCTAGGTATGTATATATTTGATTATAGACATATTTTTCAAATATTTTTGTTATAAAAGAAAGGAGTGCTATTCAAAATTCAAAATTATTTATTAGTCATTGGGTTTTACAATTATTTTAGCAGTGATAGCCACACTAGGCGATGCCTGTATCGAGGCTATCGATGTAATACGGTTATCAGATAGGACTTAAATACATTTTTACAATAAGTTAGATACACTATTACTTAGAAATTATTTTTAAAATTAATATCACATGACAGCAGATTCCTAGCAAATTAACTTAGGGTTCGTGAAACTAGTAGAATTTAAAATTAAAATTTGTTGATTACAATTAATAGTTATACCTAGAAAAAGTAGGGGGTAAGGTGTAAGTTGGTGGTCGGTGAGTGTATGTGTGTGAGTATTGGTGTGACGGAGGGGGTGTGCGACTGTATGTTCTTTTGTGAGCGCAAGTCGAGTAGACTGTAATATGCATTTATTAGTTTGTTATTAGATTACTGGTTTAATAAGTTGCTCAGTCTCTTTATAGTTTAGTTTGTCGATGTAGTTTTTAGCCTTTGTTTGAGTGTCTTGTATTGTACATGATTTAATATTACATTTGGTGGCAATTTTATTATATATAAAAGGAAACATATAGTTTTTAAATCTTTTTGCGAATGTAGTTTTGATTTTTTGTGTAGGAACTTTAAAAACTCTGGATCTGAGTAGATTAGGGTAATCCAAAGACGTAATTACTGTTTTGTGTGTGCATATGGCTGCATTCAGAATGTAATATTTACGGATGCTTAAGACACCAGCTTGTAAATATGGATCTATTGTGGGGAATGTCATGGGTTTCTTCAACATAACTTTTAGAATAGACCTCTGTGCTCTTTCCAGAGTAATCAAGTGTGAGGTGGAAGTACCTCCCCAGACATTGATACAATAAGTCAGGACGGAGTGACACAGTGATAAATAGATACATTTAAGAAGATCTTTACTTGCTACATCCCTTACCTGCCTAATTACGTATATGAGCTTTCTGGCTTTTGCCGATAGGGCAACAATATGGTCCCGGAATGTCAGTTTCTCGTCGAGAATTACGCCAAGATATTTTATTGACCGAGTTCTTTGGACTACATTGCATCCAAAAGTGGTCTGCGTACTTACTCTTGGCTGATAACAGTTGTGGATTTGCATGTTTGCGGCCACAGTCGGTGAAGAAGCACTAGTTTTATGGAAACAGATAAATTTTGTTTTGCTGGTGTTGAGCGTTAGCAAGTTGTCACTAAGCCATTTAGCTATTGTTTCCATGTTCCGTGCAGCATTAGCAAAACATCTGCTCCAAGATGTATCGTGGAATACTACTGCCGTATCATCGGCGTAACAGATAACTTTAGCATTCTGCAGAGGTAGGGATGGTAGCTCATTAATATAAAGCAGAAATAAGGTTGGACCTAATACGCTGCCTTGAGGCACGCCAAACGAGGTTTCTATATGAGAGCTGAGCCAGGAATCAACCCTAACACACTGCCTCCTTTGAGTGAGGTAGCTCCGGAACCAGTCTAACACAACTCCCCTGATTCCTATGTTCTCAAGTCTCTGCAAAAGGATCGGAATGGCGACAGTGTCAAAAACTTTCGCCAGATCGAGAAAGACTCCCATGCATGCACGGCCATTGTCAAGGTGTGAGACAACTTCGTTAGTTAGTAGAGTGACAGCGTCTTCTGTTGATCTATTTTTCGGGAAACCAAACTGTGCCTCTGACAGTATACGGTTATCCTCAAGGTATTTGACTAACCGTCTATTGACTACTCTCTCCAAAATTTAATTGCTATTGGTCTATACTTCTGCATTAGTTTCTTAGAATTCTTTTTATGTAATGGTTTTGATACTTTCAAGCTCTCTGGGAAGACATCATTGATGAAACATAAGGTTACGAAAATTAACAATATATAAAAATACAGGTTTCAGTTTTTTGTCGCGGTGTAACTTACACCGCGACAAAAACTGAAAACGAATTCTTTAGTTTATTCCTGTTACACAAGTGTAGATTTTATGAATTATACACGGTTAGTTTTTGATGGTTTAAATCCGGTGGACAGGAGGTTTAACTTACCAAGTACTATTCATTGGTGATTAATTTTACATGATATCTATAAAATTAAAAAAATAGAAAGTGATAATGTAATACTCGCATAGTGCGTGAAACCAAATAGTAACGTTTTAGTTAACTACTCGTGTATACGCTAACCTATCTACGCGCCCCGCTCGAACGACCGAGGTCATTGACTCGCTCAGCTGATATTCATAACATTTCTTCATACTTTTACAGGCTTGGGACTGTCTTAAATGCTTTGTGCCTAAGTTCTGGGACCTAAATAGATTAAATGAAGTAATCTAGCATTTATGACGTATTTAAAAATGTGTGTAGTATGATTTGGTTGGTAGTACTTGCCGTCCTTGCAGCGTATTGATAGCGTAGCACGTGCCAAGTTCAGTGTCCAAAGGTCTGAAGTACGTGCAGCAATCGAAGTCAACATCGTTCCAAGAACAATTAGCTAGTGTTTGTTCGCATGTATTCCTCACCTAAAAGATAAAAGTCATAAAGAAAAATGTTTTACTATAATTTAAGCAAGCCAATATACTACTTATTATATATTTGAATGTTTATTATTTGTCAGCTCTATTAATATACACATAAAAAGGAATATAATTTAATACTCACAAGATTGGCATAATAAGTTAGATTTGTTTTCATACAGTCCGGCAGCGGGTTCTCCAAGTTACAAAACTCTGATGTGTAATATGTAATTCCTTTGAAGAAAGCGATCTCTTTTAATACTTCCTCCATATTAAAATCATGATTTTCACCCCAAAGCCTACAATTTAAGTTTAAACTTTAATTCACTACCACTAAATAATAAAAACTTGCAGGCCCCTAATTTTAGATGGTAGATATGAATATGGTAGAGCCAGGCACACCTACCGTCGTAATAATACATAAATCAATAAAAGTATTAAAAACTGGTATTCAAATCATTCCTTTTTTAGTCCGGCAGGGATCAAACCAGCACTTTCAAGTAATCCGGGGTAGGCGCTCTGCTCATAAGTTACGAACGGTACAGACCGGGAGAAGATATTTACGGAGGATGTATGTGCCATCCATCTAGCCCGTTAGGGAATTATACATTTGATTCGTCGGTGTGTATCGTTTATAGTTTAACGGTAGGGCTTCACCTTTCAAGGATTGGTGTTGGTTCAATAATCGTTTTGAGTTTGTAGTTAAGCTTTGCATCGCTAATAATGCTTTCAAACTAAAAATGTACAGACGCTAGCACATCCAGCTATCCCAATCTGTCAAATTTCTTTTAAAGATTTTCAACTTTATCACAAAAGCATAAGGTTCACTTTCATTTGGAGAAATTTGACAGATTGTGATAACTTAATGTGCTAGCGTCTGTACAATGAAAGTATTACCGATCGGATATTTCTTCAACCCGGTTGGAATTATCATTTTCACAAACGACAACAGATGGGAACTCAGTATCCCAGTCCTTGTACGTAGTCTCCACAACGAAGGATATAGGGTTGTTCTGGAAAGCGTCGTACTGCGCTGCTATCAGTAGAGACGACCCGTACCAGGACAGAGCTACCACTATTAGCCAGAATATCCTGAAATACCAGGAACTTTGTGTCACATAGTTTACGTTGGGTGTAATATTGATCATTTATGGGGCAACATTGGGGAGCGGTGACATTTGACAGGTAGACAAATCGAATGAGTCGGCTCTATATGTATATACATATACGTGATATAGGTTATACATATTTGTTGTACTCTATTATAGAAGTATTAGTGTTGTAATACATACATAATTGTTACCCACATAAGGAGTTTTATTACATTAGTTACAAGACGACTGCTGTATAAAAAATATCTGTCAATTATACTAATCATCTGTCAATTTGATCGAATTTATTCCGATTAAATTCTAATATTGTTATTAATTTATAGAGTAATTAACATGAAAAAATCGGACTCCGTACCCAAAGGGTAAAACGGGACCCTATTACTAAGACTTCGCTTTCTATCTGACTGTCCGTCTATCACCAGGCTGTATCTCATGAACCGTGATAGTTAGACAGTTGAAATTTTCACAGATGATGTATTTCTGTTGCGGCATAACAAAAATACTAAAAAATAAAATAAATATTTAAGGGGGCTCCCATACAACAAACGTGAATTTTTTGCTCGTATTTATAGATAATGGTACGGAACCCTTCGTGCGCGAGTCCGACTCGCTCTTGGCCG
This sequence comes from Pseudoips prasinana, assembly GCA_951640165.1. Taxonomy (NCBI): domain Eukaryota; kingdom Metazoa; phylum Arthropoda; class Insecta; order Lepidoptera; family Nolidae; genus Pseudoips; species Pseudoips prasinana. The sequence goes on from OX621260.1 coordinate 26,254,216, forward strand.
GTTTTTTATGTTGTTGACTATATTTTTTATATAATAGTGAATTAAGAGAAATACGTTCTAAAGCCTTACTATAAATATTAATGATACATATATATATATATATATATACACTTTGAACGATCTGTGAAGAGCGGGGCCTCCTATCACAAGTATTTAATATACTTACTTAATAGAAGACCCCTATGGAAGATAAATTATAGTAGTATAAAATACCGAAATAAACAATTTTTATTTTATTTATACACTGAGTCCACGGACTTAGTTAAGTATTATATTTATAATACAATTATATATTTCAGTATAAGTAAATGCAAAAATATTGGCTTCAGAATATATAACTAAGTATGAACCTTATGAATCGAGGGTATCTTGCAGTTGCAAAAAATAGTCACCGTCAGGATGGCTGGACCAAACGAGATATGTATATGACACCATGCCCACTATTTATTACCTATTAAATAAAGGCTACCTTTGCGATAAGAAATACATCAAAGAAATAAAGTGGTCAGCCACTCTGACGTCAGGCCGATTGGCCGATCACTTCCAGGTTCTCATAGTTTTAGCGTCATATTAACAGCGTTGTTATATATTTGCTACCTTAACATTATATCTTCACACAATAGAGGTCCTACAAAAACAGCCATTAAAACGCCTGCGCAACAACTATTTATTTACGTCTTTTCTCAGAATAATGTTAACAATGTTGTTGCAGGCGCTTAGTGGCTTATGGACAACTTGTTTATTTATATCCATAGTAAACTTTTATCCATTTAGAAAGTTTTATACTTATTGGTTTATCGCATCTATTCTTAGCAATATAAGTACGTATGTACTCGGAGAATTATTAAATTGGTCTTGATCAAGTTATGATACAATATTTAATAATTATGAATTGAAATCTCTGATTATTTTTATTTATGACTACCCACAATTTTCACAACTGAGATGATAAATAATTATGTTCAACTTTCATTATTTCTTTCTGACGTACATACGTTTACATGTATCTTTTTAGTTATTATTCAATAAAGAGTGTGTTATCACCATGAAACGGGGAAGATTATTAACCGCATCGTTGGAAAATCAAAAAAGTGTCATTGCAAAGTACGAAAATGATTTTTCAGAGAAAAATTATCTTCCGTCACCGTGTGACGTTTAGTAACATTAGTGAACTTTTACTATACACAAAGTCCGAAAAAGCTATTTATCAATCAATTTAAAATATTACGATTTTTTTCAATAATAGCTTGTCCGTGATAAATCCCTATCCGAAACGGATAAAATTATTACAATAACAACAACCACGAAGTTGGCTTCTGACTGCAAGATATTTTATTTTATCATAGGCAGAAAATCCAGCCGATCGTACACCGCGTAAAAAGAAAGACAAAATATCAACCTTTAGGACCAAGACTCTTTTGCCGAAGCATCAGTGGGCTAATATCTTACGAGAAAAAATTTGGAAGACAATCCGAAGTCCGTGTAGCTGGATTTTGAAAAATTATTCGATTAAGGATGACGATTGCGTTATATCCTCTGGAGCTTGCAAGCAGTGTCGAGCGAAAGTTAAAGTTATTATCAACTGGCCAACTGATAAAACTGCTAAATATACTTGTACGATACACAATTATATTAATAAATGTTCCTTATTTAATGAAAAAGATAAATCATTTCCCTTTTCAACGACGTGAATTTGCTGATGAGTTAAAATACGAGTCTGCTATTGTAGTGCAGAATAAAATAGCGAATAGTATGATGAATTTAGAAGACAGGGAACCGACCCATTTACGCACTGTCAGTTGTCTACGACAAATAAAGTACGAGAACAGGAAAAGCGCTTACTATGATTCTAATGCAATACTAGCTTTTTAGATTATGCACACAATGGCACCCTATAAAGAGATAATAAAACTCGTATCGCTTTTGCCTCTGAACTTTTATTATTGGTCGCCTGCGCAAGGTGAATATTATAGAGATTGTGGTAAAAAAGCGAGAACTGTTTTGAGCATTGATGTTACTGGTAGCATTTTCAAACCAGTTGGAGCGGGAATTTCTGACATTATACACTATATACAAATGGCTCGATAGTTGGGCTAAAAAGAAAACGTTACCAAATGAAGTAGTTACAGATGATTCAGCTGCTTTGATTGGGGCTGCTGTAAAATCATTTACAAAATTTAAGACTACCAAAGAATACATTCATGATTCATTTATGAAATTATAATAACAAGAGTGTGCTCAAGAAAAATGCTAAACTCGCATTGATACGAGTCATTTTATAAAGATTTTATTTAATTTACTTTGTTTCAGACTGTGAAGTGTCTACTAAAATTAAAAAAATGCGAGGATTATGACAAATTGAAACAAATTGTTGTAGATAGCATCTAAAGAACTTGAAGAAGCAAGAATTAGGCTGAAAAAATTAGGCACTTTTTCACGAACTATGGAATCTGAAATTAAAATTCAAAATAGTGACAAAATAACAAGCTTCAAATCATTGAACTACTCTACTTTCCGTGGTCTTGGTCGAAGCTTCTATCGCCTGAAACTGTTCGGGAAGAAGGACCCCACCTTTCAAAAATTCTGAACGCTTCTATAATGCAATAGAATACGAACAGTTGATCATAGCCTTAACTGAAGGAGACTTTAACTATGGCCATTATAACTTGCATTATTTCCCAGACTTTTTGAACACCTTAATGCGACTTGTAAGTCAACTTCCGTTGTGGTCAAATGTTATGAAAAATTTACACAATGCAAGAATAACTAATCCAATGTCATCGAATGTGGAAAGTTATTTCAAAAACGTGAAAAGGTATTTATGTAGAATAATCAGTGATAGATATTGTGTGAGATTTTCATGAAGCATTTACAGTTCTTATCTGGTGAATTAAAAGTTGCTATCAGTAACTTAAAAGAAATTAAAATAAAACTACAAAAACGAAGATTCCAAAGAAAAACGGAAACTAAGAATGTGAAAATAGATAAGTATTAAAAACATGCAGAAGAATCTATTTTTACTGCAAATCAAATCTCTAGTTGTCGCCATACTGGATGCACAGGTACCAAGACGTTTGAATATGAACTAAGAGATTTGATTACTTTTGAACTTAAATCTGAAGAAGAAATATATTAAACGTTATAAAGACGCAAATAAATAGTTGATGCAAAGTCGTTTTAATAGCTTTTATTTTATTTTTTATAGGACCTCTATGATTTGTAAAAGATATAATGTTAAGGTAGCAAATATTCCGATTAAATTCTAATATTGTTATTAATTTATAGAGTAATTAACATGAAAAAATCGGACTCCGTACCCAAAGGGTAAAACGGGACCCTATTACTAAGACTTCGCTTTCTATCTGACTGTCCGTCTATCACCAGGCTGTATCTCATGAACCGTGATAGTTAGACAGTTGAAATTTTCACAGATGATGTATTTCTGTTGCGGCATAACAAAAATACTAAAAAATAAAATAAATATTTAAGGGGGCTCCCATACAACAAACGTGAATTTTTTGCTCGTATTTATAGATAATGGTACGGAACCCTTCGTGCGCGAGTCCGACTCGCTCTTGGCCGGTTTTTTATGTTGTTGACTATATTTTTTATATAATAGTGAATTAAGAGAAATACGTTCTAAAGCCTTACTATAAATATTAATGATACATAACGATCTGTGAAGAGCGGGGCCTCCTATCACAAGTATTTAATATACTTACTTAATAGGAGACCCCTATGGAAGATAAATTATAGTAGTATAAGATACCGAAATAAACAATTTTTTTTATATACTGTAGACACGGGTCTCATCGCGATAAATATTTAGGTAAATCATTACCTTGTTTACCCGACGTTTCGGCATGGATTGCACCAGCCGTGGTCACGGGTCGACTGGTGTGGCTCGGCAGCGTCGTCTCCGTGAAGCTCGGGTATCGGTATCTACCCTCGCATGGTCTTGATATTTTTTATTTTCCTTTACGAAACTGTCGGTACACACGACACTAATGACATCAGCGCCCGGGCGCACTACGTTGGTTACGCGACGATGGCACTTCGTTATTACAGGATTCCAAGATGGTGAGAGGCGGTATCCGTCTTCCCGGTTGAAATTGATATGTTTCTTTATTTCAACCGCTTCACGTACTATTCTGGAGTAATAGTGACGATCGGTGGAGAGGACCTGTGGCTTGTGTAAATTTGTAATCCAGTGTTGGGATCCTGTGTCGACTACATGCTCAGCTATTGCTGATTTATTAACCTGTCGGTTCCTGACAGCTGCGATATGTTCTTTAGCCCTTTCAGCAATGGATCTTTTAGTTTGGCCGATATAAAACATACCGCAGTTGCACTCAAACCTGTAGACGCCCGGTGTTTGAAGAGGAATAACATCCTTCGGTGTACGCAGCTGGTTGGAGACTTTGGAGATCGGACTATATACAGTCTTGATGGAGTATTTCTTTAGTACTGATCCAACTTTATCCGTTACTCCTTTCACGTAAGGTAAAAACGCTGGTGCCCTGCTTACTTCCGGCTGCTTTATATCGGCCAAACTAAAAGATCCATTGCTGAAAGGGCTAAAGAACATATCGCAGCTGTCAGGAACCGACAGGTTAATAAATCAGCAATAGCTGAGCATGTAGTCGACACAGGATCCCAACACTGGATTACAAATTTACACAAGCCACAGGTCCTCTCCACCGATCGTCACTATTACTCCAGAATAGTACGTGAAGCGGTTGAAATAAAGAAACATATCAATTTCAACCGGGAAGACGGATACCGCCTCTCACCATCTTGGAATCCTGTAATAACGAAGTGCCATCGTCGCGTAACCAACGTAGTGCGCCCGGGCGCTGATGTCATTAGTGTCGTGTGTACCGACAGTTTCGTAAAGGAAAATAAAAAATATCAAGACCATGCGAGGGTAGATACCGATACCCGAGCTTCACGGAGACGACGCTGCCGAGCCACACCAGTCGACCCGTGACCACGGCTGGTGCAATCCATGCCGAAACGTCGGGTAAACAAGGTAATGATTTACCTAAATATTTATCGCGATGAGACCCGTGTCTACAGTATATAAAAAATGTGTACAAATCGCGAAAGTTTAAAAACATTAATAAACAATTTTTATTTTATTTATACACTGAGTCCACGGACTTAGTTCAGTATTATATTTATAATACAATTATATATTTCAGTATAAGTAAATGCAAAAATATTGGCTTCAGAATATATAACTAAGTATGAACCTTATGAATCGAGGGTATCTTGCAGTTGCAAAAAATAGTCACCGTCAGGATGGCTGGACCAAACGAGATATGTATATGACACCATGCCCACTATTTATTACCTATTAAATAAAGGCTACCTTTGCGATAAGAAATACATCAAAGAAATAAAGTGGTCAGCCACTCTGACGTCAGGCCGATTGGCCGATCACTTCCAGGTTCTCATAGTTTTAGCGTCATATTAACAGCGTTGTTATATATTTGCTACCTTAACATTATATCTTCACACAATAGAGGTCCTACAAAAACAGCCATTAAAACGCCTGCGCAACAACTATTTATTTACGTCTTTTCTCAGAATAATGTTAACAATGTTGTTGCAGGCGCTTAGTGGCTTATGGACAACTTGTTTATTTATATCCATAGTAAACTTTTATCCATTTAGAAAGTTTTATACTTATTGGTTTATCGCATCTATTCTTAGCAATATAAGTACGTATGTACTCGGAGAATTATTAAATTGGTCTTGATCAAGTTATGATACAATATTTAATAATTATGAATTGAAATCTCTGATTATTTTTATTTATGACTACCCACAATTTTCACAACTGAGATGATAAATAATTATGTTCAACTTTCATTATTTCTTTCTGACGTACATACGTTTACATGTATCTTTTTAGTTATTATTCAATAAAGAGTGTGTTATCACCATGAAACGGGGAAGATTATTAACCGCATCGTTGGAAAATCAAAAAAGTGTCATTGCAAAGTACGAAAATGATTTTTCAGAGAAAAATTATCTTCCGTCACCGTGTGACGTTTAGTAACATTAGTGAACTTTTACTATACACAAAGTCCGAAAAAGCTATTTATCAATCAATTTAAAATATTACGATTTTTTTCAATAATAGCTTGTCCGTGATAAATCCCTATCCGAAACGGATAAAATTATTACAATAACAACAACCACGAAGTTGGCTTCTGACTGCAAGATATTTTATTTTATCATAGGCAGAAAATCCAGCCGATCGTACACCGCGTAAAAAGAAAGACAAAATATCAACCTTTAGGACCAAGACTCTTTTGCCGAAGCATCAGTGGGCTAATATCTTACGAGAAAAAATTTGGAAGACAATCCGAAGTCCGTGTAGCTGGATTTTGAAAAATTATTCGATTAAGGATGACGATTGCGTTATATCCTCTGGAGCTTGCAAGCAGTGTCGAGCGAAAGTTAAAGTTATTATCAACTGGCCAACTGATAAAACTGCTAAATATACTTGTACGATACACAATTATATTAATAAATGTTCCTTATTTAATGAAAAAGATAAATCATTTCCCTTTTCAACGACGTGAATTTGCTGATGAGTTAAAATACGAGTCTGCTATTGTAGTGCAGAATAAAATAGCGAATAGTATGATGAATTTAGAAGACAGGGAACCGACCCATTTACGCACTGTCAGTTGTCTACGACAAATAAAGTACGAGAACAGGAAAAGCGCTTACTATGATTCTAATGCAATACTAGCTTTTTAGATTATGCACACAATGGCACCCTATAAAGAGATAATAAAACTCGTATCGCTTTTGCCTCTGAACTTTTATTATTGGTGGCCTGCGCAAGGTGAATATTATAGAGATTGTGGTAAAAAAGCGAGAACTGTTTTGAGCATTGATGTTACTGGTAGCATTTTCAAACCAGTTGGAGCGGGAATTTCTGACATTATACACTATATACAAATGGCTCGATAGTTGGGCTAAAAAGAAAACGTTACCAAATGAAGTAGTTACAGATGATTCAGCTACTTTGATTGGGGCTGCTGTAAAATCATTTACAAAATTTAAGACTACCAAAGAATACATTCATGATTCATTTATGAAATTATAATAACAAGAGTGTGCTCAAGAAAAATGCTAAACTCGCATTGATACGAGTCATTTTATAAAGATTTTATTTAATTTACTTTGTTTCAGACTGTGAAGTGTCTACTAAAATTAAAAAAATGCGAGGATTATGACAAATTGAAACAAATTGTTATAGATAGCATCTAAAGAACTTGAAGAAGCAAGAATTAGGCTGAAAAAATTAGGCACTTTTTCACGAACTATGGAATCTGAAATTAAAATTCAAAATAGTGACAAAATAACAAGCTTCAAATCATTGAACTACTCTACTTTCCGTGGTCTTGGTCGGAGCTTCTATCGCCTGAAACTGTTCGGGAAGAAGGACCCCACCTTTCAAAAATTCTGAACGCTTCTATAATGCAATAGAATACGAACAGTTGATCATAGCCTTAACTGAAGGAGACTTTAACTATGGCCATTATAACTTGCATTATTTCCCAGACTTTTTGAACACCTTAATGCGACTTGTAAGTCAACTTCCGTTGTGGTCAAATGTTATGAAAAATTTACACAATGCAAGAATAACTAATCCAATGTCATCGAATGTGGAAAGTTATTTTAAAAACGTGAAAAGGTATTTATGTAGAATAATCAGTGATAGATATTGTGTGAGATTTTCATGAAGCATTTACAGTTCTTATCTGGTGAATTAAAAGTTGCTATCAGTAACTTAAAAGAAATTAAAATAAAACTACAAAAACGAAGATTCCAAAGAAAAACGGAAACTAAGAATGTGAAAATAGATAAGTATTAAAAACATGCAGAAGAATCTATTTTTACTGCAAATCAAATCTCTAGTTGTCGCCATACTGGATGCACAGGTACCAAGACGTTTGAATATGAACTAAGAGATTTGATTACTTTTGAACTTAAATCTGAAGAAGAAATATATTAAACGTTATAAAGACGCAAATAAATAGTTGATGCGAAGTCGTTTTAATGGCTTTTATTTTATTTTTTATAGGACCTCTATGATTTGTAAAAGATATAATGTTAAGGTAGCAAATATATAACAACGCTGTTAATATGACGCTAAAACTATGAGAACTTGGAAGTGATCGGCCAACCTGACATCAGAGTGGCTGACCACTTTATTTCTTTGATATATTTCTTATCACTAAGGTAGCAAATATTTAATTTCTGGTAAATAGTAGCAAATAGGTAATAAACAGTGGTCATGGTCTCATGTACATATCTCGTTTAGTCCAGCCATCCTGATGGTAACCAACTATTCGGTTTTTTAATATACAAGTTAAAATGATATATAACGACGGTAGATTAGACACTCAAATGAAACGGCGACTTCCTGTTACTCTACTCTATAAGGTAAATCTAAGTAACGAGTATAAAGTATTTATTGATATTCTTACTTATGGCTTTATTTATAAAATGCTTTTTCATATTTAGTCAATTACCTTTCCACCCAATATCTGTGTCTATCGGCAATGAACCGAAATCCATGGATAGACGTAGTCTCAGGTAAACTTTTAATTCCATTCCACCAAATTACGAAATACCTTTTACAAGATTCTTTTGAATCCATTGAACTACTGTAACTGTTGCGGTTATGAAATAATATGACAAAAGTTCCAAATGATTTTATTTTGATTGGTTTTCGTGCGTAACAATATCAAACGGCGCTCCACTAGAAGTACCTAATAGAGATCAATATCAGCGTGAGAGTCGCGCAGGTGTTCCGCCACGAACCATTATTTTGATGACAACAATTATTTGGTTCCATAATCTGATTAGGTACACATTAGTGCTACACCAAAAACTACCTAGCTACTACTAACAATAATTCCAATAATTCCTTCTTTAGCGCACCAAAACGTGTCACACAACTTGTTCTATATAATTTCAGATAGATAACTTACGAGGGTTACATTGGGTTACTTATAATGACAAATTTTAATTATGTTACCAATTAGTGGGGCAATGTGACATTGTTATTATATAAGCTAACATGAACATTGTGACGTTACATATCTAAATTACTATATTTATTTATTTAATAATTCTTGTACACACAAAACATACAATAAATAGACAAAAATACCAAGAGATGAATAGTACAAAGGTACTGCTTATTTCGCAAGAAATTTCTTCCAGCAGACCTGCGACAGGAAATTTTTTAAAGAGCTATAATAATGTGTGTAGGTCTATAATACACTTACATACGAATAATTGCATATATACTTAAATACATATAAATATTATATCCAATTTAGACTTAACAATAAACTAAATACTAATAATACATTCTATGAGGATGAAATGGAAAGATAGTGATTTTTCACTAGTCTTTTGAAAGTGTGAATAGTTTTACAGTCTTGTATATTTTTCGGAAAAGAGTTCCACAGTCTGACCGCATGAACAGTAAAGGAATAGGAATAAAAATCTGTTTTATGGATTGGAAGTTTTAGGACGGATTTCAGATGAGATCTACACAGAGCATCATTTGGATATTTAAAAGAAAACCGCTCTCGCAGATAGGACGGGGACAGAGGATTATGCAGGATATTGAAAAGGAGGCACAATATGCGAGTGTTCCTACGAAATCGAATAGGAAGCCACTTGAGGTCTTTACGGAACTTGGAAACATGGTCGAACTACTATACTATTATATTTAATTACGTCCTTGACAATAATACCAACTTTTACTCGTAGAATGAAAATGCCAAGGATAGAGGAGGGCTGCAAAATTCATGAAATTCGAGTGAAGTCCCCGGAAAATCTTTCACTATATTTTTATTTTTCCAAAACCATTATCTGTCTAATGATAAGATGGATGGTCAAAGCGCTGAGACCCGGTAAGTTCATTCCAATATATAGGTCGGTATCTGCGGACGGGTTCAAAGTACGCTGGGCTTGGTGGTTCAACGTTAGATCGGTATCTGGTCATGGCCTCGGAATGCCCTGGTCTTTGAGTTCCAGCATCAGGTCGGTATCTTGGTGCTGTCTCGAAGTGAGGTGGTGTATGTGGTCTTGCATGTCTGTGTATAGTCCCGGGCTCAGCGTTCGGTTTGAGAGGTGCTACCATGATCGTAGCGTGGTCTTTAACTCGCTGCCTCCTCAAATGCACTTCGCGCACGAGCTTGATAGTGAAGAAGTAGATAAATTCCAAAACTGATACGAAGCTGAAGCCGGTAATGAAGCCGCAGGTGGAGCCGATATTGCCTGACAAATCAAAAGGAACAGTAAGTCACTATTCGTCAATTTTTTTTAAAACCAGATTTGGCGGTATTTTTACGATTAATCAGAAAATAAAATCAGCGAGGCTGAGGTAGCCGCATACTATCAACTATTGGATGCTTGTTATCAGAATTATTTGTATAAACAAATAATCATGATTGAGTCCGACTCTTTAGGTATTTTTATGTTTCGCTAATTTGAAGCATTAAATAGCATTATAATACAAGGAATTCAAGAAAAAATAAAACATACATTTTTGGGTTTCCAATAGGGAAAACTGAGCTTCATTGCAGTCAGTCTAGTCTACTATTTGTCAGACCATCGTTTGTTAAATGTAAACGGAAGAACTGAAATTCAGCATAAGCCATAATACATGAAATATCCAAATAAACTAAACAGTCTAATAAGCACAATAAACATAATAACGCTATTTCACACTTCCCAGAGAAATATAACCGTACCTATCAGTGACCTAAAAACTAATTATATGATTTTAGGTCACTGAATGATATATTTTGATCCCGAGACCATTGTTAGATCGTCAGTCCACTTTGTGAAGGTCCACGCTGTGCCCTCCGGTTCGTGTTGGTCACTCAAGAATTTCTACCTTCGATTTCAACATTGCTGAATTGATCTCGAAGGGATACTCCAATGCTGCTTGGGTAACTCGGAGCTTTCGTATGAGGCCCAAAATAATTTATTTATAATATAGGTGACCAAACCATCATCATGTATAAAGTAGATTATGCTGCTATACAACTTACTAATCAGATCGAACCACTTCATAATAACATTCCGTCCGTAGCAGTCAGCAACATCGCGGGCGTACTTCACGTGCACTATAGAGGTTCCGGTGAAGTTCGCGCCTTCCCTGCAACACACCATTGTTTTTGTTCCTAACTAAACGTACACTGGTGCCAATCCTGGATTCTAAAGGTTTACAATGACGTTTATCCATACAAACTTTTTACTTCAGCCAAACTAGTTAAATTGCTTAACCTGAGCGGACAGTTAATAGATGAGGTAGAATATATTCTACCTTTATTTAGTTTCGTTGTTGAGGGCAAATACTTAATTGTTATAAAAATTAAGTTTTTTCCCTAAGTAACAGACAAGGAAACTAAATCGACTGACTTAAGATTGAAATGTTCCGATCCCAACTAGGACAACTTATATTTTATTAATGGCTGATTTGATTTTCGTATTTAGAGTTTCGTCGGTTGATGATCGATAATAAAACTAAACTAAACTCGCAAAGCGGAATCAACACTAGATATATAGTATTAATTTTGTACTATAACAGTCTTTTGTGTAGGTTTTAAAAAGAACTGTCCTATTCATAAAAGATGTAGCATAGGAGAAGGTGTTTTTAAAATTATTATAGCTGTTGAAGGACAGAATTGGCGCCATTTCGTATGCATTCAAAAACTTTGAATAACCAACTTACCAACCAACTGTAGGCTCTCGCTGTTTGTAACATAAGTTATTTCAACTGCCGTTGTGAAGTGAATATCAATAAAATATGTATAAGTATTACTTAGTTACATATTTAGTATATATAGTATAGTTCAGACGAACATTAAGTTTTTCTGGAAATCCGTTAGATCAGTAAGAGGCATAACTCAAACCTCAGAACTGAAATCCATACGAGACCAAGATGGAAATATAGTGAAAGGGGAAGAATGCGTGTTAAAACGTTGGAAGGAGTATTTTGAAAGTTTGTATGAAAGAGGTGTAACAGAGAGTGAACGTAGTTCACTAAGTATAGACAAGAACAAATGTAAAGATGACATTGGTATGGATGAGATTGTGAAAGCTATTAAGGGTATGAAATCAGGTAAGTCACCAGGGTATGACGGGATAACTTCCGAGATGCTGAAGGCTGGACATGGCGTCATAGCGAGTCAGCTGTGCAGCCTATTCAATTTATGCTATACCACCGGCCAAGTGCCAAGTGATTGGTGCAAGGCTGTCATCGTACCTCTTTACAAAGGGAAAGGCTCACGGCAAGACTGTAAAAACTATAGGGGCATTAGTCTACTCAGCGTCGTTGGTAAGTTGTATGCAAAAGTATTGGTTGAAAGAGTTGTGAAAGAAACCGATGCGAAAATATGGGATGCACAGGCAGGTTTTCGGAAAGGAATGGGATGCACGGATCAGGTCTTTTCTCTGCGAAGCATAGTAGAGAAGTTTTTGGGCAAAAACCAAAAGGTTTACTGTGCCTTCGTAGACTTAGAAAAGGCCTACGATAGAGTGTTGAGGAGTGAACTATGGTCGGTACTGTCCATGTATGGGTTGAACGACAACCTTGTTCAAGCACTAAAATCTCTTTATAGGGATTCCAGAGCTTGCGTGAGGATTAACGGGTCATACACCGAGTGGTTTAGCATCCAAAAGGGTGTTAGACAGGGATGTGTAGCGTCACCGTGGTTGTTTAACCTATTCATGGATAGCTGTTTAAAAGATTTGAAAGAAAGTGAATGCGGTGTAAGGATGAATGAGTTACTCATCAAATGTCTGCTGTACGCTGATGATCAAGTTCTACTTGCATCATCTGCGGACGAGTTGCAGGTGATGGTAACAAATATGCATGAAGCTTTTGAAAGGAAAGGGATGAAAATGAATGTAGGTAAGACGAAAGTAATGGTATTTGAGAGGGATGAATACACGACAACGTGTGATATTGTGATTGGAGGAGAGAGAGTCGAACAGGTGAATGAGTTTGTATATTTGGGAACTTTGTTTACGAGAGATAGGAAATATGAAAAAGATATTGTTAGAAGAGTAAATGCGGGGAATAGAGTGAATGGGGCACTACACGCCTTTATGAGTAGCCGGCAAGTATCAAAGAAGGCTCGACTAGCCGTGCACGATGGAGTGTTAGTGCCAACTTTAATGTATGGAAGTGAAAGTTGGGTATGGCAGAAAAAGAATGAAAGTAAAATAAATGCAGTGGAAATGAGAGCTCTGAGAAGTATGTGTGGTGTGACTTTGAGAGACAGAATTCGAAATACTGATGTAAGAGAGCGTTGTGGTGTGAAAGAGGATGTAGTCACAAAGATTGAAAAAGGCATGCTGAGATGGTTTGGCCATTTAGAAAGGATGAATGAAAGAAGATTGACAAAAGAAGTATACCTGGCCTGTGTGAATGGGACAACCGGAAGGGGAAGACCACGTCGAACATTCTCTGACCAAATTGGAGATGTTCTCAAGAAAGGGCAGGTCAGAAGTACCCTAAACCGGCGAGCATGTATGAAGAATATAATGTCAGTAATCGAGGCAAAAGAAGTATGCAAAGATCGTGACAAATGGAAATCCGTTGTCTCTGCCTACCCCTCTGGGAAACAGGCGTGAGTCTATGTATGTATGTATGTAGTTACATATAATGTGAGTCCTATTTAATTCGAATTATAAGCGAATTTTAACAGTTAATTAAACTGTGTTACAACTAACATATATCACTAGGCTAGGCTTGTTTCACTAGAAGATTCTCTCAAATATTTGAATTATGATAAGGGAGTAAATTTACTACAAGATTATTTTAAATAATTAACAAACATTAAACCGTAACAAAAGGTGATGTGTACGGAAAGACGGCTCGAACAACAAATATTTGGTTTTTGTATCCCCAGCCACAGGCTCGCCAAACCATCGCACAGGTACTATTGAGAGGCTGGGAGGCGCCCTTGAGAAGAGCATGAGCAGCACTGTGCTCTTCATTATATAAAATCAGTCTAATTGATTGATTGTAATTATGTTTTATGAGTAGAGATGTTAAAGAATTGATTATTGTGTGTTATTTGAGCTACTAATTGGTCTTGTGACGAGATATAAAGTTAAATGGAAAATATCCTTCATTTGTAATTGGTGAAAATCATACAACCGACTTTAACTTTTGTTCATAACAAACATCTGAGCAAAATATATAGAGGCCAGTCCGAAATCAGCTTCAATCATATAAAAATATGAAACAAATATCACTTCCTAATATTTGTGTGATCCAAACGTAGTAGTTTGGGAATGGATGTGCTTCGTGTCCGTCAATTATATGTTTGTAAGTACCCCGCGGCGCTGTCTTAAAATATTAAAACACCTGTCGCATTAATATCCTTCTCATATTTTTAAGTCATTTAAAAATTATCGACAGAATATATTAAGTCAGTTTCAATAACAAAGAATAAATAACATAATAACTTATATTGTTGTTTTCCCTGTGCCCTGAGATTTGAGTGAATACTTTTAGATTTCCTCTGTATTAAAGTTTTGTTAATGCCATGACAACCTCAGTATAGAACCTCCATGGACGACGCCCTCATCGTTTTGTTTCCCGAACGACGATTACAAACAAACAAGAACGTGTCATAATATGGCTGACATTTATACTTCCTTATATTTGTTTTATAAATAATTAAAACATTTTCTACAATGTCTGCTCCCGGTAAGAAGACAGTTAGACAGCTTAATCACTACCGACTTTGAAGTTTCTGGCAAAGTACAAGGTGTTTATTTTCGAAAACATACTCAAAGGAAGGCCGTGGAGCTTGGGCTCAAAGGTTGGGTGATGAATACAGCTCAAGGAACTGTCGTAGGACAAATGCAAGGTCCTGTGAACGCGATAGAAGACATGAAGATATGGTTACAAAAAGTCGGAAGTCCCAAATCAAAGATTGAAAAAGCTGCTTTCCGCAACGAGGGGCCAATCAATAGCAGCGCGTTTAGAACGTTTGAGATACGCCGCTGAGTGTATCGTTTGAACAAGTGTTAGGTGTGTTGTGTGTCCCATGAAAGGTGTGTTTTGCATATTTTTACTATTTATACAAAATTTTATTATTGAAGTTGTACTTCTTTTGGCGCGATGGAGAAAAATGATGAGAGTGAATTTTTACGATGCGCGCGCACACCGACACCAAAAAATTTAACAGCATGAAGTTAGTTCTAGGTGGTATGAAAATTGATAACTATGTTCAAGTTGTATATTAAGAAGTATAACTTATAACGCGTGTACATAAGTACACACAAGTTTTTTTTTTCGATACGTGGCCTTAAAACATAAACGGTGTGTTTTGAAACTATTTTAAATGTAACCAATTTATATATATTTGAATGAAATCAATTATTTTGTAGCGTTGTCAAAATTTTATTGCTAGCCTTCCAAACTTGGGTAAAAAAGTGATAAATCAAACATTAGGCTGTATTATAAAATGTGGTTATGTGACAGTCAATAACTATAGTAAAATAGTGCTCGTTGTTGAAGTTTAGCTCGACTTGCGATTTTGCATTTTGACTGGCCTATTGGTCTAGGGGTTAGTGACCCTAACATTAAGCCAGAGGTCGTGGATTCGATCCCCGCCCTGGACTACTCTCTGTGTGGTGGGCACGACGTGTTATTTGTTCTGTGTCTGGGTGATATTAATCTATAATATGTATGTATGCATTTCAAAATATATAAGTATATTTATCAGTTATCTGGTTGCCACAGTACAGGCTGTCTAGTTTGGGATAAGGTGTCATTGTGTTATTTTTCCAAAGATAAGATAACATGCAAGGCTGTGCACTCACACTGGCACACTCTCTTTTACATCTGACTCTAAGGCTGAGAGCTATAGAGCGTACTTAAACTTTACTCAAACTTCACTTACGTAAAACTTTGCTAAGTATATGCTAAGCTTATACTTTGATTTGGTATTTATAGATTTTTTGGCGTTACGAGCTAAGACAGACAAATTCAAAACATTTCGTTTGCTGTGACCCGCGGGTGTGTAAATTAAACATGGAGCCCAATAAGTTAAAATGTTCGAGCTGTAACATAATAATTAGTGAGGTTCTGTCATTTATACAGAACAAGCATGATGTGATGGATACGGAATCCATAATCCGTGTTTGTTTATCAGCTTTTTCGGAGCCGGACGTACAAGAAGCTAAAAAACTGCTTTTTGAATCCGTTACTATATTATAGATGGAAAGAAACAACGAGACTTGGAAGACATTATCTCTCTTTTCAAGGAAATAGACCCGGAATTGATCCCTATTTTCGTGGCTCGGGATTTACAAAAACTACCACCAGTGTCGTTTGACCACATTGATGTAACGAAACTTTTAAAGGATTTAGTACTGTTACGACATGATATTGAGGAGATTAAGAGTGAATATGTGAGTGTTGATCAATTGCAGGATTTACGAAACGAGATGACGAATCTAAAGTTCTCATCTTTAACGGATTGTCCTAATTATGTTAACACGCAAAAAAGAGGCGCTTATTTTTGCGAAAGTGGGCCGGTTGATTTAACTCATTTATTGAATACCGACATTATGGAATTAACTGCGAACGGCCCAGGCGACGGTGCAGGCGGCAGCGGCCGTGAAGTTAGCATGGATGAGTTGTCTCGCTCTAGCGCAGGTAAAATTGAGGCGACCTCAGTTGCGTTTACACCTATGGAACGCTCCCAACAAAAATTCGCAGTGACAGTGACAGATCACAATGATAAAATTGATGTGACGTTACCAAGTATGGCGGAGGTTGTGAAAAAACGAGGAAATTTTTTACAACACAAACAAAAGGATGAAAATTGGACAGTTGTGCAAAGAAAGAGATATAAAAACAGATTTGAGAGTAAGAAAGGAAAGGCAGTAAACCAACCGGTGACTAACTTTAAGGCGGCGGTAACAAAGATTCCCCTATTTATCTCGAATGTAAACAAAAACACATCTGAAAATGACATTCGTGAATACATCTTGGAAAAAACGCAGGAGACTGTTAGCCCGGAGAAAATTACAACGAAAAGGGAGAGGTTGTACAATTCCTTTAAAATATACGTGTTAAAGGAGAAGATTGACACATTCTTAAACGACGGGCTGTGGCCTGACGGAATTACATTTAAAAGGTTTATACATTTTAGACAAAACGGTTCGCTGGAAGTAACAAGGAAGCCAGTATCGTGCAATAATAAACCAAATATTAATGGATCAAACCCGATTAATATCGTTTAACTGTAAAAACCTCAAGAAAGGTATTGAATGTGTCAGAAGTCTATGTAAACAAACAGATGTGTTGGCCCTACAAGAAACTTGGCTGTATACGCATGATTTATCTTCTCTTGCTGATATAAGTGAAGACTTCAGTTACACGGCCAAATCATCCATGGACCCTACGGTTGGCGTTCAGAGAGGCAGACCCTTTGGTGGCGTTGCACTAATGTGGCGTAAAAATGTGTTTAGTAGTGTGTCAATTGTTAAGTGCGCGAGTGATCGCATAGTAGCGATAAAAGCTATAATTAGTGATAATCGAGAGATTTTGTTCTTTAGTGTGTATATGCCGACGGACTGTCAGTCTAACCTCCCGGAATTTACCCATGTTTTAGCTGAGATTAGTGCTGTTATTCAGGATAACAATGTGGAACATGTATTTATCTTGGGGGATCTGAATGCCCACCCTACAGCTTTATTTGGTAGAGAAATGTTAGATTTTTGTTCAGATAATGAGTGGGTTTGTGCCGATATTTTAAAGTTAGGCATTTCTTCAGATACCTATACATTCTTAAGTGAGGCAAATGGGTGTAAAAGCTGGTTGGATCATTGCCTGGTTACTAAGTCAGCATGACAGTTAGGGCTAAATGCCAAGATCCACCATGATGTGTATTGGTCTGATCACTTTCCATTGCAAATAACATGTAATCTGGGGGTAATGAAGTCTAAGTTAGAATTAAGTAATAATTCTTTGTTTAATAATATTGTTTGGGGTGTGAGAGAGGTAGATGAAATTAATGAATATTATCAATTATGTAATAATAGTTTAAGGTGCCTAAATGTTACTAGTGAATTTAGTGACTGTGCAGATAGGATGTGTAATGATTTGGAACTTGGACATTTACTTGAAAAACTTTATCAAGACATTGTTCATGTTCTAACTCATGCATCAATAGCAAGTTGTAGAAAGTCAGCAAAGCCAACAAATTTAAAATTGTGCATGGCTGGAATAAGCATGTTAAGGAAGCACATAAACAGGCTAGAGCTGATTTTCAATTCTGGGTTCAGCATGGAAAGCCTAATGGATGCCCTATTTATGAAAAAATGTATGAAAGTAGAAAATTATTTAAATCTAGGTTAAAATATTGTATAATCAGGAACAAATTAAAATGGATATCTTGGCCTCCCAGCACTCTGCAAAAAAGTTTAGTAAGTTTTGGAAGGGAACTAAGAAATTGAATAGTAAGATAAGACTCCCTATTAGCGTTGATGGGGTTAATTATCCGAGGAAAATAGCTAACATGTTTAAGGACAACTTTATAGTGCAATCGGGTTTGCAGTCAGTGCAAGATGTTGAGTATTGTCATGGCCAGCCTATGAGATACTCTGCCAAAGACGTATTGACTATTATAGAGAATATGAAACGTGGTAAGTCACCTGGCCATGATGGACTCAGCATCCAGCATTTGCAGCACGCTGGACCTCATCTCAGTAGAGTATTAGGTATGCTGTTTACTCTGTGCTTACGTCCTTCTTATTTACCTAAGGATCTTATGAAGACTGTTGTGGTACCTATTGTGAAAAATCCTACTGGAGACACGTCGGATAAATTAAACTATATACCAATCTCTTTAGCCACAATCATAGCAAATGTTTTTGATGGATTACTGGACAAGCAGCTTGACAGAGTGACGTCTTCGTTGCAGGACACACAATTTGGCTTTCGGGCAGGGCTTGCTACGGAGAGTGCTATATTAGCTTTAAAACATACTGTTAATTATTATGTCAAAAGGAAAACTACCGTTTATGTATGTTTCCTGGATTTATCCAAAGCCTTTGACATGGTTTCATATAACAGGCTGTGGACAAAGCTTAGAGACGCTGGTGTATCTCCTGATATTATCACAATATTTTCCTATTGGTACAGCAATCAG
Organism: Pseudoips prasinana; assembly: GCA_951640165.1. Classification (NCBI taxonomy): domain Eukaryota; kingdom Metazoa; phylum Arthropoda; class Insecta; order Lepidoptera; family Nolidae; genus Pseudoips; species Pseudoips prasinana. The sequence continues at coordinate 26,273,454 of OX621260.1, forward strand.
ATAAATGTTGTGAGATGGGGAAATTCATATTCTGATGAGTATTATATGAAATGTGGGGTGAGACAGGGAGGTTTGACATCCCCTCGTCTTTTTAATATCTATGTCAATGACTTGATTAAGGGACTTAGCAGTACACATGTCGGATGCTTTGTGGACGATGTGTGCGTAAATAACCTGAGTTACGCAGATGACATGGTGCTCTTGAGTCCTTCAATTGGGGGTCTTAGACAGCTGTTGAGAATATGTGAGTCCTATGCCGTGTCACACGGTTTGAAGTACAATTCAAAAAAGAGTGAGTTGATGTTATTTAAATCTAACAATAAAGGGCCATCCATAATACCACCTTCTTCTTCTTAGCGAGTCGATGGCAATCTAAACTGTGTCCGCCCAGAACTTGGCCACGAGAATCGCATTATGAGTAGCTTCCATCAGTTCTTTAAGCGTGCAGTTGTAAGGGCACGCGCTACATGATAGTAGATGTCCCATTGTCTGTGGGACTACACCACATTTACATTGAAGGCTACGATCATTAATGTAACCCCACCAGAGCAAGTTGTCCCTGCTGCGACCAACCTGGGTTCGAAGCCTATATAATGATTTCCAGGCGAGCCAAGGCAGTTTCCATCCAGGGGCGAGACTTTCAGATGGCGGAACAAATGGTGTAGGCAGTTTGGTACACTCTCGCCACAGCTGGCATCTAACCTGTGAGAGTTCTCCGCTCAGGACGCACTTCACGAAGCTGTGTCGACTTTTAAGCCTTTGTGACACAGGACTGTGATCATGCAATGGGTGTCGTGCGTCGCTGTCCATTTTTAATCTCTCGCTGGAGCTTGCCGCCGCTCTACGCACCGCCGGAGGAGCTATGCCTGCCAGTGGATACAGCAATTGAACTGGTGTCGGTTTAAGACAACCAGTGATGGTTCGACACGTTTCGTTTAAAGCTATATCCACTAGCTTTGCATGGGCTGAGCGACTCCACACCGGGCATGCGTATTCAGCTGCAGAGAATGAGAGCGCTAGTCCGGTAGTACGTACAACGTCGGGCGAAGCTCCCCATTTGGTGGCAACTAGACGTTGTAGGAGATTGTTACGAGAGTGTACCTTCTGCTTGATATTGTCGCAGTTTTTTCTGAAATTTAGAGAACTATCCAGAGAAACCCCAAGGTATTTAGGGAAGTTACTATGTGCAATGGGCGTTCCGTTCCATACTATATTCAGTGTGCGGCTTGCCTCTCTATTGCGCAGATGAAAAACGCAAGATTGGGTTTTGCTCGGGTTAGGTTTTAGTGAATTTATGACATAGTACTCAGCCAAGTTTTCAAGAGCGTTTGAGAGGTCAACCTCCACTTTCTCAAACGTGGCGGCTTGTGAGGTGAGAGCGAGGTCGTCAGCATATAAAAAATGGGACGTGTTTGTATTCAGCGGTTGGTCGTTGGTGTATATGTTAAATAGAAGAGGGGCCAAGACACTACCCTGAGGAAGGCCGTTTTTGTGTGTTCTCCAACGACTTTTATCAAGTAGGAGATGGACTTGGAAACTGCGATTATGTAGCAGTTCACGCAGTACCTTCACAAAGTTGTGGTCCTTGGTGATCGTCTCCACTTTCCACATCAGCCGCTTTAGGTTAACTGTGTCATAGGCAGCTGATAAGTCAACAAATACAGCACCCGTAACTTTTCTGTCCTCAAAACCGTCCTCAATATGTTGTACAAGTTTTAGGGACTGGTTGCCGCAAGACTTAACTAATCGGTTTTTTTTTTTTTTTTTTTTTTTTTTTTTTTTTTTTTTTTTTTTTTTTTTTTTTTTGATAAGGCAGGGGGAATGCTAATGCATGCCACCCGCAAAAAGTGTCTGCGGGTGGGTATGTCGGACTCGCACCGACTAAACCTAACCTGCCGTGGACTTCGTCTGGCGCCTGATGGGGGGAGCCCCGGGAACGCGGGTATGCTGCTCCGGTGCCCCCCTTTTGCGCCGTGTCCCAGATGGTCGGGACACGCACCCGGGGAGGACTGTGAGTTGCCCTCCCCATTTGCCGACTCCTGCCAGTACGGCACAGCGACTGTGCCACAAACAGTTCGCTGTCTCTTCCCGGGGCTGCTTGCACATGGCAGCAGTAGAGGACACTTCTCATACTGCCACCGCAACCCCGAGGGGAGTAGGGCTAACGGCTGCCGCCGCCGCCCCGACGCCTCCTCCGTCTACGAGCGGGGTCGGCTCGCTCCCGATCCCGCTCGGCGGCCTCCTTCTGGAGCATGACTGCTTCGCAGAAGGAGACCACGGCGTCCCATTTGGTGGAGTCGCCAGCCAGCATCGCATACATGACTGCTGGCGGCGAAAGATCCCGTCCGATCTCAGCGACCAGGACTCGTCTCTCGGCCTCCCAGGCCGGGCACTCCTCCAGCGTATGCTGGGCAGAGTCCAGGTCGCTCCCGCAATGGTGACAGTGTGTCGTCACTTCTCGGCCGATCCGGCACAGATACTCACCGAAACACCCGTGTCCGGTGAGTATCTGAGTCAGTCTGTAGGTGACGCAACCGCCCTTCCTTCCCACCCAGGCCTCGAGGTGAGGCAGGATAGCACCGACGGCACGTTGGCGCGCGTTCAGCCGCAACTCAAGCCTTGCGCGCCACTGTACAAGTACGCGCCGGTGTGCTTCCCGCCTGTAGGCAACGAGCGTCTGCTCTGGCGCCTCACCGCTCTCCCGGCGGACGCGGATTTCGGTGAAAACCGTCGCGTCGACTGCCGCCAGGAGATCAAACGGTGGAAAGCGCGCCAGGAGTGTCGCCGCCTCAAAGGATATCGTTCGATATCCTCGTGCGATCCGTATGGCCACCACACGCTGCAGGCTGTTCAAGATAGCCCTGCAGCGGGAGGCGCCCGTCAGGCGTTCAGACCAGACGGGCGCCCCATAAAGGACCATGGACCGCACGACACCTCCGTAGAGGCGGCGAACTTCTTCCCTGGGACCCCCGAGGTTCGGCAAAAGCCGGTGTAACGCGCCGGTTACCCGGCGCACTCGGGGGGCCAGACGCTCGAAATGCTCCTCGAAGCCCCATCGGCTGTCTAGGGTGAGGCCCAGGTACTTCATGTACCGCCCCACCCTGACCTCTGCGTCACCTACACGCATCGACGTACTGGGTGGTTCCTCCCTACGGCGTAAGCCGTGGAACCATAGCGCCTCGGTTTTGTGAGGCGCTACCCGAAGGCCCAGTCTCGTTATGGCCGCGACGACACACGCGACACCGAGTTCGGCGAGCCGTACCGCCCGCTGGAAACTTGCCTCCCGGGCTATGACGAGCGTGTCGTCCGCATAGCAGACTACGCTCACCCCGGGAGGGAGGCTTATCCTCAGGACCGCATCGTATGCGAGGCTCCATAGCAGAGGTCCTAGCACGGACCCCTGAGGAACCCCGCAGGAGAGCTCCCTCCGGAACTCAGTCCCGTTCCGACCGACGAATTGAATCGTCCTGTCGCGCAAATATGCCCCGACTATACCACGGAGATAGGGAGGCACGTTGTGATGGACCAGTGCCTCCCGTATCGCCCGCCATGGGACGGAGTTGAAGGCGTTGACGATGTCTAAACTCACCGCCAACGCCACCCCCCCCACCCGAACGGCGGGCTCCGACAGGGCGCGGACGCGATTGATCGCGTCCAGCGTCGAACGTCCCTGCCGGAAACCGAACTGGTTGTCCGATAAGTCGGGGCCAACGTGCGACAGATGCTCGCTGAGACGGGCGGCGATGACACGCTCAAAGAGCTTGCCCACCTCGTCCAGCAAGCATATTGGTCGGAACGCCGAGGGAGAATCGGCGGTCCTGCCCGGCTTGCTCAAGAGCACTAGCCTTGCCTCTTTCCAGCAGGTGGGGAACACGGTACTACGGAGGCAGCTGGTGAACAGTTGCCTCAACCGGTCCCCCAGGACTGCCAGGGCGCAAACCCACGCCCTGCCCGGTATCCCATCCGGGCCAGGGGCGGTATTTCGGGCCGCAAGTCGCCGTACTGCTCGGTCCAGCTCCCCCTCCGTCACCTGGTCTAAAGCCGGCCTGCTCTGGTATTAACTTAGGATCTATAGCGATTGTAAGACGGTTAAGTAATAGCCTCTCAAAAAGCTTATAAGTATGGCACAGTAGAGATATCGGCCGAAAGCTTTTCGGATCGTCTGTTGATTTTCCTGGCTTTGGAATTGCTATTACCTTCGATTTTCTCCAGAGTCGTGGAACTGAAGCTGACTTTAGGCAATAATTATATAGTTGCAGCAGCCATGACACGCCAATTGGGCCAAGATTCTTTATTTGTTCGACTGAGATATTGTCCATGCCGGAGGCCTTCCCACACTTTCAGCCTTTAATAGCTGTTACGATATCTGCAAGCTCAAATGGTTTACTAATATCGTCACAACTACCGTCAGATCTTTTCGTTTTAGGTACTTTACCGGGCCGATGTGTTGGTTTGCCATTTAGGATGAGCTGGTGAGCTATCATGTTCGGAGTGACTTGGCTAGGAGATAAGGGTTTAGGGGGCTCGCCAGTTAACCTTCTGATTGTACAGTGAGTTGATGTTATTTAAATGAAATGAAATGAAATGAAATGAAATTTATTCAGCACTTGGGTATTAACATACACTTGTACTTGTCAAGCTCACAATGCAGTATACAAACATAGTTGATAGTATAAAAGTTACTTACAAAAAAAAGAAATAAATTAGTCCGTCCGTGCGGTTTGTTTGATCGTATATATTTTCTGAAGTCCTTAAATAAATAACAGTTACTAATCTATTATTTTGAAATTTAGTTCTACTATATTAAATTAAAGAATGAAAGACTAAAGCAAAAGACGAAATTCTAGATGAGGGTGTGATCACATGAATGGGATCACCGATCACGCGTTAATGGGCCAAAGCGATCCTCGCCGCTGAGGAACCTACCCTAGCTAGTCTGCGGCTTTCTCTAGCTACCTAGGTGGACGACCCGGAGAAGAAAGCCACAAAGAAACTCCGGGCTTGCTTTTTTCGTCTTCTTTTGCTTTTTGTTTTCGATTTTTTTTTATATCTTGTATTTTACTTACATTGTGATTGGTTGTTATGTAGGCTAATGCACGCACAGAACCGTTGTCATCCAGTGAATCATAATAAAATAAATAAGCAATACCATTCAATTTCACTCAAGCACTTAGAATATCCTCTTGCTAGACGAAAAAACGGTGGGTGCATCCGCGTACATTTACAAAATTAACAAGTCACACGAAGTCTACCAAAGGCGAAAAAAGAAATAAAATATATGAATACCCCAACAGCAGTTCGACCAGTTACCGCAAGCAGCACCCGTTCACGAGTATGACGTGTGGGCCAGCCATCGCCTCCTTCGCCATATTAGAGGGAAGGAAACGACCCGACCCACAACGCCACCGCAAGCATTAACAGACAATGGGAGCATGACGAGCTTACAAAAGGGAGTTCATATTGAAGTCATAAACAGCCTTCGGCCGAACAGCGTTTGATATGTTCAAGATAATATACATTTGTTTTAATAATAAGTCTAATAATCTAGGTACAAAGTTAAATTATTAAAGCATAATTTCTATAGTCGATTGAGAAAAATATAAATATATATCCTTAACGTAACAATAAGTTGTTGCTCGTATTTAACCAAGCGACCAAGCGTATTTGTCGTTTAAATAATCATTTAGAGTGTAATAGGCCTTTTTCATTAAAATATTCTTGACCTCTGATTTAAATTTAGCATAGGACAGTTCCTGAAGATTTGTTGGTATTTTGTTATAAATTCGGATACTCAGTCCGACAAAAGAACAATGAACCTTTTGTAAACGATGAGATTCTGCACACAATTTGTGTTTATTTCTAGTGTTTATTGTGTGTGTGTCACTTCTCTTTTGAAACTAATTCAAATTTTGCCGCACATAAATTATATTAGCATAGATATATTGCGAAGATACCGTTAGTATATTTATCTCCTTGAAAAACTCTCTTAAGGAGAATCTCGCACCTAGCTGATAAATAGCTCGTACTGCACGTTTTTGTAGAATAAAGATACTGTGGATGTCAGCCGCCTTACCCCACAGTAGTATACCGTAAGACATAATACTGTGGAAGTAGCTAAAATAAACCAGGCGCGCAGTATCTATGTTAGTAAGTTGTCTAACTTTTCTAACAGCATAAGCAGCAGAGCTTAATTTTCCAGCCAAACCGGATATGTGAGTACCCCATTGAAGTTTTCTGTCTAAAGTTATGCCCAGAAATGTAGTAGATTGAACAGATTCCAACACTTCATTGTTCATTACCAGATCTGGTCCAACATTACTCACATTAGGTGTGGTGAATTTAACGCACTTAGTTTTTTTTGCATTGAGAACTAAGTTATTAACCGTGAACCATTCGGTAATCAGTGTGAGGGCACTATTTATTTCATCAAGGTTATCTCTGTTTCGATCTACTTTAAAGATAAGAGAAGTGTCATCCGCAAAAAGTACTACATCACAGAAGTCTTTTAAATAGTGTGGTAAATCATTAATATACACTAAAAACAAAAAGGGACCAAGAATGGACCCTTGTGGCACGCCTAAAGTGACAGGTAGATCATTTGACTTAACTCCACCTACGTCGACACACTGAACTCTCTGATTTAGGTAAGAGGATAAAACGTCAAGCGCAACTTCCCTTACGCCATAGTGTCGTAATTTCAGCAATAGCGTGTCGTGGTGAACGCAATCAAACGCTTTTGAAAGGTCACAAAAATCCCCAATAGCATTCTGTGACTTCTCCCATGCATCAAATATATGTTTTATCAGTGCAATCCCTGCATCTGTAGTAGATCGCCCTTTAGTAAAGCCAAACTGGTTCTGGTGCAAGAGGTTGTTTACATTAAAATGCTTGAGTAACTGCTTGAGTATGAGTTTTTCAAATATTTTACTGAATGCTGGTAAAATGGAGATGGAGCGATAATTAGAGGGATCGTCTTTAGAGCGTGATTTAAACAATGGTATAATTTTACTACATTTCATTAGGTCGGGGAAAGTACCTGTATCTATACACTGATTATAAATAACCATTAAGTAAGGCGCTATTACATCAATTATAGTTTTTAAAATCCTGACGGAGATACCCCATAAGTCACCTGTATTTTTTGGCTCAAGCGTCTTAACAATATCATTTATATCAGATACTGTAACATGTTCAAAATTAAAAATAAAATTGCATTCTGGCACGCTATTACGTAGCAGCAGTTCGGCGCCAATTTCGGAGGAGTTTAAGGAGCGAGTGGTGGTTACAGGTATGGCGGCAAAAAAGTTATTTAACTCATGAGCTACGTCAGCTTTATCTCTAATAATTCTATTATCTATTTTTAATTCCAAATAATTATCACGTATTTTATTCTTACCACTTTCTTTATTAATTATGTTCCAAGTGGTCTTTAAATCTAACAATAAAGGGCCATCCATAATACCACCACTCACACTTAACGCAGTGACTTTGAACCGTGTCACGCAGTTTAAGTATTTATGTTTAAAGAAACTTTATTCTCAATAAAACATACACAAATGTCACTTACTTGAGAACAATAAATTAATGTTAACAATTATAAAAGGGTTCGACTTCACCTCTATGTACAGTTTCACAAACACGACCCACCCAACGCATTCATTTCTGCGAGGGTGTTTTACTTCCTGTTAAATACTGGCCAAGCTGAAATTTGAATGCATTGAGTGAGTGTACATTTCTAATACTTGGTGGTAATTTATTATATAGTTGCACTCCTTCAAATGTAACCATTTTTTTGCCATGATTGGTTCTAGTTTTAGGTAACACTATTAGGCCATATAGTCACCGAAAACATGTGTGATGATCTGGATATTGAGAGAGAGCGTAGGTCATTGTCGGTACGTGGTAATATGTTGGCGCATAGGTTTGCTCGATGTACAGCTGAGGTCAAGATCACGCTTTTTAAAGCATATTGCCAAGTATTTTACACGAGTAGCCTATGGGCCAGCTTCACTCAGAAATCCTACAATGTCCTACGCGTTCAATACAACAACATCTTCAGGGCTCTGTTCCGGCTACCACGCTTCTGTAGTGCGTCAGGTATGTTTGCCGATGCTTGCGTGGATGACTTTTATGCAGTAATGCGAAAAAAGATTGCATCACTGACGTACAGGGTGCAACGTAGCTCGAACAGAGTCCTGAGGAGGGTGGGTGAACAGCTAGATTCAGCCCTGGTTGGTAGGTTCACCGAGCTACATGTTGTTAAGGTTCGGTGAGTCTGCCCATGTGGTATGAATTTATTATGTATACTAACATAGCCTGTAAGATATATTGTTACTAACACTATGAATCTGCTGGTCTGAAAATAAATGATTTTATTTATTATTATTAACTTCTTAATTGCTCTTTGGAAAACATTTGAAAACAGTAATAATTATAAATAAAACATGGTGCGCATCGTTCCTCTGTGTATTGTGTGTATGTATTACTATTATTATATATTATTATTATATTATTATTTAGAAAATGACGAGTGAGACATAAAAATAGTTTTTTTAAAGATCAACAATCACCATAAATTTTATTATGAGAAACGGAACATTGTTGTATCAGTTGTGAACGGCAATGTCAAGTACTTTTTATTTTTATTGTTTTCGGCCTTATGACAATTGTAACGACCCACCTTATAAAATAAACCCCTTTCTAATGCTAACGATATAAAAATCTAAAAGGAATACATAACTAAATTAATTAATAACCTAAACGTCGATAACCAAAGCATAAATAAATGTATTGTATTAACTTGAACTATATTGGATTGGATTGCATTAGATTGTATCGGAGACTTAATCAATTGAAATCATATACTTGGACCCGTGATTCGTCTAGTGATCAGTAATACGTCATGGCCGATAATAACCTCAGTTCTATTAAAAGGAGAAAAGGATTCCTATTTATAAACTACACTAACTAGTAGAACCTAATTCCAAATAATAGTTAATATTTGACGATATCCTATAGAAAATCTAAATAAGGCCTAATCATACAATTTTACAAACATGGAAATAAATAACGATATACGATGATGTTGTGAATGTTCTTTATATTATTCCTACAGTCAAAATTGATGCAGCAAACTAGCCTACTGTCAGTTTATGTAATAGACATATAATAATTGAAGGTACTAAGAGCACGACGAGTACCACGAGAGCAAGTAATGTCAGTATATAATTATAAAATAAATCCATAGATACAGTGTATATGTATAAGCTGTGAGAATGTGGACAGAAATGTTAGTTTGACATAAAAGTTTGTAAGTTTATCATTTAAGTTTAATGTATTCCGGCTCGAGCTACATGTGTTTTCCGGCTCGAGAGTCACAGCCCCGCCGCGCCGTGTCGCTGAAACCAATTGGACTCATCCACCATACTTGGGCATCCATCTTCCGGACTGGACCGCTGATGGTCTTAATATGGGACTCATCAAAAATAAACTCAGCATCGATAAATATGGGACAAGAGGGCATTCTCTTTTTTCAACTCTAACAGTCAGTCATTATCAGTAGTCAATTGTCCTTCGACCTACGTTGGATAAACCTCCTACATGTCATCTAGCAATACTAAAATAATATGTATTACTACTTTTGTCACCTACTATACATCTAAATTTCAATATAATTTCATGGTATAATGTTGTCAAGTATGTATGAGCAATTCCTTGAATATACTGCTAATTATCACACATGTTAGAAACTCTCCTTAAATCATTGTAGACAGCGGTGGATATTTGAAACGGACATACTTCAATAGTATTGTAAAATCGAAATATATTAAATACTGGACCAATAACTGGGCTACTCCATGTCAACGGCAACGACGAAACACCGTAGTGTAAGAACAAGCTTTCCACTTGTCTTAAATCTCGAACATATCTCGAACAAATCTCGAACAACAATTGCACATTCACACGGTCTCCGAAGATAAGATCCCACCTGTTTCACAGAGTGGTCACTTTATTTGCCATGCTCTAGGCGAGACACATGATGAAATATACAACTGCTTCTGCAGCCATATCAGGATATTAATTTGTAACTGGAACTTTGCTCCGCCATAGGTCACCCAGCCATCAGCTTATCAAACATAAGTAATGTTTAACAATTACTTTTCAATGAACTCCAACAAAGTTATTTTAAATCAAAACATTATCAGCTTCAAACACCACCGCCAAAATGATAATTATTTGGTTACTCGTACCTCCAACAATGCGCCATACAATTCCGACTAAGGGAACTCTCAAGTAAAAATCAACAATTGATTTTCAAATATCTACTACCTAATATTGTACCTAGATCTACCTAACCCTATATTCCCTATTATTTAAAATATAATACTACATGAAAATCTATTAGTACGAACGATTAATTTCTCTAATACCTACCATAATTTCTTCAAACATTTATATAAATTCTCCTTAGTTTATTATAACCAACAGCTCTCATTCGAAACTGACACACTTCGATCATATTACAAATTCAAAATATCACATTAAATACTGAACTAATAACTGGGGTATTCCACGCCAACAGCAACGACGAAACACCGTAGACATAATCTCCCGATAAATATCTCGAAGAAATCTCCAACAACAATTCGTACATTCACACGGTCTCCGAAGATAAGATTCCACCTGTTTCACAGAGTGGTCACTTTAGTTGCCATGCTCTAGGCGAGACACATGATGAAGTGCACAACTGTTTCCGTAGCAATTATCAGGAAATTATTTTATAACTGGAACCTTGCTCCAACATGGATCACCCAGCCATCAGATCATTAAAAATAAGTAATATTCAATAATTACTTTCAAATTAACTCCAAAACTGTTATAAATCAAAATATTGTCAGCATCAAACACATTACTGCGAAAACGATAATTATTTAGTGTCTGCTCCTACCTACAATAATGTGGCGCCACACAGTTTTAAACAAAAGAATTTCTAAATAAGAATTAACACGTTGATTTTCAAATACCTACATGTCACGTCTTAGTCTGAAGTGATTATTTCCCGATTATCCTACCTACTATTGTACCTAGGCCTACCTAGCCGTAGAAATCACAGTAATTAAAAAAGTTAATACGTGTATGTGACCTAACTTGCCCCTACATCCATAGAATGCTAAATAAACCGTTCAAACTATTTAACCGTCAAAACGCGCATATTGTCACCATAATATTTGAATATAACACACGTTGGGCGTATTTTCAACAACCAATATGTTGTATAATAATATAATAATATGTTGGTACAACGTCACATAGTCCATAGAAAACATCCACGACCCAGAAACAAACACTCGCGCCCAACACACAAATACCTGCACCCACCGGGACCCGAACCCAGGACCACAAGCCTCGCAGGCAGGAGCACCACCAACCAGGCCACGTGATCGTCCGACCACAAAGTATAAATCACACAAAACAACACGTTTTATGAATTCCACAGATGTCAAAAGTTCTTCAGTGCAGCATTAGACCATCAGGTGCCTTTTAAATAATATAATAAAAGTACTTACATGTTTCTTCTCATAAAATAAAGATTCACCACTCACACTCGACACGAGGCACTTTTACTTTAGAGGTTGCTTTAAATTTACTCTAATACAAACTGGTGAGTTCTCTCCAATGCAAAATCGCCCATACCGTCTCCTTATTTACAAAGAGAAAGCACGATCAACTTCGCCTTGAAAAGAACAAACCAATTGTTTTCATATGTTAATATTCCGTATTTTCTCGAAAGAACTCAAAGACTCGACCGACAGAAAGACTACCTAACTATGAGAGCCCGTACTCTCTTCACTGTTAAATAAAAACTTCTTCCACGTTCACTGATACTGGCTGGCCGAGAGCCTCCGCTCTTCGCGAGTAACCACAAGTAAAAACTCCTCGAAGCTTCTCATCAATCCTTTTTATAGGCTGCTAGACATTGCGCTAACCTTTTGTTTTATTGAACAGTGAAGGTAGTTTAACACACGTACCCGACCCTAAATTACAACGTATACACAAAAACGTCTAAAATATAATTGGAAATGTTAAGGTGTAACAAAAATTCACGATTATAAATTTAATAATTTGATTTAAAATTTATGGTGAAAACTTAGTATTTAGACGTCAGTTAACTACCTTGTATCATTTAGACACTATTGGAGAAATTTTATTATTTAACTTTGCCAAGTGAATGCTATTGATCTTTAAAAGTACACTATTGTGTAATATAGCTATAATAAGAGCGTCTGTGGTCATTTTACAATTGATTTATCATCAGATTCTACATATTTTTATAATAAAGTACCAAAACGATTGATTTAAGTTAATTTGTTTACGCCACACGTCTTCTGATATTACCTTCTTTATAGTTTTAATCATTTACTAAAAGATATCAGCTCGTAGAAAATAATTTCACTTTCATACAAACTAAATATTAAAATATTCATTCGACATTGCGCTAACAGTGTGCTATATATACTACATATACCTATATATATATAAAATATGTACCCATAAACAAATACCCACTTCTCTAAATTTATTAAAACCTAAACTGAAGTTCTACGAGGAACCATAATTCATTCGTGACTGTTACTAAACAAATATAAATAAATTAATTAATAGAGTTTTTACTAGAATAAAATTATTTCTTTGCTTTTTAAATCGGCAAACATTTGTCGTCAGGACTAGCGACATCTATATTGATTTTCTTCAAGACTATTGCATAAATTAAAATACTAACCACTATTAGTTCCTAATGATTACAGAGATGGAGTTACAAATGTTTGAGAATTCCTACTCATGAATAAACGATAGATTATAAAATCAAAGCGAGTAATAAGGTGGAAATAAATAAAATGAATGAAACTTTATTATAACATAAACCGAAGTTCTACTAGTAACGACTCGGGCGCATTGTTTGGCGTTATGAAATTCTCTTATTAGTTCCTAATAATTCCAAAGATGGAGTTATTTTAAACAAATGATTGGGAATTTTGCTCAGGGATGAAATGATTAATAAGATTAAAGCGAGCAATAAAGTGGAAATAAATAAAATGATTTGAATCCTACTATAAGTAACGTGACATGACCTATGTTTAGTTACACAATGTCAACTACAGTATATCAGTGTTGCCAGATGATAGTTTAGATTTCCCTTCAAGTCGTATCTAAAATTCCTCGAAAATTTGGTTTGAACACATAAATAAATGATAAATACAATGGTAATGTCTAATTATTTTTACTTTCTGTATTTTAGAGATATTTATCAATATATCTGTAGTAGTTTTTTGAATACAAATTCCGTGATTTCCAATTTCTCTGGAAATCCTAAACAATATGGCATCACTGCCTCTGATAATACGGAAAAATTAAAAAGTCATGTAAGTTATGATGGTGAAGTATATTTTTGACTACTTTATTTTTATTTGCCTTATAGTGTAAGTTTTTACAAAGTCGTCGAGTTTGTGGACTTAGGCATTTGCTAAGCATGCACTCAAGGATTCGAAGATTGCTTTATAAATACCGACTTTGACTTAAGTCGAAAGTAAAGTCTGAGCAAAGTCTAAGTACGCTCTATACATCTCAGCCTAAGAATGCAACATGACTGGAGAAAGTTCATTTGTATTACTTAAGATGCTTATCGAGGCACGGCTTCGTAACAACAACAATTTCCTGACTCCGTAACTTTTGGATCTTCTTGCTTGATCAATCTTTCGGAGGCTCAGTACACTAGATATTAGCTTATTGAAGGCAAAGGTACTCGATTTGTAGTATCTATGTCTAAAGTACCAAAGTATTATAAGCAATAATACTTTGATACTTTGCCTTCAATAAGCTAATATCTATATATTTATCTATTAACATAAGTAAGTTCTTCTTGTTTTCATTTCATCCTGTACAATTATATAGTTTAGATTTATGTTGTATGAGATAACTAGCTGTGCCCGCGTTTTTACCTGCGTAACACTTTATAAATTATAGCCTATGTGTTAATCCAGGGTATCAGCTAACTCCATACCAAATTGTATTAAAATCGCTGCTGCCGTTTAGACGTGTACAAGTAACAAACATACACACTCACATACAAACTTTCACCTTTATAATATAAGTGTGGTAATCCAAACAGGGGTAACCAACGTAAAAATACTTACAGCCAGTCCTCTCGCTTGTCGTCCGCTACCTGGTTGAGCAAGTCCGGGTAAATATTAACATTGTTGAAGTCATAGGAGTAAGCAGTCTTGGAACAAGTGGGACTGCACATCGGGCAATCGATTCCACCGTTTACTGAGCCTAACTCTAGTTCTTCCGGTATCTTGCCCGTGTTCGGACGAACTGTTATTGACTGAGCTAAAACAAACAGACATCATTTGAGTAAACAAATTTATATGTAATAATAACAGGCCAAGCCCATGTCGGCGAAAAGCCAACGACACTGATATCTACTTCAGCTCCTTCATGTGATTGTCTATGTTAAAACGGTAACGCATTCCAAAGTCGTGTCGCTTGAACGAAAAAGGATTTACTGAAAAAGTTGGTGGAGCACATGATACAGGGCTAGAGGCAAAATATAGCACATTTAAACTATATTTTGCGTTAAGTCTAGCGGTAGCATGTTCTACCGCACATTATTATTAGTATTTGGTTTGAATTCCAACTATGTTGGATTCATACTTACACCCAGGCACTACTGGGCACAGATAAAACTGAATCCGGTTCCTCAAAATGACAACCTTGCAGTAAAGCGGAGGTGCAGTGACATAGACAATTTTTTTAATGATGGGCCTGAAATGACAAATATCTAAGTGAAAAGTTTTTGTCCAGTACTGGGGCATAGAGGCAGACTAAGCCTAATAAAACACATTTTCTTACATAACTGTTCATCATTAACTATTTACTGCCCCCCCCCCCCCAGACACTTTCTACCGTCACCCCTCTCGTCACAGTCAGAGTGACCATCCCCACATCTTAGGACAAAAGAATCTTTACACTCTGATGATGCAATCACATGAATTTTTACTTTAATCTTTCTCTCACTCACAACAAGGCTAAGTATAAATAAGATTCCTGTTATGACTTTTCCAGAAGGTTGTTTTGTGGAAACTACGAAATTTCTGGAACAAGGCGTAGGCGATGCTTGAGCTTTTGAAAGCATCAATAGTTAAAACATCATCAGTTTTGGTTTCTTTATAGGAATAACATATTTTAAATACCACTACTACTATGTGATAAAGACTAAATGATATTACTATTTGGTCTGTAATGAGTGTCGCGTCACGTAATATCAAGCAAGCCGCCTCTCTTTACACTGGCCCATGAGACGCATTACATGCTCTGACGCCTTTGTCAGTAAATAATGTGCACCCAATGTATGGTGGTCAGCCAGGAGATTGCGTATTAGTACAGTATAATCAAATATTGCAGCATGCATCACAGCAATCGTTAACACCCGCTTCTCGAATGTAGTATCTATAACACTCGGAATTGCTGTACGAACACCACTTGCCACCTGATGCTCAGCAAGTCCCGACTATATTGTAGTAAAAACCACAATGTATGTATTATTAAAAAAATATTAATAATAGCGCAGCCCATTACTGTGCCGCTGCAGGGCAAGGGCCTCCTCTCACAGTAAAAGGGAATAGGCCATAATCCACTACCCGGGTCTAGTGCGGGTTGGCAGACTTCACATGCCATTAAGAACATTTTGGAGAACTCTCAGGCATGTTTCCTCACAATGTATTTAGTATTAGATAATGAATTTGCGTCCTACCTGTTATGACCTACGGTGCTGAGACGTGGACACTCACAGTGGGACTAGTCCATAAATTGAAAGTCGCACAGCGAGCTATGGAGCGGGCTATGCTCGGCGTCTCTTTGAAGGATAAAATTCGTAACGAAGTAATCCGACAAAGAACCAAAGTTACCGACATAGCTCGCAGACTTAGCAAGCTAAAGTGGCAATGGGCTGGTCACATCTGCAGAAGGACCGACGGCCGATGGAGCAAACGTGTTCTAGAGTGGAGACCGCGACTTGGTAAGCGTAAGGTAGGACGGCCCCCAGCTAGGTGGACCGACGACCTCAAAAGGGTCGCTGGGACAGACTGGATGCGGAAGGCGGAGGACCGTGTGCAATGGCGCGTGTTAGGAGAGGCTTATGTCCAGCAGTGGACTGCGATAGGCTGATTGACATTGACAATGAATTTCTAATACGTACATGAATTTGGAAAAGCTAGTGGTGTGCGCATAGCGCTGGATCCCCAGACCACTGACTCCAAAGTCCAACGGTCTTAACACTAGGCTATCCCGTCGGAACCTTGAGAACAACATTTAATTGCTAGTTTTTTTCATTAGTGCATTAATCAGTAGCATGTGGCCAGTATCTTACGTCAATATATGGTCACGGTTACTCACAGTAGTACATTCTGAGGCAGGGCACGTCCTTCATGTTACAGGTCCTACCGTTTATCAACTTGAGCATGTAGAACGGCGTACAGTTGCAGTTGGCGAGTAAGAAATACATCCTACACTTCAGCATGCAGTCGCTGTACGTGTAGAAAGGCAGGAAGTCGGATTCGTCATAAAACCTGCACTGCCTTAGTTTAATAGGCACATGCTGGATATCTCGTGAGGCTTCGGTGAAAATCGCAGATACCATCACCGCCATCTAAAAAAGTTATTATCATAATAATAATAACCTGGGACATTATTTACAGATGGATTCCTAACTAAGCAGAGCTTGTACTATGGAAACCAGATAACTGATATACTACAAATACTACTTTTCTTTTATAAATACATAGTTATATAGATAATTACACCCAGACTCCGGATGATCAGACATGTTCATGCACACAAATATCCCTGGTCCTGGGTGGGAATCGAATGCACGTCCTGCGTCGTGAAAGGCAACTATTTATCAACCGTGCCATCTTCATCATTTCAGCTAAATGAAGTCCACTGCTAGATAACGGGCGTTCAACTCATGCTACTTTGTATCGAGCTCAGCGTTTCGCTGCTCCTCAAAAGCGTGTATTTGCCTCTTGCCAAAGTCCTCGGGGCGATCGATGGTGTTATTACTTACGCTAAAGTTGATTAGTTGGTTACTCACGCTTACGTTGGGGCTAACTATTTGCATCGCAAAGCTTCCACTCGGTGAGTCCGGGAAATCGTAAGCATCTGAGAACTGCAGCTAGAACAAGAGGAGGTTGTTGTAACTAACTAATTGTATAAATGGACTCCATTTCTAGTGAATTAAACTATTGCGAGTGTTTTGTTGTTCTTATGAGTCATGTTACCGGTTTTAGTGCAAATTGGAATGAAATCTAATTTGACAGTTTTATAAAATAACCCAGGCATAAGGGACTTTCATCTAAAGCAATAATTTGAAAAATAACATAATGATTTAGAAAAATATCTCTATTTCCATCAAACTGAGATCCTCTGTACCTTTGAAGAGTAATATTATTTAATTTCCAACTCATCGTTGTTGCGTTCGGAGTGAGGAATTTTTAAAAACGATTTATGATATTTTGATCTTAGGACTCATGTCACCGATTTTAGTGAAAAATTTTATAAACAGTTTTTGGAATACAACTTGTAACTTAATTAACGCACATCCTGAAAGAAGTTTGTTCAGAATCGTTTACTGAATCGATTTATATCATTTTTAATATATGTAGGTAATTTTTTATTACAAAATAATTAATACTACGGAAATTATTGTCATATTAACCCTGTACAGTGAAAACAAATTGAAATGGACTGTAAATCAAAGTAATAAGACTTTTAAAATCGCAGTTTTATTTGTATTCATACAAATTCCTTCATTCAATACAAAATAAAGAAAAATAAACTTTATTCGAAGTAACTAATTTATAGCATAATATTCTAATTGGGGTGTTTGAGGGTGTGCGTTAATTACGTTACATGTTGTATACTAATAATAATGATCCAGCCTTGAACTTTTTGATAAATAAAAATCTCTTTTCCCATCAATATGCACTCTTTTCTATGTTATCTCATATTTTCACTAATTTCCTTTCAATGAATACTATTTGAAGAGTATTACTTTTTACGTTTTTTTCCAACATTTTCTTTGCATTTTCTGCTTATTAAGGGAGTGTGGATGGGATTAGTGACTTTTACGGCTCAAAAAGTTAAATAACGCGTCAACTCGGCTGTGCTGAGCGCTTAGTGTTTGAGTTTCCTTTGGGATACTCTACCTGTGAACCTTGTAACGGTATATTGTAGAAGAAATCATCACTATTATCCAGACGTAATAGAAACTTTAATCCTTGGTCGAAATTAAAGGAAGATTTATTACCATATTTGTAATTGTCTTTAGTGGTGACGCTACCCTTGGTTACACTGAAACAACAGTGATCATTAAACACACAACCTCTTAGAAAATATAAATAGTATGGAAATATTAGTACTATAAAAGCAGTAAACACCACTAAATTCCTAGGACTAATTAATGATAAAAAATTGAATTCGAAAGCTCATATTGAATATATCAGTAAAAGAATAAGTAAATCATCGTATGCCTTATATAAACTAGCGCCAATAGTGAATACAGACACTCTTGTCACAGCATTGAGTGACTACCGATATGGTTTAATTTCCGTGCTTCATATGGCACGTTAAGCAGTCTGTCCGGGTTGAAGCAATCGATAACCTATGTCAGAGGCCTTCTGTGCCATTTGAACAGCAATGATACGGGGGCTACCACTTGCCACACGAGAAAGAAAGATAAGAAATTATCTCCATAGTATTGCAAATTCTTTATTGTGGTGTAGACAATTAGTTCGTTACCCAAAATTACTTAGCTAAAGAGTTAAAGTTAATCAAAATCACAAAACTTTAAGAACACAACAGGGGGTGCTAAGAAACTTTAAGAACAATTGCATCTAATTCTGACTGCGTAACTTGGTATTGTACAGCCAGGCCTGATATATTTAAACCTCTATGATATCCTGGTGTCCCAATACAATTTATACATCTAATTTTAAATATAAAAAAATCGATATTTACTACATGAAATTAGTATCAAACTTCCGTAAGTAGTTGAAAGTGCAGCAGTAGCCGTTCATCGTGAGTCGGAAATCGAACAGGTCGACACATTTCCTTGGTTCCCGGTTCCAGGCACATCTCACCAAAACTTCTTCGCATCGTGGAGTTAGCTGTATAAAAGTAAGTAAATTAATGGTTTAGTATAGTAATAGTATCACCTGAAAACTCTTTTCACGCACA
Organism: Pseudoips prasinana; assembly: GCA_951640165.1. NCBI lineage: Eukaryota > Metazoa > Arthropoda > Insecta > Lepidoptera > Nolidae > Pseudoips > Pseudoips prasinana. Next base: position 26,292,747 of record OX621260.1, read on the forward strand.
AGTAATCAAAACAGTAGACGAATATTACAAAGGGCTACAAATGTTACGAATAACGGCTTTATCGTTCCAGTCAATAGATCCAAACCTAAGTTATATACCACTATTAGCTCAATATCACTTTCCCTTTTCTATATTTAGAGCCAAATGTTTACAAAGAAATGGGTTCAATTCAAGTAAATGGGTGTTACATGATCTTTCCAAATGTTTAGGTTCCTTTATGGTGATAACAATAATTGTATGTTATAAAAAGGTGAACGTAGTGTAAAGTTAACAAGCAAAAATCAACCAAAAATCAGTAATTATCCAAATTAAACAAGTTAGGAGAGCTAACTTACAAAATTTTAACGAATCGGAGTTACACATGACTATATAATATAAACACGAGCGCCAGCAATAACGGCTAAAAAAAGAACTTATCAACCCATTTTGGTTAGACTTGTGCTTCGTACCAGATACCACGTTATCTTCCAATAAATACGCAAGGGCTTTAATAATTTCCTCCTAGCCGAATTTCGGCTACGGCGGCCCGTCTCAATAGAGATTAGCCATCTGCGCGGGACATATTGTAGTGCACTAGTGAGTGCGCAAACACAGGAGCACTTTCGATTCCATCAGTCTCATGATTCGACGGGTCGCCTAGCGAAACTACCGGAAAGAGGTCAGGTACAAGACCGACGACGGCTTTAAGTGCTCTCCCAGATACGGGAGTTTAATACCGCCAACTTCCAAACTTCGGGCTGATGCTAAGAAATTTTTCTTTTGACAGAAGTCCCAAAATCACTTTTGGTCCGACCCGGGCTTTGAGCCCAGGACATGGTTCTCTGCGGGTGAACAAGCTACCGCTAGACCAACGAGGCAGTCAGAAGGGCTTTAATATAAGTAGTATGTATTTACATTCTTCATCATCGCATGGACGTCGTAGTGGTCCCCCAGCGCGCGGTGCAGCTGCATGGCCGACACGCTGTTGTAGTTGACCGCGTTGAGCCCGTACAGCTGGCCGAGCCCGTACAGCAGCCGCAACATCTCCTGCTCACTGTAATGCTTGTTGCGCTCCTCTTTCAGTCTGCAATGGAATTTATATGTATATTCCAATACATATAAATTCCATTTCAATACATATAAGTTCCTCGCATGGGCAGAGTTTACCCTAGGGTAAGACTTGTTTAAGATTTGTCTCAGGACTGTATACGGGACTGATAGCCCAACGCCGAATCGTCATTTTTTTTACCCTACCGTGCAGTGCATGACGTGGCAGCTACTGAGAAACACTGCACACAAATCATAATCATGTGTATTGACTATGAACAACTCAATGCCAAGCACTTTTGTCATTAAAATAATCAGAAATTTCGTAATATGCCCCTGCTACACAATTTGGCTTTAAAGTAAAAGTAAAATACTCTTTATTGTACACCATAACTTAAAATTAAAAAAAAGAGCATACATAAATTAAGTACAAAGGGCGGTCTTATCGCTACTGCGATTTCTTCCAGACAACCAATTATGGAGTGGATAGATTAAGGAAAGGGAAAACAGGGTAGGTAGGTGTAACAATAGGTCAACTTAATGTAAACATAAACTTATACAAATTAATAACAAAAAGTAAAAAAAGAAATTCATAGAATAATTTAAAAAAAAGTCTATAAAAGCAGGAATGCGCGAGAAAAAAAAAACCAAAGGCGACAGCGGTAAATAAATATGCTTATACAGTAGTCTAGGCAGATAGATAATGTTTTTTAACATTATTTTTAAAAGTATTTAACGATTGCGCTTTTCTTATTGTTAAGGGCAGTGCGTTCCACAGGCGCACAGCCTGCACTGTAAATGATTTGCCGTAATAATCGGTGGAATGACTTGGCATTTGCAGTTTAAGGTTCTCTGATGACCTCAAGCATCTTGAATGTGTGTCATGTAGGAACTCGAAACGTTCTTTAAGATAAGATGGTGATGAAGGATTAAACAGTATATTATAAAGAAGGGCTAAAATGTGAGTGTTCCGGCGAAGGCGAATAGGAAGCCACTTGAGCTGACGGCGATAATCAGAAACATGGTCATATTTGCGTAATCCAAATATAAACCTTATGCAGACATTTTGAAGCCGCTCAAGTTTGTCAAGTTGTGCTTCTGTGAGATCAAGATAGCTGGTATCGGCATAGTCAAGAATAGGAAGAAGGAGGGATTGTGCGAGCGCAATTTTTGTGGCAGTGGGTAGAAAGTTGCGTAGTCTTCGCAAGATCCCTGCAGAGGCAAAAACCTTACGACTAACTTCTTGTAGCTGTAGATCCCAGGATAACTTATTGTCTATATAAATTCCCAAGTTTTTTACATTTTCCTTAAAAGGTATTGTGATGTTGTTAAAGTAAACTGGTGGAACCTGAGACCAAGCTATCTTTGAAATTAACCTGGGGCTACACACCAGTAACCTGCGTCTTTTCAGGATTAACTGTCAGCCCGTATTGAATACTCCAGGTGCAAACACGTCTTAGGTCCCCATTTAAGCTATCAATGGCCATCGGCAAATCGTTAAGCTCGGCTTGTGTATATATTTGCAGGTCATCTGCATAAAGGTGGTAGGAAGAATTAAGATTACTGGAAATAGTGTTAATAAATAACGCAAAGAGAAGCGGAGAAAGAACGCCACCCTGTGGTACGCCGACTACAGTATTGCGCCACGAGGATACACTATCCTGGACGCAAATGCGTTGCCGGCGGCCGAACAGGTAATCACGAAACCAATCGGTTGCCGTTGGAGATATGTTAAGAGATCTTAGTATTCCAATCAGAATTTCAAAATTCACTGTGTTAAAAGCATTACTGAAATCGAGTAATGAGAGGACAGTGAGTTTTCCTCTATCCATTCCCAGTCTGATATCATCAGTTATTTTAGTTAATGCAGTCGTCGTACTATGACCAGGGCGGAAGCCGGATTAGAAGGGATTAAGAAGAGAATTTTTACAGAGGAATGAACTAAGCTGGTTGGAAACCAATCGTTCAAGGACCTTGGAGAGTAGAGGAAGAATCGATATAGGTCGGAACACAGAAAAGGAAGAAGGATTAGGTTTTTTGGGTATTGGGATGATATGGGCGTCTTTCCACGAGGATGGGAATGTACTGCTGGATATAGAGTAATTAAAGATATGGCAAAGAATGGGTAGGATCTCATCAAGGATAGGAGTGATCATATTACGACTAATGCAGTCACTGCCGATTGAGTTGGAAGTGATAGACAGAACCGATTTCTTAACATCACAAGTAGCAAACTGATTAAATCTAAAAGAGCTATAATCAGGGGTTGGAAGTGATGAAAGATTACGTAAGGTATTGCTTAAGGTAGTCCTATCACAACTGGACGAAGGAGTAAAGTGTTGATTTAATGCATTAACATCGAAGTTTATAGGAGTTTGATCTTGACGTGATTTTCCAATCCCCATAGAATTTAGAAATTTCCAGACCTTGGCTGGATCACCATTTTCAACAGATTGATGGATATGTTGGCGTTGTGCGTTTCTACACACCTTATTGCTGAGACATCTTAAAGATACATATTTTTCCCAGTTAGAATCACTTGGCCGACTATTATACCTAGCTTTAGCTGCAACTTTTTTCCCCATAATAGATTTAATATTATCTGTAAGCCATGGTGCCGGTAAATGTTTAATTTTAATTGGGCGGATAGGAGCATGAAAATCATAGAGCTGTGTCAATTGGGACGCAAAATAATTAACTTTGACGTCGATGGAGTCAGCGTTAATAAGCGGTGCCCAATTTATGTCGGTAGCGTCTTTACGAAGAGCAGTCAGATCCATACCAGCAAAACTGCGCTGCAGACGGGTCCTTGACTTAGCCTTGGGAGGACGAATTTTGTACGAAACGAATATGAGATCATGATATGAAAAAGCTTCCGCCGAGCATTGGCCATGCTTAGAGACTCTTTGAGTTGAAGAAACAAGAATTAAATCTAACAGTGAAGGTGTGGAATTAGGAAAATGATGCGTGGAATTAAGTGGAAGCAAGACCAAGTTGGTGGATGCAGCGATAGTGCGTAGAAAATTAGAGCGAGTGTCATTTTTAAGGAGACATGTATTAAAGTCTCCCATGATTATGGTTTGACTATAAGAGGGTGTCATCTGTTCAAGGATATTTTCCAGCGACGAAAAGTAGTTAATGCGCAATGATGGGCAATAGTAGACACCAAGAAGGGCTTTAGAGTGCTGAAGTTCGACCTCTAGGAAGAGGTGCTCGCCAGCATTGGACGGTGGAGGTTGTGCCGAGATACTAACTATAGAAAACGAAATATGAGATTTAAAGCCCGGAAGTGAGTAAGAAGTAGAAGGTAGACATGGCTTAAGCCAGGATTCTGAAACAAGAATTGCATGAATATTCTTACAGTCAAACGAGGCCAGCATATCAGAATAATAAGCCGGAATACTTTGTGCATTAATATGGACTACATTAAGATTTTTTGGTACATCAGAGAACTGTGAAGCAAGAGTTTCGGCAAGAGAAGGAATACTAGAAAAACTATCATCATCGCTATTAGCCGAGAAAAAATCATCTAAGTTGCTATCATTACTGCTTTCAGACATAAAACTAAACAAAAAATAATATATTTATATTAACTATATTAAAATACTCTTCTAACTATATTAAGTACGAATGCACCCACCAGATGAGTGCTGAATAATAGGGTTTTAGTTTAATTACTTACAACACCGTCCGAAGGAACTAACACTTAGATATTATTAGAGGTGCATTAGTTCGCACGATCGGACGTACGCTATAACAATTTTACATTATAGAACACAAAATGTCGCAAAAGTCACTCGAAAATATAATACGTGAGTTGCATAAAACGGTATCCGCGCTTGTGGTTAAAGTTAGTGCACTTGAAGATAAAATAAGTGAACAAAATACGTTAATTATACAATTATCATCGGTTTCATCCAATACTTCGATTCAACCAATTATAGCAACTACCCCCGCAAACTCAAATTCGCATCAATCCGACACTGATCCGATGCAGCGCTTGACTCGCCAAGCTCGCTTAAAAGCCGTAGAAGCTATAGGCGCCAAGGCAGCGAAGAAACAAAAGTCGGTAAGCAATGTTTGCGCTGGAAGATCGTCCGCACCTAGCGATGATATACCGATAACCCGCAACGAACCAACTCTAATACGTGGGGCCACGCAAACTGAGGCGAACACTGCCGCCATCACAAATTTACCGGATGATACGGCTTCTAACAATGGAGTAATTCGTGAAGAGTTGAAGGTTGTTAATGATGACATCATGACCAAAATTCGTCGCCCCCGTCGCTCAATAATAAGAGCGACTGGTGAAGCGGACTCTGAATTACTGACGGTTGAACAAACTAAATATGTTCATGCCTGGAACTTTCATGAGGACGTGACAGAGGCGAACATACTAACCTACCTCAAAAGGAAAAAACCCGATGTAGACTTTCAAATAAAAAAACCTGATCCAATCCACGACAGTCACAACTGTTTTGTCATAGGAACCACAGCAAACCACTTTGAATTTCTTATGTCACCGGACAACTGGCCAACAGGAACAGCACTACAACAGTGGTATACAACTAAAAATCGACGAAACAGGAAAAATAGCCATACTTTTCGATCTCATACACAAGCGTAAACCGAAAAGTATTAACATTAACATTTTTTACCAAAACGTAAGGGGATTAAAAAGTAAAACCTCAGAAGTTAAAACATTACTCAACGACTTTCGTGGCCACACACTGGCGTTAACAGAAACACGACTAGATGACAGCGTTTATGATTCCGAGTTATTTCCTCGAGATTATACGGTTATTCGGCGTGACCGAGTTGGAGGCGGCGGAGGTGGAGTATTGCTAGCCGTGCGACAACCTTACCATCTACGGCAAATTCAGTGTGAGTGCTCACCAGACGATGAAATAGTCGCCGGACAAATTACAACGGGCAAATATCGCTTTATCTGTTGCGTAACCTACCTGCCGCCAAGAATACCCGATATAAGATATTATTCGATTTTCAACTGCATAGAAACACTTATAACTCAATTTAAAATACCTGTTATAGTGATTGGCGACTTTAATTTATATTCAGCATCTCAATCTGTACGAGAAAGCTATAAACTGTTATTATCAATGTGTGATTTAGCGCAACATAATACTGTTCTCAATGGTCTTGACCGTGTACTTGACTTAGTCATTAGCCGAAGGGATTTAATGCCCCCTTCTGTGTTGGAGTCTGAGGTGAGTCTCGTTGAGTCCGAAGTTCACCACGTACCATTAGATATAGTTATAACTTTAAATAGGTTTTACTTGCATAATGATCGGGATGCTAGCAGGCACGAATGCACTTCAAAGACCCGTAACTTTAAGAAAGTAAATTATTATAATTTATATTCTCGTTTGTTATATACCGACTGGTCCCCGGTATTGAGCTCATTGGGTACCGAGGAGGCGGTAACTAATCTTTATAACATCTTAAATAAATTATTTGATGAATTAGTTCCAAACAATATAAAACGAAACATACGTGGTCATTATCCAGATTGGTATAACTCACAAACTATAAAATGTTTACATTTAAAATCTTATTATCACACACTCTATAAAAAAACAAACAACCAACTATATTACGCGTTCTTTACCTACTTTCGCAAAAAATTTAAATCGTTACTCGCGACAGCTTTCACAACTCACTATAAAAATATTGAAAATAATATATTGCAAGATCCCGGTAGTTTTTGGCACTATATTAAACAAAACAGGAAATCGAATGAACCCTCAACATTTGGAATGTCTAATCCACAGCAAGTAGCAGATGCATTCGCATCGTTCTTTAAAAGTGTTTATTTATCGAATGCGCCGACATTAGATCCGCTCGCAGCGCTGGCCGCCGCCTCAATGTCGCCCCCACCCAGCCTCGCACCGGACATTCACGTTATTGTGGACAGTGTGCAAAAGAACGATATACGCATCGCCCTAAAAAAACTTAAAGCAAAATTCACTCAAGGGCCTGATGGTGTACCACAAATAATTGTCCGAGACTGTTATGAAATCTTTGTTGAGCCTCTATGGCACATATTTAAATTATCTCTCCAACAACAAATTTATCCGCTCGTATGGAAAACTACCAAAGTTATACCCATACACAAGGCAGGATCTAAGTCTGAAATTCAAAATTACAGGGCCGTGGCAGTTCTGTCAGTATTTGGTAAGGTTATGGAGTCCACTTTATATACACTAATATATAAACAATTAAATGGTTGGTTTTGTGATGAACAACATGGGTTTTTACCTGGGCGTTCCACAACTAGCAATCTTATTAATATTTCAACGCTCATTTCGAACGGAATTGATGCTAAAAGGCAGGTCGACGTGGCTTATTTTGATTTCCAAAAGGCGTTTGATCAGATCCAAAATGATGTCCTACTTTACAAACTAGCAAATATAGGCTTTTCAAAAAATCTTGTTCACTTTCTTTCAAATTACCTAAGAAATCGTAAACAGTATGTTCTATACCAAAACTGCAAATCTGAAGAATATACTGTTAATTCAGGTATTGGGCAAGGTAGTTGTCTGGGCCCATTACTTTTCTTAATATTAATAAACGACTTACCATCTAATATAAAATATAGCACATGTCTAATGTTTGCAGATGATGTCAAATTGGCACTGCCAATTGATACACCATCCGATTGCGACCTATTACAAAGTGACATCGACAGTGTAATTGAGTGGAGCTATCAGAATAGTTTAAGTCTCAATTCAAACAAATGTGTGATTGTGTCTTATAGTCGCGCACGTTCCCCAATACACAAAAACTATACACTACACAATACGATTGTGAAAAGAGCGGACACCGTAAAAGATTTGGGCACATGGTTTGATAGCCAATTAACTTACCATGATAATATTTGCAAACTCTGTGATAAATCGCGGAAAAGCCTAGGATTTGTTCTGAGACAGTCTAGAAGCTTTTGTAATCGTAAAACTTTGTGTACCTTATATAACGCGTACGTTCGTACCACACTCGAGACTAATTCAGTGATATGGAATTCAGTACATACAAAAAGTCGAAAAAATACAGAAATCATTTGTACGCTATTTGTTCAAAAGATTATATTATTATTATCCGTATTTATATCCAACACTTTATATCGTGGGTATGGTGGACTATCGTATGTTAGCAGTACGACGTAACATTGCATTAGTCACGTATTTCTTCAGGTTAATGCGTGGTTACACATATAACTCTTTACTATTGGCACTATTACAGTTCCGTGTGCCGCGACACAGGACATACTTTGTCCAGGCGCGACGTCAACATAACCTATTGGCGGTGCCGGCCGCTCGAACAAATCTAGCCCGAAATGCACCTCTGTCCCGCGCAGTTCGCTATATCAATGATATCGAGAATGACTCAACAATAGATATATTCTCATGCACGGAAAATGCATTCCTAACCGTTGCAGGACGTCACATTGAGGCATTGACTATTGAGAGCAGTATACAGTAACTTCTTATTACAATTTTATCTTTTTCTAATATTATGCAGTAGATACATAATATTAGAAAACTTTTCACTTTATTTTTTTTTTTAACATGGTTAATTAATTAGCTTATTATAGTATAGTATAGTACCTATAGATTATGTATATAAATTATTATGATTGTATCACTTATTGTGCTTGGAATTATCTGTTAGCAATAAGATATCTGTAATAAATAAATAAATAAACACTACATCAACAAGAATAAACACAAAGCAACTGAAAGTAACTAAACGCACGTGACAGTTTAGAAATTGTTCATGTCAAAATTGTCAAATAGAATAAACTGTGTGGATAATTATTATTGTTGTCATGTAGGTAATTTATAAATAATGATAATTATTGTAGTGTAGGCAAGTGGGAAAGATATAAATGTAAACAAATGTTAACAAAACCAAAATAAATGAGAAATTACTTTTTCGAGGCCGCCGGCCGTTTGGACTTCGTAGTTTTAGACGGCGCCGCAACCGGTACGGGAGCAGAAACTGCGGGACATTCTATTTGCTCCAGATCTCTGTAACAGGTCACTTCTTTACGTACCCCGTCAGAAACCATCATGTAAAGACGTCCATCACGAGTGAAGCATTTATCGACGCCCAGTTGTTCGCGCATTTTCACAAATAATTGGTGACGAGCCTTCGTTAGAAATTCGGAGATTGTGATACCAGATCCTTTAAGCTTTGTCTTCGAGAACCAGATTTTGTCTCGCCGAGTGACATCATGCAACTTTATAAGTATCGGCCTGTGCTTGTTAGAGGTCGCGCGTCCCATTCGATGGTAACGACTAATGTCACCAACCGAAAACCCTTCGATCTTCAGTTTGGATTGAATAACTTCCGCTACTAACTTCACAGTGTCCTCACTCTGCACCTCAGCAACTCCATGGACCAAGAGTATTTTTCGTCGTTGCCGCCTCTCCAAATGAGCCACAGTTTGCACAGTTTGAGCGAACACCTCCGCCTGCTTTTGGAGGTTATCAAGAGATTCCAGAACGAATTTTTGAAATGATGAAAAATCTGCAGCCAGGCTGGATGATGGTGTTGGTGATTTATTCAGCTCTTGTTTGAACATTGCCATTTGTGTGGAAAACAATTCTCTCAGTTGAACAATCTCCAGGACAGATGCCATGTTGTAGTTTTGTAATAAGTGCTTAAATAGTGAAAGTAAAACACTCACTGGTAGGTAATCAGTTCTAATAAATGATATTTACAGTGCACATAAGTAATTAATTAGATAAACTATATTTTTTCAATTAAAAGTAGTGAGCTAAAAATTATACACCTATTATATCAGACTACCCCACCAAAAAAGCTTTAAGTGTTTCTAAGTAGCTGCCACGTCATGCACTGCACGGTAGGGTAAAAAAAATGACGATTCCACATAAATGTAAAACGGAATAAATGAATTTTGATTTTGATGTACTAAGATGCTCAGATGTTAAGTCGCTTCGGCCTTCACTCATAGATAGTGGCCGGAACCGGTAATAATATCAAATAACATGTACTACCTCCGTTATAAATTATTAAGTTTTCTCTTTATAAGTATTCCAATAAAATTCAATTATCTTAATATATACCACCAAAATGTCAGAGGCCTGCGTACTAAAACGCATGACATTTTATGCAATATTGCATGTGCTAATTATGATATCATTATCTTGACCGAAACATGGCTTAACGATAACATTTTTGATACTGAATTATTTGATAATCGCTATACCGTATACAGAAGAGATAGGTTAAACACAGGCTTCCATGCATTTAAGGATGGAGGTGGTGTATTAATCGCTGTAGCTAACAAATTTTATTCTGTACGTTGTAAAGATGCGGAAAGTCAGTGTGAAGATCTCTATGTAAAGGTTGAAATAAGACCACAAAAATATGTTCATTTTTGCGCTGTATACGTTCCCCCTCCAGTTAATGTAAATATTCTCGACCACTTTATAGATAAATTTAATCACGCAATAGAAAACATGGATAATGTCTGTCTTGTGGGGGACTTCAATATAAATTGTATAACATGGCCTGTGTGTTCCAACAACAATTACAACCCTGTATTAAAGAGAGGATCATCTATAGGCCAACTGCTTATTGACTTTGTAGTAGTTAATAACCTTTGTAGTATAATAATGTAAGAAATAGTAAAGACAACATTTTAGATTTAGTACTGAGCAATATGGTGGGTGCAACAGTTACAGCATCCACAAATGCCTTAGTAAATATAGATCCACACCACCCTCCTTTAGAAATAGTAATAGAGTGCAGCAATAGAACACCATTAAAATGTAATAAAACCTTACGCCACAACTTTAATAAAGCTGAGTACGGAAAAATTAATTCAGAATTAGATCTAGTAGATTGGTATAGTGAATTTTCACAATGCAATAACGTAGATGAAATGTTACTATTATTCTATACTATCTTAAATAAACTGATTGATAAATATGTGCCTAAAACTAAAATTACCAAAGGTAAACATCCACCATGGTTCAACAAGGCATTAATCACGTTAACCAAGGAAAGGAACAAATTGTTACATAAGTTTAAAGTATTCAAAAATCCCCTCGATGAAATATCGCTACAATTATTAAATAAAAGATGTAAAAAACTTTGTAACAACAATTATCTTACAAAAACTGAAGAAAACATAAACAAATATCCAAAACACTTTTATACGTATCTGAAAGACAAACGCAGCAATGTTGTTCAAATACCCCACACTATGTCCTTGAATGACACAAGTGTTTGTGACGGAACAGGAATATCTGAATTATTTGCGTCTTACTTTTCATCAACTTTTACCAATGCTTCACATCAAGTGGTTGCACCAACTGACACCGGTTCAAACATAAATAGTTTAGGCGAATTATATATCACCCATAGCAGTACCATTAAGCACTTAAAAGGCTCAATATTTATAAAGGAGCAGGACCAGATGACATTTCCCCATATTTTGTTACAAAATGCGCATTAAGTTTAAGTTATCCCCTGTTTCTTATTATGAATAAGTCTTTATCTACTGGCATATTTCCGACAATATGGAAAGTAGCCAAAGTTGTTCCTGTTCATAAAAGTGGAAACAAAGATAATATTTCAAATTATAGACCCATATCAATACTATCCGTTTTTGCGAAATCTTTTGAAGCACTTATACATCCTTATTTTAAAAACCACACCAAACAGATCTTAATAGATGAACAACATGAGTTTATCCAATCCCGTTGTACAAGTACAAATCTAGTTGCTTATCATAACGAATTGCTAAAAGCGGTTGACTCTAGCGCTCAAATTAATGCTATTTACATGGACTTTGCTAAGGCATTTGATAGAGTATGCCATAAAGTCATGTTAAGGAAACTTGAGTCATATGGTATATGCGGGCTCCTTTTAAACTTATTTGAATCATATTTATCGAACAGAATACAATATGTAACAGTAAAAGGCTTCAAATCGAAGACATAGAAAGTTTTATCTGGAGTTCCACAAGGCTCTCATTTAGGTCCGTGGCTTTTTAACATATTTATTATTGATATCATTTCTTGCATTAAACATAGCAACATTTTCCTATTTGCTGATGACTTGAAACTTTGTAGAACTATAAAAAACTCTTCGGACAGTGAACTACTTCAAAACGACTTAGATGCCATAACTAAGTGGTGTGATACCAACAAAATATCCTTGAATACAGATAAATGCTTCTCTTTTACATTCACTCGTAATCACAAGGTTATCAAGGCTCAATATCTCATCAATGGAGTAGTTCTACAAGAAAAAACAGAATTAAGAGACTTAGGCGTTATCTTTGATAACAAATTAACATTTTCGCCCCACATAGATCATATAGTCACAAAATGATCTAAAATGTTAGGCTTTATTATGAGAAATGGCAAAAAATTCCGTAACCCAGCTACAAAGAAAGCTATTTATAATGCGTATGTGCGGAGTAACTTAGAGTATTGCTGCGTTGTCTGGTCCCCACAATACAATGTTCATAAGCTTAGAATAGAACGTAATCAGAAACGCTTTTTAAAACATCTTGTATTTTCTTGTGGACAACATAGACAGTTGTCCTCATACAACGATCAATTAAAGCACTTTGGTACATGGACATGATATTCCTCTACAAAATATTGAGAAACCATTTCGACTGTCCACCTATACTACAATCGATTAGTGTTCGTGTCCCACGCCGTGTGCCTAGACGTGCCCTCGTAGCTGCTGGACTGTTGCACCAGCCACTTGCCAGAACGAATCTGAAGCATAATATGTCGACTACCCAAATTATATAACGATATCTGCGGAGAAGTCGACATTTTCAATAACAGATTGACCACCTATAAAAAAATATGTTTTGATATTATTAAGTAATTTAAATTTAAATTGTTTTATCATTAATATTCTCATTTTACTCTTTGTTTTATATTTCGTTTTTTATGTTAATTTTGTTTCCTAAATTTTAATTTTATTTTAGCTATAGTATTTTTCATTATATATTTAGTTTTAGTTGTTATATATTTTTTGATTTTTACTGATGTCACGAGTGTCATGAATCTGTGCATGTTGTGACACCTTAATAAACTGTGCATTTGATTTTAATTTTTAAGTGTTGTATTTAGACTAGCAATAATGTAACAGCTACTGGTTGTCCTAAATAAATAAATAAATAAATACCCAGCATTAGTATGTTCAGCGTCTATTGCTATAAATAGGCTTCGTTTAGTTTTCTTTTAAAATACAAGAATCCTCCTAAATGGGAATCTATTGAGCCCACACTCGATCTAGACATTTGTTGCCCACGGTATCATAATATATTATTCTGAGAAATATTGTTTAGAAACATTAAGCAATTGGTTATTATAGTATTAATATTGCCAATCATATGTTTTAATTATGGTAGTTCGGACATAGTACATCATTTATTGATATTATTTTACTATGCATATTACAATATCGATTTAGTTAAGCAAGGTTTGTTTGAAATTGTGGAAATAAATACCGAAAATATTTCATAAAACACAGTGAATATCACTCTGAGCGATATAGGACACAAATTATGATGTCTCTATTACTTTAGAGTTTGATAGTAGCGGTTGATTTTAAAGTGATTTTATGGGACTGCCGGTAAGCGATGAGTGAACCGCTTATCCCATTAAGAAGGGATTAAGAGCCTAATAAACCTAATTTCTGTAAAATGGAACAAGAAAATTAGTTGTATATAAATATAGAATTTAGGTTTATATAAAAATATAATAAGTATATTTTTCCTATCGAATACTCGTTTGAGATTTGTGTAGAGTATAAGGGTGTATTCCCAACCAGTAACACCACAACTAGTAACACTGTTACTGGATGGGAAAAAAATTCCCATCCAGTAACAGGTGTTACTGGATGCAACTTTTTTTGTGGCAACGAGTAACACTGTTACACTTAATTAAATATTGGTGTTACACGTTGGGAAAAATGTTCCCATCCAGTAACACCTGTTACTGGATGCAACTTTTTTTGTCGCAGCGAGTAACACTGTTACTCTCCATTAAATAATGGTGTTACACGTTGGGAAAAAAGTTCCCATCCTGTAACAGTGTTACTGGATGCAACATTCATTGTCGCAACTTATAGCATTCTAAAGTACATGTTTCATTTGTGGTCATCAGATGCACATATGTCATAAGGAACAAAACATATCATGAGTTGCGGAAAAATGTTCTTTCGTTAATAAGTTTGATTAGCAGCGTTCAAATATTAATAGTTTTTGAATAATTGCCATATTCTATCGAACATTGGCGTGCTATATGTAGTTTGATTACAGTCGTTTTGAAATCGTTTCACATCAAACATAATGTCTCATAGACTTTTAATAGGAACTTACTATTACTTTCTTACTATGAATTTTACTACTATTTACAATTATCCTACTACTCTCGGATACAACTTTTTGACAAATTTTAAGCAAATGTGACAATTTACATGTTAAATAAAACTGCTTGTCTAAAGCGTACTTCTGAACGAAAAAGGTTAAGTAAACGACTAAACGTCATCTATACCATTTCACAGCCCTTTGACATACATTCAGTTACAAAATATCGGGAATGGATGATTTGTTTATGGCTCCAAA